>CM068707.1:19131778-20331778 GCA_035079005.1 Fraxinus americana | reverse complement strand
AATATGTTCCACTTATTTATTATATGTCATTTTCAATATAAACTTTTTTGTCGTAATTATTTTGCAGATTTGATTGTAGGTTCTTCACAGTGAAGCACATAGAATATTTATAAGCTCAATTCAATATATATTTGATTTGTTTAGAATATATGTCCACTCGGAAGAACTTAGCTACATAGATATTTGCATGGCACTTTGATCCATGATTTAGTCAAATTTTTATAGTTACATTTTACCGTTACTTTTCAGGAGGTTGATTTTTTAGTTGTACATGTTCGATTTAAGTTAAATGTTGTATGTGTAGTTATAGTGTTGATGTCTTTTTAAGTTAAATATTTGCGCTTTAGTTATACATTTCTTTTCAGTTTGTTGTTGTCCCTGACGTTATTAGAAATATAAGCATCCGTGAGAATGATACAGGTGTCGTTACTGAAATTATAAGAGGGCATGAGAACGACGAAAGTGTCATGTTTGTTACAAGGTTTCATGAGAACGGAACATCGTTACTGAGATGAAAACATTTATAAAAATGAGACAAGTGTTGTTATATTTGTAAATATAAGTGTCCATGAGAACGAACATGTGTCTAGAGATGGCAATGGGGCGGGTTCGGGGCGGGGCACCCTCACCCCACCCCACTCAATCCCGCCACTCCCCCAACCCTTTCCCGCCCCACCTTAGATGGGGCGGAGCGGGTTCGGGGTGCGGGCTTGCCCCGTTTCTTGCCCCATTTATTTATTTATTTATTTTTTTTTTCAAAAACTTCCAATTAACTATTTTTTTGTTTTTAATTTGTAGTTAATAATTTTTTTTTATTTTTCACGGGGCGAGTTCGGGGTGGGGCACCCCTTCCCCGCCCCGCCCCACCAACCCGTCGGGGAGGGTTTTTTTAACCCCTTTTGGGGCGGGCGGCGCCGGACAGGGCAGGGCGAGTTTATTTGCCATCACTACATGTGTCGTTGCTCATATGAAAACGTCTGGAGAATGAATGTAGTGTCCATGAGAACGAACATGTGTCGTTACTCATTTAAATTATACATAACAGATAAAGGTTGTTCCCTTTTTAATATAATGAATGTAGTGCCATTCTACACCGTAGATAACGGCTGGAGCGTCGTTATCATCCAATAGTTGCATAAACACGAAAATACAGTAAATACAAAAAACAATAAGTTCTAAAATATCATTCCATGTTATATTCAATAATAAGAGTACAATATACATGGGATTTGTAAAAATACATTTCTTCTTTCTTCAAATGCAATTGAAATTTCAATATAGATAATATGGTAACCAAACTATTGTTCAAAATCCAAAAGATACCCAAAATAGGTGAAGAATATAATGAAGAATGTGATTTTATGGTAGAAATCACAAGAGCTAAAGAGAAGAAAAAGGTTGGTTGTGATTGAATTGGAAATTTAATTGAATTGAGGAATTTAATTGAATTGATAAGAATTTAATATCTTTTCCAATAGTGGGGATATTTTATGACATTTGACATTGTTTATCTATTGTATTTTATAATTGGTGGCCATTTGACCAATAAACATTGGGATGAGATTATTTAACCAAATACATGGTTTGACTAGGCTATTTAACCAATTCTCCCTTTTTAAAACGGGGACTTCTTGAACCACGCGATCGCATGGTTTGTCCCTTGGCTACTATAGGCTTCTTAATCCGTGTGATCGTATGGTTTAAAATGATTTTTTAATACTTGAGAAACATGTTTATGTGTCGTATGCAGTCCTAGTGCTTATATGCGATTCAACAATTGCAAATTAAAGAGTTAAGGGTTAGAAGAATGGGGTGGCACCTATTATGCATTCAATTTATATTCTTGAGCTCAACTTTGTGCAACGATCACTCTGGAGTAAAGATACCAATGGTAGACTTTGTAGTAGGCAAGTGGAAGGCATTCGAGACAAAGTGGCGAAGAATTATGCTCGGGTAAGTATTTTATGATTTTAGTGAAGTACGCTACGCTAACTCATCTATGCTTCTTTTAACAATTTTTTGGTTTCTTTTTTTCGGAGCTAGCCACAAGACAGGTGAAATGACGATCACCGACAGTGGTTTCAAGACGTCACGACTTCGAGTGCCCGGTTCTTCGACGATGTAAGTGTAATATCGCAATTGTTATTTATTATGCATACCTAATTGTTTGTTTATTAAATGAAATAACTTTTTCTATTTTTTTATTGACGTTTTATGGGTAACGAGTACATGGTGCCAGAATATATGCTCGAGTGGGTTATATGGATGAGGTCGAATGTCGGGGGAAAGTCATGGGAGGGTTGTACACATATGTACATTCCAGTGATCGCGAATCATCACTATTTTGATGTAAAGATCATCTGATGATTTCAATAAATATGTGTACAACTCTGATCATTTCTATCTGACACGAGGTTAGCTCGAGCTTTACCTGAAGTCTGTGGCTGTGATCGTTCCTTTGATAGCTAGACAAGCGTGAGAGTTTGTGCAGGACAGACTAGCCATCGTGTGAGATACCACGACGGCGAGACAGACGAAATTTATATAATTATAATTTTTTAAATTTGGATACTTAATTTTTCGTTACACAGTACTGATCGAACTAACACATTATTATTTGTAGGGGCAATTGTGACATATTAGCAATAAAGCATATAGAATTTTTTAGTATAATGCATAATGTTGATGGAATAAACTGATACTAGATACAAATTGGAGGAATAAGTTAGCGTACGATTTGTATGAATTCAATTATGATCAGTGAATATTGAATATTTATTTGTGAAATAAATGTAAATGTTGTAAACAAATGTAAATATTGAAAATTTAATTGTTTATTCATTTGTGAAATAATTGTAAATATTGTAAGTAAATTGTAAGTATCGAAAATTTAATTATTTATTTATTTTTGAAATAATTGTAAATATTGTAAAAAATTATAAATATTTTATATTTAATTGCTTATTTATTTGGAAAATAATTATAAATATTGTAAACAAATTGGAAATATCGAAAATTTAATTGTTTATTTATTTGTGAAGTAATTATAAATATTGTAAACAAATTGTAAATATCGAAAAATTAATTGTTTGTTTATTTATAAAATAATTGTAAACATTATAAAAAATATAGATATTGTATATTTAATTATTTATTTATTTGTGAAATAATTGTAACTATTGAAAATTTAGTTTTTTATTTATTTGTTAAATAATTGTAAATATTGTATATTTAATTTTTTATTTATTTATGAAATAATTGTAAATAAATTATAAATATTGTTCAATTATCACCGAAACCATTACACATTCGTCCAATTGTCATTTGAGGAAATTTGACTTGTACAAAATTGACTAGTATGCATTGTTGCTCTGTACCTACGCAGTTGAGGAAACTCTTCGATACATGGTATTCTAGACATACGTGGATGTCCGGACCACGCATTTCAACTTCAGGTGGCAACAAACTATTAAGTAGGATAACATGGTCGGGAACTTCTTACTCAGCTTCATTCGGTGGAGGAAATACAGTCCTAGCATATACTGTTCTCTAATAATCACCTATGTAATAAGGAGAGCATAAGGTTATCGTTACAAAGCCTCTATTCATAGCCCCGTGACTGCATGCTCACTTGAAAAACTCTCTAACTGAAATCAACTACAAGTACATGTGTTATCAGTCAAGCCCATCATGTATGCCATATTATGTGCACATTTCACGGAGAAGCGCAACTCATCCAGTGGTTCTACATTCAACTTTCCCGCAACCTCTGCAACCTTAAAGAGTTTATCCTCTTGAGCCGAGGCTAGCACACTCGTGCAACCTGTGATTCCGTACGTCAGTCATGAAACCACTGCTGCTACACCTTGTTACGAATGTTCTCAATCATTGCGATGATTGGTAACTCTCGATCATTCTTAAATAATGCATTAAGAGACTCCGCATTGTTTGACGTCATTATGTTGTATCGACTCTTGAAAAATGTGATCACGCCTAATATTCAATTCCCATTTTTGTTAGATACTCTCATGCTGGAAATGATTTACTTCCTATTTCCACCATGAATTTATTGTACTCTTCAACACTATAAGTTTCGGCCGCTCTCATGAACAATGAAATGATGCCTTTGCCTTGATACTTAGTCTTCCGATTGTCTTGTATATGGTACATGCAATACCCATGACGTGACTCAGGAAAATGTTTAGTGATACCATTTATTATAGATGGTCCTTGATCAGTTACAAAGTCAAGATCCTCAACTTTCCCTATTACATCCCTCAGCTTTGTGAAAAACCAATGCATTGACAGACCATTCTCGTTATTGACTATGCCGAATGTAGGATGATAAATTTGGACGTTGGCATCTTGACACGTAGCAATAATTAACTTGCCTCTATATCTAGCTTTCAGAGTTGTACCATTAACTAAACTTAAGGGTCACATCGCATTTCAAAATCCTCGAATGCATTCTCCAAGAGTCATGAAGAAAAATTTAAAGCAATTCTCGTCCTCCATCTCAATAAAAAATTTAGAGCCATGATTAGTTGTACCCATGTTATGCCAATAGTTGGCCAATTTAGCATAACTCTTTTCGGCCAAGCCCATTAAGTCCTCCAACACACATTCTTTGGCCTTTCAAGCCTTCTGGTAGCTCATGACCACTTCGAGCTCTTGGCGGACGTTATTAATGATGTCTGAAGGTTTGTTGATCGTTTGTGAGTCCTGATACTTATGCATTATCCATCGACCAATAAACCATGCTCAGACTTGCTTTTGATCATTTCGACGAATTTCCACTTCGTAAATATGTTCCTGTATATATACTTGCGAACTACAAATAACTCATTCGTGTCCATCTTTATCCCTCTTAAACGCCAACGACAACTGTCATCGACACAAACAATTGTCAACAATGACTTGTTTAATTTCTTCACTTTGAACTCAAAGTTGTATTTCAGTGCAATTTGATGCACAAATTCTTGTAAATCTTTTTTTGTTTCAAACAGTTGTTCGACATACAAATCCTTATAATCAGGAACCACTTGTGAAGAATTAAATGATGGTCCACTCGATCAACCCCTGCGCTCTCGACCCACTCATGTCTTTGACGGGATAAAGTAATCAAATCCTTATTTGTAGTTTCATTATCATTTTCGTTGTCGTGAACTACCGATGGAATTCTGTGTATAACAACGAGATCACAATGATGAAGAACTGTCTTCGGCATAACCATATTATTCCCACGCTCCACCGTGTCCCAAAAATTATTGGCATTTTGATCCCCTCCATCTGACTCTTCATGTTCACATTCGGTAACATTTTTCCTTACTAAGTCATGCAAAGAGAAGTCGTGCCCATTTTGTTCAATTCAAATAGATAATTCACCTCAACATCAGAAGAAACTTTCATAGGTGAAATCGGAATGAAGAATGCTCGTTGAATTGAAATTTCAGTTTCATATCGTACTGAGAGATCAACTTTAAGCTTGTTTTGTAAATCATAATATATTTCTGCATATGATGTGCTTGATGTTATGAAAATTGAAATACCATTATGTATATCACTTGACCATTTTCATACCCATCGTTCTTTTTCATCCAATTCGAAATCACCAAAGTAACAAATTGGAATCACAACCATATTTGCATGATGAAACATAATTTCTAATTATAAAAAATAGTCAAAAAATCAGCCCAATCACTGGACTGTTAGGATTAAAAAAAAAAGCTTGTAACAACCGACCGTAATAGCTAACCGTTACGGTCGGCTGTTATGACCATTATATATGCAGATGAATTTTTTTCTTGTTTATTCTTAAAAAATTATAGACCTGTTAAAAAAATGTATCTACATGTTAATCTATGTCGAAAAAAATTTATCGATTAAAAACGTATACCAATTTAACGAAAACGAAATTAAACATACATAAATATACTTACCAATTCAAAGTGATAGATGTAAAAAAAAAATTGTGTTCAGCGTTTGATTAATTTTTAAGATTTTAAGGTTAAAGCAGATGAAAAATGAGGGAGTTTTTAATTGTGTTTGAATAAACGGATAAGAAAAGTTAGCTGATTTTGACATTTCAAGTAAGAAGTGCTTGATTTTTACTTGTTAACTAAATGAGTAATATTGTCTTTTAGATAAAATTGGTTTTTTGTAATTGTATTATTTACTTAAGGACATCTTTGTCTTTTACAATTCAAAAAGTCTTTGTGAAAACATGTAATTGTTGAAAATTTAAATTGAAAATTAGGGGGTTTGACCATGCCAATTTTAAAAGTACCCCATCTTTTTAAAAAGGGAATTTGGCCATTTAGCTTGTACAATGTATTTGTGGCCTTTGACCAATAATAAAAAAATAAAAATAAAAATAAAAAATGTGTGTTTGTGTGTGTGTGTGTTTATATATATATATATATATATATATATATATATATATATATATATATATATATATATATATATATATATATATTTGTTGACAAGATGACAAAATTCTCTTTCAGTTATTAACTCAAGAACCCCCAATTTTCCTCATTTCATTCTGTCATTTCTCATCCAAATTCACTATAAAATCTTAGTTTGTATTTTTTAGAAAATAACATTTCGTCACATTTTCATCTTCTTCAATTTTAGGTCCTCGAAATCACAATCACCAATTTTCTTCTCTTCAGTCGTCGTTCTTACTACCCTTAAATCATGTTCTTTATTATGTTCTTCACTTATTTTGGGTATTTTTGAGTATTAAACAAGAGTTTGGTTAACATATTTTCTACATTGAAAAATCACATTTACTTTTGAAGAAATAAGAAAGACACTTTTAGAAACCTTATGTAGATTGTACTTTTATTATTGAATATAGTATTTAATAATATTTAGTTGATGTTGCTTTCGTATTTAGTATTTTTTTGTGTGTTTTCTGCAATCATTGGATGATAATGGCACTCCAACCGCTATGTAAAATATTGAACACTACTCCAGCCATTATCTGTTACGTAAAAAGGCACTACAGTCGTTATTTGCTGCAGTTTGATTTTTTCATCGGAATGACATCTAATAATGGACTCACTAACGTATATAACATAAAAAGATTGACCTAATCACAAAGAAAGATTAAAATGATATAGCTTTTATATTATTGAGATGGTGAAAGCACAAATCGTTCTACTCGTATGTGTCGATTAATTTAATGAACATATCTCTCAATTTTTGTACATGTCATGTGCACATTACAACATAAATAAGTTCTACTTATTATTTTTCAAGGGTACGAATATGCCGTGGCTGCTTATACTCGTGTTTATACACGTAACAACACAAGTATTGTTTTCATGTCCAGTAAAGACACGTGTCGTTCCAAAAATTTCACCTATATTTTGATTTTTTCAACAAAACAACCTCTAATAATGGACTCGATAACGTATGTAATATAGAAAGTTTGATCACATAATAAATAACATAAATGAGTTTCATTTATTGGTTCTCGGGACACGGATAAGTCTTGTCTCCTTATACTCGTATTCACACACATAAGGACATAAGGGTCATTTTCATTTCAACAATTGCACTTGTGTCATTCTGTTGATTTTTTTAATGCAACGACATCCAACAACGAACCTCATAGCGTATGTAAAACATAAAGATTGATCACGTGACAAAAAGGATAGAAAAAGATAAATAATATGTTATCGAATTGGTGAAAGCACAAGTCATCCTACTAATTCATGTTGATTAAGTTAATGAGCAAATCTCTCACCTTTTGTACATGTCATGTGCATATTACAACGTAAATAAGCTATATTTATTATTTCTTAAGGTACAAATGGACTGTTATTGAGATGAAAATGTCCATGAGATCGACACAAGTGTTGTTACTAAAATAGAAATGTTAACATCAACATGTTTCACTATCAAAGGGTTGTAGTCCTGAACAAATAAATGGGTGAGCTCGACTTAATCTAACATTTTAGTACCAATATGTTCCACTTATTATTATATGTCATTTTCAATATAAACTTTTTCGTCGTGATTATTTTGTAGATTTGATTGTAGGTTCTTCACAGTGAAGGACATAGAATATTTATAAGCTCAATTCAATATATATTTGATTTGTCTAGAATATATGTCCACTTGGAAGAACTTAGCTACAGAGATATTTGCACGGCACTTTGATCCATGATTTAGTTAAAATTTTAAAGTTACTTTTTGCCCTTACATTTTAGGAGGTTGATTTTTTAGTTGTACATGTTCGATTTAAGTTAAATGTTGTATGTGTAGTTATAGTGTTGATGTCTTTTTAAGTTAAATATTTGCGGTTTAGTTATACATTTCTTTTCAATTTGTTGTTGTCCCTGACGTTATTAGAAATATAAGCATCCGTGGGAATGACACAGGTGTCGTTACTGAAATTATAAGAGGGACATGAGAACAACGCAAGTGTCATTATGTTTGTTACAAGCTTTCATGAGAACGGAACATCGTTACTGAGATGAAAACGTTTATGAAAACGACACAAATGTTGTTATATTTGTAAATATAAGTGTCCATGAGAACGAACATGTGTCGTTACTCATATGAAAACGTCTACGAGAATGGAAATTTTTACTTACATATGAGTTGTCATGCCACATTTGTATCCCTATAATGATATAGGAGAAACATATGAGAATGACTTGTGCCTTCACAAACTCGATATCATATAATTTATGTTATTTCAATCATTCTTTGTCACTTCCTTGTATATAATTTATCAAAAAACAAGAGAAATTAAAAGAACAACACACGTGCCATTACTGAGCAAAAAACGACTTATAAACACGGTTATAGTAGTCATGTCCCATTCTTTCCACGAGAAAAAATTAGTTAAACTCATTTAAGTCATAAGACGGACATTACATTTACAAAATTTGAGAGATATGCACATTACTTATATTCTAATGAAAACAATAGAACCAATTTTGCTTTCATATACTCTATCATATAATTTATGTCATTTCAACCGTTTTTTGTCACATGATCAATATTTTTGTCTTTTGTACTCTAGGTATCCAATGCTTGAGGTTGTTGCATTGGAAATAAAACAAAATATAGAAGAAATCAATAAAACAAAAGTGACCGAGATGAAAACGGCACTTGTATCATTCTATTTTCAAACATGATTATAAGTAGTCACGCTCCATTCGTACCCCGAGAAATGGTATGTTGAACTTATTTAAGTTGTAAGATGGACATGACATTTACTAAAGTTGAGAGATATACTCATTACTTATATTCTAATGAAAACAATAGAACCACATTATATAATCTATGTCATTCAATCGTTCTATAACCACTCCTACTTTCTGATACTCTATATTATATAATCTGTGTCATTCAATCATTCCATAACCACTCCTGCTTTTTGATACTCTATATTATATAATCTGTGTCATTCAATAGTTCCATTATTTGAGGTCAATGTGTTGGAAACAAATCAAAATATAAGGGAAATCACTAGAATGACACAAGTGACATTACTGAGAAGAAAACGGCCCTTGTGTCGTTCTATTTTTAAACACGATCATGTCCTCCGTATCTCGAGAAACAATAAGTTGAACTCATTTAAGTTGTAAGATGGAAATGATATTTACAAAAGCTGAGAGATATTCTCATTACTTAAATTCTAATGAAAATAATAGAAACACTGGTGCATTCATCAACTTTATTTTATATAATCTGTATCATTTCATCCTTTTTTGTCGCGTGATCAACCTTCATTTCTTACGTACATTAGGTGTCCAATGACTGAGGTCGTTGTGTTGGAAACAAATCAAATATAGAAGAAATCAACACAATTGGCGTTTCTAAGAAGAAAACAGCTCTTGTGTCGTTCTATTTTTGAACATGATTATAAATAGCCTACCTCATTCGTGCCCTGAAAAGTAATGAGTTAAACTCATTTAAATTATACATAACATATAATGGTTGTTGTGCCCTTTTTAATATAACGAATGTAGTGCCATTCTACAACGTAGATAACGGTTGGAGTGTCGTTATCATCCAATAGTTGCAGAAACACGAAAATACAGTAACTACAAAAAAGAATAAGTTCTAAAATATCATTCCATGTTATATTCAATAATAAAAGTACAATGTACATGGGATTTGTAAAAATACATTTCTTCTTTCTTCAAATGCAATTGAAATTTCAATATAGATAATATGGTAACCAAACTATTGTTCAAAGTCCAAAAGATACCCAAAATAGGTGAAAAATATAATGAAGAATGTGATTTTATGGTAGAAATCACAAGAGCTAAAGAGAAGAAAACGGTTGGTTGTGATTGAATTGGAAATTTAATTGAATTGATAAGAATTTAATATCTTTTCCAATAGTGGGGCTATTTTATGACATTTGACATTGTTTATCTATTGTATTTTATAATTGGTGGCCATTTGACCAATAAACATTGGGATGAGATTATTTAACCAAATACATGGTTTGACTAGGCTATTTAACCAATTCTCCCTTTTTAAAACGGGGACTTCTTGAACCATGCGATCGCATGGTTTGTCCCTTGGCTACTATAGGCTTCTTAATCCGTGTGATCGTATGGTTTAAAATGATTTTTTAATACTTGAGAAACATGTTTATGTGTAGTATGCAGTCCTAGTGCTTATATATGATTCAACAATTGCAAATTAGAGAGTTAAGGGTTAGAAGAATGGGGTGGCGCCCATTATGCATTCAATTTATATTCTCGAGCTCAGCTTTGTGCAATGATCACTCTGGAATAAAGATACATGGTAGACTTTGTAGTAGGGAAGTGCTCCATAGAATGCTTCACTCATTGGCCGCTGGCTATGAAATTTCCCTTTTTCAAGTGGTACAATTCAACTGTATCGTAAGAAAATACTTGTGCTATTGTGAAATGTCTTGACCCCTTAAACCACAGTTTACTCGAAAAAAGCTTCAATATGGATTTAGATAAGATATTGATCTCCGAATTTGAGTAACCTTTAATAAATATTCTTATCATGCCATTGCTTTGTACGCTATTTGTAGATTGCATAATGTCACACATTTTCTATAACGTGATTCATACCGCAAGTGCACGATATCAAATTTTGTAATATAATAATAGAGTTAGAGTGTCGAACCTATAGGGATTGAAATTCAAATTTCTACTAAGTACTATAATTATATAGCCTCTATTTTATCTAAATGAGTGAATGTTATAATCAATGTTTTTAAACTAATATGATGACGAATTCAACAAATAAATGCAAGCAAGAAGAGTAATCAAGTGAGAAAGCCTAAGGTTATGATTTCACCTAACTATCAAATATGATTCTTAATTATATAATTATTTCTAATCAATTGTCCAAAGTTTATAAGTAAGATCACTAACGTAATTTTACTCCTCTCTCGAGTGCCGAGTAAAAACTACTCGTATATTTCATTTCCAATATCTCTATTCCGAATTAAAATATAAAATTTATCAAGTTCATCATTCTTAAATGAAACACGCTTCAAAAGAATTATACTTTCTCTCGAAACCTATAATTTCTTATGTTGTGTTATTCTTATGATCATGCTTAAACTCCACTCTCTTGAGTGCCAGAATTGACTACCATCAAATCATGCAATTAGTAGTCAATTAATGGAAAGCATTAAAATCATAATACAAATAAACATATGCAGAAAATCTAATAGAAATAACTAAAATTAATCAATCCATATTCTCAAGTTTTTGGCTACAATCAAACCCTAGATAATGAATTTAGCTCATGATGTAATCTATGAAAATACTAAAATTCACATAAAAAGATAGGGAAGAGAATGGAAAAACTAGGATGTAGATCTTCAATTTATTCTCTTGTTCTTATTGGTCTTGTTCTTGAATCTCTTGATTTTTTCCTCATCGCCTTCTTGAAGAATTGTGTTGAATTCTTCATTGCCTCTTGAACCGTTCTCCACCTTAAAATTAGGTCTTAAGGGTCATATTTATAGTTTTTTGAAGTCTTGGAAGGGTTGGTGTCGTGTTAGGCCAAGAAAAGAGTCCAAAAAAAAAAAATAAAAATCAAAACCCTTTTTCTTGTCCAGCAGTACCTCGACGCCACAATCCTAGCGCTGGGCACCCAGTTGCTGTTGAATTTCAGCAACTGTGGTGTTGCGCCACCCAGTTTTGGATGTAAATTCAGCACTGCGCATCCTTCAATATTTTTATCATAACTTTTCTCTCGATACGTTGGAAAGATAACTCCAAGGACTAACACTTTGCTTTAGATATCATTTTTTAATTTGAACGTTTGCTATGTCAAAAATGAGTATCAGTATGAGACTGAAAATTTGGAGCATAACTTTTTCGGTTGGAAATTGATGTGTGATCGTATTTTGCCTATATTTCATCCCGTAGACTTCTTTCATCATCCAATTGACTTCTAGCATCATTGTAAGGTCCGACACAACTTTTGAGTATTTGCACTTTAGTCCCCAAACTTAGAATCTCTTACAATTTAGCCATCTTCTCCAATTTTGTCAACTTTTGCTTATTTTCTTCAATTTGATCAACCTATCAACATCAAAACACACATTAAAACGCTCTAAAACTTGTAGAAATTAGTTAAATATCAAATTTAGATGATATCTAAAATATAAGTGAAATACACTCATCACATAATTTTCATATATGTCCCGCATGAACACCTCTGGTTCATGCAGTTGCAAAATTCTTGTTTCACTAGCCTTCTCTAAAATCATATTCAAATGCTTGAGTACCCAATAGGCTTTGTGCTAAATTGAAAACTTTTCCAAACACCAATAGGTAGAGACATTCCAATATGTGTCTTCAAAGCTTTGCGGTATGCCCATAGTACATCATCTAGCCTTTTGGACTTTGCATAGTGAATTTATTGTTATTTCCAAGATATTTTTCAACTATCTATTAAAAGTTTAGACATGTGTACTTGTTTGAGAATGGTAAGCAATGGCTACCCGATGTTGCATACCATATTTGTCTAGGCCTTAAATAAACAATTGCAAAAGTGAATTCCATCATCGCTAATAATAGCTCAAGGTGCTCCAAATATGTTGAATATGCATTTCTTTATAAATCATACGACCACCATCACACCATCTGTTGGCAAGGCCTTATTTCCAACAAATTAGACATAATCCATTGTTACAATGATATACGAATTTGAGTAAGGTGAAGAAGACAATTAAGTGAAGTCTATGCCTCAGACGTAAAAAACCTCCACTTCCAATATATTATTCAACAACATCTCATGTCGGGCTCATATATTATCAGCGCATTGACATATGTTACATGACCTACAAAAACTATGAGCATCTTTAAACAATATTGGCCTATAGAAACCATATTAAAGCATATTTGCAACTGTTTTGGTAGGATTGTAGTGACCATCATAAATTGATGCGTGAACCCATGCCAATATTGGTTTCATGTCACTTCAGGTATTTATCTTCTGATGATATGGTTTGCCCCTATTTGATATAAATATTTTTTCTCCCAAAAATAAAATTTATCTTTGTAGAGAAGCTTTTTCTTCCATTGAGCCAAATTCAAATTTTCACTGGTTAGATAGTTAACAATTAATGTTTTTGTATCATAGTATTATCACTACTTGCATGGTCTGCTCATCAAAAAATAATTCATTTGTAAGGAAATTGATTCTTGAAGAAGTAGAATTGGACAAACTTAGCAAATCAGAAAAACTGTTGCAAGATGGAGCCTTTAGTTTACCAGTTTGCAACTAATTTCTGGTAGAATCTTCAACCAACTGGAGCCTTGTTTGTTGGTAGTTAATAATTGAAATAAAGCCTCCTATATGTCTATAAATAGTTGCATTATCAAGAGAAAAAGGTGAACTCGAGTTAGAGAAGAAATGTAGAATTTCTTGTAAGTAGAAAGTGAGATTTGTGGAATGTAAATCTGAAAATTCTTCTACCAATTCATGGTGTATGAATGTAAAGTCTTCTTGTGTGAATAAAGAGACTTGGGGAAGTAATTCTTCCTGTTCCAAACCCGTTCTTAGTTTTTTTTTTCTTTCTTGCTGGTTTTGTTCTATCTTCTTACTGGTTCTCTGCATTTCTGTCTTTCTGCTGGTGCCTTTCAAATTTTGTAATTTTTTGCATTAATCTGGAGCACTGGGGGAAGAATAAATACCCAATAATCGGTATCAGAGCTTGAAAATTCCTTGGCCCGATTTCTGTCCTTTTAAATTGGCCGAACACATCTCTTGTGAAAGAAAGATTCCTAGCCAGAATCTTGATCACAATATGTCAACATCCAAGTATGAAGTGGAGAAATTCAATAGCAAGAATGATTTCAACTTATGGAGGGAGAAGATGATGACACATCTTGGTAACCTTGGATTGGAAGAAGCCTTGAAAGAAAAATCTAGAACTGAGGCTTCAAACCAGCCTGACATCTTGAAGAAGGCAAGAAATACCATCATTCTTAGCCTCTCTGATACAGTTCTAAGGAAGGTAAATAAGAAGAAGACGGCCTCTAAAATGTGGAACAAATCGGAAGAGCTCTACTTGACCAAAGCTTTGCCAAACCGGATCTACTTGAAGTACAAGTTCTGCAGCTTCAAGATGGATGAATCAAAGTCAATTGATGAGAACATTGATGAGTTTACAAAGCTGGTCTCTGACCTGGAGAATCTGGAAATCAAGATAGATTAAGAAGATCAAGCCATTTTCTTTTTAAATTCTCTACCACCAACCTTTGATCATTTAAGGGATACCATCAAATATAGCAAGGAATCATTGACCCTCAAAGAAGTTACTGCAGCAGCCTACTCGAAGGAACTGGATCTGAAGCTGAATGGTAATCTTGCAAAGACAAAAGGAGAAGTACTGTATGTGTAAGGAAGAAAGGAAATGAAAATGTGTTGGATTTGTCATCAAGGAGGGCACTTCAAGAAGAGTTGTCTACAAAGAAACAAGAGGTGGATGAAACAAGAAAACAAAAAGTAAGAAGGAGAGTGTACAAATGCCTTTACAGACTATGAAATTGGCGAAGTTCTTGTTGTAACAAGTGCAAGACCAGCAATATCTGGATTATGGATATAGGTTGCACATTTCATATGACACCAAGGAAGGAATTTTTCATTGAATACAAACCGATGGTTGAAAGTAAAGTGCTGATGGCTGATGATAACACCTGTGAAGTGGCTGGTGTGGGCTCTGTCAAGCTGAAATTGTGGAATGGTTCATCAAAGGTCCTAGGCGGAGTAAGGCATGTACCATGCCTGGAAAGGAATATGATCTCACTGGGAGCATTGGACAAAATTGTTTTTGTATACAAAGCTCAAGGTGGAGTGTTAAAGGTGATGGAAAATTTAGTGGTGATCATGCAAGGAGTCCTACAACAAGGCGTCTACATTTTGAAAGGAAATGAAGTTGAAGTCCAGCTGTAGTATGTCTGAAAATTCTTCTCAAGAATCAAGGTAAAGATTGTAAGGAAATTAATTCTTGAAGAAGTAGAATTGGACAACATTAGCAAATCAGAAAATCTGTTGCAAGCTGGAGCCTTCAGTTACCGATTTCCAACTGATTTCTGGTGGAACATTCAACCAACTGGAGCCTTGTTTGTTGGTAGTTAATAACTGAAATAAAGCCTCCTATATGTCTATAAATAGCTGCATTATCCAGAGAAAAAGTGAAACTCGAGTTAGAGAAGAAATGTAGAATTTCTTGTAAGTAGAAAGTGAGATTTGTGGAATGTAAATCTGAAAATTCTTCTACTGATTCATGGTGTATGAATGTAAAGTCTTCTTGTGTGAATAAATAGGCTTGAGGAAGTAATTCTTCCTATTCCAAACCCATTCTTAGTTTTTTTTCTTTCATGCTGGTTTTGTTCTGTCTTTTTGCTGGTTCTCTGCATTTCTGTCTTTCTGCTGGTGCCTTTCAAATTCTGTAATTCTTTGCATTAATCTGGATCATTGGGGGAAGAATAAATACCCAACATCATTATTTTCCACTTTATTTACCTCTTCCATTTGCTCGACTCTCGATAAATGATGAGCTACTTGATCTTTTTTTCACCTTTTATTATGAATCTTAATGTCAAATTCTTGTAGTAATAACACCAATCGAATTAGTTGGGGATTAGAATCTTTCCTCCCAAAAACATACTTCAATGATGCATGGTTTGTGTAGAAAATTCCTTTTGACCCTATAAGATACGAACTAAATTTGCTAAAGGCAAAGACTACTGTTAGCATCTCGTTCTCAGTGGTTGTAGATTGATTTGATCATTTATCAATTGTTTGCTAGCATAGAATTTGACATGTAAAATTTTACTCTCCGTGTTGTTTAAGAATTTTGCCTTTACATAAGGACTAGCATCAGACATAAGCCCAAATGGCAGATCCAAGTCCAGTGTAGTTATCAACATTTCGTTCAAAGTGTTAAAAATGAGTGAGACGTTCATCAGAAAAGTGAACCGACACATCCTTTTCGAATAAGCTGCACAATAGCTTTGTAATTTTAGAAAAGATCATTGATGAACCTCGTGTAAAAGCCTGCAAGTCCTAGAAAGCTTTTGGTAACTTAAATGAATTTGGTGGTTGCAGTTTTTTAATCACATATAATTTTGCTTGGTCAACTTCAATCATTTGATTGTAAATTTGATGACCCAAAACTATCCATTCCTTCACCATAAAGTGATATTTTTCCCAATTGAGCATGAGATTTGTCTCATTATACCGTTGTAACACTTGAGATAGGTTTTTCAAGCAATTGTCAAAAGAATCTCCAAAAATTGAAAAATCATCCGTAAGTACCTCAACGTAATGCTCCGGCATGTCAGAGAAAATAGCTATGATGAAAAGCTAAAATATGGAAAGTGTGTTTCATAAACCAAAGGAAATTTCTTTTTGTTATATTAGAATCTTTTCTACTTGAGTATAGATTTGATTACATTCGACGATATATGCACTTTAACACCAGAGTTCATAATGAGTTGAATAAGATTTGGTTTTTTTGGAATGCGGTGACCACTATTACTGTTGTTGATGATCTTCCCTAGTTCCTTCACATTTGAGTTGAAGATCCCAGCTATCACGTCCCATCTATCCGACTCCAGTTTATGCTTCATGTGATGCTCTATTAGGAGGGATTTGTGGGCGGGTCTTTACCACATTCCCCTCGATATGGACGACTCTTGGCTAGTTTGGGGAGACTTTAATGATATTACACATGATGGTGAGCGCATTGGTCATAATACTCATGATCGAGGTACTACTGCTTTCTCTGATATGATGTTAGACTGTGGTTTGGAATACTCTAGTTTCCTTGAGAATTAGTATACTTGGACTAGTGGTTGGGTCAGAAAGAGACTAGATAGGGTACTTATCAATTCTACAGCTATAGAGTTCAGTCGACAGTTTACAGTTAAGCACTTGAATCAGACTTCATTTGATCATTCGCCTTTACTACTTCAGTATGTTTTCGATGATGATTTGGGACCCAGACCTTTCAGATTTCTCAACGTTTGGACGAAGTACCATGATTTTTCAGCCTTCATCTCTCAGAAGTGGTCATTCCCTACTCATCTTACGGGGAGGTTGCTCTCTTGGAGAAGTTCTACAGGCTGAAATAGGGACTGCGTTGGTGGAATCAACATGTGTTAGGTGATGTTTTCCAGCGGGTAAAGGATGCTGAGGATAGCGTTGATAAGGTAGAGATTGTAAATGATACAGACCCTACACTGGAGTATCGTGATTTACTGCATCATGCTCAGACAGTTTTGAACCTAACTTTACCTATAGAGGAGGGTTTTTGGAAGCAAAATGCCAGTTCACGATGGGTATGTAGAGAGATCATAATACTCGATATTTCCATGTGATAGTTTAGGGACGTCGAATCAAATCGCGTATTAGGTCCATCAGGACGCAGGCATGTGAAGTTTTAGCTACTCCTACTGACATTCAAACTTTGTCTATTTCATTCTACCAGGATCTTATATCTGCTCTTACACAGCCTTTGGACCCTATTCATTCTGATATCATCCCCAGGCGTTTGACAGTGGATGATAATTTGGCACTAAACCGTCCCCCTTTGATTCATGAGGTACACGAGGCAGTTTTCAGTATAGATGCTGATTACTGCTATTGTATTATTCCCTAAGAAAGACTGTGCTTATAGATGGACCGAATTTATACCTACCAGTATATATATTGTGTTTAATAAGCTTATTACTAAGCTTTTGATCACTCAGTTGAGTACACTGTTACCACGCATTATCTCTCTTCCACATAGTGGCTTCATCCTTGGCCGTCGATTGAGGACAATGCCTTATTAGCTCAGGAGCTTCTCTATACTTTGGATGCTAGAGTGCGAGGGGATAGCACTATGCTGAAGCTAGACATGACTAAAGCATATGATGGTATGGACTGGGGATTAATTAATTCTGTATTGGAGGCATTTGGATTTAATCAGATCTGGATCGATAGGATCTGGCGGTGCATCTTGAAGTGTCATTTTTCTGTACTCCTAAATGGCCGCCCATGAGGTTTTTTTCCCTTATCACAAGGACTTAGACAGGGTGATCCCATTTCATCTTCATTGTTCATCATCGCTGTAGATTACTTTTTACGCTTGCTCACTCAGAGGTTTCAGACGTATCCCTGTATGAGCTATCGACATGGAGGTAGTACCCTTGTCTCACACCTTTCATTTGCTGATGATATGATCATATTTACAAATAGATAGAAATAGTCTATCAGGATGATTCTTGATTGTCTGGAGTATTATGAGGGGATTTTTGGTTAGTTGGTAAACAGGGACAAGGGCAGACTTATACTACCTAGACGGGTATCTATTAGTCAGATCAGACGTTTGGAGATTTCGATTGGATTTAGACACCGGCAGTAGCCTTTCACTTATCTGGGTTCCCTTTATTTAAGGGGACCAAAATGAGTTTCATTTATGATGACCTTATTCAGAAGGTCAGGAACATGATTTCAGGTTGGACATCACGAATTTTGTCACCTGGGGGGCCTTATTACCTTTCAGAGGTCAGTGCTATCTTTTATACCATTACAACTTCTTCAAATTATGCAGCCTCCCAAGACTATCTTGAAGAAATTTGAGAGCATCTTTGTGTGTTTCCTATGGGACTCTAAGGAGTAGGCATGACGTTTACATTGGCGGAGTTGGAAGGAGATTTATCTTTTTCCTGATAAGGGTGGTCTAGGCTTCAGGAGATTGAAGGATGTGGTGGACACACCTTCTCCATAAAGCTCTGGTGGTTGTTCCATTTTCAGAGATCACTTTGGGCACAATTTTTACAGAGCAAGTATTGTATGGGAACACATCCTTCACTTGCAGCAGTTCCTAAATCAACTTCTCCTACTTGGAAGATGTTGAAATTAGTTGGGCTTCGGACAGAGCCATATATTGCATGGCACTTCTGCTAAAGACTATGGCAGGACCTCATTCCAGTAGATGTGGTTATTCAGAGGAGGATAGGATGTCGTTGGCTTATCGTTGCCAGTGTTGTTCTGAGATTGAGATTATCAGTCACATCTTCATTGGCAGTAGCATTTTCGATCAATATGGCAGCATTTTGGGAATATTTTTCAGATCCTATGAGTTCAGGAGAGGGAGTGAGACAGAGGTTCCAGAGATGGCGATAAATTGGACAGTATGTTCTTTGTGGACACATTCTCACTATTATTCCTCCACTGATATTTTGGTTTCTTTGGACTAAAAGGAATTATGCAAAGCATAAGGGGGTCAGCATGGAGGCCAGATGTATCATTTGGAGGGTTTATCGTCTGATCGATTTTCTTCATAAAGGAAGACTATTTCAAGCTGTGCATTGGCGAGAGGATTCGACACTTGCACTATCTTGGTATTGCTTTGGACCCCCTTCCTCATCTCCTCCTGTTTTGGTTTCGTGGCGCACTCCATCAGTCGAATATGTCAAGATCAATACTAATGGATACGTCAGGATGGTTTTGTGTGCGGGGGAGGCATTATCAGAGATAACGCAGGTCAATATATTAGGGCTATCTCAACTTCATACGGTTCATGCATGATATTAGAGGCAGAGCTTAAGAATATTCTAGATGGAATTTTACTAGCTAGAGGACTCGATCTTTTAGATATTTGGATTGAGACAGATTCTGTAGTGGTTACTCACTGCACCACTAGAGGAGGAGGACCATGGGCTATTCAGGGCATACTTAGATAGATCACATACATCATATCATTTAACAGAGATACAGTTTTCCACATCAACAGAGATGAGAATCAGGTTGCAGATGCTCTTGCTGCAGAAGGTTGGGATCATCGGCGATATCAGATATATGGAATAGCTAACCTACCACGACATGTTAGGGCACTTGTACATATTGATAGACATAGTTTGCCCAGTATTAGAATATGGTTTTTTATTTTTTATTCTTATTTTTGTCCATTATCATTTATTTTCATTATAAGAGAAGTAGTACTTCCTCATTTACTACTTTCATTATTTCCTCATATAACTACGGTATTCCTCCATCACAAGTGAGGACATATTAATAAAATCTTGGAGTTACCGCCCACCTTTAACAAAAAAAAAAAAAAAAGAAATTCTCCTAAAGGTAAAAGTCGGGTAAGGATATGTGAATGTAGTTTTCTCCCGATCTTCTAGTGCATTTAGAATTTGGTTGCAACCTAAATATCCATTCAAACATATTATCAACAAAAGATAATGAGAAGTGATCTTTTCATGCAACATTGTTTAGCTTCCAATTATCAATGCAAATTCTCCACTCGGTTACTAATCTTGTTGGAATAAACTTATTGTTCTCATTCTTTTCAACTGTAATTCCTCCATTTTTTGGCACACATAGAATGGACTTGCCGTCCACAAGTTGTCTAAGATAGGATAGATATACCCGCATCTATGAACTTTAGAACTTTTCATATAACCACTTTCTTCAAAGTATGATTCAATCTATGCTACCCCTCCACTAATGCCTTCTAATTATCCTTCATGAGGATTTTATGCATACAAAGAGCTGGACTAGTCCCCTAAATATTTGCTATGGTCCACCTAATAACCCTGTCATATTGTTTACAATGATAACCAAGAGAGCGATAGACTCACCCAAATAGGCATATCACAAGTGAGAGCTAAGGCCTTGTCCACCAAAGGTACGGGTCTCGACAAGCTTGCAACTGGGACTCATAGCACCATTTTTCTCAAAGAAGTATTGCATGTGTTCTTCCAATTGTACGACAAATTTCTGTATATTTTTATATATTGATATAGTTGATTCTGACTCTAAAATGATTAGATAGATGTTCTGCCTAAAAAATATCTATTACAAGTTTGTCAATAACATCAATTTTGTAGTAGTAATCTGAAGATGTTGGGTATTGCATAACTTTAAACACATTGAAGATGACTTGTTTATTATCCACTCTAAGTATCATATTTTCATCATAAGCATCAATCATTGCCTTTCCAGTAGCCAGAAGGTCTTTCCAAAATTATGAAAATATTTACATCCTCATCATATCCAAATGATGAAATAAGTTGGAAAGAAAATAAGTTGAAATAAGTTGGTACAAGCAAAAGAAAAGGTTTTGTTATAGTAAATGACAATGCTTCGTTGTTTGAGGGAAGATTATGTGTATCAAATGATATTAGAATAAACTCATTTTGCCCTGTATGCCGTACATCCGAGGTACAAAAATGTATCTAGACTTCGTGATATGTTTTGGTGGAAAAATACGAAAATGAGAATCGATCTGTCTCTTGAGAAGTTTATGGTATGTTAGCAAGTTAAAGTGGAAAATCGAATGCCATCGGGGCCACTAAAACCATTGGAAATTTTAGAGTGGAAATAGGAGAAAATAGCCATGGATTTTGTTGTAAATTTTCCAAAGTCAATGAAAGGATATAATGCAATCTCGATAATTGTAGACCAATTGACAAAGTCAACTCATTTTCTTTCGGTATGAATGAACTACAATTTGGAACAGTTTGCTCAATTATGTGTTAAGGAAATTTTTAGGGTGCATGGAGTTCCACCATCCATCGTCTCAGATTGAGATACAGGGTTTTACTTCCAAATTTTGGAAGAGGATACAAGGAGCTATGGGACAAAGTTAAATTAGATCTTAGAGGACATGCTTCAGGCATGTGTCTTGGATTTGGGAGGTAGTTGGGAGTCATACATATCGTTAGTGGAACTTGCATATAATAATAGCTTCCAGGCTACTATTGGAATGACTCCTTATGAAGCCTTCTATGATAGAAGGTGTAGATCCCCAGTTCATTGGGACAAAGTTGGAGAAAATCGAATTTTGGCTCCAGAAATTATTGCAAGGACAGTGTGAGCAATTGATAAAATTAGAAACAGAATAAAGCCGGTTTAAGATAGACAGAAAAGCTATGTAGACCAATGACGGAAATAGATTGAATTTGAAGTCACTGAGAAATTATTTCTAAATGTTGCACCAATTAAGGGATTCATGGATTTGGCAAAAAGGGAAAGTTGAGATCTCGATTTATAGGTCCTTTTGAAATTCTAGACGAAACTGGGAATGTTGCATACCTCTAACATTGCTACCTATACTATCGACGGTGCATAATGTATTTCACTTGTCAATGCTCAGAAAGTATATGCACGATCTCAAGCTTTTGATAAGCTACGACTCATTGGAAGTACAGAAGGATTTGACGTATGAAGAGGCTCATTTGGAGATTACCGAAAGGAAAGTCCATGCGCTAAGAAATAAAAAAGTTACCTTGGTTAAGATTCGATGGAAAAATCAAGGAATTGAAGAGGCTAATTGGGAAAAAAAGAAGAAAATATAAATGCCAAGTATCCGGAACTTCTCGACAAGATAAGGTAATTTCTTAGACAGAATTAATTTAAGGGGAAGGGATATAATACTTCGAATTTTTACTTACTATTTTCGTACGGGCTTAAATTTATTGTTGATCATTTAGAAAATAGAATAGTCCATGTCTAGCCTTGTCATCACACTAAAATTCAAAAGTTGATAAGTTTAACCCACTTATTTTTATAAAGGCTTTATTATCTTACGTGTATTTTTATAGAATTTATCGTAAATTTTATTTTGGTCGAATATTTAAATATTACAAAGGTTGATGAAATTGATAAGTGTAGTTTTTATACTTATTTGTAGCGCTAAATCATGATATTTTATTATTTTTTGAATAAAATTCTACCTAATTTATGTTATATTGTATTTTACAGATAAAACTTTATGTTTATTGAAGAATTGAAGAAAAAAAAATGCAAAATAGTGGAAATTAGCAAAATCCAAAGTGCAAGGACTAAATTGGCATGGGCTACACAAATAAAATTGTGTTAAGGATCAACTTGCATTACATAAAAGAATTGAGGACTTAGAAAGAAGAATTAATTTAATTTGTTATTGGAATTTACTGGACCTCAATTTGGGCTTTTAAAATTGGACTAAATAGGGGCTGTAATATATAAATTATAGATACACACGCAGGGAAAAGAGGGTAGGAAAAAACAGGTTTTCAGAAGCTATTTATGAGAGGAAGCCGGCAGCCAATTGAGAAAAGAAAGAAAGAGAGAGTATAGTGGGTGGCTGTTTTGGTGGAAATTATACACAGGAGAGAAAACAGAGGCAGAAAGTGGACAAAACAGGGGCTGTGACTTTAATTCATATACACACGTATACACGGGTAGAAAGTGGCTGAGAAGTGCGACAACTGATTAATATATATTCACGTGTGGCCGGCAGCTATTCTGTGGCAGAAAGTGGCTGAAATTGAGAAATATAATTTCACGTTTCGTCAATATTTTGCGTGTTTAATTTCAACGTTATGAGTGTCTAAATACTTTTATTGTTAGGATTGATGATGTAGCTTAAGTTTTTATTATATGTTTAATTTCAAGATTTTCATGCCATTTTAATATTTGTTAATTCATTATTGTGTGTTTAATGCTTTAATTGTTTGCACAACAATTAATTGATTTATGGATAATACTGAGATCGAGAGGTGATCTATAATTCTAGCTTGTGCAATAATTAAAATAGGCATTATAAGAGATCGAGAGGTAATTATAAGTTGTGCGATCTTTGTTGAATTCTTATAGATAAATGCGTTCATATGTGTGTGAATTTGTATAGATATATAATAAGTTCTGGCATATGAATATGATTGGTGTTGTTCGAGAGAAATCACTAAATACAATAAGTTAATTCGATCGCTGGCATGTATGAAAAATGGATAAATAAATTGGAATTAAATCTATGATAAGTAACCTAAGTGAAATTGAAAATCCTAACTATTCAATCACATAATCTTTTCTACAGTTTTAATTTGAGTTTATTTTTTTAATTAATCATTTGTGATTTTATTTATTAGAACTTCATTTAGAAAACACAATTTGATTTGATCATTAGTTACTATTTTAATTTAAATTGAAGTTACGTTAGTTTAACAATTTATAAGAAATATTAGTCTTCGTGGGACGATATTCAAGAGGTCATTCAAACTTCATTTTTATTTGGTTGCTTGGTTCATTAATTCTTGGTTCAAACTCAAAATCGGGATTATTCTTTGGACTTTCTTGGGATCTTCAATCTCGTTGTGGGTTGTGTAGTGTTCGTTGCTACGTGGTTCTCATCAGTTGGTATTAGAGCAAGGCTCCAAAATAATCAGGTTATATCTTTTGTTTCTTGTTTGAGTCTTGTTTTTCTTTTTTTCCATTGTTCTTTGCGTTCTTCGGGTCCGTCTTATTTCTTGAGTTTTGATCCAGAAAATTACAAAAAAAAAGAGGCAAAGTTGTTTTTCGGGCTAATTATAAGTCCAAATCAATTTTCGTTTGTTTTGCTGGATTTGTAGTTGAATTCTCGAGATAAAAAAATCGAAAAAAATCCGAAAAAAAATTATTATTTTCGAAAAATTTCCATCAGTTTAGATTTCAGTTTTGAGTTAAAAAAGAAAAAGAAAAAAAGGGATCACTCAAAATTTATTCCATTTTACGTCATTGAATAGTCCATTGAATTCATTTTTCATCCTTTCACTTCTTCCTTGTTTTTGAATCATTTTTCATCTTTTCTTTTCTTTCTCTTATCACGATTTGTGATCTATACTCAGTTGGATCCACGAGAATAAAATATTGGTTGAGTCCACATTGTTCTTTGAAGTACTTGGGCGAATGCACTAAGTGGTAAAATGCAGAGTGGCAATGTTAATAGAAGGAAAAGGCCAATAATTGGGTGATACACGAGTGATCATTTGTAAGGCAGAAATTCAATAGAATTAGAATGTCAAACAAAGAGGGTTCCAATTCAAACAGGCAGTCGAATCAAAACCACATGGCGGATAATGTAATAAGGTGATTTGAGCGGGTGCTTGGGGATGTGAGTGAAAGGCTTGATAGGTTAGACAAATCGGTGGCAAACCTTCATAGGGGACAATCAAATGCAAGGAGACCGGGTATGCGAGAGTCTAGGATGGATGTGCATGATGATTATGGATTTAGCAGTGATATGGATGATGGTGTATTGATGGAGGGTGATATGGGTAGAATGAGAAGTAGAGGAGGTAGATTTGAAAGAAGGGGTAGAAGTCATTTTGGAGATGAAGTGGATGAGAATATGGGCAATATTAAGATGTCAATTCCACCGTTTAAGGGAATAATTAATCTGGAGGCTTATCTAGAGTGGGAGAAGAAGGTGGAGTTAATATTTGATTGCCATAATTATTCAGAGGAAAAGAAGGTGAAAATTGCAGTTCTTGAGTTTGTTGACTACGCTATAACTTGGTGAGATCAAGTGGTTACATCAAGGAGGAGGAATCGGGAGTGAGCAGTTGAAAACTATCATGATGAAGCAGTTCGTACCTAGTTACTATTAGTTGAAAACTATCATGATGAAGCTGTACCAAAAATTGCAAAGTCTATATCAGGGGCCGAAAAGTGTGGAAGACTACCATAAGGAGATGGCAATTTTGATGATTAGGGCGAATGTGGAAGAGGATCGGGAAGCCACCATGGCTCGTTTCTTAAATGGGTTGAATAGAAACATTGCAAATGTTATAGAGTTGCAGAATTATGTGGAAATTGAAGACATGTTGCATGTAGCCATGAAGGTAGATAAATAGTTGAAGATGAAGGGGACATCTAGGCAACCATTAGGTGCTTCGGGGTCTAATTCGTCTTGGAAATAGAAGTGGGATAACAAAGGTGATGGACCTGTTACAAAAGGAAGGACAGAACTACCAAAGAGAAAAAATGATGGAGCTAGCAGAACAACTTACAAAACAGAGCCACAACTAGCTAGAAATTGAGATATCAAGTGCTTCAGGTGCTTAGGAACTAGACACATTACTTCTTAATGTCCAAATAAAAGAATGATGATAGTAAGCAATGGAGAGGTGGTGAGTGATGTGAGGATGATTATTAAGGC
This sequence comes from Fraxinus americana, assembly GCA_035079005.1. Lineage (NCBI taxonomy): Eukaryota > Viridiplantae > Streptophyta > Magnoliopsida > Lamiales > Oleaceae > Fraxinus > Fraxinus americana. The sequence continues at coordinate 20,305,335 of CM068707.1, read as the reverse complement.
ATGCTGGCATTGGAGGACGTTAGTGAAGGAAATGACATTGAATTTGCTGTTGGCGAGTTACTGGTCACGAGGCGAGCTCTCAACACTCAAATCAAGACAGATGACTTGGAGCAGCAAAGGGAAAACATATTCCATACACGATGCCACATTAACAACACGGTATGTAGCATGATCATTGATGGGGAAAGTTGTACTAATGTGGCCAGCACAACTCTTGTTGAAAAATTGGGATTAACCTTATTGAGACACCCTAGGCCACATAGGTTACAATGGTTGAATGATAGTGGAGAAGTTAAGGTGAATAAAAGGGTGTTGATTAGTTTATCTAATGGTAGATATAAGGATAAAATTATGTGTGATGTGGTACCTATGCATGCAAGGCATATTTTGTTGGGTAGACCATGACAATATGATAGGAAAGTCATTCATGATGGGTACAAGAATCGCTATAGTTTTGTTAAGGATGGGAGGTCCATTACCCTTACGCCATTGATACCAGCACAGGTGTATGAAGATCAAATCAAATTGAAAAATGACGAAGAAAGGAGAGTGAAAGAATTAGAAAAAAAGAAAGAAAATAGTGAGATGGTGAGCATGAGAGAAAATGTTGAGGTGGCTAGTGGAGAGGAAAAGAGAGGGAAGCCACATGAGGGAAAAAAAGGAGAGTCTTCTGAAAGGAGAGACAAGCCGAAAGTAAATTTATTTGCAAAGGGGAGTGCATTGAAAAATGCAATAAATGAGAGACAACAAATGGTGTTGTTGGTTTATAAGGAATCGTTCCCCAATTTTGAGGAACCTAACACACCCCTCCCTAGTTTGGCTATCTCTTTATTGTAGGAATTTGAAGATGTGTTTCCGGAGGATATGCTGATAAGTGTGTTTTTACATACTTATTTGACTATCAAAATATGATCACTTATTGATTAAAATGTTGGAATATAGTTTAATTCTATGTAATTCATGTTTTGCAGGATAAAGTGATGAATGTCGTGAAATAAAGAGAAACAAGTGAAAAATGATCAAAATGGAGGAAAACAAAAGTTCAGAGACCAATGTACAAATAATCTAAACTTGTTTCTAACCTTGTGATGAAGATTCCAGAGTGTTAGAGGTCAATTGGATGAAAAAATGAGTAAAAGGGGTGAAATATACCTAAGACATTATCACATATCAACTTTCAGGCTAAAAAGTTTTGCACCGATTTTCAGCCTCATATTGAGACCCATTTTGACATGAAAATGATCAAATTTGAAGATGTATCTGAAGTAAATTTGTAGCTTTTTGAGTTAGAGTTCTAATGCATCTTGAATCGCCTCAATCGGACATCGGGAGAAGAAGTTATGACGAAAATACTGAAGAGGATGCAGCAACGCAGCGCCCAGGCGCTATCCCTGCAGCGCCCAGGCACTGCACAGACCCAAAAGAGCAGATTTTCAGTGCCTAGGCACTGTTCCTATGGCGCCTAGGCATCGCGCCGTGCAAATTTGGGTTTTTTGTTTTATGTTTGGACCGCAAGAAGCCTAGAAAAGACCCCAAAAAATTCCAGAACTCCTCATTCCTCATCATTCTTCATTCTACACCATTCATTCATTGATTTAGCTCAAGAAACACATGAGAAATTAAAGATCTTGGTGAAGCTATGAAAGAACTCAGTTGGAATTGGTGATTTCATATCTTTTATTTAGTTATTTTGATCTTTTCATTGTCAAACAAAGCTAGAATTTAGGTTTTCATTCTTATAAATTTACATTGAAATTAGTTTAATTCTTATTAGATTTTTCATGGATTCAGTCATACTTTTTCCATTATTTAATCGAAATATTTGTTGAATTTCAATTTCATGAATATATGTTGAGTTTGATTTAACTTTTATTAAATTAATCATAGATTCAGTCATGCTTTTTCTATCGACAAATTGAATTAATTGTTGAATTGAAATCTCAACTATTTTATTGGTGTGATTTATTTACTATTTATGCTTAAGTATATGATCGATTTATGACTATAATTTCAATAAAATTTGTGTAAACATGTCATAAATTTAGATTCTAGGATTACATTTGTAAAATAAATTGGTTTTCACGATAAATATTTCGATTAGAGTGTCGGGATGAAAGCCTCTAATTGAGTTATAAAACTGAATAATTGATGTGAATGATCCAATCCAACCAAGAGAATTCCGATGCTTCACTGTTTTAAATTATTGATTTTTAATTTCATTTTTCCAATATTGAATTCAACTACACTCTTGAGGGGCTCATCCATCCCTTTTTGATCCTTTAAATATTCTTCCATCTCCATGTGGATACGACACCCCAAAACTGCACTACAACTACAGCGTTATTCTTTGGGTGTAATCAAATTTTGGCGCCGTTGCAGGGGGACGATACAAAATACGCAATGATCGACTGAAAAGGATGACATCGTTTATTTACTTTTGTTTTTAGTTAATTTTATTTTTGTTATTGTATTTGTCTTATTTTTACACATTGTTTTTACTTATTCCATGAGCAGGTATCGAGGAGAGCGAGGAAAATCTGTAGAAAGATCTGATATAGAGTTTGAATTTTTTTAACCCTACTTTTGATTCTGCATCTGTTAAAACGACACTTCATCACACAACACCATGAGTGATAGTGAGCATGATGCACCTTTTAAGACTTTACATGATTATCTTCACCCCACACGCACATCCATAGCATCATGCATTATTTTCTACCTAATATGCCACGTATGGACCTTAAACCGGGAATGATTCAACTTCTTTCCACTTTTTATGGACTTGAAAATGAAAACCCATATGTGCATATTAGGGAATTTGAGGAGGTGATTGCAACCTTCCACAATCAACATGGTACAACAGATGCATTCAAACTTAAATTTTCCCCTTTTTCGCTTAAAAATAGAGCAAAAAGCTGGATGTAGTTGCTGAGACCATGTTCGATTGGAACATGGGGTGAAACGACTCAAACTTTCTTCAGTAAATATTTTTCCATCATAAAACTAGTGCTCTGAAGAAACAAATTTCTTCATTCACTCAGAAAGACAACGAAACCTTATACCAAGCATGAGAACGATACAAAGAGTTGCAAACTCTTTACCCCCATCAAGGTTATGAGAGCTGGCATATAGTAAGTTATTTTTATGAGGGACTAACACCTAGGAAGTGACAATTTATTGAGATGATGTGTAACGGTGAATTTTTACAAAAAGATCCTGACGAGGCTATAGAGTACTTAGATGACCTAGCTGAAAAAGCTCACACCTGGACTGGCCCCAGTGCCACTGATAACACTAATAGGTCACGACCCGTATGAAATATTTCTAATATAGACATTTATCATCTTAGAGAAGAAGATAGTCTTAGAGCTAAAGTAGAAGCCTTAACTAGAGAAATGGAAACCCTACGTACTAAGAACTCAAAGCCTACACCTACTGTTGCCCATGTTGAGTCTTCTGGACCATGTGGTGTGTGTGGTGGAATCAATCATCCGGTCTATGAGTGTTCTGCTCTAGCTGAGATAAGGGGATTTATGAGGAACACAACAATGCCTTAGGCATGTATAACAAGCTGTATGCTCCATTTTCTGATACCTATAATTAGGGGTGGCGGAATCATCATAACTTCAACTGAAAATATGAAAACCAGCAACCTACCCAGCCACCTAGAGTCTTTAATACACCTTCATACCAACCCACGTTATCTAGGAATTCTTTAGAAGATACCCTACATGCATTCATTGAGGCACATGAAAAAACAAATAAAAAATTTGAGACTATAATTACCCAAATTGTTGAGGAAAATAAGGAAATCAAAAATCATATCTCCAAACTAACTAGTGCCTTAACAGTAGTAGAACGTGGAAAAATTTTCAGCTCAAACTCAACCAAATCCTAAAGGACAGCACATGACACAAACCTCGGGTTCAAATGAAAACAATCTTAGAGAAGTAAATGCTATAACTACTAGATCAGGAAAAGTTATAGAACCAATACCCAAACCTAGGGAAACTGAAAAAGAGTCTAGTGAGCCTGAAGAGAGTAGCCATAGGGAGGAAGTGATGACAAATCTAGTGAGAGCACCTTTCCCACTAGCTCTTAAGTCCACCTTAAAATCTGGTGGTCAATATAGTGAAGTCCTAGAGCATCTAAAGCAGGTAAAAATCAATTTTCCATTTTTGCATGTAATTTCACAGATTCTTACGTATGCTAAAGTCCTTAAGGATTTATCCACTATCAAAAGGAAACACAATGTCAAGAAAACCACTTTCTTGACAGAGTAAGTGAGTGCAGTGATTGAACAAAGAGTCCCTCCTAAGTATAAAGACCCTGGTTATCCTACTGTGTCTTGTATCATTGGGAGTCATGAGCTTGGACAAGTTCTTCTAGATTTAGGGGCTAGTGTCAAACTCATGCCATATGCTATTTACCTGTCATTAGGTTTGGGTGAGATGAAGCCTACATATGTGGCTTTACAATTAGCTGATAGGTCTACTGTTAGACTTAGGGAAGTAGTTGATGATGTCTTAATTCAAATTGATAAATTTTACTATCCCGTGGATTTCTTGGGGTTGGATGTAGAAGATGATGTGAATGTTGACTCTAAAATTCCTATCATTCTTGGTAGACATTTCCTTGGTACTGCTAATGCTTTGATTAATTGTAGGAATGGTCTCATGAAACTTTCATTTGAGAATATGACTTTAGAAGTCAGTATTTTCGTGTCACTAAGCAGCTAGGAGACGATGACGAGTGTTATCAAACACACATGATTGATTCACTCACTCAAGAGGTTGATAATAGTATGTTCCTTGGACCAGCATAGGAAATTCTAGAACCGGATGGAGTATACTTCATGATCAATAAACATCTTGAGATAGATGATCAAGAGTCAGGTAATAGTTCTTATTTTACACTGCCAGTCTCTAATGAGAGAACTTTACCTTTTGTCCTGCAGGTCCCCACTCTTGATTCTGAGCTCTCCTCTGGTTATCCCATGAATGTATTTGATGGAGGCGGATGAACATCACCAGTGCTTATGTCTAAGGAGCTTAGTGCATTGCAAAGAAGATTGAAACCACACTTACTGGATGCAGGCTAGGGAGGAAACTTTGGGTCAAGCAAAAAACAATAAACAAAGGCGCTGCATGGGAGGCAACCCAATGGGAGTTCGTTCTTTTTCTTCTACCTTTTACTTTTGCATTTTTATTCTAGTTAATTTTGTCATTTTCTTTGCTTTACCATTCCATTGAATGCTTTCGGCTCTTACACTTTAAGTTTATGTTGATTCACTACACTATTATGTGATATTTGTTATTTCCTTCATTTGTCTTTCATGTTTATGTATTGAGGGCAATGCAAAATTTAGTTGGGGGAGGATTCTGTTGGATTTTGTTGTGAATTTGCATAAGTAATATCATGGAGTTTCAAAATTTTTGAGAATTTATTTAATAATTGTGCCGGTTATTGTGTGATCATTGGGATAAGTATCAGATGTGAATGAGGAAATAGTGCATGATTGGATTAGTTTAGACCTGTTTATGTAAAACTTGACATTTTCTATGCACGTTACTTATGTTTGGCATATTGAGTTAGTGATGCGGTTCATTATGTATAAGATAGTTGAACATAGTAATTTCACCCAAATACCCTCTAGTGTATTATTCCATAATTCAACTATAGGTTAGTTTGGAGATGATAGAACTGTTACAAGAGAACATTGAGATGAGAAGGAATTCCGTGTATGAAAACCTTGTTGGATTGTCTGAAATCCATTGAGATAAAAATGAGGTGAAAACTTTAAGTTAGAGGTTAGTTTTAAAAATTGGATGTCTAAAAGAGAAGGGGCATTGCACTAATCTTTCAGTACATAAAAAATATCTTTTCGAGCCTATATAACTCGGGTGACTAAGTTTATGAGGGTAATTTAAAACCTGGTGCCCCTATGGTTATCTGGCTTGGGAGTTATTGGCCTAAAGCTCGCTACATGAGTTATATAGAAAGCAAATGAGAAGATATTCAAATAAAAAGAAAAAAAATAAATGGAGAAAAAAATTAAAAAAAAGAAAAAAATATTCAAATACATTGATTATGCCCTAGACATCCAGTTGACAGAACTACACTTTCGATGAGAAGCAATAACTTAGTCTAGTTTTAAAGGTTAAAGCAATAAAAAATATAGGAGAATCTCGACTTGTTGAAATGTGAATTTGAAGGAGTAAGATCTATCCAAACTACAATAGGGTAAGGAATAGAATCGAAAAGTTGAACCTAGGATGCACCTCGAGAAAAATGAGTGAAAATCATAAGTTTGGGGTGTGTGTGTCTCTCGAGTGAGAAAATGATATATTTGACTACTTTAGGACAAGTGCTGAACCATTCACAATCTTGATATGCTAACATGAGTTTTCACAGACACACGTCAGGTTATGCATGTAACAGGTAGAGACTGATTTAATTTTTGCACTATTGTAATTGTTCATTTGTCTGACTAGTATATTTCAAACCTGAGACACAACATATTGTTAAACCATGTTGTTTGTAGAATTGAGTTTTATTGTTGTTTGAGGACAAATAATAGTTCAAATTTGGGAGAATTTGATAAGCGTGTTTTTATATACTTATTTGACTGTCAAAACATGTCAATTGTTGATTAAAATGTTAGAATATAGCTTAATTCTATGTAATTTATGTTTTGTAGGATAAAGTGATGAATGTCGTGAAATAAGGAGAAACAAGTGAAAAATGACCAAAATGAAGGAAAAGAAAAGTTCAGGGACCAATGTACAAATAATATAAACTTATTTCTAACCTTGTGATGAAGATTCCAGAGTGTTAGGGTCAATTAGATGAAGAAAGGAGTCAAAGGGGTGAAATATAACCAAGACATTATCACATATCAACTTTCAAGCTGAAAAGTTTTGCACTGATTTTCAGCCTCATATTGAGACCGGTTTTTGATATGAAAAATGATCGAATTTGAAGATGGTATCTGAAGTAAAGTTGTAGACCTTTGAGTTATCTTTCCAACGCATCTTGAATCACCTCAATCAGATATCGAAAAAAGAAGTTATGATGAAAATATTGAAGAAGATACAACAACGTAGTGCCCAGGCGCTGTATAGACCCAAAAAGAGCAGATTTTCAGCGCTTAGGCGCCGTGCCGTGCCGTGCAAATTTAGTATTATTTTTTTTATGTTTGGGCCGCGAGAAGCCTAGAAAATACCCCAAAAAATTTCCAGAACTCCTCATTCTTCATCATTCTTCATTCTATACCATTCCTTCATTGATCTGGCTCAAGAAACATATGAGAAACTAAAGATCTTGGTGAAGCTACGAAGGAACTCGGTTGGAATTGGTGATTTCATATCTTTTATTCAGTTACTTTGATCTTTTTATTGTCAAACAATACTAGAATTTAGGTTTTCATTCTTATAAATTTACATTGAATTGGTTTAATTCTTATTAGATTTTTCATGGATTCAGTCATACTTTTTCCATTGTTTAATCTAAATATTTGTTGAATTTCAATTTTATGAATATGTGTTGAGTTTGATTTACCTTTTATTAAATTAATCATAAATTCAGTCATGCTTTTTCTATCGACGAATTGAATTAATTGTTGAATTGAAATCTCAACTATTTTATTGGTGTGATTTATTTACAACTTTATTCTTGAAATATATGGTCGATTTATGAATCTAATTTCAATAAAATTTGTGTAAACATGTTATAAATCTAGATTCTAGGATTACATTTGTAAAATAAATTGGTTTTCACGATAAATCTTTCGATTAGAGTGTCGGGATGAAATCCTCTAATTGAGTTATAAAACTGAATAATTGATGTGAATGATCCAATCCAACCGAGAGAATTCCGATGCTTCACTGTTTTAAATTATTGATTTTTAACTTCATTTTTCCAATATTGAATTCAACTACACTCTTGATAGAACAATCCATCCCTTTTTGATCCTTTAAATATTTTTCCATCTCTAAGTGGATACGACACCCCAAAACTGCACTACGACTACCGCGTTATTCTTTGGGCGTAATCACATGCCTAGTGGATTACCACTCATTCGAGGCATTGAATATCAAATTGACTTCGTTCCTGGAACTGTCATTCCAAACCGACCAGCTTATAGAAGTAACCCGAGGAGATAAATGAGCTTCAGAGGCAAGTGAAGGAATTGATGAGCAAGGGGTACGTGAGGGAGAGCATGAGTCCATGTGCCGTTCCAGTGCTACTTGTGCCGAAGAAGGATGAAACTTGGAGGATGTACGTGGATTGTAGAGCCATCAACAACATAACGGTAAAGTATCGTCATCCTATTCCTAGGTTAGATGATATGTTGGATGAATTGCATGGTGCTTGCATGTTTAGTAAAATAGAAATTAAAAGTAGATATCACCAAATTCGAATGTGGGAAGGTGATGAGTGAAAAACTGTTTTTAAAACTAAATATGGGTTATATGAATGGTTAGTTATGCCATTTGGACTCACTAATGTACCGAGCACTTTTATGCATTTAATGAATCATGTCTTACGTGCTTTTATATGTAAATTTATTGTTGTGTACTTTGATGATATTTTAGTATATAGCAAAGACCTTAATGAACATGTAGAATATCTTAAAAGTGTACTTGTGGTTTTAAGGAAATAACAACTTTATGCTAATTTTAAAAAGTGTACATTTTGCATGGAAAATATTGTTTTCTTAGGATTTGTGGTGGGTGCTAATGTGGTAGAAGTTGATGAAAAGAAAATAAAAGCTATTAAAGAATGGCCAACACCTAAAAGCATAACTGAAGTTAGAATTTTTCACGGATTGGCTAGTTTTTATAGGCGTTGTGTAAAAGACTTTAGCACAATTACTACAGCACTCACATATATTGTTAAAAAAAGTGTGAGATTTCATTGGGGTGATGAACAAGAGCATGCATTTAATACAATTAAGGATATGTTGTGTAAGGCACCGATTTTAGCACTTCCTAATTTTGATAAAACTTTTGAGATTGAATGTGATGCGTCGAGAATAAGTATTGGTGTTGTTTTGATGTAGGATAGAAGACCAATTGCGTACTTCAGTGAAAAGTTGAGTGGAGTAGCACTTAATTATCCCACGTATGACAATGAGTTATATTCACTTGTTCGAGCCTTGAAGACATGGTAGCACTACATGTGGCCTAAGGAGTTTGTGATACACACGGATCATGAATCATTGAAGTATTTATGAGGTCAAGGCAAGTTCAACAAAAGGCATGCAAGGTGGATGGAGTTTGTAGAGACATTTTCTTATGTCATCCGGTACAAGCAAGGTAAGGAAAATGTGGTGGCAGATGCATTGTATCGAAGGTATGTGTTACTAACTTCTCTTAGTTCTAAGTTACTTAGTTTTGAGCATATTAAGGACATGTATGTTAGTGATTTGGATTTTTCTGAAATTTATACATCATGTAATAAGGGGGCTTTAGATATGTTCTTTAAGCAGGATGTATATTTATTTCAGGAAAATAGACTGTGTGTTCCTAATTGTTCAATGTGAGAGGTTTTAGTGAGGGAAGCACATAGTGGTGGATTGATGGGACACTTTGGAGTTAAAAAGACTTTAGAAATGTTGGGGGAGCATTTTTATTGGCCTAAAATGAAAAGTGACGTTGAAAGAGTTTGTAGTCGATGCATAACTTGTAAGCAGGCTAAATCTAAGGTTTTACTTGAAGGTTTATACACACCGTTACCTACGCCTAGTGAACCATGAGTTTGTATTTCAATGGATTTATTTTGGGCTTACCTAGGATTAAGAAGGGATGAGATTCAATATTTGTGGTAGTAGAAAGATTCAGTAAGATGACACATTTCATAGCATGTCATAAGACCGATGATGCCTCTAATATTGTTGATTTATTCTTTAAGGAAATAGTGCGTTTACATGGTATTCCTAAGAGCATAGTATCTAATCGAGATGTGAAATTCTTGAGTCATTTTTGGAGAGTTTTGTGGGGGTAAGTTAGGCACTAAGCTTATGTTTTCAACAACTTGTCATCCACAAATCGATGGTCAGACTGAAGTAGTGAATAAGACCATGACGCAATTATTATGCACTGTAGTCAATAAGAACTTAAAGAGTTGGGAAGAGTGTTTACCGTTCATAGAGTTTGTACAACAATAGGGCCACGCATTCTACTACTTCATTTTCGTCATTTGAAATTATTTATGGTTTTAATCCACTAACACCTTTGGATTTAATACATTTACCTGTGAATGAACGAGGTAGCTTAGATGGTAAAAGAAAAGCCAAATTGATAAAGTCTCTCCATGAAAAGGTAAGGGCGCAAATTGAAAGTAAAACAAACATTTCGCGTCGCAAGCAAACAATGGTCGAAAAAGTGTGACATTTGAACCATGAGATTGGGTTTGGGTACATCTTAGAAAGGAACGCTTTCTAGAACAAAGGAAATCAAAGTTGCAACCACAGGGGGATGATCCATTTCAAGTCTTAGAGAAAGTCATTGACAATGCTTACAAATTGGATCTTCCGGGTAAGTATAATGTTTCAACAACTTTTAATGTGTCTGATCTCTCTTTTTTCGATGCAGGTACAGATTCGAGGATGAATCTTTTTGAAGAGGGAGGGGATGATATGATCAAAGAGTCGAGCCCTATGAGGACAAGCCCCGGACGGGATCCGTTGATTACCGAAGGAGGTCTGATGACACGTTCGAGGGCAAAGCAGGTGAAAAAGGCAATGTGATTGCTTGCTCAAGATATGGTGGATGAAGTTTCAAAGTTAACAAGTCAAGAAACAAGTTTCATGTTAGGTTCGGAAGAAGAAACCAAATGTATCAAAGAAACCAAATGGATCAAATCGATTCAAGCAGCATGGATGAAAGCGGGCATAACTTTCAGCTTGGTTGTCGGATTTTAGACCATGAGTACATTCCGGGAACGGCACGAAATTCTAAACAAGATTATGTGGGCTTATGATACTTTTGGGCTTGCAATTGAACAGAAACATGCCAGGAACAATTTGGCGATAACTTTAATTTTTCGCGAATTTCCTTGTTAGACTAGAATTTTATTTTCTTTCAAATTTTACAATATTTTGTAACCTAATTACGTTTTTACTAGGTTTTCTGGCCATTAGTATAAATAGGACTTCATTATTCAATGTATGAACCTTTTGACAAATTTACTGTTGAGATATATTCGAGAGGCTATTGTGCTTTTCAAATATTGTTCTTCTTAAAACATTTTGAACTTATAAAGAGGATTCTTGTGGCGTTAAACACCAAGTGCGGATCGCATGTTGTGTAATCAAGAGATCATTCAAACTTCGTTTTTGTTTGGTTGCTTGGTTCATTAATTGTTGATTCAAACTAAAAACTGGGATTATTTTTTGGGCTTTTTTGGGATCTTCAATCTCGTTGTGGGTTGCGTAGTGTTCGTTGCTACGTGGTTCACATCAATATTTGTATCATGTCAAATTAGAATTTGCACGTATTTTTAATGGACATTTTCAAAATATTCACTCTTACAACAATTTCACATTAGAGCAGGCCGTATGGACATGTGGAAGATTGAACGAGTGGATGATTATGGTTGCTAAGTAAAATTTTAATAGGTATTTATGGCGATTTTATTTTTAGAATATTTTTTTACGTTTAATTAAGTGCACGTTATTTTAGTAGTTTTGCCATTCGAGCCTTTTTGACATTTTAAATTTGACAATTGAAATCTCAGTATTTTATGATTTAATTATATATGAAAATTTTACATTTTAAATTGATGAATTAACATTATCGATTTATCGATCAAATCTCAAGATTTGTACAATAATGTTAAATTCTACATAAATTAGATAAGGAAAATTTTGATAACACTTCAAATCTTTGTTTATTTTTTGTTAAAAAACGTAATAGATTTTGGGCGTTATAAAAATCCAACATGTGGTATCAAAGATTTGCATAATGGTATCTATTCTGACATCTCCATAACTTGTTCATCACTAGAATTCTCATGCTGAGGTGGATCATCATTTACTTGTTCCACAATATCATTAGAATGATCATTAGGTGGAACTAAAACCCTTTCTGAAAAGTAAGAGAATAGCCATCAAAGTCAAGTTTGGATAAAGAAATCAAAATTTGCCTTATAGACGGCATATAAACAATATCGTGAAGGTCTAAATAATGATCGGTACGCAAAACTAAACTAAAAGTTCCAATGGCTAAAACTTCAACCTTATTTTCATTTCCCATGAAGATGAAACGTTCAGTTGGGTTTGTTGGGAGGAGATCAACCAATTAGCTCAAGATCAAACAAATAAATGTAATCCAAAACTAACAACAATCAGAAACTGAAAGCCTAAGAACATTAAACAGCAAACTCGAACAAGAAATCAGCTTAAGAAATGACTGAAAAACGATGAACAGAAACTTATCTTTTCATTAAAGCCCACAGGCCAAAATCTCAACAGATTTATGCTTCATTCATACAAGAATGAACCACCAAACGTTCGAATCAAACCCAAGTGAAAGATACAAAAGTATGCACTCAGACAAGGCCGATTATTACACAAAATATGAACACTCTCTCAACTGATAACACACGGTTCACACAAGAACCAACCCTCAATCAATGTAATCACACAAGATTTAAAAACTATTGAGAGGAAACAAGGTATCAAATGAGCATATATGATTTCTACAGAGAAGAGAAGAGAACTCTCGAAGAACGGCACAGAGAACGAGAATGGAAGAGTCGAGAAGCCAAGTGAAGTCTCAAACCCTAGAAACTCGCTTTTAAATGAGTCACCTAAAGGTCGTCCATCCAACGGTGTAGGAGGTGACACTTGGCTACATCACGAGCGTTCAAAATCAGGTAAAGTGAAATCATGGTTTTAAGCTTTTTCACAAACACGTTTTTGCACCAAAAACAAACCAACAAAACTTTGTGCTGGACATCAATTCCAGCTGGGCCAACTCAATTTTTGGCCCATTAGCCATTGCATCATTGTGCCACATTTTCCTTTCAGAAATCAAATTTTGCCTTATAGACAGCATATAAACAATATCATGAAGGTCTAAATAATGATCGGTACGCAAAACTAAGCGAAAAGTTCCAATGACTAAAACTTCATCCTTATTTTCATTTCCCATGAAGATGAAACGTTCAGTTGGGTTTGGTGGACGGCTTGAAAAGTATCGTGCATTGTTATGGAAATATGAACATTAGCACCTGAATCTAACCACGAAGAATTAGTTGGAACATTTACATGATTTGATTCGAAATGTACATAAGCATAGAGCTTGCCATTCTTTTCAAGTCAAGCCTTACACTTTGGACACTCATCTTTCATGTGTCCAGGTTTCCTACAAAAATGACAAATTACATCATTTCCTTGACCCTGTTTGCCTTTAGCAGGTCTTTTTTTCCTTTAGTGGTTCTGGTTTCTTTCCCTTGCTATAATGGTGCTTTTTCTTTCCAGCTTCCCGAGACACAAAATTAGTAGCAAAAGCCCCATGTTGCTTCAGCCTTTCCTCTTCCTGGACCAACATACTAGCCAACTCATTCACATTCCACTTATCTTTGATAAAATTGTAGTGCATCTGGAATGGACCATACTGAGGTGCCAAAGAGTTTACGATGAACTGCACAATAAAGGACTCTTCTACTTTCATTCCCAATGTTTCAAGTTTGGTAGCTATATTGGTCATCTCCAGAATATGCTTTTGCATTCCCTTAGCCCCTATCATATTTCATGGTGGTAAGTTTGGCCATTAAAGTACCTGCTAGAGACTAATCTGCTAAGCAAAATCTTCTCGGCATTAGTTAAAAAGGTTTAGGCATCCTCTGTACTGGGGAGTGAATGTTTGATGTTTCCAACCATGGTCATCCTCATTAACATGAGACTCAACCTATTGAACCTCTCCCAAGTTTCGAAAAGGTCTATTTCATCTTTGCTGCTACTTTCAGTAAGAGCATCTAGTGTTGTAGTCAAAAGAAGTTATTCCCATTCAACATAGGAATAGATTAAGCCTGAGAATGTAATGAGACTGGTACTGCAAAGAATTTCAAATCAATCACATTAATGTTTTGAATTAGACCCTCATAAAATAATAATCAAAATTTAAATCATAATGGATGAAGCGCCCCCTCCGATATTTAAATTTTATGGATTTTGAATACTTTTCTTTCGATCAAAATAACTTGGACATATCTAGTCCAAAATTATTTCTTCTTGAGTCCAATTTATGTTATTTAATACGAGCTACAAAATGAGTATAATATTTGATATATTTCATCAATTTCTATCATACTTAAATATTCAATTGAAATAAAATTTACGATAAATTCTCCAAAAATGTACATAAGATAATAAATCCTTTATGAAAATAATTGTGTTAAACTTATCACATTAACTTTTGTACTTTAGTGTGATAACAAGGCTAGACATGAACTATTCTATTTTCTAAATGATCAACATTAAATTTAGGCACATATAAAAAAAAAAGTAAGTAAAAATTCGGGATGTTACATCCCTTCCTCCTTAAATTAGTTTCTTCCTCGATATTAACATATCTAGTCGAAAAGTTCTCGATACTTGGCCTTTATTACTTTTTCTTTCTCCCAAGTAGCCTTTCCGACTCCATGATTTTTCACATAAGATAATAAATCCTTTATGAAAATAAGTGTTCAACTTATCACTTCAACTTTTGAACTTTAGTGTGATAGCAAAGCTAGACATGGACTATTCTATTTTCTAAATGACTAATATTAAATTTAAGCGCATATGAAAAATTGTAAGTAAAAATTCAGGGTGTTATATCCATTCTCCCTTAAATTAATCTCGTCATCGAAATTGCCTTATACAGTCGAAAAGTTCTTGATACTTAGCCTTTATTACTTCTTCTTTCTCCCAAGTAGCGTCTTCAACTCCATGATTTTTCCATTGAACATTAACCAAGGCAACTTAATGATTTCTTAGCGCATGTACTTTCCTTTCGATAATTTCCAAAGGAGCCTCTTCATACGTCAAATTCTTCCGTGCTTCCAATGAGTCATAGCTTATCATACGTTCGGGATCATGAACATATTTTCTAAACATTGACGCATGAAATACATTATGCACTATTGATAGTCTAGGTGGCAAATCTAATAACCCCTTTATTGGTGCAACTTTTAGAAACACTATCTCACCGATTTCGAATTCTACCGACCTTGCAATTTGAAGTCGACGAGCAAGTGTTTTAAAATTTTGCACCAATAAAAGGGGTTCTTAGATTGGACCATGCTATGTGTACACAATGGTGTACACACGGCCTTACACTCCTTTCACATGGAGGTGGGCCCGCACACAACAAAATATTTGTGAGCCCCCCTCCATGTGAAGGGGGGGTGTAAGACCGTGTGTACACCATGAGGTGTACACACAACATTCTTCTCTTAGATTTGGCAAGAAGGGAAAGTGGAGATCTCGATTTGCAGGTCCTTTTGAAATTCTAGACAAAATTGAAATGTGGCATAGCATCTTGCATTGCCACCTAGATTATCAGTAGTGCATAATGTATTTCACTTGCCAATGCTTAGAAAGTAAGTGCATGATCCCAAGCATGTGATACATTACGGTTCATTGGAAGTACAGAAGGATTTGACATATGAAGATGCTCATTTGTAGATTATCGAAAGGAAAGTACATGCGCTAAGAAATATAGAAGTTGCCTTGGTTAAGGTTCGATGGAAAAATCATGAAGTCGAAGAGGTTAATTGAGAGAAAGAATGAGAAATAAAAGCTAAGTATCGAGAACTTTTCGACTGTATAAGGTAATTTCAATGACGAGATTAATTTAAGGGGGAATCGATATAACACCCCGAATTTTTACTTACTATTTTTCATATACGCTTAAATTTAATGTTGGTCATTTAGAAAATAGAATAGTCCATGTCTAGCTTTGTTATCATACTAAAGTTCAAAAGTTAAAGCGATAAGTTTAACACGCTTATTTTCATAAATGATTTATTTTCTTGTGTACTTTTATATAATTTATGGTAAATTTTATTTCGGTCGAATATTCAAGTATTATACAAGTTGATGAAATGTATCGAATATTATACTCATTTTGTAACTCGTATTAAATAACTTAAATTGGGCTTAAGAAGAAATAACTTTGGACTATATGTGTCCGAATTATTTTGATAGAAGGAAAAGTATTCTCAATCCTATAATTTATTAATAAAAAAATAAAGGTACTTCCATTTCATCTCTTCTACGTTGGAATTTGAAAGGAGATATTATAATTTATTAAATTATATATAATCAATTCATTAATTTCGATAATAACTGAATTAATTAATCTTATAAATTCTTAATTAACCTCAAATCCATTTGAATTGAATTATTAAACTGAAATGCAGTTTGGTTGACTTGGGGTCGTGTGTCTCTGTCAGAACTATAATCAGGTTAGAATATTTTTCTAAAATCAGACAAATTCTCTTTCTACAAATTTACATGGACACTGTTGGAAAGAATTTCCGTCACCATTATCGCAAGTCAAATTTTCAGATTTATTTGGTATCAATTGAGGTAAAAATACAGTGAAAAGTGGTAAATTCTTATTTTCTAGATGTTTATATAATTTTGGCATGAAATACTCTAAGGCCTTGGGTCGATTTTTATTTAAATCTTTCGGGATACATCTTTAGGTCTAAATATGTAAATACTAAGGGATATAGGAATTCTAAATAAATTATTTAAGCTATTTGATATCGCAACCAATTTGCTCTAAATTTAAGAATGTTGGTATATTATGTCATTTTATATTTATATCATGTTAAACAAGAATTTGCACGTATTTTTACTGGACATTTTCAAAATACTCACTCTTACAACAATTTCATATTAGAACGGTCGTGTCGGATGTGTGAAAGATTGAACGAGTGGATACTTATGGTTGCCAAGTAAAATTTTTATAAGGATTTATGGCGAATGTTATTTTTAATTTTTTTTTTAATGTTTAACTAAGTGCACGTTATTTTAGTAGCTTTGACAGTCGAGCCTTTTTGACATGTTAAATTTGACAATTAAAATAGTTGTACTTTAAGATTTAACTATATATGAAAATTTCACTTTTTAAGTTGATGGGTTAACATTTTCGATTTATCGATCAAATCTCAAGATTTGTACGATAGTGTTAAATTCCGCATAAATTAGATAAGAAATTTTTTTATAACACTTCGAAACTTTTTTTTTTTTTTAATAGATTTGGGTGTTACAATCTCTATCACCAAATCGTGACACGTGGTAATCGTATTGGTAAACCATTCCGTTGGGTATTCCATTATATTGGCTTCAAACATGCTAATTAGCACAAAACGTCTCAAACTTTCAGTATTTTTGTGCAAAATGTTTATACCTTTCATTTTTTGACAATTTTACCCTCAATTTCACCTTTCATTGTGAAAAAATCCTTCCATCCACCTACCGTCAAATGCTCCGTTAACTCAACAAAAAAGCTAATTAGCTCAAAGTGTCTCCAACTTTCAATTTTTTTTGTGCAAAACGTACCCACCTTTCGTTTTACAAAGGTATGAATGTTTTACGCAACTTAGTTTTAAAGGTATATATTTTTTCGCAAAGTATATTAAAAGATAGGGTTGTTACACGTAAAACATATTAATAGGTAGGGATGGTTCAAGTTCAATTTCATGCTAAAAGGAAAAGAACATGTCCAATTCATCTTCTCCATTTATATGTGATGGGTCATTTACCATTGAAATCTAATGTGTTATTAACAGTATCATATTTATCATTGTTCTTCTTATTTTACCCTTATTTACACCCTTAATAAACACAAATGGGGATGAACATTTCTAGTTTATCAACCACATATTCAATCTCTTTATTTACCGTTTCAAATTTTATGAGTAATCTAGTATTACAGCAGCCCTTGTTCTTCCCAACATGAAAATACAACGTTCTTTACGTCATTTCTTATTTATTTAATGGAATAATTGTATAAATTATTTTCATATTACTTTTAATGTAGAACAGTTAACTTTGAAGGTAGGAAGAAGGACCGTGGAAAATTAGGTGAGACTATATTACCCTTGATTTTTTAAAAGAAAATTTACATTTTTTGTTGAGTTAACAATGTATTTGACGGTATGTGGATAGAATGACATTTTCCACAATGAAAGGTGAAAATGAGTGTGAAATGGCCCAAAAAAAAAAAAAAAAAAGAAAAAAGATCGGGACGTTCTGCACAAAAACATTTAAAGATTGGGACATTTTGTGCTAATTAGCCTTTATTGAGTTAACAGATGGGTGGATGGAAGAACATATTCCACAATGAAATGTGATAGTGAGGGTGAAATCGCAAAAAAAGAAACGAAATGTAGAGACGTTTTGCATAAAACATTAAAAGGTATGGACGTTTTATGTTAATTAGCCCTTCAAACACCATAACCAAGATTATAAGATCTAATATCCTGTTAGACAATTTGTCTTCCTTGGTTGGATCATATCTATGCCATACACTCACTTGATTCAGTATTATTTGTCAATCTTTAGAAATCCATTCCGGTGAACTTTTCGAGTTTTTCCGTATAAGCATTACATATGGTACGTTTACCAATTATATATTAACAAAGATCTTCTTATTACTTCCAACTATAAGTTGAAGTTGGAAGAACATCAACAAATACTTGAACATAATAGAACTAAAATCTGAAGTACTTTACAAGTCGCGTGTTGATGCACTCCTTAAGACAATATTTGCCACCACTAGTGGTGAAGCACGGTGGAAAGCAAAACGTAGAATGAAATCTATATTTGTTGTTTGTACTGTCTGTTTGCGAAAAAAATCTCGAACACTAAGTAGGGAAGAAGTCAGTATTAGAGAAGTTAGCATTTTGTACTTCTAGATTAACAAAATGAACGAAGCTTTTAAAGAAATGAATATCCAACAATGCAGAGATTTCAAAAAAATTTATCATCGTGAATAAAATGAACATTTAATTTATATATATAGTCAATATAGATATGTTCTTGACTTTATCCACAACCTTTCAAACACAAGTTACATATTGAATTAGGATACAAAAGGGTGGTTGAAACCACAAACATGCATGCTTGTCGCAAAAGGCCATAACAAGTATTGCTGCGGCAGCATGCCTTAGTAGTCGGCAGAAGCCGACCGCGAGCAGACTGCACCATTGCGGCCTTGACTAGTCGGCCACTTCGTTTCTAAGCTCCTTCGATCCGTCCCTTTAAATCATTGTCCAATTCATCATCCATGTTTTGAACAGACGTTACGATATATCCCACAATGTCCAAAATGACATTTTCAGAAAATTTCTCCAACAAAAAATTCTTTTTTAAACATTCTACATCGTGAATAAAAAGAAAATAAAATATATTCCTATTTCAATATTAACTGTCTCCCACTAGTTGAATAAAGTTGAAAAGAAACCTGGGCCAAAATGGAGAACGCGTCTCGTGGCCATGGTTAGAGGCTGTAGATTGGGATTGGCTCGTAAAAGGAACACATTAAACTCCCGTTTGGCTCTCATTAAAATTATAATTCCTCACTATCCAATAAAATTATAATTTTTAATAATGGGAGCCAAACGGGGCAAAGGCTAAAGTCCACAGCTCATTACCAACTTTTATTACACAAGGGAAAGAAAAAGCTCTTCGTGGGGACCGAAAATGAGATATTTTGTCAAATTTTGCGACAGCTCATCGTTGTTCTTCTCTTTTATCTTAGTAGTGCCATGTGCTAGGGTTTGGTATGTGAACCACAATTTGACATCTTTTAATTTATTTTTTATACTTAATTTTAATCACACATTCACACTATTGAATATTCTACACGTAAATTCAATTTTTTTTTTCTATTTTTTAACTACACATTGTAAAAAAATACTATTCGAAACATAGTTTTTGATCATTAAAGACCACTCAGACATGACCTTGTTCAACCTTTCAAACTTTCTTTATATATTTTTACAACTTCATAATCTTTAACGCGTCAAGTACTTTTTTTTTTTTAACCTTTGAAGTTCGAGTTTAGGGCTGGTCACCTTTTATTTTTCGAACTTGTTCGAGAGATACAAGAAGGTAGTGTTAGGAAGTATCAACGGAGTTAAGAGGGTGTTTGGTAGAGATTAAAATCGGATTAAAATTGAAAAACTAGCCGTTATTGTTGACTTTTATTAGATGAGTGGGACCCAATAACAGCTATATTTTCAATTTTAATTGGATTTTGAGCCGTACCAAACATGCCCTAAAGCTAGTTTATGCTCATACCTTTTGTTGTGATACTTTGGTTATTGTAAAATGTAGTAATAATGTAGCTAAGTAAACACGTAGCACAATCAAATAATTGCTACAAAATGTTGGTTTTAACATTTCTTATAGCTCTGTTTGATACCCTTTTAAATTTTTTATTTTTTACATACTCATTTTAAACTACATATTTCAATAATAAAATATTTTACATGTAAATTTAAAAAAAAATTAGAACTTTTTAATCACATAATTTCAAAAAAAAATTATTATTTAAAACTCTATTTTCTCTTTAATAACAAGTAAGACAATCATAATAAGTAGAGTAAAATAATAGGTAAATGAAGACTAGCAAAAATTTTGAGTAGGTAGGTGCAAGTGGGGGTGTGATGAGATATCTAAAAGACTTTGCGCGAACGCAGCTGTGATGAGTCACATCCTCCTTTATAACTCCCACTCCACTCCGCAGATTCACATTTCGCTCCGCCATTTGCTCATTATTATGTTGATTCATTTTTTATTCCTTTCCTCGTTATTTCTAGTGAATGATGCTAAATCTACAGTCCAGACTCTTCATGTACAACCTCAGTATAAGCTGCCACCCAAATCACTCTCTGCTTCCGACAGGTTCGAGGGTTCATCGGACCTTGTTAATCTACGATACCACATGGGTCCGGTGTTGTCATCTCCGATCAACATATACCTTATATGGTATGGGAAGTGGGCCGCATCTCAGAAGATGTTAATCAAGGACTTTTTACTCTCTATCTCCAACTTCAACCCATCAACTCCTTCGGTGGCAGAGTGGTGGCGCACTGTATCCCTCTATACAGATCAGACGGGAGCCAACATTTCACGCTCTGTACTCCTTGCTGGTGAGTACTCTGACCATCTCTACTCCCATGGTACACAACTCACCCGTCTTTCAATCCAGGAAGTCATCGCCACCGCAGTCCGATCAAAGCCCTTCCCCGTCGACCACAAGAACGGCATCTACCTAATCTTAACCTCGGTTGACGTGACAATGCAAGATTTCTGCCGGGCAGTCTGTGGGTTCCATTACTTCACCTTCCCATCAATGGTGGGTTACACATTGCCATATGCTTGGGTCGGAAACTCCGGCAAACAGTGCCCTGAAGTGTGTGCCTACCCATTTGCAGTACCAGGTTACATGGGAGGTGGTGGTCCTGGGGCGCTGAACCCACCCAATGGCGACATCGGAGTTGATGGGATGATAAGCGTGATAGGTCACGAGCTGGCTGAATTGTCGTCTAATCCACTGGTGAATGCTTGGTACGCCGGCGAAGACCCGATGGCACCGACGGAAATAGGGGATCTGTGCGAAGGGCTTTACGGGACAGGCGGTGGCGGAGGGTTCATTGGGCAGGTGACGAGGGATAAACAAGGACGGACTTACAATTTGAATGGGATAAGTGGTAGAAAGTTTTTGGTGCAGTGGATATGGGATCCAGTTCTCAAGGCCTGTGCCGGTCCCAATGCTTTAGACTAGATTGGCTAGTAGGGGAGATATATTATATTATATATACAAATTTTCAGTGAGCGAGTGGCGGCGACGAGATGGTGGTGGCGGAGGAGCAAGAGGGGAAGAAGACAAAATTCAGTTCCGTCTAATTTTTTGTTTACAATAATATTTTGTACACTTGCACTCTTGTTGTTTCATTCTCGTTATTTTCAAAATATATTTATCTTTTTTTTAATCAAACATTCTTCGTTCTTCAATAAAATAATATCATATATAAATCTAAACTTTTCCTTAATTTTTAACTGCAGATTATCCATCAATCTTCTATTTCAAAATACATTTTTCTCTAAAAAAAAAAAAGGGAATTAAAAGAGGCTCAATTGAGAGGTTAGTTAAAATAATATTCAACAATTAAATATTAATGGCAAATGTTGTGTCAGTGGTCCCACTTGAGTGATGGGCTTTGAAAGGGCGATGAAAAAGTTAAATGCTACTTAGTGCATTTTCAATTGTAGTGTAAAATAGAAATGAATAAAGCTACTTGTATATAATTTCTTGTACATAAGGGTGTCCACCCTCTCACATGAGGTGGATCCCACATGAATAAAATAAGAATTTTAATCATGCGGGGTCCACCCAATGTGAGAGGGTGGACACCCTTATGTACAAGAAATTATGTACAAGTAGCATAGTCCAATAGAAATTTAGATTTCTAAAGTAATCGAAAACATATGTAATGGAGGGATGCAAAGGAGATTAAAATTATATTTTCTAACAAAATTTATTAAAAGTCACCCGCTCGATCCTAAAATCACCTAGGGGGTAAATAGGATAATAATGCGGAATTAAAAATTATCATTGATTAATATTGCAACAAGTCACAATAATTAATTGCTTTAAATTCAGTTCACGAGAATTAACTACTCTTAACGGTTTGTATGAAATCAATAATGTAAATAACACTGTTCACGAAAATATATTTTAGATTAAAACCACCGTAACTGTATGGTTTGTTAACAAGTAATAAAGTGAACTTTTTGAGTTCGAGTATCGTCCCACGAAAATTGATTAGTTCAATTCCTATTACATTGACCTTAATCGAAAACTAGAATATTTCGTGTTTGTTGTGATGAAATTATAACTAAGCTAATACTAAGTATACAATTATAAATGATTTAACTAAATTAAATGCAAATAGCGTTGAATGTAATTTGAAATTTTTGAATGTATGATGAATATAGTAGGATTATGAATTCCTAAATAATAATCTTTTTAAATCGAGTTTTACACTTTGATACATGATTGAAATATTGACGAATCAATACTCCTAAATTATTGAACAGTCTCTCTCGAGTAAAATCAAACATATTATCATATGTGACCCGACTATATCTTTATGACGGATGCAAACAAATAAGAATGCATGAATTTTTATAAACACTTAAAGATTCACACAACGCATAGCGGTATATTTTTATCCCTTATCGGACCCTATGATGATTTATACCCCGTCAAACTTATTTCCCTTCTTTCGAATGCATGAAACATGTCACCACACTCACACAATTAACTTGCACAATAATCGTGGAGAAAATAAATTCATGTAAACCATTCAAATAGTGAAAACATGTTTTTATTGTCAAGAATATAAAACTAAGAAATAAAAATCATATTACATAATTCATCATTCCCTAGTACAGAATTACCCTAGCCTAGCATGATGGAAAGAAGAAAATCAGAAAAACAATGAAGAAACGACATCACCAATTGAATTCTTGACTTTAATCTTCGTCTTGTGGTGTTGTTCTTCACGTTATTGCTCTTTTTCTCCTCTCTAAACCCTTATGCATATCCTCTTTCATTCTAGACGGCCCTAGGGTTTAAATACACATCCAAAGATTTGTTTCCATAAGTATTTCACTCGAATAAAGAAACTAGAATTTCTGTGTCAGAAACTAACTATGTGACCGCATAGCATTGGTAATTTCCAAATTCTTGCGTTTTGATCCTCAAACTCCATTTCTCCATTCTGGACGACCTATTTTCCCACTTATTCTTCTTCCAATGTTTCATTCCAATGCTCAATTTGTCCTCGACATCTTCAATTCCTCTTTCGGGTTGTCTATTGATCTCTGAACGTTGATTTTCTTTTATTTTAGTCATTTTCCACTTGTTTCTTCTAAATTCCACCACATTCATCAATGTTGTTCTGTAAAAATTAAATTATATAGAATTAAGCTATATTTCAACATATTAATCAATAATTGTTCATATTTCGTAGTTCAAAATAAGTATGTAAAACGCACTTATCAACTCATCCAAATTTGAACTATTATTTGTCCTCAAACAAAATTGTAACTTAACTCCACATAAAACATAGTTTGATAGCCTACCGTGTCTCAGGATTGGAATTTAGTAATTAACAAAACGAACAACTTCAAAGTGCAAAATCAAATCAATCTTCACATATTACATGCATACATGACGTGCGCGTGTGAAAAATCATGTCAACATATTAAGATTATGCTTAGCTGAACACTTGACCTATAGTAGTCAAATTTTTCCTTACTTCGCTCAAGAGATACACACCCCCAACTTATGCTTTTCACTCAATTTTTTCGGGGTATATCCTAAGTTGAATTTATTCAATTTTATTTCTTATCCTTTCTTAGTTAGGATAGATCTTACTATTACAAGTTCACACCTCAACAAGTCAAAATTCTCCTATATTTTTTATTGTTTCAACCTTTAAGACTAAACTATGTTACTTGTATCTCGTCAAATGTAAAGTTCTATCAACCATATGTATTGAGGCTTAATCAATGTAATTATGTATTTTTTTTATTCAAACATCTTTTCATTTACTTTCTATATAACCCATGTAGCGAACTTTAGGTCGATAACTCCCAAATCAGATGACCATAGGGCATCAGGTTTTAAACTACCCTTACAGATTTAATCACCCGAGTTATACAGGTTCGAAAAGATGCTTTTATTTACTCAAAAATTAGTACAATGCCCCTCTATTTTAGACACTCAGATCCAAAAACTAACATCTAACTTAAAACTTTCACATTATCTTTGTCTCATTGGTTTTAGACAATCCACACAAGATAATTTTCATGTACCCCTATAACAGTTCAACTATCTCCAAACTACTGTATATTTGGATTATAAAGTAATACAATAGAGGTTATTCGAGTTTACTTACTGATGAGGAAAAAATATCGATAGGCCCAAGCTCGAGCTACTTGACCCGAACTCGGGCTAGTAGTCCCGATCTTGGCCCACTCCAAATGGGCCAATTCCAAGGTCGGGTCCATTATGAGGTCGGACCTAAAAATACTAGTCCTACTTAAGTGCAAACCCCTAGTTCGTTACAAGTTTTATCCTAACACAAATTGTGCACTTCTAACACAATACAAACACCTAAAATAACAAGGGTTATAGGAAGTTAAGTCCTTCCAGGACTCCCCATCCAACACCTATAAATACATAACCTAGTCTCATTATTCAGGTATGTTTTACATAATATTTCGATATACAATTTTTCACATAATTCTGTCTCTAACTTAAGCATCGGAGGGGCGACAAGGACACACCTCGACGCCTTTGTTTCAGGTATCAGAAGGCTTCTTTCGTGCTTGTTTTCAGTCGTCAAGCTCGGGATCAACATGTACGATTTTTGGCATCATCATTGGCGCCGTCTGTGGGAAACGATATGTTAACCATGTTCACACCACGTTCAAGGCCATCAAAAAATTCGGAGAAGTTTGTTCCACAAAAAAATAAAAAATAAAATCACACGGTCATCGGCAAAATTGAAAAAATAAAAAAAAAAACTGCTGGGATTGGAGCTCCCAAAACAGAGAATTTTTTAGGATTTTATTTGGCTTCCATACTGAAGAATCAGCCGTCGATTCAATCTTCGCTAAATCATCACAACAAGAACTCAGATCTTGTTAAGCGGTGAAGGTCAAGATAATCAAATTATTGTATGATTTATTCCCGTTTTACTGTCATCAGAAAGCAAAACATAAAAATATGTACAGGTTTGATTTTGAAATTGAGGGAAACATGTGTAAGAGCAAAATGAATTGATTGCTGGATTTGGATGGATTAAATTGGATATCTCCATGTATTGCTTGTGCGAGAGAGAGATGACAATTGTGCCCATGATTAATCCAACTAAGATGATCAAGGAGAATAAATTGACGATCAGCCTATTTTTTCTTTTGTGGAATGATGATAAATGATCATCTTCTTCTTGAAGGAGGCATGCTTTGAATATGTTGTTCGTCGACTCCATTGATCAAACAAATTTCAAGCCTGCACTTGCTGAGATCCAAAGCATAAGAAAAAGCCCTTAAGTCAGATTTGTTCTTGGTCTTTTTGAAACCTCCCAGATGAGGTTTTAATAATCTCTTGAAGATTCAAGGTGAGAAGTCTTGGAGTTGGAAATTCATATCAGTTTGTTACTGCCCAGAAGGTGTTCGACCAAATGCCATGGTCAAGTTTTTTTCTCCAATTATGGCTGTTTAGCACCGCGACCTCCGGCGATCACTATGACCGGCGGTACATGACCTCGTTTTGTCCAGTGTGTCAACATTATGGTGATGGAGACAAGTCGGTGATGGTGGCATGCAATTCAAACCAAAACAGGTAGAGGCAAGCTCGCGGTTAACAAAAAAGATGGAAGTTCACAGCTTAATTGGTACCATTTCTCTTCTGACTTGATATGAATTTATTTCATCCACTAAAATAAGTTGAAAAAGATGTGAGTGCTGAGTGGGGTTAATTAATGGGCCTCACCGAATTTGTGTTAAATGATGAACTTGCATTAGCCCTCATAACCTCTCAAAAATATTTGGGCATGTTGAATCTTTTTATTTTTGACCTCTGGGCCACTATAAATTCTCGCTTCTACATTTCCACTTTATAAAAATAGTTGGGCTCATAGATTAATTATCTTTTGGCCCATATTTCTTCTAATTATCTCAAAAATATTTGGGCTTCAGGGTTAGTCCATCTTACGGGGATTGGGTTTTCTTTTTCTTTTTTAATCTCTTACCACAAAGTTTGAGTTGTTTTTATGTAACTTTGGTAAAATACAATGTGTTCAGAAGCTTGAAGTTTAAGCTGCCATGGACTTCATCTTCCATGTTTGATCTCACATTATTGGTATCCATTCTGTAATAGGCTAATAGCTGTATTACAATGCCACGGGATTATTTAAGTGTGTTATGTTTTAGCTGCTATATCACAAACTCAAAGTTCATAGTGAAATCAGCAGTACGACCACGAAGTGTCTTATAATCTTCTAACGATTACGGTAATTGAAAAGCCTAGGAAATGTGTAAATATATGTTTTGTGCACTTCTTGCATGATTGACTTTTGGATTTCCTGTTATCTTCTCTGTATGATCCCAAAAGTAATGGACTGAGTATGAACATTTGCACTATAGATTTGGCTTGGACCTACTTGCACATATTAACTAAGGTTTCATGCCCTGTACTCTATCATGGCTAATAAGTAGCAACTCTAATGGACATGTCATAGATTTATTTTCTCTTGGCCCATATTTCTTCAAATTATCTTAAATGTATTTGGGCTTGAGAGTTAGCCCATTTTATTGGCATTGGGTTTTCTTTTTTGAACCATTACAAATGATTATTTGAGTTAATTCATGTTCTTGGTTGAACACGTCCACACATTGTCCAACTCAATTCTTCATCTTTCAAATGCTAATTATGAGATATATTTCTTTGCAAATCAAGCTTACAAAAGGGCGTGCAACTTCAATTAAGTCTGATTAGAGGCTAACATAGTTTACTTAAACATTTAATGACAAAATCAACCAAACTTCTCCTATTTCTTATAACTAATTTTTGTTTGGAGAAAGTTATATTTCACTTGTCTCCATTGAAATGCACCCGAGCAATTGATTTGTGATGCTACATAAGCACTTGAGCCTTTGATGAATTTATTGATTTGCATATAAGGCTATGAATTGAAAATATAGAGAACATTATTTGCCTATATTTTCTACATTGTTGTTAACGTATAGCAAGTCATAAGTAGTTGAGAATAAAACAATAGTTCATGCATACATGAGACAAGAAATGTCGTGGACCCTTAAAGACATTAGTTAGACAATATATATTATATGATCTGTGTTTTAATCTTTAAAAAGTATATATTTTGGTGTCATCAATGCTCATGCTTATGCTATGGTTATTTGGTTATGAAACACAATAACATTTGATTCACACACATCATGTGCTCGACCAAATGCCTAATCTTATCTTATTATTGAACGCGAGTGTTAGCTCTTGGATTTCTTATTAGCAGAAGTAAAGTCTTGCCCCGTGCAAGCACCTCTAGGCCTTGCCCTGTGCAAGCACCTCTAGGCCTTGCCCCGCGCAAGCACTTCAAAGCCTTGTCCAGCGCAAGCACTTCAAAGCCTTGCCCCGCGCAAGCACTTCAAAGCCTTGCCCCACGCAAGCACATCTAAGTCTTGCCCAGCGCAAGCACCTCTAAGCCTTGCCCCACGCAAGCACATCTAAGCCTTGCCCCGCGCAAGCACATCTAAGCCTTGCCCCGCGCAAGCACCTCAAGCCTTGCCCCGTGCAAGCACCTCTAAGCCTTGTCCCGAGCAAGCACCTTTAAGCTTTGCTTCGTACAAGTACACAAGCCTTGCCCAACGCAAGCACCTCTAAGTCTTGCCCAGCGCAAGCATCTCAAGCCTTGCCCCACGCAAGCACATCTAATCCTTGCCCCGCGCAAGCACCTCAAGCCTTGCCCCGCGCAAGCACATCTAAGCCTTGCCCCGCGCAAGCACATCTAAGCCTTGCCCAGCGCAAGCACCTCTAAGTCTTGCCCCGCCCCGCGCAAGCACTTCAAGCCTTGCCCCGTGCAAGCACCTCTAAGCCTTGCTTCGTACAAGCACACAAGCCTTGCCCAGCGCAAGCACGCCTTGCCCCGCGCAAGCATCTCAAGCCTTGCCCCACGCAAGCATCTCAAGCCTTGCCCCGCGCAAGCACATCTAAGCCTTGCCCCGCGCAAGCACCTCAAGCCTTGCCCCGCGCAAGCACCTCTAAGTCTTGCCCCGAGCAAGCACCTCTAAGTCTTGCTTCGTACAAGCACACAAGCCTTGCCCAGCGCAAGCACCTCTAAGCCTTGCCCAGCGCAAGCATCTCAAGCCTTGCCCCACGCAAGCACATCTAAGCCTTGCCCTGCGCAAGCACCTCAAGCCTTGCCTAGTGCAAGCACTTCAAAGCCTTGCCCCGGGCAAGCACTTTAAAGCTTTGCCCCTCGCAAGCACATCTAAGCCTTGCCCCGCGCAAGCACCTCTAAGCCTTGCCCCGAGCAAGTACCTCTAAGCTTTGCTTCGTACAAGCACACAAGCCTTGCCCAGCGCAAGCACCTCTAAGCCTTGCCCTGCGCAAGCATCTCAAGCCTTGCCCCACGCAAGCACATCTAAGCCTTGCCCTGTCCAAACACCTCTAAGTCTTGCCTCGAGCAAGCACATCTACGCCTTGAGCAAGCACTCAAAGTCTTGCCCCGCTTTAGTATCCTTGCAAATACTTCGTACATTCAATCAAAAATTAGTCCTAAAAATCATCAAGTAAATTTATAAGTCCCGAAGCTTTCTTTCCAAGATCTATGCGCTCGGGGGCCTATCAACACATCTTTTACTCGACCTCAAGCAATTCACACTCAATTCAAGCAATCTGCATTTCATCTTCGAACTTCAAGCATTCTGAGCAGCATCCTCAAGACCAATTTTTAATCAAACCCGAATAATAATGCTCGATGTTGTTTTCAGTTATCTTGGGAGTTTCCCAAGGTGTCCTTGGGATTCCTCATTGGGCTTAATTGCCACACATGACAATTCCACATCACCTTGAATTTTTACCTTTCAAGCTTCCTAAACATGACTCGAGCTACTTGGCAAAAACCAGCCAAGTAACAAGCCTCGAGCTCATTACAAAACATCACTCGAGCTACTTGGCCAACAGCCCAGGTTAAACGTCTCGAAGTGATTACAAAACATGACTCGAGTTACTTGGTAAAAATCAGCCAAGTCACACGCCTCGAGCTCATTACAAAACATGACTCGAGCTATTAGGCCAAAATCGGCCAAGTAACACGCTCGAACAGGCTCTTAAACAATACTCAAGCTATCTCTTGCAACGAACTTGGCTAAAACGGCCACGTAACACGGTTAAACTCATGATCGAGCTTATTGGCCAAGTAGCAAGTTTGACCTATTTATTTAATGCAAAACTCGAGCTTATTGGCCAAAAATTGGCTAAGTAACGAACTCGAACTACATACGAATTGCAAATCAAACAAATATTAAACTCGTTGTGCCTCTTTGCATCTCACCTCGCAGCTCAAACATGTAACTTTTAGCTGCGACCTGGATGCACGGGGGCCTATGATGAGGAAAAAATATCGATAGGCCCAAGCTCGAGCTACTTGACCCGAACTCGGGCTAGTAGTCCCGATCTTGGCCCACTCCAAATGGGCCAATTCCAAGGTCGGGTCCATTATGAGGTCGGGCCTAAAAATACTAGTCCTACTTAAGTGCAAACCCCTAGTTCGTTACAAGTTTTATCCTAACACAAATTGTGCACTTCTAACACAATACAAACACCTAAAATAACAAGGGCTATAGGAAGTTAAGTCCTTCCAGGACTCCCCATCCAACGCCTATAAATACATAACCTAGTCTCATTATTCAGGTATGTTTTACATAATATTCCGATATACAATTTTTCACATAATTCTGTCTCTGACTTAAGCATCGGAGGGGCGACGAGGAAACACCTCGACGCCTTTGTTTCAGGTATCAGAAGGCCTCTTTCGTGCTTGTTCTCAGTCGTCAAGCTCGGGATCAACATGTACGATTTTTGGCATCATCACTTACTATGTTTAACTATTCTCTACGAAATGAACCAAATTACCAACCAAATATGTCAAACATGAGTATCGTGCATAAAAATGTCAAGTTTCACATAAACAAGCTTTGACTAATTCAATAGTGCACTATTTTTGTTATTCACAGTTCATACATATTCCAATATTCAATATCATAGTCGGCAAGATTATTAAACCTACACAAGCATAGAAAACTATTATTATAATTTAATGCTAGGAAATAAATGAATAAAAACTGTAATTTTTTAAAAGTTACACACAATCACAAAAAAACTGCAATAAAATGATGAATGCCATGGAAATATTCATACCTCCAAACTTATACAGAACATTGTCCTCAATGTTCAAAATTAAAGGATGAATGCACATAAAGATAAAGAAAATAGGGCTCAGGATACTCCCCTGATCAGTGCGGATGTGACGGTAATGATGGTGGGGAAAATATAGCGGGGACCATGCATAGACTCTTTGTGACCTGTAAAGATGATGAATGACTCAATATTATTAAAAATTATCAAAAACACGAAAAATTTCTAATGTAATGCATAAAACGGAATAAATGAAAGGGAAGAAACATTGGGTTGCCTCCCAACAAGTGCTTGTTTATAGTTTGTAGCTTGACTTTATAGCTGTTGATTCATGGTGGTCAAGTCGAAGAATTTCACCATTGTACTCTTTGCAATTTCCAGCTTTGCATCCTCTTTTAGCTCTTCAAACTTTGAATTTTCCTTTCTCGTTTCTACCAAGAATTCCTCCAAATTTCAATTTTTTCTACTAGTAATTTGTTGAATGGATAGTTCATCTTCATCAATACAATGACAATCGTCAAGGGATGATGGTTGTTTGGATGCATTATATAATTTAAAAACTTTTTGTTCCTCATCTACCCTAAAGATTAGCCCACCTCTCTCCATAGCAATCAAAGTTCGACATATTGCTAAGAATGGTCTCCCTAAGATTATTGGAATATCTCTATCTTCTTCCATGTCTAGAAAATAAAATTTGTCGAAAAAATTAATTTGCCAACTTTGATGAGTATATTCTCAACTTTGCCTCTCGGATATGTGATGCTTCTATCGACCAACTGCAATAACATCGTTGTTTATTTTACTTTTCCCAATCCCAATTTCCTGTATATAGATAAAGGTATTAAGTTAATACTTGCACCCGTATCACATAAAACATTAAAAGTACTAGCTTCTCCAATTGAAATAGGTAAGTTGAAACTTTCTGGATCCATGATATTAAAAGGTAGTTTCTTTTGTATTCTTGCAATGCTCTCCTCGTCAGTGCTACAATTTCAAATTCTGGAAGCTTTTTTTTTTCTTTGATATCATGTCCTTCAAAAATCTTGCATAGCTTGGAATCTATCGTATTGCGTCTATGAAAGGGATACTGATGTGGAGTTTCTTTAGAACATCCAAAAACTTCTCAAATTGTTGGTCTAGCTTATGTCTCTTCAACCTTTGTGGGAATGGAATATGAGGCTCGTAAGGATTTATATGTGTGGTTGCCTTAACTCGTGGTGTATCAGAACTCTCTTTAGTAGATGCCTCTATCGTCTGTTCAATCCATTCCACTCGATCCTCATCTAAAGAAGGTACTGTTTCCTTAGTTGCAACCAGCCTCTTGATATGTATTTCTAGTAATTGCACCCACTTCTGGTGGATATTTCTTTCACAAATGGGTCCTCAATTATTTCATTTCCAACAATACTTATGGCTATTACCTGCTCTTTGGGATTAGTCACAGTATTGCTTGGCGGGTACTTGGTACTCTGCTTGTCATCGAAAGTGACATCCGCCCATCTTGAGTCTCCGGGTTTTTAATATCAGCACTCTAATCTCGGAGAGTTGTTTTGATTTTTGATAGGAATATAAAATACACATTTTGCATCTTTATTTAATGCGCTCATATGACTATTTTATGCCTAAATGTACTTAGTATTCTCATATTTTGGTTTAGGTGGCAAGTTGATGGATATAGCGTAATTTGGAAGAAATATGTGAAAATGGACCAAAGTGAAAGGAAATGAAAGTTCAAGGACTAGCGTACAAATACACAAAAGTTGTGTCAAACCAAACAATGAAGATTTGAGAGTCAATTGCTTGAAAGAAGACGTCAAATGGATGAAATATCGTCAAAGTATGATCACACATCAATTTCCAATCGAAAAGTTATACACCGATTTTCAGCCTCATATTGAGACCCATTTTCGACATGGAAAACGATCGAATTGGAAGATCATATCTGAATAAAAGTTGTAGCTATTTAAGTTATCTTTCCAATGCATCTTGAATTGCCTCAATCGGATATCGAAAAAAGAAGATACCACTAAAACACTGAAAGCTGTTCGGAGGAAATTTCGTAAAACCATGCGGCCGCAAGCCTTTAATTCCACGCGGCCGCATAGGCCATTACCGAGAGTTTGAAAGCTGAGTTCATTTGTTCCTTGCGGCCGCAAGCTTCTAAACCATGCGGCCGCATGGTTCATTTCCGATACGAAAATTCTGGTTTCCTAATTCAAGTCAACTACCTATGGAAACAACTATAAATACATATTTTGAAACCCTAGAACGTAGCAGAACACCTCCAACCTATTTTCTCTCTATTTTTCTTTGATCTATCATGTGTAACTAAACTTCTACGCTTGGTCGAAGGAAATTGAAGCCTCGGAACCACATATTGTGAGATCTAAATAGTTTTTCTTATTGTTTGATTTATATTTTGAGTATTGAATATTCTTCTGCATTTATTTCTAAGATTTGTTGCGTTTAATTGCTAGAGGGCCCGCTAGTTTATTGATTGTAACAATCTACCGCTAAGTTAAACATCAAATCCGTAATTGTTTGATCCCTTTAACTTGTGAAGCACTAGGATTTGATTATTTTCTGCGATAGAAGTTATTGAATCTTAAGAAGAATGTTTAAATAGATTGAATGCAACCGCTGATGTTTGTGTTATCTAGTTCATCGATTTCTCTATTGTGTAAAGCTGTTATTAAATTGAATCTTGAGCGCTGGTCTGGGGTTATTTAATAATTAGGGTTAATTAGAACGCTGGTTTCTAATTAACTAAAATTAAGGAGAAATAGGAATCAATTCCAACGATGAATATTCGAAATATGAATTGAATTATCCTTGTATCTGTGATCAATTGTGGATTTCCGATGGTGGATGTGGAATTAGACCAAGGTTAGTCATTTGATTGATTTCGTTAATTTAATTTTCATTGTTATTGATTATGTTATTTACAATTGTTGCATACAAAAACCCCCCAATCATTGTATGAAGCATAAAATATTGAATTACACACTCTTCGTGGGATCGACCCTTACTTCCACTACTACATTAGTTTTAGAGGTTTAAGGACTATTTTTGGGTGCCTACAAAAGCACACCAATTCTCCTCATGAATTGATTGTTAGCTTCCATGTACTGATTTGTTTTTTCCATGAATTCCCCGAACATTTCTTCCAACTGCAACATCTCCCTCGGCTGCTGAAACTGACCATGTGGCCTATTCTGATTCTGACCACCCCAAGAGAGGTTTGGGTGATTCTTCTGCCTTGGGTTATACGTATCTGAAAGTAGATTGTTCTGTTGAACTTGTCCCCATTGTACAAAGTCCATTTGTTCCATACCTTGTGCTAAAATTGGGCAATCTACTGTGTTGTGATCTACTCCACACTCCTCACAACTTAGCTTTTTGGCTTGTGCAACGTTAGCTATTTGTGATATGCTCTCAACCTTATGAAATAACGAGTCTATTTTCGGGGATAAGGCTAAGTAAGCATCCACCTCTTATACACCTGGCACTTTCCTTTGAACAACCCGTTTAGAAGCCCACATTGCTGAAGTAGTTGCCACTGTCTCAAACGATTTCAATACGTCATCAATGGTTTTTGTTGATAATGAACCATTAGACAAAGAATCCACCATGCTTTTGAACGATGGAAGCAATCCCACATAGAAATATTGGACTTGGAGTCCTTTGCTAATACAGTGTTGAGGACACTTCCGTAGCATGTTCTTGACAGAAAATAGAGATGTCATGCTTTAATTTGCAATTTTGACCGGTGGAAAGAACTTTGTGCAGAATTTCTGAGCTTGACATTCCATGTGCTGATGTGGAAATAGGTTAAGAATCCAACCACTCCAGTACTTTATCACGTAGTGTGTGAGGGAATAGCCTTAGTCTAATAGCATCATCTGAGATACCCTGATATCGAAAGTATTGACACATCTCCAAGAATCGAGAGACGTGTGTATGTGGGTTTTCTTTAGCTCTGCCATAAAACTGATGTCCATTCTGGAATGATGTATGACATTAGTCTTCAACTGGAAGTTAGGCTCCCCAAACGGAGGGTAAACGAATACTTGATTAACTCTGAATGATTTACGGTGTCATAAAATACCCAATCAACTTGTTTCCCTCATCAACAATTTCCTGTTCATTGACTTGAACCACTTGTTCTTTTTGCGCGTCAGTCATTTGTTGTACTACTCTTGCTTTTCTTTGCCTACGATGAAAGATGAGTTCGATTTTTGGATGAGCTGAAATCAATTCACCGTCTAGCAACTTTCGCATACAAGAGCTAAAAGAAAAACAATAGTAGCACTTAGATAACTAGAGTGAAATGAAATAAATAAAAAAATGTTCGAATTAGTGTCGAGGTAAATAAAATCAAACTAAACTCAATCCTCGGCAGCGGTGCCAAAAACTTGTTCACGAAAATATATTTCGGATTAAAATCAACGCAAGTGTACGGTTCGTTAACAAATAAAAAAGTGAACTTTTTTGAGTTCGAGTATCGTCCTACTAAGATTGATTAGTTCAATTCCAATTACCTTGACCCTAATCGAAACTAGAATAGAATCACGTGATTGTTGTGATAAAATTATAACTAATATAATACTAAGTATGGAATTATAAATGATTTAACTATATTAAATGCAAATAGCGTTGAATGTAATTTGAAGTTTTCGAATATATGATGAATGTATTAAGATCACGAATCTCTAAATAATAATCTTTTTAAACCTAGTTTTATACTTTGACACACAATTGAAATATTGACGAATCAATGCTCCTAAATTATTTAACAGTCTCTCTCGAATAAAGTCAAACATATTCTCATATGTGACTCGACTACATCTCTATGACGGATGCAAACATACAAGAATGTATGAATTTTTATGAACACTTAAAGATTCACACAATGTATAGCGGTATATTTAATCCCCTATCGGATCCTATGATGATTTATACCCCGTCGAACTTATTTCCCTTATTTCGAATGCATGAAACAGGTCATTACACTCACACAATTAACGTATACAATAATCGTGGAGAAAATAAATCCATATAAACTATTCGAATAGTCAAAACGTGTTTTTATTGTCAAGAATGTAAAATTAAGAAATAAAAATCATATTACATAGTTCATCATTCCCTAGTACAGAATTACCCTAGCCTAGCATGATGAAAAGAAGAAAATCAGAAAAATAATGAAGAAACGATATCACCAATTGAATTTTTGACTTTAATCTTCTCTTTGTGGTGTTGTTTTTCGCGTTATTGCTCTTTTTCTCTTCTCTAAACCCTTATGCATATCCTCCTTCGTTCTGGACGACCCAAGGGTTTAAATACGCATCCAAAGATTTGTTTCCATAAGTATTTCACTCGAATAAGGAAACTACAATTTTCGCTTCAGAAACTATCTATGCGATCGTATAGTAGAGTTGAAAGGGCCCCTAGAATTTCCTAAAGCAACCTATGCGACCGCATAGCATTGGTAATTTTCAAATTCTTGCGTTTTGATCCTTGAACTCCATTTCGCCATTCTCGACCTATTTTCCCACTTCTTCTTCTTCCAATATTTCATTCTAATGCTCAATTTGTCTTCGACATATTCAATTCCTCTTCCGGGGTAATATTTCGATTATTTGCATCTTGGTCCCTGAAATTTGATTTTCTTTTATTTTAGTCATTTTCCACTTGTTTCTTCTAAATTCGGCCACATTCATCAATGTTGTCCTACAAAACTTAAATTACATAGAATTAAGCTGTATTCTAACATATTAATCAATAATTGTTCATATTTCGTGGTCCAAAATAAGTGTGTAAAACGCACTTATCAACTCCCTCATACTTGAACTATTGTTTGTCCTCAAACAAAAATGTAACTTAACTACACATAAAATATGGTTAGTCGCAATGTCTGGATGTGTTCTGGGATTTTGAATTGATTTTATGATAATGTAAAATAATGATCGGCCACCCACGAAAAAGTACTAGGCATTGTGTATTTATAATATGAGGCATTCGTATAGTATATGATAGATAGAACTCTTGAAAATCGTGAACTAAGATTTCTTGAAAAATATCATCGTTCTGTGCTAGGCTAGTGACAGGCCAGCGAGAGTTGTGTCGCTCAAATGATAGACGGGCGACAATCATTCTACTTTTTCCGTTCGAGCATCAAGTAGAAAACAAGCTAGCATAAATTCGTCAACTCTTTCTCCTTGTTCAATTCTTCAACCCAGAGACTCCTAATTTATCTATACAACCCCCCAAAAGACTCATTGATTTTTATAACTCTTTTATAACAATCATATTCTTTTATAATAATCATTTTGTTTAAAGAATTGCCAATACAACTAAAAACATAACAATCCACCCCTCCCCCCGGCATTATTTGACAATACTACACAATATAAGTCATGGAAGTAAAAAACAAACTAATCTACCCAATTTCAACTCAAATTGAATGTCTGTCTCTTGCATTTCTTGTTAAATCCGTTTTCTGAGATCAAGAACTCAAATACCAAGTATAAAAGTACGTGATACAGGAAATATAACAATGGAAATAGACAATCATAAATATGCTACCTAGATTGAAAAGTAATACTACTAAAACATTAATATTATAAAACATCAAAAGTCAAAAAAATTGAACATTCAATAAAGCAAAACTCCCATTACTATCATCTCCCCCTTACTGCAAACTTCCCAAAACTAAAATTAAATTAAATTACTAAAATAAAATTAAAACCATCATCTCTCCCATTTTTGTCACAAATGACGAAATGAACTATAACAAGAATATATAATAACTCAAATATGCAGTTGATAGCATGCACAAGAATAATTAATAACCAGCAAGTTAGTTGATCATAGGGTATCAGGTTATGAGAAAACCCTCAAACTTAATTGATCGAGTCAAATATGCTTCGAAAAAGAGTACAAAATAAATCATTTTTTTAATTTAAGAAGATATACTAGAGTTCATGTCTACTAAATTAAGGTCAATTCATGTTCAAGGTCACCTTACCAACAGATTAAAGTCATCTCAAATCTCACACATGCGGTCAAAACTTACTCACAATATCATAGTGTGTGCTGTGCAAATGCTATATGAAAAAAATATATACTAAGTACTCTACATAAACCTAAACAAAGTAATGAAAAATAAGCTACAACACATCAATTAAACTCATAATTGGTCACAACACACATGTTCATATCATATATCATGATATAGTGAAAAAAAAATCCCCTTTTTATTTTTCAATTTTTATTATTTAAAAAAAAAAATCAAACTACCTAAAAAAAAGAAAATGAGATGTATGCAATAATAAATGAATCACAATTAATAAGTATAAGCATGCATTAAAAGTACATAATCAATTAGGTATACAAACGCTCTTACCTTTAAGAGTGCCGTAATCAATTTCAAAATTTTTCAGATCACTTTTTTGAACCCAAGCTTGTCTAGTGGAAGAATTATTCCGAGTCAACTATATCATTAACTTGGTCAAATGACTCACTTGATTAGTGAGGAAGTTAATTCGACCATCAAAATCCTGATTTCCAACTCTAGTGAACTTTTGATATCCATTTCTATTCTAGAATTTATGATACCTAGGCATTATATATCCTAACTCACCACAATTGAATCAACATGGATAAATCTAGGTTCAAAGTTATGTGATCACTGATATCTATTCCTAAATTGGTAGGTCATATGCAGTCTAGTAGGCATTTGTCCTACGATACCATTGTTCTCGAGTTCAGGTTTAGAAACATACATAGGCTGTTTGGCAGCAGGTGATAAAAACGATTTTGGAAGTACTAGCTCTTTTATGATTGGTATGCTTATATCCTAGACCTTCCCTATTCCCAGTAGGCTTGTTCAACCCCAAAAGAATATCCCTTTTTTGAGATCCATTAAAGAAAGCAAGAAGTTGAGATTTGAAATATTCAAGTTCACTCAGAAGGTTTTTAATTGGATTTCTAATTTATCATCCTCAATGGTCAGCTCACTAACTCTCCTAGAAGACTTCTCAAGTTCACCTGTAAGATCTTTAATCTTAGACTCTAGGGTTTGATTCATAATATCTAATTTAATGAGGCACGAAGTAGACTCTTGAAGGTCAGCTACAAGTTTTTGCCTAACTAGCTCAAGTTCATTGACCTTCTTAAGCATGACTTTATTCACCTTCTTAATCTTAAGACTCTACTCAAATAACTTTTTATAAGCCTTACTAACCTCTTCCTCATATTTAGAATCTTCCTCAGATTACTCACCATTATCTACTTCCCAAGCTTCTTAATGTCTTTATTAGATTCACTTTTAATCCTATCGGTATTTTAATTCTAGCAGTAAAGGCCATAAACTTCCCACTCACCTCATGCGTGGACATCTCACTTTAATTATCCGTGCTAGACTCGTCATAAATGAGAGTTGCTTTCATAGCTTTACCTTGATTTCTCTTACTATTAGGGCACTACTTCTAGAGTGGCCAAAACATTGACACTTATGACATCTCATAGATTTAGATCTCTTTCTAAACTCACTGGAATCACATTTATGTCTCTCTTTAGTCTTCTTCATATTTCTAAACATTTTTTAATTTTTTTTTAACAAAGTAGCATAAGGCTTAACTAATGTTAGTTTATAAGTCTGGAGAGATCCAACCAATTCTTTAATCTTAACAACATCTAGATCCTCGCTCTTTTCGATAGCCATAACTTTAGGCCTAAATCTCTCAGGCCAGGATCTCAAGATTTTTCTAACAATCTTAGGTTCAGGAATTCTCTGACCTAGGTTAAATCTAGAATTATCTATTTCATTCAAACTCACATAGAAGTCATTGAAGGTCTCATCGTCTTTCATCCTAATTTCTTCAAACCTAATGGTTAACATCTGTAACTTAAAATTCTTAACAGCATGAATTCCCTCATGTGTGGTCTTTAAAATATCTCAAACCTCTTTAACAACCTCAAACATTGACACACACACCTAAATTCTTCAAGTGATACAACTGTAAATAGAGCATGAAGCCCTTTACTATTCCAATTACACTCATCTAAATCTTTCTTAAACCAAGTTAAAATATCAGTAACGGTAACTACACCTGCAACTATGGTAGATGGGACTGTTCAACCATTTATACACTCAACCAAATATGCTCATCCATAGATTTCAGAAAGGCTCACATTCTAACTTTCTAATAGGCATAGTTACTGTCATCAAATAAACTACTCATCGAGCTAGGGTCTAGAAACGAATTTGGGCTCTGATACCACTTGAAAGTTACGCGTTCGACCCTAAAATCACCTGGATGGGGGTGGATAATGTGGAATTAAAAATCATTATTGATTAATATTACAACAAGTCATAATAATTAATTACTCTAGATTCAGTGCAAGTGAATTAACTACCCTATGTTAAATTACCAGCTTGTATGAAATCAATAATGTAAACAACACAAAAAAATTGATGACAGAGAAAACCCTTAACTGAGTAAGAAACTCCGAGACCAACCTAATAGTGTTCACTATAGACAATAAGAACTTACAGTATGATCCAGTATAGAAAACCCACTAGACTTGTTCGTCTAATTCCAGCAATCTTCAAGACCCACTGGAACGTACTTCACTCACACATGCTTCCGATCTTCTGGAATTGTCTATCTCATGTGGATCACCAAGAACACCTTGTTCTTGTACTCTTTCCGTGCTTCTGGTCCAACCTTACTCAATTTTCAACAATTTCTGAAGGCTATTGAGAAAGTACGATTATATCTAGGAAGTTGGTGTTTTGGATTATATGAATTTGATATTTTTTTTTCAACTTGTGGTCGATTGATCTTAAGAATCAAATGGTTAATTGCACTGTCTTGATATGTTTTTGGATCTTGGATTGATGTTATGAGAATGTAAAATAATGATCAATCACCCACAAAAACGTACTGGGCATTGAATATTTATAATATGAGTTATTTGGGTAGTATATGATATATAGAACTCTTGAAAATAGCGAACTAGAGTTTGTCGAAAAATACCGTCGTTTGAGAGCTAAGTTAGTGACAAGCGAGCGAGAGGTGTGTCGCTCGAGCGATATGCGGGCGACAATAATTCTGCTTTTTTCCGTTCGAACATCAACTAGGCGACAAGTTAGTGTAAATTCAACGATTCTTTCTCCTTATTCCATACTCAAGCCAAAAATCCTTGACTTTTACAACTCCTTATAACAATCCTATTCTTTTATAATAATTCTTTTGTCTAAAGAATTGACAATACAACTTAAAAATTAACAATTATAAAAAAAGATAAAAATTTACATCATTTTTTACATTCATAAGAGGCAAAAAGTGGATTTAGTTATCTCTATTTGAGCATAATTTGAATTTAGATCCACTAGGATGTAAAAGATGATACAAAAATAATTTTGGAGAATTCAATTTACACTACAATTGGAGATGCTCTTAGGACCTTGGAACCTATAAATTTCACTTTGGATTTAGTATGTTAAATCCAAAAAGTGACCGGCAGAACAAAAACAAAAATATGAATTATGTTGATTAACAAAAATGACGCGATACTTTTAAATTAATTTGATTTTTTTTCTAAACAAAATCACATTACTGGAATTTTTGGACAAGAATAAGAGTAGTGTTGTTTTGAAATTTTAGGAATAGTATTTCAAAGAATTGACGTAGTTCGGCCTATTTCGTTGGATTTTTACCCTCTTATATATGCTATAAGACTACAGGTTGTCATCCTAGTTTTATTAAAACTATAGTGTCTGACCCAGTAGTGTTGTCACTGACTTGCTTGAAGAGATTTAATTGATTGGGAGTTCAGTGGCTACGAGCCATGATATGCTTATGTCATCATTACTCTCATTTGTTGTTTATAATATACAGTGCGATGCATAGGACAATTTCAATCGTATTATGATGTTTTCAGATGACGTCTCTCATGGACCAATATGCTTGGGTGGGTCCTATGGATCGACCTCCTGCGCAAACATGTTTTGGTATTCACAAATAAGCTCTTTTCACTAGGGGTGTAAGCGGTCCGACTTTACCGATTTTTGACAAATTTTCAAATCAAATCGTTTAAACCGGTTTGAGAAAAATTTAAACCTAAACCAAACCATTTTGAACGGTTTGAAAAAAACTCAAACCTAAACCTAACGGTTTGGTCCAATTTTAAACCGCTGGTTTCGTCGTATATTTTTTTGTCTGTCTACTTTTATGGTATTAATTCATTGAATCAATATATATTTATATCTTACTAGCAATAAATCTAAAACAAACTAAATATATCTACTACAAATTTAAATACCAACTAAATCAAAGTGAAATCACAATAAACTAAAATATAGTTTTTTGTTTGCCATTTTAGGCTAAGACGTTACGATAACGTTACAATACAAGTCTACTAAACTAAATATAAAGTCCAAAAAACATAATGATGTTCAACAAGACCTCGTGATCATCATATCTGAAAAACAAAACTACTGATTAGACAGAGAGAATAACCAACCATAATAATAAATCAATTGTTTATAATATCTAAACA
Organism: Fraxinus americana; assembly: GCA_035079005.1. Taxonomy (NCBI): domain Eukaryota; kingdom Viridiplantae; phylum Streptophyta; class Magnoliopsida; order Lamiales; family Oleaceae; genus Fraxinus; species Fraxinus americana. Next base: position 20,262,739 of record CM068707.1, on the reverse strand, counting down.
TAACAATTACACAAACTTACCGTTGTATATTGTTACGAATTCAGTTTCTCACATATACTCAAACATCAATTGTTGTCACACATGATTCATAGTCTCCATTGTCAAACAAATGCATTCGTTACATCATCATAGTATTGGATACTAGATAGATAAGAGAATCTTTAAAAATATGGTAATAGAAAATATAAACCACCTGCCACAACTTTCATTGAATCATCAAATGCTTCCACTTCATCTAAATATTGGCGTAGCACTATAGGTTCATTCTTAATTTGCAACCAATTCTTTCCGCATATACAATCTTCAACCACCCTTGCACCTAATAAACTCCTAAATAAATCAAGCATCCGACCTCCAGATGAGAATGCAGACTCAGAAGCTACTGTAGAAATTTGAATTCTGAAGAGGAAAATGGTTTTTGATAGATTAGGTTAATTTTGAGATTATTAAATATAAATTAGGATTATTTGGTAATAATAATATATATGTAATAGAAAATTATAAATTGGCAAAAATACACACAAATGACAAAACTATTGAATTTTACATATTTGGAATTTGGATGAATTTTCAAAAATTTTCATTTTTTTTTTATTTTTATATTTTTTTCGCCGGTCCGGTTTGATTTTAAACCGCAATTAAAATTCTCAAATCTAAACCAAACCGTTTTTGATCGGTTTGGTTTGGTTTAAAATCATTTCGTTGACGAGTCCACGTAGCACAAAATCGACGATTTCTAATATACGATTTTGGTTCGATTTTTCGATTTGACGATTTTTACTTACGGCCCTACTTTTCGCCATTTCAAAGTGAGCCCACAAGCAATCTGACATGAATTTTAAGATTTGACACCAGCAAGTTAAATACTAGAAATACCAATTTTGAATTGGGTTTCTCATAATCTATGCTTCTACTCTTCCTACTTATGGTAAAAAATAAAAATAAAAGTCATAGATGTGATAGGCCAAAATTTGTCCACAACCCACAAATCTACTCAAACTACTAAAACGATTGAGTCAATTCCAAATATTTTATTAAGAGGATTTTTTAGCTTCATTTTTTTTTTTTTTTGACAAAAATACATTTTGAAATGTGATTTGATGGAGAATGTGTTGTTAAAAAATAAATTTTTTTTTTGAATTTTCGTGTAATATTATTTTATTGAAGAATGTGTGGTTAAAAATAAAAGAGAAAAATATATTTTTAAAATAATGAGTACTAAACAAGGGCTAGATGTATTTTGGCTAAATACATCTCTAGATATACAAGATTCGAATTACAAAATCTAAGACTAAATCCAATCTAAGACTCAAATGTTCATATTGCTGTTTTGGATCCACAATTAATCCAATAGATATTTAGGATTGGTATATTTTTTATATCTTGTAGTTTAGCTAGTATTTTAACACTGTTCATTTTCTTATCCTCAAAACGGTGTCATTTCGTACTTTCAAAACGACACTATTTTGAATATAAAAGGAAAAAAAAAATATCCTCATTCGTCCTAATACTAGCGTCGTTTCTTCTCTACTTTATCTCACGTTTCGCTTTCTCAGTTGCCCTAAACCTACCGTCATTTCTTCTCTCTTGACTCAATCTTTCGAAACTTTCCTCTCGTTTTTTGTAACCTTGAGTGTCGTCTCTTCACTTCTCTCGAATCTTATTGTCTTGTCAGAGCGTTCTTTGATTCTTCCTCTCTGAAATCTAATTTTCAAGTAATCGGTTTAATGTTCTTTGAAACCGAATCATTGATTAGAGGATTTGCAGTGGGAAATATCTGAAAATGACCTAAATAAAAGGTCATATTTCCAAACTAACCTTTGACTATTTTTAACAAATGAAACTACCTAAAATACCCCAATATAAAAATTTCAATCAAGCTATTATAATATAAAAGATTTCAAAGAAACCCTTAAAAATTCCACTATAATTTTTATAAACCTTTAATTTTATTTTGAGATTTATTTGATAACCTTTAATTTTTTTTAGATTTATTTTATTTTTGTTCGCTCATAGTAGCACCCCCTAAATTGATATCAGAGCCATAGAGATCATGAAAATTATAATTAAATAATTATTATAAATTAGAAGAGGAAAGAGAATGTTAAATATTTTTAGAACCTATTCCTAATAGATTAAAAATAATAACATTAATGATAACTAAAAAACAACCTAGAGAAATAAAAGAGCAAATATTAGAGAGACTCATAATAGAATCAATAAAAGAAAAATATATATAAGAAAGAATCATTAAAGAATTTGAAGATGAAGAAAATATTTTATATTAAAAAAATTATGAATTATCATAGAAATTGGTCCCCTATAAATAAATACTTACCAGAAGATATTAAAATAGATTTAGATGAAAAATTAAGAACCAAGGAAGTTTTAATAAGACATATAACAGATATATGGTTACAACCAGAACAGTTTATAAGAGAGAAAAAAATTATTTATGAATTAAAAGGAAAAGGACTAATGATAATAAGAAAATACTGTGAAAAAATAATAAAATATTTAGAAAATGTAAATGTTAAAGAAATAGATGTTATATAGAAAAAGAAGAAGATAATATTAAATTAAAAATAAAAAGAAAACAAATAATGAATTTAATAAAATATTTAAAGGAACAACAAGAGGGAAAATGAGGATAAAATGTGTAAAACATATTATCATACAAAAGCTTTAAAAGAAGTCAAGAAAGGATAATGGATTTACTAGAAATAAAATTTGAAAAACAAGTAATAGAAAATTTTAGACTCCCAGTAGGATCTTATCAAATAAAAGGAGCTAATACAACTATGTTTCAACTATTAAGCTCATGGGGAGAATCCGATGGATTTCTTAATATGCAATTAAATTGGATAAGTGCCATTTTATGGCAAACGTACAAAAATATAAATTCACCAGATAAAATAGCTGTAGAAAAATTACAACAGTTACACATACAAGATAAAAATGTCAAAGAAAAATTACTAGATATTCAAAATAAATTGACAATACAATTTAAGGAATTGAAAGACATGATAGAAAATGTAAAGACCATAGATGAAGAAATTCTAAGGGAATTCCAAAGGAAATCTGGAGAAATAATAAACCAAGATAAAATTGGTATGATTATAGAAAAAAATGAAAAATAGAAAATAACAATAAGATTATATCAATAGAAGAAAAAATTAAGAAATTAGAATTAAAAATAGATAATATGTATGACAAATTATTTAAAGTATAGAAAACTCAAAATATTATACCAAAAGTTTAAAATGTCAATAAGCGAATAAATTGAAGAACTAAAATATTAATAAAAACATTAATAAATGATGTTCAAGATATGAAAAATGAAATAAAAGAAGTAAGAAATGATATAAATATATTAAAACTTGAAGTTAGAGAGTTAAAAGAAAATAAGAAAAATAAAGATAAGAAAATATACAAAAAACTTATAGAAAAAGAAATGTCTAGAATAGGAAAGAAATATATTGAACCAGAAAATATAGTTATAGAAACAGGAAGTATGGATGATGAATTTAGAAAAAATATTTTACCTAAGATATTAGAAGAAGAAAAATCAAGAGAAAAATTATTAGGAAAATTAAAAATTGAAGAAAAATAAAATAATAAAGATGAATGAAGAATTAGATATACTTATAGATAATTTTGAATACTGGAGGAGACCTAATCCAACAGAAGATTTAAGTGAATACCAGGTCTTAATGAATACTGGAGGAGGACCTAATCCAACAGAAACTTCTAAAATCACTAGATCCAGATGAAAGTTACGCACATATACACAATAAACCATATAGACAATATTATGATAAAGTAAGAGATATACAACCACCTAGAAAAAATAAATATAGAGAGATTTGAATTAAATAATAATTATTATAAACCTATTAATCATGTAGGAACAAAATTAGATTTAGATTATAAAATGGATACTAAGAAAGCTTTATTAATTTGTGCAAACTCAATGATATTATTCTTCTTATATAATAAAGATGATACATGAGAAAATACTGAAAGAAGAATAGAATTTTTAATAGTATATTTTGAAGAAAATGTTAGAAATTGATTGGAAGGAATAAGTAATAATACAAAATCACTAATAAAAAGAAATGTACAAACAGAAATAATAAAGTCAGATAGACAAGGTATAGAAACATTAGTAGAATATATTGCATATGAATTTTTAGGAGAAAATTGGATAAGGAATGCTGAAGGAAAAGCAATAAGAGAAAAAAATAATGCTAGAATCAAGCTAATAAATTTAACAATATGTGATATGTGTAAAATTAAAGAATACGCTTGTAAATTTAAAAAATACTACTATGTTCAATTCTATAGTAATGAAAATCAAGAAGTATACCAAGATATGTATTACAATAAATTACCGGGTTCATGGAGAATATATTTTAAAATAGAGTTTGAAAAATATATTAGAGACAATTTGGGGATACCTAGAACACTAGGATCAAGAATAAAATTTCTATTTGAAAAATTTGCATGTATATGTCAACAAAGACAATTGAAAAAAATCAGGAAAATTAACTAGAATATGTTGTGAAGAGATGGAAAAACTTACACAATGAGGATGTAATCTTGAAAAAAGAAATAGTAAAAGAAAATATAAAAATAGAAAGTTTAAAAAATTTAGAAATTTTAAGAAAAAATATATAAAACCTAGAAGAAGATATTATAAAAGAAAGCATAATTCATATAGACAATAGAGAAATAAATCTTATAAAAAAGATAAAAGCCAATGTAAATGTTGGAATTGTGGAGAAATATGTCACATAAGTCCTGATTGTAATAAGAAAAAAAGTTAAAATATTACAAAAAGAATATTTAAAAATAGAAAATTAATTAAGTGAAATATCTGATATTGAATAATAATCAAGAAGTATATATAAGTGAAATTGAATCAAAAGATAATGAATCAGAATCTAAATAAAGAAATAGAAGAAATAAAAAGTAGTAATATAAATATACAAGAATATGAAGAATAGATGGTTATGAATTAAAAGTAACCCTTGACAATAACAAATTCAAGAAAATACAAAAAATATCCTTAGACTTGAAAATAGGAAAATGAGAAATTTTAGATAAAATTTGGAAAAGAGAAAGAATAGTAATAAATGAATACCATAAAATTGAAACAACTATAGATGTCAGAACAATTCAAGGAACACATAAATTAAATCTTTTAACAAAAAATACAGTAGTGGAATTATTATAAAAAATTAATAAAAAATAAAGTGAAAAAATCCAATATGTCTATTTAGTAGGAATACAAATAATGTTTAAATCCTTATTTAGAGAAGGGATAAATTCACCTTTAACTGTAAGTTTACATGATTGAAGAATTATAAACTTGGAAGATGGCCATTTAGGAACTATAGAAGGAAATTTAGCATACCAGAAACTAATATTTACTTGTTATCCAAAATATTGTGTCTCATTAAAAGATAAAAATTTTAATAAAATTTTAGGTTTACATGTTAAATTACATAGAAATGATATAATGCAACTAGGAAATCAAATTATGACTATAGAATATAGAGCTTTATACACGTTTACTAATTCTAATTATGGAAATATTTATTCCAAGAAACCATAAATAGAAGTTCATAAGGAATGTAAAGATATTAGTAAAATAGTGGAATCAAATAAGCAGATAAATTTAATACCAGAGGAATATGAACTTAGTATAATAAGAAATAAACTTGAAATAATAGAATTAAGAGAGGGAGAATATCCTAATAATAAAATAACATTTAAGGATGGAAGACTAATTAAAAGAGTCTCAGATTACCTGATAAAAAACAATTAGGAGAAACTAGTGATATAAGAAATAAAACTTCATAGAAATACTGGAAATATAATATTTCAATGGAAGAGAACATATAGGACCAAATATATTAATAGATACATGAGCTGGCGAATGTCATATAGCTTCAATTAGAAATAAATAATTAATAACTCATAGAACTGAACCATACTGATATATAAATTTTAATGGACAAATTCATATTACAGAATTAGAAGTTAAAGTATCAATAAAAATAGGAGGAATTAATCTTTTAGTACCATGTTATATAGATAATAGTATGTATATAAACCCTCATATATTATTAGGAATGAGTTTTCTAAATTGATTAAAAGATTATAGTATAAAAAGAGAAGGATTATATATAACTCATAATGGTCAAACTATATTATGTAAAAAGAGCTGAATGAATAATCAAATAAATTTTTCATTAACTGTTTATATACAAGTTATAATTATAGAAACAAATATAACAACTTGTGCATTAGTTGACACAGAGAGTGATATAACAATATTCAAAAATTTCTTAATAAAGTCATGGAATAATGATAGTAAGATAAAAATAATTGGAGTAACAGGAGAAAGTACTCAAATAATTAATAGTGCTAATAAAATCAGTATAATTTTAGGAAGTAAACAAAATATATAATTATGATAAATTAGAATGTGATATATTATTAGGAAGTGATTTTATACAACAATTTCAATATTACAAACAAAATAATTATATGATAATGTTACAAACACCTTGTGCACATTTATTAAAAATCCAAAGAGAATTTCGATCCTATAGAGTTCAGCCAGCATAGCGTGGTGATAAATGGGAGAAAAAAATGAATCATACATAATGAAGTAAAAAATAAAAGAATATTATATAAAAAAGTCCTAAAAACAGGAATATAAATAAGTATAGAAAAAAATCATAAAATAATTAGAAAACATTTATGTAGAAAAATCTATTGTTATTCTGGAAACCATATCACCTTAGAGCCAAGATAGAACTAATAGAAAATATTATTATAAGAGTAAGACCAATGATGTATACTATACATGACACACAAGAATTCAAAGTTCAAATAAAAGAATTATTAGAATAAAAACTTATTAGACCTAATAATGGACCTCATAGTAGTCCAACTTTTAGAAGAAAAGCTAAAATGGCAATAAATTTTAAAGAATTAAATAAATATACTAAATTTGATGGATACTTTTTATCAAACAAAGAAGTCCTAATAAATTTTGCAAAACGAAAACAATATTATTCTAAATTTGATTGTAAATCAAGATTTTGACAAGTCAAAATGAAAGAAGATAATATACAATATACATCATTTAGTACAGCTCAAAGAAAATATGAATGGTTGATAATACCATTTGGTCTAAAAAATGCACCACAAATATATCAAAAAAAATGGATAATATATTTCAAGAGTTTATTTGTATATATTGATGATATATTAATATGTTCTAATAATAAAGAAGAACATAGAAATCATTTAATACAATTTATAAATGAATGTAAAAAGGAAGAAATTGTTCTTTCAAAAAAGAAATCTATAATAGTAAAACAAGAAATTGACTTTTTTGGATTATCAATAGATAAACCAAAAAAGTATTACAAACTCATATATCTAAAAAGATAGAAATTTTCTCAAATAAATTAGAATCAAAAGAACAAATACAAAAGTTCTTAAGATATTTAAATTATATTGAAAGATTTATTGAAAATCTTTAAAAAAAGAGACATAAAATTTAGGTTTTATTTAGAAAAACAAATACTAGAGGATTGAGTGAAGAACATACAGAAATAATGAAAACACTGAAAGAAGAATTTAAGCATTTACCAAAATTGAGATTACCAGATGAAAAAGATAATCTTATTGTTAATACTGATGCTTCAAATAAATATTGGGCAGCATTATTAAAAACGGACTTGAATGAAATATGTGGATATTCAAGTGGAACTTTTAATCAAGTAGAAATAAATTATACTATTCATGAAAAAGAATTATTGGCAATTATTAGAGGAATAAAAAAGTCTTCATTATTTCTATTATCCAAAAAATTTATTGTTGAAACTGATAATTCTCAAGTTGAAGAATTAGTTAAGAATAAATTACCATCAGAACCTCAATACAGAAGGCTCCATAGATGGCGAGCTTATTTGGCATTCTATAATTTTGATATAATTCATATTAAAGGAGTTAATAATTATCTTGCATATTTTCTCAACCGAAATATAGAATTTGTTGATAGAAAAAATCAAGGTTATGGAATTATATCAATCTGTCCTACATATACAAAAAAAGACCGACTTCCTCAAAGAGGAAGCTGAATACATAGATACCGGTGCAATCCAAATTTCAGAGATGTTCAACTCAAATATAAAAGTATTGTTGGACATCACTACTGAACAACATAAAGAAACTATAGAACTCAAAAATCAAGTTGATGCTATTGCATCACAACTAAAAAATATATTGTTTGAAACAGACATACAAAAGAGCTCAGAAATGAGTTTTCCAAATTAATACCAAATAGGGACAGCTGGAAGCAACAGTTGACCCAGACGTGACAACATACCAACTGATACAAAAGAAGATGCATTTTCCAGTAACATCAACTAAAAAAGTTATGATACGTGCGACTCAAATAGAAGTGATTCCAAAACTATCATCATCATGGATCAAGATGATATGACCCCTCTAGATTCAAAAAAAGAAGAGTATGCCAAAATAGTTCAGATCGTTTATGAAATAAAAATCAGTGATTCATATTTCATCTCTCCAAAGAATAATGTTTACCCCAGGGTTACAACCATGGAATGAGGAGACCCTTCATTCATAAAAATCATTGTAGATTATGGATTCTTGGATTTGATATATCCAGAAAGAAGTTTTATGGAAATATCAAAATTTGATGACATGTTTATAAAAGAAGTATCAAAATTTGCCAAGGGACGAAGAATATATCTAAAATTCTACTCAATAAGTCCTGACTATGATGGAGTTGTCTATTATCCAGTAGAACACATAATATCAATTGGATATGTAGCAGCTAATTTCCAAATAGATGTCATGGAAAATGATAAAGAAGCTCCAAAAGTGACCAAGTCATGGATCAAGCATAGAAGAGCACTTGGAATCAAGGCCATATATAATATTGCCAGAAATTTATATGATAAATGTGCTAGTATAATAATTGGATGCTAGTTACAAATGGAGGATTTGAAAAATTCGAAATTTTGAAGGAATAAATTACAAGATTCGATATACATCAATTTTCAGGATGTCCTACCACTATCAAGGAATCTTGCCAGGTAAGAGATTGCCCCAGCTGCATGTGAAGATCATGTAATGTAGGACCAACGAGATAATAATAGAAGGGCAGGTGTGCCTTTGATGAAAAAGTGGAAATTATTGATGTAGGGAATAGGACTTTTAAATAATTGTATCTCATGTATAAATAGAGAGGCCTTCGAGTTAAATGAAGGGCAGAATAAATTGAGCACTCAATCTGTGAGATAGTCAAAATCTTCTGTTTTCCAATCTTGTATCAATATTGAATAGATCAATAATATTCCAATCCTTTCTCGAAAATATGAGTTTCTAAACTTTTCTTCCCATAGATTCTTAAAAGATCTAATAGAAAATCTCTTTCTTACTTTAGCAATAAAGACAATTTTTATTTAATCGAAGTCTAGAGATTTATTATTTAGAAAAGATACAATGAGAGTAAGAAGTTGAAACAGCAAAGATCCCATGAAGGCAAGAGGCCGTTGAAGGGAGTGATTTGCATATTCAGAGCTCGAAGGTCACTCGGTTCTAAGAATAAAGATCCAGATCAAAACTAAGGTAAAACAATTATTTTTTACTAAATTTAGAAAGAATTCTCCTAAGATCTTAGAGAATCGTAGGGATTATTTATCATAATGTTTGCATTAATATTTATAATCTAATATATAGATGCCATGATATACAATTAAAAGATTAGATAATCTATTAGAAAGATTGTTAGAAGAAATAAAAAATATTAATTTTCAACTAGAAAATATAGATATATTATCTGAAGAATATAATAGATTCAAAGAAAAATATGAACAACATATTATAGATTATTCTAATTTATTAGATCATAGAATGAATTTATATATTGAGATTCAAAATAGAAGAAATACAAGAGAAAACTAGTTTTAAAACTATTCTAAAAAGTGAGGATATATTTTGCAATATATAAGAATTCATTTCATTAAGGGTACCATAGACTTTTTAATGGATAACTTGAAAAGCATAATTGACCTGGCCAAATACATAAATCTCCCATTTGCAATTCTGTTTTGCAATTTTTTGTGTTGGGATCCCATTTATTAACTTGGTTGAAAAGGAAAAAGAAGATATGTTGATTCGAATGTTTATTTTGAGTTTTTAATTTAATATTTTTTTTTCTCTCTCTTAGATTGTGAGGTTTGTTTCAAGCCTACTGTATCTAGGTCGTGGGTCTGGTTTCTTCCGGTTGGGTTCCACCTTCTGCTTTCAGTTTGTTCGGCTTATAGATTTATATGTATTTTGCGTTTCTTTGTTCTTTGTATGCATATTTTTTAGGTGTTTATATATATATATATATATATATATATATATATATATATATATATATATATATATATATATATATATATATTTTTTTTTTTTTTTTTTGCGTTTTCATGTGCTATGTAAAATATTTTTGAGTTCTTTGTAGTTAAATTAGTAGTAAGCACTGCGTTTGCACATCTTATATATATGATGGATGACATGCGTAATATTTTTAAAGTATTGATACAGTTTTTGAAAGTAATTCAAGTAATTGATATTGTTAAAGAAAAACTAAATTTGATAAAAGAATATATATGAATAATTTTTTTATGAAACTATTTATATCACTACTCTATTAAAAGAGGGGATAGCAAAGTTACTGTTCATTTTTTCACTACTCTATTAAAAGAGGGGATAACAAAGTTACTGTTCATTTTTGCACCCTTGTTTTCACACTTAAACTGGTTTCAGGTTATCATTTGTGGCCGACTTTATTAACCGACTTACTTTCATTTGTAGCCGACTTACATTTCCCGCCGTATTTTCTGTTGATATTTTATGACCGACTAACATATTATTAGTCAATAAAAAACACACAAAATCCAAAAAAAAATAAAGTTGCCGACTTACATTTTCTGCCCTATATATACATGCATGCAAATACATTTTCTACACAGTTTCCTCTTTCTCAAAGAAAAGATTTAACAAAAAAAAAAAAAAAAAATTCCTCTGAAAGAAAAGATTTAAACAACAAAAAAAAAATTTCTCGATTACTGGTCTGTAGCTGATTTAGTTCTAGACTAACCATCTTGAGGTCCGTCGCGCCAAGAAGAAGATCTCCGCTCTACCTTCTCGGGAAAAAAACTCCGGTGTAAATGCCCGTGCATCGAAGTAAGTAGAATTACTCTTTTACCTATGTTAATTGGGATATTACTGCAATCAATGTTCATTTTTCTTAATGAAAATTAGTGATTATAGTTATGTGATATATGGGGTTATGTAACAGCACGTTTGTAAGTTGCAATGTAAAAAGAAATGAAGGAAATAGGATGACACTAATTCTTTATTGATAACCAAAGTGCAAGAAGTCCTGCAAATTTTAAATTTTCATAAAGTCAGTTCATTAATTGTAGTTTCTGGCTATGCATTCTTTGTCATATTTTTCTTTCGATTTGATTTCGTAAATATTTGAGTTAGTGCCTTAAATGTTTATATTACTACTGAAATGTTGTTGAAGCAGCATCGTCAATATCTGAATTCCCTACCTATATGTTGTTGGATGATTTTGGTATCATATTTTATTTTTTTTTAGATACAAAATCAAAAAAATTTGAAATTATCCCTCGCACTGTTCACTCTCCGTTCGTGCACGGAAAGTTAGTCCGAGGTGCACAGGTTAGCTCTCCGTGCAGCACTGCCGGTAACTCTCCATGCGCACGGAGAGTTACTCTCCGTGCAGCCCGGAGCCATTCCTTCGTGAGCGCACGGAGAGGTTTGTGTGGGTACGAATTACTCTCCGTTTGTGTAAGGTATATTTTTCCCTTTTTTAAAGTGTTTTTTTCCGTTAACAGGAACAACAAATTTTTTCCCGTTTACCAAATTTACAAATACAATACATTAAATTTATTACATTTTGAACATAAACTTATTAATTGTACAAACGGCTAAATAATATTCTCATTTCACCTACCAAATATTCTTAATTCATTTACCAAATTTACACCTACAATATATTCAATATGTTACATTTTCAACATAAAATCTTATTTCCATTTTTTTAGTTCTATATATAAATATATAGTTATAATAGAGTAGTGATATATGTACTTTGTCGTTTTGAAAAATATAAATTTACATTCCCTACATTTTTTATTTTATTATTTATTAACAAAATTGAGGGCTCTATAATTTGTATTTTGTTTTTCTTCGATTTTGAATTTGTTTTCAACTTTTTTTTTTGATTAATATAATATTTATTATACAGTATCAATCTATCAATCACCTCTTGATTTTTTCCCCCTTCGTTTTACTGGAATAAAACGGTATTGCTTCCTCGTTGATGGTAGCATATAAACACTGTTTATAGTTCCCTTTAGGTTGCATTTTATCAATAGTTGCGTTAACGACTTAAATGTTTATACTTTATAACTTATCTACTCAACTATTTCATTCTATTTCATTTTTACCTCCTATATTTTCGCATTCGTACTGGTTTACACTTGATAACCAACTTACTTTTTCCCTGACCTGAAAAATATCTATTTTTTATCAAATTGTACGTTCTCTTATTTTATTCATTCATTCAATAACTTCAATTCTCAAATTTATTCTTGCCGCGGAAATTCAAAGTCACTATTTTGTTGAAAACAAATAACCCCCTTTCAAATAATAATAACATATGCCGATTTAAGATTTTGTTTTCCATTTTTGCCTCCTTTATTTTCGCATTCGTACTGGTTTACACTTGATAACCAACTTATTTTTTCCCTGACCTGTCTTGATAAATATCTATTTTTTATCAAATTGTACGTTTTCTTATTTCATTCATTCATTCAATGAATTCAATTCTCAAATTTATATTATTTATGAGCTTATTCATTATTTATTATATTATTCTTGCCGCGGGGATTCAGAGGCACTATTTTGTTGAAAACAAATAACCCCCTTTCAAATAATAATAACATATGCCGATTTAAGATTTTGTTTTCCAATACTTTGTTTGTTTAACCTCAAAATACAATTTTTTTTGAGAATGATTATTACTTGATAAAAAATCTATTTTTCTTTTTCTTCATAATTAGTGTATGTTTAAGAAAGGAAAAAAATTTAAACATCGTCCTCTAGAATCTGAAATTTTATTAGGCAAAACTATATAAAATGTCGACTTATTTATCATTATATGAGAGAGATAACCCTTCCATAGTTTATTTACCCTTGCGGGATTTCTTTGGGTCTTACGTAATCAAGTACTTTATTTGATTTCATTTTTGCCTCCTTCGTTTTCCTCATTTTCAAAATTTTATGTCGTTTCTTTACTATTTGTTTTCTTTAGTTACACATTTTCCCACGCCTACATTCCCACCGTCATAGCTCGACATAATACAAAAATAATGCGCATTTGGTGTGTGGATAATAGTAACTTGATTTAAGTTACTTTGAAAATGTTTGCGCGAAAAAAATTAGTCACCGTAATATAATATTTACAATACTATTAGGAAATTATTATTATTATTATTATATAAAAAACTTACAATATTGGTTAAATGTCTCTTCCATATTCTATTTAATTTCTTCAGCATCTTTTTAAAATCTTGTCTTAACTTTTCGTATTTCAATCAATTTCATTAATACTGCTTCATATATATAAAATGTCGATTTATTATCATTATATGTGCGATAACCCTTCCATATTTTATTTACCCCTGCGGGATTTCTTTTGTTCTTATGTAATCAATACTTTATTTCATTTTATATTTTTGCCTCCTTTGTTTTCCTCACGTTCAAAATTTGATATCGTTTCTTTACTATGTGTTTTGTTTGGTTATACATTTTCCTGCGCCTACACTTCCTATTGCATGAGTCGACATAACACAAAAATAATGCGCATTTGGTGTGTGGATAATAGTAACTTGATTTACGTTACTTTTAAAATGTTTGCGTGAAAAATATTAGTCTCCATAATATTTAGAATACTATTAGGCAATTAGTATTATTATATATAAAAAAATTAAAATATTAGTTAAATGTCTCTTCCATAATTTCTGCAGCATTTTTTCCAAATCTTTTCTTCTTAACTTTTCCTATTCCAACCAATTTAATTAATGCTCCTTTATAGATAGTGAAGAGACATAAGAATTCACGGTTTCTTTTCCTTTCACTCAAATTCTTTTTAAGGTTGTAAGGTTGCCTATGACTATGCTCTTAATCTTGTTCCCCTGTTGTCTTTGTGTTCCTGTTATATATGAAAAAGAAACATGGGACATCGATTATCTTTTTTGCTATTTTACTTCGTTTCATTTTATACTTTTTACTGACAACTTGAACTTTTTTTTATTATTTTTATAGGTACTTTAACCATGTCTGGAAAGCCTACTATTCGTCATCCTAAAACTACAGCTGAATCATATAATACTTTCATTCGACAACAAGAAAATCAAAGACATAAGGATCGTCGGCAGCGGCTTCAAACTGGATCCATAGATCATCGAAAAAGAATAGCTAATCCTATTTTACCTACAAATAATTATTTAGGTGCGTCGTCGAAATCTACAATAAATAATTATGAATCTTCTACTTCGAATGATTTTACTACCAACGTTTCCAATGTTGAATTACAAGGAGATTTGCCCCTATTGGATATCCCAATTACTCCGTATGTATTACCAATATGTACTTATTGTAAACATTGTGGCGCAAAAAAATTTTATAGAGAAAGTAAAGGATTTTGTTGCTGCGATGGAAAAATTAAACTTTTTATTTACGATTCACCACCTATATTATTTAACTTGTTTACCTCTGAGAACCAACATGTTTAGAGTTTAAAAAATTGGTAAGGGGATATAATAACCATTTTGCCTTTACTTCATTTGGTGTAAAGTATGACAAAGAATTGTTCAAATCATATAAAGGTATATATACATTTAGAGTTCAAGGTCAAGTATATCATTATGTAAACGAACTTATACCTAAAAATAATAGACCTTGTTATATGCAATTATATTTTTATGATACAGATAATGAACTTTCAAATCGTATGAAAATTTTAGATGGTTTTGTTGAATCTACCTTGATGAGCTTAATTGAAATTCTCCAAATAAATCCATATTGCCGATTTTTTAGATCTTTGAGTGATATAACAAACTTACAAAACTACCAAATACATATAAGATGTCACCCAGGCCTTGATCAAAGAGTCTTCAATACACCCACAACGTCTCAAGTAGGCTATTTGTATGGCTCGAGGATGATAAAAATGTCAATGCTAACGTTCATGACATTACTATATATGGACATTCTGGTGATTCTCATAAGGTTCATTATTATTATGGTTGTTATGATCCTTTGCAATACCCTTTACTTTTTCCGTATGGAGAACCCGGTTGGCATGAAGGTATTGATCGATGCACAAATCAAAGTACAAATTTGCCCACTTTAGCAACTTTTGCTACCACAATTACGTCTGCATCTGAAATTATCGAAAAAGAAGATTAAGGTTTATAATATATATATATATATATATATATATATATATATATATATATATATATATATATATATATTCCCTAATTATGCGTATATAAATATTATAAATCAATACTAAATTTGGCTTCTCATCATATAGTACTCAATGGAGCTAAGCATCGATCTCAGGTTTCTTGTCGAGAATACTATTCATACAAGTTACAAATCAGATGTTCAGGTAAGTCTATATTGCTTTATAGTGGTAGATTGTTTCAACAATATGTTGTGGATATGTATGTTAAAATTGAAACCACTAGATTAGACTATTTTCGTAATAATCAAAAACAGATACGTGCTGAACTTTATCAAGGTATTGTAGACAGTGTTCAAAACGGAGAAACAAGAGGGTACAAAATTGGAAGAAATTTTTTTTTACCTCAATCATTTACATGTGGGCCTCGAGATATGTTGCGACGATATATGGATGCAATGGCCATTGTACAACGTTATGGAAAACCAGATATATTTTTAACTATAACATGTAACCCCAATTGGCCCGAGATTAAGCAAGAACTAAGGCATAATGACGAAGTCCAAAATCGACCGGATTTAATCGTTCGCATATTTAGAGCAAAATTGGAAGAACTAAAAGATGATTTATACAAAAAAAATATTTTAGGTCCTGTTATTGCTCATATATCTGTTGTTGAATTTCAAAAAAGAGGTCTTCCACATGCACATCTATTATTAATTTTTAACCGTAACCATAAAGTTTCATGTGCTGAAAATGTTGATAAAATTGTGTCGTGTGAAATTCCTGACAAAACCACATTCTCGCATTTGCATTCTGTTATTGTTAAACATAATATGCATGGTCCTTGTGGAAATCTAAATCCAACCAATGTATGTATGGAGCTAAATAAAGGTTGTAAAAATAAATATCCTCGAGATTATTGTAGCACTACTATATTTGGTCATAATTCTTACCCATTGTATAGGCGTCGTGATACTGGTATTTATATTAAAGTTAGAGGTCAGATGTTAGACAACCAATGGGTTGTACCATATAATCCTTATTTAAGTGCAAAATATGACTGTCATATAAATGTTGAAGTATGTTCTTCTATCAAAGCCGTAAAATATTTGTACAAATATGTATACAAAGGACATGATCGTATTAATTTTTTAATTAACCCAAATGAACAAGAAAAAGAAATTGACGAAATCTCTGCTTATCAATGCGGATGGATATCTCCACTGAAGCTATGTGGCGAATTTTTCTTTCAATTTGGCCGAAATTTGTCCCTCTTGTCTATTCTTCTGATTTGCATCTCGAAGACCAACACCAAATAACGTACAATGGGAACGATGATTTAGCTGCCATTGTTAACAATGAAAATATGAGACGAACAATGTTAACTGAATTTTTTCGAATCAATGAAATTAATGAATTTGCTCGAACATTATTATATCGAGATTTCCCTACACATTTTGTTTGGAATACACATACAAAGATTAGGACTTTAAGAAAGAAACAAATTGTTGTAGGCCGAATTGTCACAGCAAATCCTTCTGAAGGCGAACGTTATTTTCTTCGCATTCTTCTTAATCATATTCGCGGGCCAACATCATTTCAATCCTTACGAACTTCAAATGGGGTAACTACTACAACTTATAGAGAAGCTGCATTTCTATATGGTCTATTAAGTGGAGATAATCATTGTGAACAATGTTTATCTGAAGCTATTCTTTATGAAATGCCATTTTCTTTAAGACGTTTGTTTGCCACAATCCTTCTGCTTTGCAATCCTACTAATCCAAAATTATTGTGGGATAAATTCAAAGCTTACATGATTGATGATTACGTGCATGAAAATATATCCATTGACGCTGCCGAAGTACGGGGGCTACATGATCTCAGCTCTATTTTAGAACCGTTGGGCAAAAATATTAACGACTTTGAAATTGTATCATTCAATGTAAATATAGACGAAAATGAACGGTTAAAAAGAATGATTGCAGAAGAGACAAGTAATTTGATTGTTCAAAATGACAATGTTAATACAATAACTTTAAATGACAAACAACAATTTGCTTATGATACAATTATGAAAAGAATAAACTTGGAATCAAGTGGTGCTTTTTGTCGATGGTCCAGGTGGAGCAGGTAAAACTTTTTATATAAAGCGCTCCTTGCGGCGTGCGTTCTAAAAATTTAATTGCTTTAGCAGCTGCGTCTTCGGAGTATCTGCATCTCTCTTACTGGAGGTAGAACTGACTCATTCAAGATTTAAAATTCCTTTAGACACAAGCTGGTGAAATTTGTTGTTACGTTAGTAAGCAATCTCCTTTAGGAACTTTATTTAAAATGTCTAGATTAATAATTTGGGATGAAGCAACCATGGTAAATCGTTGTGCCATTGAAGCCGTAGATAAAATGCTCGAGAGATATTCTGATTCTAATTTGCCTTTTGGCGGTAAAGTTATAATCTTTGGAGGATTTTCGTCGGGTTCTACCGGTTGTACAAAAAGGAAAAAAAGAAGACATAATGAGAGCTTCATTGGTATTTTCCCATCTGTGGCCTTTTTTTTTACATTTGCCATTAGTTGAGAATATGAGGGCAAAATTTGATCCCGAATTTTGCGATTACTTACTTAGAATTGGAAATGGAACAGAGCATGAACATTCTTGTAAATGTATTAAACTCCCAGATAATATAATTTTACCATTTGAAGATGAAATTACATCCTTAAAAATTCTAATACATCATGTTTTCCCAAATATAAAATCATATGCTGATAATTTACATCTGATGTCAAATCGAGTTATTCTTACAGCTACAAACGAATGTGTTGATCATATTAACAACATATTGTTTGAAACTATTCCTGGTGACTTTTATACTTACTATGGTTTTGATGAATCAATTGACAAATCAGAACAACCCTTGCAAGAAGATTTTCTAAATAGTTTGTCCTCAAATGGTATTCCACCACATGAATTGAAGCTTAAAGTAAGCGTCACGTAATGTTATTACGCAATATTAATCCATCTGAAGGGTTATGCAACGGAACACGTCTTACTTGTCGCAAATTTGAGAAAAACATAATTCTTGCTGAAATTACTACTGGTGAATATTGTGGAAAGCATGTTTTTTTGCCAAGGATTCCCTTTATACCTCTTAAGAGCGATCAAAATTCAATTCCATTTAAAAGAACTCAATTCCCAATTAGGCCATGTTTTGCAATGACAATTAACAAGGCACAGGGTCAAACACTTGACTTTGTTGGTTTATATCTTCCAGAATCAATTTTTTGTCATGGTCAGCTTTATGTAGCCTTATCTAGAGCAAAAACAAGTACATCTATCAAAGTCTTACTTAAACCATTCAACAGTGATACTTTGCATACCACATGTACTAAAAATATTGTATACAAATAAATCCTTTCATTTGTACATTCGTAGACCTACATTCTTTATGAATATTTTTTATCGTTCAACTTGTTCGTTATCGAATTGAATCAACTATCAACTGCTTCATAAAGGTTTTTGCTCTGTTTTAAGAAATTTAGATTTCCATGTATATGTTTACTTAGGCTGATGATCTTTTTAATTGTTTAATAATCTAATATGATTTGTCTTTTTTTTTCTCAGCCCAGGGGCGGATCCAGCACCTGGCGAGCACCCGCGGCCGCCCGTGCTGGATCCGTCGGGATGTTCAGTTCCCACCGAGTATAGTGTTGGTGGCAGGTGGAGGCAGTTACAGAGACGGAAGGACCAAAAAGGAGAAGAAGACCAGTTCCAGTTTTCCTTTTTTTTCTTTCGGCTGATGGCGATGACCAGATTAGGACTCAGGATGGGCAGGCCTCTTTTTGTTTAAAAACATTAGGCCCAATAGAGGAAATCATCAAGGATCCGTCCATGTATTTCCCCCAGCCAAAATCAACAACCCAAACTCCAAATCCAATCCAAGTATCCAACATAATTTGAAACCGTTCCATTTCCATTCGAAGCAGAAGCAGCAGCTGCGCAGCGCCTGCGAAGTGGAAATTCCGAATCTGTTGTAGTGGTTCGGTGGACCGTGTGCAAAGTCAGGGATGACTCTCCAACCCTGAGGACCGAGGCCAAGCAAGCAGCCTGCACCATGGATGCCATTAAATGCCAAAAGCACACAGCTTCTTCATCTTGGGTGCGAGCGAGCGAGAGGGAAAAAATACAATGGAGAAGGCACTGGTGAAAGTAAAAAGCATAAAAGCTGGAAGCTTTTGGCTATAAAAAAAGCCAAGGAAGAGTTCAAAAATGTCGCTCAAGACCTCACTGTACGTACTCCATTTCTTATGGTAAAATTATAAATGAAATAGGTTTTATTTGAACTTTACTGTCTTGATTTATTTCGGAAACTATTTGTTGTTTGTTATTTGTGTTTCCATATAGAGAGTAAATTATATCTAGGCTCTGGAGAATGGAGGTTTTTCTTGTTAAAATACTTGGGGTTGGCTTTGGCGTTTGGGTTGGTAGACCCAGCCTATGTTCATTTTGTTTACCAATATAAACATAAAGTCCGTAATAATTAATATGGCTTCTCACATCACTACTGTTATAGAAAGTTTTCCGAAAGAGGTAAGGAAAGAATAAAACGTTTGAATATCAAATTTAAATTGAGAGCTTTGTAATTTTTTTTAATCACTTACTCATAATTGTTTTAACAATTTCGTTTTGTGATACCGTTTGATATGCCTTCGCAACAAATTTGCACTACATATTTTATTTTTGTTCTTTTTCCATATTCCTATCATTTTACTATACTTTGTCTATTTTTTTGCCCATGACCCTACCAATAAAAATAAATATGTTCGAATTAGTTAATATGTTTTTGCACATGACTACTATTACAGAAAATTTTTTTTTTGTTCAACGAACAATAAGGGAACACTTAAACACTCAAATATAAAATTCAATCTGCAATATCCCTATTTTTTTCATCTTATTATTATTAATAAACATTAGTTATAATTATTTTACAATTTTTTTTAATGTTTACCTTTGATATATCTTTAAACATAATGTTCAACAGCTATTTCGTCTTTGCGACTTTTTCTACTCGCTTTCATCTTATTGTACCTATGTTCATCGTGTTTTGGATCTATGTTAATGAGTACCTATGTTCATTGCTTTGTGATATTAGTTTTCAGTCGCCTTTTTAATACTCTTTCCATTCAATCTAATGATGGTTTATTTCTTCATTGCAGCTTGCGAGCTTTATCAAATTGTCATTACTATTCATCTTTCTCTGATTGAATTTACTGGAATTCATCTTCTACAATGCTAGCGCTTTTGGCGAGATAAAGCAAATGAAATATAGCTCTTCAAAAAAAAAAAAAAATTGTTGTGAAGCATAACAAACATCCCTTGGATATCTTTGCTTTGAAGAACTGATAGTTTGATAAAGCTGTCGAAATGTTTACTGACGTTGAGAACCACAAAATTAGTTTCGAGTTCACTTTTTGTCCTTCCTTCCATATTTTTGTTTATGCAATTAAATATTTATTTGTTCACATTTTTTTTGCGCATTATGTAATTTTAAAGATTATTCCTCCTCAATTGCCTTTTCCATCAGTGGAACAAATTTGTTTAATTTATTCTATGGATTTTTTTATTATAGGCTTTCATCTTTATTCTATGAAAGATTTACACGACACAAAACAAACCTTCTGCTTTTATATGTGAGATGGTACGAGACATTTTTCCTTATTGTATTTGCCTTCAAAATGGCTTCGCCTCCTGCAATGCTAGAGTTTTTGGCAAGATAAAGAAAACTTCAATAAAAAAATTGATGCGGCATAATACACATTCCTTAGATATCCTTCTTTTCAAGAATCGATAGTTTCATAAACCAACGAAATCGTTGCAACGTTAACAAACATCAAAATAGTTTCCAACTGATTATAGTTTAATTCAGCCAGATTATTTAATTGTAACTAAATTGACTACCGACTTGTATCTGGATTTTTCCACAGCAGAAACAGATATTTTACAACACCTGGATGCAATTTTACAATCCTTGGATACAAATTATCCAAATTTCATTGCCAAAATAGATATTTTCTAGAAATTACTCGAATTCCATTTCCCCAATAGATATTGTACCAAATCACCAATTGTTCATCATTAATTCCATTTCCCACAGTAGATATTTTGTAAATGGACTAGATATTTTACTATTTAGTTGCTATAAATATAGTCTACCTCAACAGGTTTACCTTAGAAAAAAATACAGCACTTAAAATCTTAACATTGACCCAACCTCTACGTGATTTACTACTTCGGGTATAATTACTTTACAGGAAAACTTGGTCTTTATTTTCTCCTGCCTGCCTTCCTTTTTTTTTTTTTTTTTTCTGTTTTTGCTAACTTTTTTTCCCCACATTTCAGTGATGGCTCAGTCTTATAAATTCATTCCACAAATCTCTGCTTCAGAGAGCAATTGGTCAGCCAAAATTATAGTTTCAGGGAAGCAACCTCCTAAAACAGCCCGAAATTCAAATAGTCGTTATCAGAATCTTACTTTCATGGATTTACAAGTATAATTATACTATTCAGTGCATAAATTTTTTTTATTATTATTATATATATTATATCTTCTATTAATAAAATAAATATATTCATATATATTTATATCTTTCTCCACAACTAAACAGGGAAATAAAGTTATAGCTACAATGTACGATGCAAATATTACTGCATTAGATGATCAGCTCAAACTGGGAAAGACATATATTGTCTCAAATGCAACCGTCAAAGATATCAAGAGTGAATTCCAAAGTTCGCCAGGAGAAAAAATTTGGACTATATCTGGAAGAACAAAAATTGAAGAAGTGCATGAGATCCATTTAAATTTTTTGTTCTCAACCTATGAGCTCACTTCATTTAATGAGTTACAGGAACACCTAGACAAAAATACGAGCATAAGTAAGTTTCCAATTTAATATTGTCTTCTTCCACATGCACATATACATTATATATTAAAAATATGTAAATAACTTCGTTCCTTTTATAGGTGTGATTGGTGCAGCCATAGATATACGTCAGAAACGTCTCATTCAAACGAGGTTTGGTACAGAAACGTTTTTACAAGATATTGTCTTAATTGACAATAAATTCCGTACTGTCGTACTAACGTTATGGGATACCTTCGTGGATGAAGAAGGTAATAAAATACTCCAAAATATTGCAAATAAACCTATAATATGGGCCACAAATCTTAAAGTTTCTTCCTTTAACGGTAAGTCTTATCATCCATATTTTAGTTTTTTTTATTCACTTTTAAATAAAAATTACGATCTAAATATTCAAATTCATCAATCAGGCATCACTCTTTCTACTAAAGTCGTGACACTTTCTTCATTGACGCCGATTTACTTGTTGTTCTTGAATATTAAAATTGGTATTGTATTATATCTAACTTTCTTGACATAAATATATATTTACGTAAATTTTACTGGCCGAACATGTACTTGTTTTCGCAGGGTGGAAACGAATGCAGAACAACTAGATAAAATCATAACAAATAAACCGTTTGACCCGCCTAAATTTACACCTCCAAATAAATTTACAAAAATAGCTGATTTGTTGGGGATATATCTAGAAGTAATATTTATATATCTATATACGCATTTTTTATATATATATATTTTTTATTCATAGGATTTTTTGATTTAATTATATACACTTTTACATATTGGCAGGAAAAATTTTCTTGGGTCGATTACAACGTGGAAAATCAACACAAAAAAGCGACATTTTGGTACATGTCTTGTAGTAATTGTAAAAAAACATCCAATGCAAATTTCGCAGAAATACACAAATGTAGATTTTGCAAATGTGAACGGGCAAAAGATGTCCCAAGGTAATCTATTTATATTTAAATGTTTTAATTTTAATAATAATTTGAATAAATATATATTCCTAACTACAGTCTTTTTTTCTCGCAGAGCGAATGCTTTGATTTCTCTTGAGGACAAGACAGGATCATTGGACGCAAGCATCATAGGACATGCCGCAGAAAAATTGCTGGAAACAAACGCTGATGTATTAATGAATTATTCTCCCGAAGTAAAACTTTCGTGCCTCAAATTTTCAAATATTATTTTCACAACAAAATTAAACCTATTTTTTATATGATATAATATATATTTCATTTGCAGACACCAGTTCCAGAATTGAACAACATCTTGAAGCTGGAAAGCGAAATGGAAGTATTGTTTTATCTTAAAGTGTCGGAGAAACGCCATTCCCCACCTGAATACCGATTTGAAAATGTCACATCAATCAGTGATGGCAATATTTCAACCACAGCTGATGATCGGCTTCGTGACGAGCATGCGGAACATAGCGACCAATTCAAGCAGTTTTCAAAGGATAAAAATATATCTCCAGTTAGAACAAAAAGATCTCAAGAATCTATCACCGAGATAAATAAGAAGAAAAGAAAATGATCAGGTCAATATCGTCTGGCAACATGAATGGTAGTTTTTTTTTATTATAATTATATGTTTTGTAACGATAGGCAATCAGTTTTATACAAAGAAAACAAATTGCCTATGCATATAAGAAATTGGGCAGTATCTTTTGCGCCTTCTGATCCAATAAATAAATGTTGTAAGCTGGTATATGTTTAGTTTTTGTAGAAGCCATTTTGTCCCAAGGCTCATGTAACGTTGATATATAGTTTCTTTTTAAAATAGCCAAGTTTAATATGTGGTTCTTTTTAAAATAGCCAAAGTTCATACATGGTTATTTTCGTATATAGTATACATGTTAAGTTTATGTAGCTAAAATCTAATTTAAGAAAATATATATAATTATAATTATTAAATAAAAAACAAAAAAGTATAGAAAATTATCTTAAAAAATACTTATTCATTTTAACATCTATTTTTTTTTTAATAACATAAGAGAAAAATGGAAAAATTTGAGTCGGAAAGACTCTTCGTGCCTCTCCGTCCGCGCACGGAAAAATTATCCGTGTGCACACGAAAAATTTCAAAGGCAGCAACATTTTGTACAACAATTTGTGCTTCTCCAATATTGATCTTAGGCTCAATCCCAATCTCCTACTTTTTGTGATTACTTATTAAGAATTGGAAATGGAACCGAACAACAGCATTCTTGTAATTGCATTCAACTTCCAAATGAAATAATTATACCATTCCAAGATGAAATAACATCTTTAAAACTTTTAATCCATAACGTTTTTCCAAATATAGAAAAATATGCTGACAATTTACATACAATGACAAATCGAGTTATTCTTACGCCTCGAAATGATTGTGTTGATCATATTAATAAAATCTTATTGGAACAAATCCCTGGAGAAATTTTTACGTACTATAGTTTCGATGAAGCAATCGATCAATCAGAACATAACTTGCAAGAAGATTTTTTAAATAGTTTAACTTCAAATGGTATTCCACCACATGAATTGAATCTTAAAGTGAACTGTCCTGTAATATTGTTACGAAATATTAATCCTTCCGAAGGACTATGCAATGGAACACGACTTACTTGTCGAACATTTAAAAAAAATGTAATTCTTGCTAAAATTACATATGGCGAATATTGTGGCAAATATGTATTTTTACCAAGAATTCCTTTTATACCACTTCAAAGTGATCATACTTCAATTCCATTTAAAAGAACTCAATTTCCAATTCGACCATGTTTTGCAATGACGATAAATAAAGCACAAGAACAAACACTTGATTTTGTTGGTTTATATCTTCCTGAACCAGTTTTTTGTCATGGACAACTTTATGTAGCCTTATTAAGAGCTAAAACAAGCAAGTGTTTAAAAGTTCTACTTAACCCATCAATTAGTGAAAAGTTGCATATGACATGCACCAAAAATATAGTATATAAGGAAATTCTTTGAAAGTACATTAATAAAAAACATCATTCGCCTATTACAAGTTTACCGGGTACATCAAAAATTTTATTTTTATATTTTCATACTCCTATTATTTACTGTTTATTTTTAGCTATTACATTTCGTTCCACTACCTTCGTATTTTATATTTTCTGATTTTTTATATACAGATGTAACAAACAGATAGATTGAGTTCTTAACTTTGCAGCTTCACCACAAGGTACATGTTAATATTTTTTCCCCTTTTTCTTTTGTTAAATATTTCTTTTTTATATAATAATTGTTACAATTTACTTTAAATAGTATAAACTATGTAGTTCTAATTTTATTGTAATTACTTTTTCTATCAACCTAATTCTATTCCTACCAAATTCATTCTTTGGTAAATAAGTTCTTATTTGTCACAATAAAGAAGGAAAAAAAATTGAATAATTTAATTTTTTTATTAAGATATTATATATACTTAAATTTTTGCATATCTCTTTCTCATGACAATTTTTCTTTCTAATCAAATAAAATAAGTAATCAAATGTATAACACTTTATTACCCGCCCATATATTTCTTATTTTACTAAATATCTAGGGACATGTGTTTTCTACTAAATGGATAACATTTACAACTCATCTTCTTCAAATACGTATTTCTTCCGACACGTAGCTACATTGAAACTTGAAAATTTTATCTTTATCAACTTAATCTCAAAAACTTTTAAACTTATTACATACTCGAATTAATAAATTATTTATTTACATCAAAATATCTATTCAATTTTCTATATCTTCTATAAATACTCACTTTATACTTCAGAGTTGAAACATCAAACAAAAAGCATATATTACACCTCTCTCAAACATGGCTACACACTATAAACTTATTCCGCAAATTGCAATTTCTGAAACCAATTGGTCCGCAAAAGTGGTCATCACCGGAAAGCAATCACCAAAGACTGCTCGTAATTCCAGTACTAGATACCAAACTGTTGTTCTTATGGATTTGGAGGTACATAAGTTATAACAGTTACATGACTTTTTAGTTTTAATTAATATGCATGTATACTTTGTAAACACTTCCATATTTTTTGTTATACAGGGTAACGAGGTTACAGCTACGTTGTATGATACAAACATTACTGCGCTTAATGATCAGATCCAATTAGGGAAAACATACATTATTTCAAATGCAACCGTAAAAGAGAATAGAAGTCAGTTTAAAACTTCGCCTGATGAGAAAATCTGGACAATAACAGGGAGGATAAAAATTGAAGAATTGCACGAGAACAACTTGAACTTCATTTTCTTACAATACCAACTTACTCCATTTCATAAGTTAGAACAACATATGGATAAAAACAGTAACATCAGTAAAATTTCTATCAAATATTTTACCGTTATAAATATGTTTTTCAAATATATTACATACCAAATAAATGAAATTATAAAATTTTTTTTTTTACAGGTGTTGTAGGTGTAGCTGTAGATGTTAGACAGAAAAGAATCATCCAAACCCATTTTGGTACAGAAGCTACTCTTCAAGATATCACGTTAATAGATAAAGAATTTCAAACTGTGATGTTAACCCTATGGGACAGTTTTGTTGAACGAGAATGTGTTACGATTACTGCAAACTTAGCCAACAGACCAGTTATATGGGCTACTAACCTTAAAGTCTCTTTGTTCAATGGTATAAATACTAATCCAAAGTTTTTCTCGTCCAAATTCGTTTACAGTATTTAGAAAATTACTCACGGATTTACTGAATATTTTTTCTTCACTTTTACAGGTATTACTTTATCAACCAAAGCCAATAGTACCTTCTTCATCAATTCTGACGTGCCGGCCATTGCAGACTACAAAAACTGGTACTTAAAATAACAAAAAAACATAAATACAAATTACACAGTTATGATTTTTATAACTACATTTATATTCACTTGTTACAGGGTTGAAACTAATAAAGAAGTTCTTGACACACTTACACAAAATAAGCATTCTGTTCCTGTCAGCCCACTGAAAGTATTACCTCCAACCAATGAGGAATTCACACCAATTCTTTGAGTTGCGAGAGTCCATCAGGATGTAGTTTCTAACCCATTTCATTTAATATAGTTCTATATTTTATAATTACACATTACTGTTTTTGACACCTACTCAAACATTAATATTTTCATTTTTTTACAGAAAAAGTTCTATTGGGTAAAGGCAAGTTGGAAGATCACTTCAACAAATCAAAAGTTTTGGTACATGTCTTGTGATAACTGCAACAAATTATCGAGCGAGAATTTGAAGAAGTTCACAAATGCCGATTCTGTAAAAGTGAACATGCAAAAGCTATTCCAAGGTAATTTATACTATTCAACATATAACCAAATATTTACGTAATGCTACAACATAGTTCAAAACTTACATAATATATATTTTTCAAATAATTCATTTTCTGAGCAAATGCTTTCGTGCACCTACAAGACAAATCTGGATCGTTAAATGCAAGCATCATAGGAAACGCCGCAGAAACATTATTACAGACTACTGGTAATGCCATAATGATCCATTTCAAAGAGGTAAAATTAGAGTTCTAACCTGCGTAAATATTATTTTGTTTACACTTAAATATTTGCTACTCAAACATATTTTGCTACTCAAACATATTTATTCTATTACAGGAACCAGATGCAGCCATCAACAATTTCATGAACACTGAAAGTGAAGAAGATTTACTATTTTATATCAAAGTGGCACAAAAGCGGCAAAACCCTACTGAATCCCATTTTGAAATTATCTTTGCATTTGACTCCTCAGGGACAATCATTGAAAATCAAACTGATACAAATCCTTTGGCTAATACTGTGAGCAATTCAGCTGACTCAGACGTAAACATAAGCAGCAAATCCACAAAAACGAAAGAAAACACATGTAGCTCAACTACTGAACTGTTCGGAAATACACAGGAAATAACTACAACAAATCCAAAGAGGTCTCTCTTCCGATCAGATAACAACTTGTTCAAACAGATACGAAACCACGTAAGAAAGCTCACAAAGGTTCTCAAATCGGTGTGTGACAATCTCTCTACGCTCAAAAACAAAAATGGAATGAAGTTTACTTTTCGTTTTGTAGAAAGACAACCTCACCTTGTGCCATGTATAAAACTTCAATGCAGAAGTTTTCCAGTTAAAAATAAGTTATCGCTTTTGACGCTAATAGGTGAAGAGGTTGTTTTGGAGTTTTTTTTTCTTGAATGTAGAAATTATAAGGTACGTTATCGGCCGGGGAGCCTCTTTTGTATACTTACTATCACGACTGTACATATACTTTCGAACTTCTGTGCCTTTATAAGTTATTACATTTCAGATTATATTTATCCTTTATTATATATGAATCCATACTGAATTCAATTAACATTTATATAACAGTTTTATATTTTTAAAATTAAACACATTGGGAAATGTCATGCATGTATACACGAAGAAACCCGAATTCCGTCGCGGAGAAAAGGTTTTTTCAAAAAAAAAATGCTTCAAAAATCTATCAAACCTTCCCTTTGCGTTAACGGGTAGCATCGGAATATTTTTTCCCACAATTGTTTAAAAAAAAAAAACAACTCTCAGTTCGTTCGCGGACGGGAAAGCAGTTTGCCGTGATACTGAATTGAATTCCCGTGCGCGCATGGGGAGTATTGAACTCCCCGTGCGCGCACGGAGAGTATTGAACTCCCCGTACGTGCACGGGGAGAGTCTATCTCCCCGTGCGCGCACGGGGAGTATTCATCTCCCCGTGCGTGCACGGGGAGTAGTCAATCTCCCCGTGCGCGCACGGGGAGTATTGAACTCCCCGTGCGTGCACGGGGAAAGTCCATCTCCCCGTGCACGCACGGGAAGTATTGAACTCCCCGTCCGTGCACGGGGAGATTTACTCGCGTTTTTTTTTAAACGACAGTTATATTATTTTTTCAGAAAAAATATATACTCCTATAATTATACTACTACCTAAATATACATTATTTAATATCATCTTTTGAATTCGCGCACAAGACACATCAAATTTTTTTTTAAACTTCCGATTTTAAAACTACAATTTACTAATATATACTCCCTACTATAATAATACTTATAATACTACCTAAATATACATTATTTAATATATTTTAAACTCTCCGTCCCCCTAAAATTTTTTTTTAAAAAAAAAACAATTATATTAATTTTACTTCCAATTTTAAAACTACATGAAAAAATATATATTCCAAAGCTTCAAAATTCTTTTCAATAAATTTTAAATTCTATAATCAATATACAAAAAAAATTATATAATAATATTAATAATAATACCATCAACTTCCACCTACCCACTTCTCACCAACTACTTCTCACCTACCACTTCATTAACCCAACACACCTACACACAAATACCACCAATACTTCCACTCATACATTCAACCACATTCAACCAAATACTCACACGACAGCAAAGGTTATAATTTCATCTTCCCAAATACACAAATTCAACACTCACATTCCAACTTCCTGCTACAAATACACAAATTCAACACTCACATTCCAACTTCCTGCTACAACAAAAAGGTAATTTTATCTAGCAAACCAACTTACTGTAATTTTATTCACAATATTTGATTAGATTTTTTATTTAATTTAATTTTCTAATTTACTTAGTGCTTATTTATGGAAGATTTTGAATTGTACAATAATAAAAAAAAAGTATACGATAAAATCTTAATTACTCATGCACAAATTAAAATGAAGCAGTTGAAAGTTGAAAATCGACAAAATGAGAAGTTGAACTAACAATAAAGATTACTTATTTATTTATCATTATAGTTTTTACATTAGATTCCCTGTCTTAATCTTGAGCAGTACAAAGAAATTAAATAGTCTTAATGTTGAGCAGTACAAAGGAATTAAATAATGAGATTACAGTGTCACCAATATCTTAGTTCTTCAAGAATATATATTGAGAACATATGTTTATTAGATGAAACATAGATATGTTGGTTTTTATTTTTGAGGATTACTCTCTGTTTTGTAATGTAACTAATTATTTATTAATTGTGTAGAAATTCTTTGTACAAAATATTTTCTAATTTAAATTATTATTCATTAATTATGTGAGATATTTGAAACAGAATCTTTTGTTTTCTACTATAACTTATTATTTATTAATTGTGTAGACATTCTTTCCACATAATATTTTATAATTTAAATTATTATTTATTAATTGTGTGGGACCTAAATTTCACGTGAATTAATGATTTAATGTATACATTCATTCACTTTATTACTTCTTTTATAACATTTATGTAACATTTTCATGCAATATCTTTTTTCCTTAATATTTTAATCAATTGGTCCACGGCAAATGTAGTTTTCATGTAAATTATTCCTTCTCTTTCTTTATCTTTTTTTCCACTTTCTAATTAAAAATGATAAAGTTAACATATTTATTGATGATTTCTTTATACAGATGTCTTTGGAATATATCCTTCCTCCAAATGAATGGTATTCTGCTGGCATTACTCAATATTCCAATCATCAGTATCTCAGGAATTTTTTTGAGTTAATCAATGAAGAACAACAAGCTGAGATAATGGGTAGTAACTTTCATGCATTTATATGCAGTGTTTTTTATAGATCTGAAGAACAACAACAGTTTAGTGGTAAACTGGTTCATGAGTTTATATTACGCCTTGTGAATTGTGGAAAAAATAATGAAATCTGGGTTAAGCTTTAGTATGCTTGAATTTTGTCTTATAACAGGATTACCATGTTATGATATACCTTTAGAATGTGAATTTACTAACAATCGACTTAGAAATCAGTACTTCAATGGTATTAACAGAATCAAAATGACAATGCTATCTGAAGCATTTCGCCTTTGTCAAAACGAAGATGATAAATTCAAACTTGGTCTAGTGATGTTCGTAGAATGTGTTTTAAAACCTACGGGAAGATATATTGACCAAAAAACTTTATCTATGGTTGAAAACATTCATACCTTCCTTGCATATCCATGGGGTCGACAAGCATATGTTGTTCTACTAAAGTCTTTACAAGCATCACATGTAGAAAGGGTACAGAGAATGCATCAAAATGAACAACTCGAATCCAAATATTCATTACATGGATATCCACTTGCATTCCAGGTACTATTCTTTTATTATATTGTTTTTCCTATTTTATATATAATTTTATTCACTGATTTATAACTTTATCTATCTAATATATATTTCCATTTATGTAAATGCGGATATATGAAGCATTTCCCGAATTGGCCGAAAATTTGGACAAATTCCTAGAAGCAGAACAATACACATACCAAGGATGTACAAATGGAAGCCGCATAAAGTATTAACAGAAAATTCAATTAAACATTTTTTGTCAACCCATGAGGTATTCTACATAATCATTACATTCCTTATCATTTTGTTATATACATATACTTACTTTTTGTATATACAAATACTTACTTTCTGCACTTATGAAAAAAATCAAAATAAATTATTTATTTATTTTTATTACACTTACAGATTCAAACAAACATAATACTACAACCCACGGCAGAAGAATTACAAACAATTTGGTATACAACTCTTTCAATGCCAGAAGACAACCATCATATCATACTTTATGGGATTCTCACAGGACAGTTAAACAATATCCCTGAAGAAGTTCATCAGCAACATACCATACCACCTATTCACCGTACTTCCATTTCAGATACTTCAACCTCTACTCATGTTAGCTCCAACTATCTTACAAGAGGAGAGATGGAGCAAATGCTAAACACACATAGGCAGCAAATGATATCAGATATGTCTACTTTATGTGATAACATGAGAACAACCATTGTATCAGACATATCTCATCTACACAACAACTTAGAAACAACCATGGCACAACAATCAGATAGACAACAACGTCAGTACGAAACAATTTTTCAACGCCAAGATGAATTGTTTCAACGACATGAAAAATTACAACAAGACTACAACGAAATCATACAATCTAGAATGCATCCTCAACATAATCCTCTTCATCAAGATGCTTCTATTCATACAAGTCCTGTTGTACAGCATACATCAACGTTTGAACCCACAGAAGACACTACACAACAGAGAATACAACAAATACAAAAAGGGAAAAGCATACAGTCTTCAATACCATTAATGAATTATCCTTTAGAAGACTACTCAACAGACAGATACTTAACACTTACAAATTGGATAGCAACAAATCCACCAAGGTAACCGCTCTAATTCTACTCCACTCTTTTACACATTGTTGAATTCATTTAATTCATCTCGAATTAAATTATAATTTTTTTCACAGCGCATTGTTGGATGATGGATCTAAAAATATGTACCGAAGAAGCATAATAGAAGCTATGATGGATATAACACAACCTATAACTACTGATGTAAGTAAACTGATTTACTATAATAAATTTAATTTTATATTTAATGCACATTATTTACATCTATTTTTTTATTAGATTCTTGATTTGGAGTTCAACTTGTTGAGGCAATTCATAAACAACAATCCTACGTCCGTTTCAGAAGAATATGCAATTATGGATTTCAACTATGAAAACGAGTGTACTCGTCAGATGATGGTACAAATGCAAAATCTGGACACAAATACCTTAACCGATGGACCAAATTTACCTATTCTACAAGACTATGTGAATGGCAATTTACCAATAAATGGTCGTCCATGGTTAAGATGCAAGTACCTATTAATTCCATGTTCGTATCCGTGAAATACATGGTATTTATACTTGTGTAAACATTGATGAATTGAAAACATACATATATGACTGTAGCAAATAACAATCATACACCGGAGCAAGTTAGAGCACATTCAAAACCAGCATTTGCTATAACTACGCACTTCCTGATGCATCCGAACTTCACGGCCCACAGATCCTTGAAGAAGAAAAATACAAAAAGAGACATAAAGTTGGAAATCATGCCGCATCAACCTTCAGCAAATAATGGGTAAGTATTTAAATTATACGCTATGTACTATACCATTTCATTCTCTGTTTACTATAATTATACATTTAACATACTAATTAAATTTTATTCTCACCTATCTTTTTCATAGGCCAAATTCTGGAGTATTTTTACTTAAATACATAGAATGTTTAGTTCGAGGTTATCCAATAGAATCAATTTCTACAGACAGAATGATTTTTTATAGGCGAAAGATTGCCTTAGATATTTGCTTCAATGATTATTTCGTTCATCCTCATTGACTCTTTCACTCGTGGGTAATCATACCTGTGAAGAAGATACTATTTATGGCCAATTCTGCATGCATAAGGTTTGATAACTTTCAATACTCCTTTTACGTTTCTCATTTTTACATTTATTTTATTTAGAAGCTTTTTCTTTCTTCTTTTTGCATTTATTTTATTCAGAAGCTTTTTCTCAACTGTTTAATTGAAAAAGTTATTTTTTCAGTGAAGAGGCTCTGATCATGTGCAATTTTGTTTTAATATCAACTATTTAGTGTTTTATCTTTTAAAAGGGGATTTCTGTTCTTACTTATCTTTATGATATTTCACTGTTTTTCCAAGTGTTTGGGGGAGCTATTGAGGTTAATCATTCATGTTCAATACAGGAATTGTTTTAGAACTATTTTTTAATTTGAAGTGGAAAAGAATTGTTTTATAACTATTTGTTAATTTAAAGTGGAAATCACTTTTTCAGAGGAAATCATTTGTTTCATTGTTTGTTCTATGGTTAAAAAATAGTTACCCCAATCTACTGGTGTTCTAGCTATCAATCAAATTGTAATCGCCTGAATGCATAATTCTTATTAATAGCAGCATAATATGTCTATAGTCTGCTTCTGGCTGTTTCTACTCTCACATGCTTGAGACCATAAGCTTCAAAGCCAAGATCAATTTCTTAACCCTTTCCTTTCCACTTTTCCTTTCCCTTTGGTTTTTTCATACAATTTCTCTTTCCCTTGATTCTTAATTCCTTTTTTGCATACGATTTTGTTTCAATTAATTTAACAAATTATCTTCAATTTATTGTTAGAGTTATTGTTGAAGATTGAAAAGATATCGGATGAGGAAATAGAGGAAAGGGAGTTCAATCTCACCTCTCCTAAGGTCATCACCAAATACAAATCCGCCATAGAAGTTGTTAACAGTTAGTCCTCTACGCTCTTACTCTATGTCTGTGTATGCAGTTGTGGCGCTTTGTGTGTTAAAATGTGCTTGGCTTAGAATTCTGCGTATAAGCTCATATGGTTTTGGAAAGATTATTTTTTGTGTTTTTGGTTCACTGTTGAACCATGAATGTTATTTCAAGAAAATTCACTATTTTCTCTGTATTAGATGCTTCTTTGTTGGAATGCTATTCACTGACAAGTTTGACTTCTTGATTTTCTTTTCAATTTCTTGGTCAATTAGTTCAATTTGATCATTTGGGCATTAAAATTCTTAGTGAATTACTAGATTCTAATCAGCCTACGTTTAATATAGGTTCATGCTATAGGTCTTCGTTTTGGTGTATTGTGGTTTGGTAATTGGCACTTATGATTGTTCATAGATGTAAAAATATTACTTTGTTATCAAAGCAATGATGGTGTTCAATGTATTGGATTAGATTATGATCAAATAATAAAAACGATAAATTCACAAAAAAGTTATAGCACTCTAAAAAGTTATGAAACTTTGATTCAAAACACTGAGATGCTACTCCCTAAGACAATCAAAGAGAAGATAAAGACCATACGTGGTTAAATGACTAGCCTAAATTATACAACTTATGTTCTTAAAAAAAAAAAATTATCTATTGTAGTCATACGCTTTTTTCATTTCAGCTACCAACCAATGCCTATTATAGAAAATGAACTATTTTGCTGGTTCAGTAACACCTTCATTGGCTTCCAAATTTCAGTAACTCTGCTCTTTCTCATATTGGAATCTGAGGGAAATATGTTTTTTCATTGAACAGAATCACAAAGATGTTTTGATTGTAGTTGATTCAGAAAACTATACAGCACTCTTGGAATTTCTGGGAGGAACACAAAATGACCAACAATTTAGAATGAGGCTAGCTTGGAAAGCTTTTCAGCATGTTGCTTCTTATAATTTTGCAGTTTCAGAATGGTTGTGGAAACAGACTGGGGAAGGTAGTTGTATAGGTTTAATAATTTTTTTCAAAGCCACAACAAATCAACATTTGCCAATGGCCAGTGCAAATGACAAGTGTTCAGTACCAAATTGAGCTAATTTATAACTGAAAAGAAATGCAAATTCAAAAACTTAATTCCCGTTTCCACACTTCACGCCCCATTTATTGCCATATCCAGCAATTACTATGATTTCCTATAAATGTGAACCCGAAACTCACAATTCACTTGCACGTAGCTCAAGTTCATCATTTCAACTATGACAGCATTATACTTCTACTTAAAAGATTCGCCAATCAAACAATTATATAATGCCTCATTATAAATTAAAGGGACCTGCTCATTTGATTCTTAAAAAAGAGGAATTACAGAGCAAATAGAGAAAAACAGAAACAGAGAGAAGGATGGTAAATTTTGAGTATGCTAATTACCCCTGTCGATGAAATTAATTGGGAACCAAACCCAAATCGATCCAATCTAATCACAAAATTAATCTTAGAAATGATGAGATTTTGATTCGACCACTGGGTCGATTAATACGAGATGGAGGAGACCCAACCGTGATTGTAACTTCAAAACTGCTTCCGTTAGCTGAAGAGTTTCTTCTTCGGATCTGAGAGTTTTGGGAAGGAGTGAAGGGAAACCCTATAGTTAGATGAGCGGCGAGAGTGAGTGGAAAGAGTCTTTGTTTTTGGTATGGAATTGTAGAGTGGGAGTAGGAGATGGTGGTGGTGTGGAGATCCTGTGGTTTATGCGGCGGTATCGTGGTCGATTTTGGAGGAGAAGCCGTCAGCTCCATAGGGTGGAAGAAGTCGCCTTTTTTGCCCTCAGGTCTAAGGAATAATTTTTCCCCGTGCGCAAACGGGGAAACCCGGTTCCCCCGTCCTATTTGGCTTGTGCAACGACATAAGGACCACAATGCATAACATAGGAGTTACATTTTTTTTTTATATATATGTGGCGATAAAAAATATTGTTTATTTAGGTACAATTTTTTTTTCCCATAGATTTTGTAAAGTTCAATTTGTAGTTATCCTTTATATTTTTTCCCTAGAGTTTTTATTATAGTACAAATTAAACTATAAAAAATTTATGAAAAAAATAAAAAAGAAATCGGACCTAAATAAATAATATTTTTCAAAATACCTGTATAAATCTTACCTTTATTTGACTCGAATGATTTTGGAAATATGATCCTTTTTTTGAAATAAAACACTATTGTCAATACTTTTATTTGACTCGAATCAATTTGGAAATATGATGCTTTTATTGAAATAAAACACTATTGTCAATAAAAGGAAAGTAATAGTGGGTATTCAACTCATTCAATCCAAATGAAAAATAAGCATAGCTAAAGTTCAAACATTGGATTTATAAACTTGAAACTATCTATTTTAAACTTATGACTGCAAAATGTGTTTTTGTTACCAATTGCTTAAATTATTGAACTATTATAGAAACATATTTTTGGCTTATATTCTACTAGATTAAAGTCATCCTGATTCCTTGATTTGTTGATTGAAATACTATTAATTATTGCTCAAGGCTTCACTAATTTGGAATATGTGAACTTAATAGTCCTTATCCACTTGTAAACATATTTTCATATCCTAAAATAATATGACTTGGTAAACATTTTTACACACAATGCCGCCACAGCGAACGTTATTTATATAATTCACGAAATTCCACCACAGCGAACGTTATTTATATAATTCACGAAATTCCACCACATTTAATACACTAACAGTACTATCAAAAAAAATCAGCCCGTGCATTTGCACGGGCAAAGACTAGTAATATAAAAATGTTGAATAAACTGAAAAGTAATACTTCGATTACAATAACTCTTCTTTGTGCACAGTAGCTTTTGTCAACATTTTTTTTTTTTTTGCTTTTTCCAAAACTTTTGTTGTTTCATTGAAACTTCGAGAAAGTGCGAGATATAGTTGTCTAAGAGAAAATGCATGTTTATGAAGATATATTCTAACAGTAAGAGCTTGTTTGGGAGGGATTAAAATCAGATTAAAATTGAAAATATAGCCGTTATTGTTGACTTTTATTAGACGGGTGAGACCCAATAACGGCCATATTTTCAATTTTAATTGGATTTTAAGCCCTCCCGAACGGGGCCTAAGTATTATTTGTCTTTGAACATTATTAATGATCATTGTAAAGCATAGGTATATTCAAAATTATTTCTTCTTGAATTTATATTTTTATTTCCTATATTTTAAACTCAATTTATTATTTTCTTTTATTTTAATTTTGTAACAAGAAAAAATATTGTAAAATTCACAAACTTTAAAATGTATATATTACCATAAAATTCTATTTTTATTGAATAATCAAATTTCATTGAATAATTTGTCATAAAACAATTTTCAAAATCTCAAACCAAACTTATCAATTTTTTTTCTGGAGAAATAATTTTTTCGAAATGACAAATAAAATACGTTTTTAGCAATCTTAATATGGATCATCAAAATAGAAAACTCAAAACTAAAACTAAAACACAGATCAAAAGGGCCTTTAGATTTCAAATGCTTGTAGCCCAAAATGGGGGTTTTTAATAATTGAGATTAAAATAATGTTATAACTCGATAAGCACAGAAAATCTTTTGAAATGAGAAATTTATTGATAGTGATTGAAAAATACAAAGAGAAATGTTTGAATCTTGCAATGAGAAGTTTATCTCCCGTCTAAACTCTGATTACAAATGAAAGTTTACATTGAATTTATAACTTGAAAAAGTAAAAATAGGAGGAATCTTGAATAATTGATTGAGGCCTTGATTGAACAGTACTTTGTCGACTACTTTTCAAAAAGTAGGAACAGTGTTTTGTCTTCATCTTCAGCCGAAAGTTTGAAGTAACAAAAGATACTTTAATAAAGTCACTTTTGATAAAGAAGATGCTTTCTTTTTCAAAAGTTATACTTTAATAAAGTTAATGATTCTTTTGTTTAATTTTGATATGTTCTTTTGAGCTGACAAATCTTGGAGAGAATCAATCTTGAATGATGAATACGAAATTCTCTTAATTCATCAAGATAACTTTGATCATGTAGTCATTTAGTCTTTTGAGGTTTTTGAACTTCTTCTTCGATGGCTGCATCAAGATCAATTCCATAGCAATCATCTTCATTTTGAAAATAGTCAAAATCTGCTTCTGAACTTTCTTCGGAAGAAGTTTCTTGAATTGAAGCTTTTGAAGCATTTTCACAAGGGAAGCAATTTTCTCTGCCGAAATTGTCATTTCTGCAGGATTATTACATTGAGCAAGAAGAGTTAACAGTCTGTTCTTTTCTGTAAGAAAATCAGCATGAGCTTCTTCTTGTATCTCTGAAACTTGAGGAAATTCTTCATTCTTCTTTTGTTTGATCCAAGATTCAACTGCTTTTGGACAACAATTTGTTTCATGAAACTTAGACCACCATTTAATTTTGAATCTTCACACAATTCTTTTTGGAGAATATTGATCATTTGAATCTTGAGTAGCATAATTTTGAACCATAAAAAAGTCCCAGCAAAAAATCCATGAGACTTTAAAATTATGGGTAAATTGAAATAAAATACTTTCTTAAGGCGTTAAAAAGGTTTTTGCCTCATTTTTGAAATGGTTGAACCCTTGAAAAGAAAGACTGGGTAAAATATTCTCTTCAAGTCCAAAATGATCAAATCAATTTTGAAACCATTTTGGAAAAGTTTTTTGACACTCTTGGTGAAAAAGAATAAACCAAGAATGATTCACTGGTCTAAGGTAAAACACGTTAAACCAGGCATCTTGATAATCAAGATAATTAAAATGAGAAGAAAAATCTTTACCTTTTGAGAGGCTCATTTTCTTTTCATTCCAAGAAGGTTGACCCCAGTCATCAAGTGTCAACATTTTGCAAATTGAAATTTTTGAAAAATCAATGTATTTGAGATTTTGTTTATTTGGAGTATGAGTAATTATGGCAGATCCAGTTTTTGAAGAATCTTTTCATAAAACTCATGAGGTTTTTGAAGAGTATATGGAAGATATTGAAATGAAGGAGGAAGGATATTAGAAAGACATTCATTAAGATCTGAATACTTTTCAATCCAGGATGGTTCCATCGTGATGACAGATTCCAAATAATTTTTTTATGAAATATTGAAAAGGTTTAGGATTGATTTCTTTAAGCTTTTCAGAACCAACTTGAACATCTTTTTTGTAATTTGAAGGTTTTTCTGGGTTTTGTTCAAATACAGAAAATCTATTTGAAGAAAAATTTTGAATATTTGAAGAGGAATGTTTTGAATCAAGGGTATTTTTGTTGGATTTTTGAATAAACTCAGTAATTGAAGGAGTAGGTAAAGGAATTTTGGTTTTGTTTTTCTTATTTTTTGAAGAAGTAGTTGATGCGGAAGAAGCCATTTCTTCCAATACTTGGTTGTACCAATCTATGTTGATACTTTCTTGATTTTC
This sequence comes from Fraxinus americana, assembly GCA_035079005.1. NCBI lineage: Eukaryota > Viridiplantae > Streptophyta > Magnoliopsida > Lamiales > Oleaceae > Fraxinus > Fraxinus americana. The sequence goes on along the minus strand of CM068707.1, from coordinate 20,222,616 downwards.
TCTCTTTTTGAGGTGTTCTTTCTTTCACTCGGAATTTCTCTCTTTGATGTAAAAAAACTCTCTTGTGAGGAAATCTGCAAGAACATTAGTTTTTCCAGGTATATAAAGAATTTTGAAATCAAAACAATACAAAATAGCTTGCCACCTAGCAAAGATATGCTTTGAGACAAGATTTTTTACATCTTTTTGAAGAACATCTTTTGAAGATTTGCAATCAGTTTTGAGAATAAAACTTTTATTTATTAAATCATCTTGAAATTTTGAAATGCAAAGAACAATTGAAAGAACTTCTTTTTTAACAGTAGAATAATTAATTTGAGGTCCAGTCCAAACACTAGAATAGTATCGGACTAACTGTTCTTGATTTGACCCTTTTGGAATTTGCTTTAAGACTCCACCAAATCCTATGTCTGACACATCGGTTTCGACAATAAGATTTGCATTTAGAGCAATAATTGAAAGGTAAGGAATACTTTTAACTGCTTTTTTGATAGTTTGGACAGCTAATGTACACTCATCCCCCCAAGGTTTTGGATTTTTGTGTAGTCTTTGATAAAGAGGTGCACAAAGTAGTCTACTACTTTTAATAAAGTCGGAGACATAATTAACACAACCAAGAAATCTTTGAAGACTAGTTTTATCAATAATTTGATCAGGAAATTTATTAGTAAAATCTAAACTTCTTTGAATTGGAATAATAGTATTTTGAAAAATATTATGACCAAGAAATCTGATTTTAGTTTAACAAAGAACAATTTTCTTAGCAAAAACTACTTAACCATTATTCTTAATAATATTGAAAAATATATTTAAATGTTTAAAATATTGTTCTAAACTTTCAGAGTATATTAGAACATCATCAATATAAACAATAATGAAATTTTGATAAGGATTAAAAATATCATTCATGATTTTTTGAAATTCAGAAGGAGCATTCTTAAGACCAAATGGCATAACATTCCATTCGTTTTATCCGAAAGGAACATTGAATGCAGTTTTGTATCTATCTTCTTCTTTAATTTGAATCTGCCAAAAGCCAGATTTCATGTCAAATTTGGAGAAGATAATAGCTTTGAATAATCTATTCAGAAGATATTTCTTTTGAGGAAGAGGATAACGAATCCATTGAAGAGTAGTATTGAGCGGCTTGTAATTAATTACAAGTCTAGGAGCACCCCATTCTATTTCTGCTTGATTAAGCACATAGAATGCAGATCAACTCCATGGTGATTTACTAGGACGAATTAGTCCTTTTTCAAGTAAATCATTGATTTCTTTAGTACAAAATTCAAGAAGTTCTCTATTCATTTGAATAGGTCTTGATTTTGTAGGAATTTGAGATTCATGAAAATCAGATAAATAAGGAAGAGAAATAATATGTTTCTTTCTATTCCAAAGAGCATTAGGAATAGTAGAACATATTTCATCTTCAAACTTTTGAAGTAATTTAGAAATCTTTTCTTTAAAACTTGAATTTTGTAATTGATCTTCAATCCTTTGAAGTTTATTCTCTTTTTTGAGAAATAAAACATGTTGTTTTTTAAAATTTATATTGTTAATAATTTGAGAAATAGATACTTCTTTTAAAGTATTAACTTCTTTAAAAGAAGGAGGAGGATTTCTAAATTTGAAAAATAATTCTTGACCAAAAATATTAGTTACAAGTCCTTTTTCAGAAACTTGAAAATGATAAATTTGAACAATAAAAGGAGTACCAAGAATAACTTCTTGATCTAAATTTTTAACAAGATAAAAAATATTTTTAAAGCAAATATTTGAATTACAAACATGAACATTTGAAAGTTTATATTGAATATTCAATTTCTTTCCACTAGTGCCATAAAGACGTCAGTAGTTTTTTCAAAATATTTTGTAGGTATTAAACCTTCACGAATACAATTTTGATCTGCACCAGAATCAATAAGGACTCTAGTTGTTAATTGAAAAGTTTTATTAACAACTATTGTCATATTACAGTACCATTTTTGAAGTTGAATTTTGTTGATAACATTGATCTTTTCTTCTTCTGTAAGAGGAAGAGTAGGAAGATTATGATCAATTTTATCATTAGTATGATCAAATTGAGCTATATGCTGAATCTTTTTCTGAATTAGAATCAGAATTACGAAGCTTTGAATTTTGAAGATCTGAAGTTTTCAAAATAGCAACTTCAAATTTGATATTTTTAACTTGATTTTGAAGATTTGCAATTTGAGACTTCATTTCTCTGATTTCTGATTTAAGATCAGAATTAGTGGATTTTGAAGAGGATTCTAGATGAAATCTAGAAAAATCTTCTTTCATATTGAATGATTGAGGAGGAGCTTTTGAACTTGAAGGAAGCAGTTGAGAAAACTTCTTTTTCAACTGTGGATCTTGAATTTGTTCAATAATATCTTGAACCAATTCTTCTTCTTTAGTAAGAACATTTATAGTTTTACATCCACAAATGTTTTTACTTTGAAATGATTTTGATGAAGAGGACGAATTAGACTCATTATCAGAATCTTCTTGATTTTGATAAATAAATTCTAATTCAGAATTTGAAGATTCATCAGAACTAGAATTGAGTAAATTGAGAAGTTCAAGTTTAATATCTTCATTAATTTGAAGATTATTAATCTTTCCTTTCATAGGACATTTATTAGAATAATGTCCTTGTTGATGACATTTGTAACAAGTAACTTTAGAATTTTGAGATTTTGAATGAAATTTTCTTTGATATTTTTTCTGAAATCGAGGTTTATTATTTTGAGAAAATGGTTTTTGAAAAGAGTATTCTTTCTTTTGAAATCTCTTTTTCAAAAAAGAAGGAAATTGTTTTTGTTTAGTTTTTGAAGAAGGAGGAATAATTTTTTCAAAACCATATTGTTCACAAAAAGATCCAAGCTCTTTCTTTGAACCAAATTGTTCAGTTTTAAGTTTAGCTTTTAGTTTGAGATCATTACAAAGAGAAAGTCTTTCTTTGTTAATGAAATTAATAATTTCACCAAAAGTTAAATTATTAAAAGGAATAGTTTCATTATTTTGAGATCGAATTGAATTTCGAACTTTTTCTGCAAAAAGTTTTGGAAGTCCAGAAATAAATCTCTCTTTCCAAAATTCATTATTACAGTCATCACGGATCATAACTCTAGATAGAAAAATATCTTTATACCATCTAAAGTCATGAAGTTTTGGACATGAAATATTCATCAATATTTCAGATGATCTATCATGAATAATTTGAGGAGTTCCAATAAAATGTTTGATAATGGAATAAACAAGAGTAGTAAAACAGTCACTAACTGTATTACCATTTTCAAATTTGACAGATTGAAGAATTTCTTGTCGATTTTCTTCAGAAAGATAATTTATCCACCATCCTTTGAGTTGACCAGTAAACCCAACAATAAGATTATTGCAGGCAGTAAGATTATCTATATTTCTGCTAGTATAAGCAGCCATATAGACATACACTTTTTCCATAGTTTGAAGAATTTGAAATTCAGTCTTCCGATCGATATTCCATTCAACAATATCACTACCGGAATAAGTTTCTGAGAATTGTTGAAATGATTTTTTTTCAAGAAAAAGATCAGGATGAGATGGTCTTGGATAAAATGTTGGAAGATTTGAATGGTTAAAATTTTTCAATTTATTAATTTGAAGTGGTTCATCATCAATAAATTGATTTTCAAGATTTTCAAATAAATCAACTGTATTGATTATTTTTGAAAGAGAACTTAATTTAGAAAACTGTTTGGTAAGTTCTTCAAGAATTTTTGAACTTGAATTCAAATCTTTTCCTAATTTTGGAGAAAGACTTGATTCAATTGGTTTGAAAAGAAGTTGAACATGTTTCTTTTCTTCAGCTTTTGATTTTGAAATATCTCTTTAATTTGTTCTCAAATTCTCAAAATGAATGGAATTCTTTTTATTTTCAGCTGAATAATTTTCAATTCTAGAAAGTTGAGAACAAACAGAATTTAAAACAATATTTGTAAAATTATTTTGAACTTGAATATTTTTTATATCATTAACTTTTGCAGGACTGTTTCCATTTCTTTTTTCTAAAACTTGTTTGAAAGGAGAAGCTGTAACTTCAATTGATCCATGAGGAAAAACAATTTCTTGTAAAGGAGGATGTTCAGATTGAACTATCTCTCTTAAGAGTCCAAGTTTTTTTGAACGATTGAATAGAATGAGTTTTAGAAATCATTTTTCCAAAAACTTTAAGATTAAACCATTCATAAAAACTTTAAATCTTCTGGAAAATCAAAAAATTCTTCCCAGTAAGTTTCAAGTTCTTCTTTTGAAAACATTTGACGAAGATTTCTTCTAAAAGCTTTAACACCAGGAGTTTGATCACTTTTGAACTCAATTCTTCTATCAATAGAAGAAGAAATAACATTAAGTTGTCTTGAAAATTTTTCGTTTGAAGGAGGTAACATATCAAATTCTGTAGGAGATTCTGGATCAGAAGAATATTCAGATTCTTCCTTTGAATATTGAGGTTTTGGAATTTCAGAAATGAAATTAACATTTCAAAGCTTAGAAAGTGAATTTGTTTTTCTCTGAAGAGGAATTTCTAGAGATAAATTTGATTCATAGGTAGATCTGGACGAGTTAGACTTAGTTAGTTTCTCAAAACTAACTCTAACAGTTCCATAAGATAAATGAATAAATCTTTGAGGTTTATTTCTAATAGGAGTAAAAATAGGATTTTGAACATCATTAAAATCCCATGATAATTTTTTTTCTTGAAGATTCCAAGGAATTCGTTTTGGAATCATAACATTTGAACGTAGTGGATTAACTTCAACCAAAAGACTTTCATCTTTAGGAGAAGATCTTAGAGCACGTATGTTGAGTTGGGTATTGAGAAGCTTATAATATACTCTGTTTATTAAAGCAAAAGCTTTTGAACGGTCATCAATTTCAAAATTCTTTGTTTGAATTTTTAAGTTGAGTGCATTAAAAATAGCTCCATCTTGAAGACTAATTGAGAAATTTGGATAACAATTTGAAAATACTAGACCACTTTCAAGATTAGACTCAAGCATGGATAGTAAAGAATATTCAAACTTTAAGAATCTTTTGTCTCTTAAGGTTATACAAACAGGAATGTCAAGACCAAGTCTAAACAATGGTTTGACAGCAATTTGAACAAGGCCAATATGAATATATTGAAATTTCTTCCTATGCTCAAGCATTGTTTCTTTTGAAAGTAAATTAAATGAAGTAATATGTTCTTTAATAGGAACAGTTTTCTCCATAGTTTTGATAACATAATTTTGAGTAAAATCAAATTTTCCTATTTTATAGATAGAATTTTTATCTACCTTTGGAATAGTCCAATTTTGAAGAGTTTGTTCAATTTTTGCAATCTGAAGTTCATTTGAATTAATATCATTTGAAATATTTGATGAAGAAGATGCATTTTTATCAATTTCTTCATGATTTTCTTGAAAATATTTTGACATATTATTTTCTTTTGAAGTACTACCTTTACTAAACCAATTAGACATAAAAGACATAATTAATCAAAATATTCTTAAAATAAAATACCACTGTAGAATGTATGCAACAGACACCACTGAATCCAAGCAACCCAACCAACGTTCTCTCAGCTTCTAGGGCTTTACGGGAATAAGCTAATCAGCAAAACCCGCAACACAAATCCTATGGAATATATATATATATATTCATTAGTCAATCTCAAATTTATTGAAAAAGAGACTCGATTAAAAATGAAAGTTTATTGATTTAATATATTTTAAAAAAATTCAATAGAGCAATTAAAGTAGTTATTAACTTTTTTTAATAAGTTTGCAGACCATAAAAAACATAATTTACTAAAGTATCTTCGAAGCTGAATTATATTAGTAACCAAACTAATTCAATGACTGAAAATGAAAATTTCATTATCCCAATAATATATTTTTATCTAAAGAAGAAAGACTTTCAAAACTTAATAAAAGTCGACTATAGGGCATTAATTGTTAATCAATTGTTTTTGAAAAATAATTCTCATTTTTAATATTTAATGCAGAAAAAAATTTAAAAGAAATCTAAAAATGTTATTTCTTTCTAATTTCTAAGAAACACATTTGGATGAAGGTTACAAATATGTTAAGGCAATCACTCCTAATGATCAGAGTCTTTAAGATTGACAATAGTTCTCTCTAGTTTAATATGACTGCTACTTCATCTTTAAGTATTATCCTACACAATTTCAAATAGAATTTTGATTCTTAACTATTCTATTGTAATTATAAAATATGATTATATATAGATGAGCTTTGATTTTTAATTGATTAAAACTTAATTCGATTAACACATAATTTTAATAACTTCAAATAAAAGAATATAATTTATAGTTTTTTCTTTTTTCTTTTTATACTTAATGGAGACTACATGAAGTTGAATTATAATTAATTTTTGGAGTTGTAATATAATATAATTATTAACTACTAAGTACTAACCATTACGTTACATTCATAAATAAGGACATTGTTGTCAAAAGTAAAAAAAAACATAAAGATAAAATTGTTTATGTGAATTTTTTGTTCTGCATGATTTTGATTTTTTTTGATAATATGTTGTGTTTGTTTCGATTTTGTCCTTATTTTAATTTGCTTTTTGTTTTGCGGTTAGAATTCTTTTTTTTTTTTTTTTTTTTATGAAGTTGTATTCACTTTCTTGATTCACAGATATTTTTATTTTTTGTTCAAAACCCACTTGACTCGAATTGCTTTGATCGATTTTTCAATTATTTTGCCCACCCCCAACCACCAGACCTATTTGTATCGCTACTACCAGATTTGCAACACCACCGATATCCCCACTACCACCAACACAAATGCATAATCACACTATCTCGCCATTATAAAAATCCGCCATGACCACAATGCTACCGCATATCACGACCGCCACTAACCACCACAAAAGGGCACCATCACTACCACAACCAACACAAGCACCAACTTTAAATTTGTCACCATAAATGAAAAGCCAATAAAAAAATTCAACAAACATGAAAAATACACAAAATCTAAAATATCAGATCTTGATGATGGCTATGCTACAGCAAAACCAGTGTCGTAGTGGTTGTGTAAGGAAACAACACTCTCAAAAATTGCACTTCCATTGCATTTATGATGGCGGTGGGTTGTGGTGGTGAGTCCCGCCATTTTTTTAAGGGGTCCAAAGATTCATATATGTAAAAATGAAGAAAAAAACCAATTTTGAGTGGCAGCGGTCGTGACTATGGCTAGAGTCTCATGATGGTCAGCGATAACAACGATTGTTGTGGTGGTTATATGGTTGGGGAGTATTGGTCGTGTTAAATATATATAAGATAAGATGGCCGAGTGGTAAAAAGTATGAAATTTAAGTGGAAGTCGGCGGTTCGAATCACATTCCACGTGAATATTAAAAAGTTATGATTTAGCATTGATATTCTTTTTTAAGGAAAGACCACTAATGTTGCTATTTTATATCATAATAAAGAAAAAAATAGAGGAGGAGGAATAGACATAACTTCCAGTAAATAAAAAAGTGTGAAAATGATATCAAAGTATTTGAAAACAATGAATACAATGAGTAAATGAAATGACTCAATGGTACTAACGAGGGTAAACCCTTACATTGGTCACACGTTTGATCTGAAACATGTCTTGACGGGTCGCTCGCTGGTGAAGGGTCCTGTCTAGAGAAGGGATATTTCAAGGTGATAAGAGCCACCTTGGTGGTAGCCCACCATGTGACTGGTGAAATGTAGGAACATCATGTCTCATCATACTCGTAGCTACAACATCCAAGGCATGTCTAATTGATGAGTTTGAAAACAAAAGGTGATGAAGCTGATTTCAACCGGTTGAATCATTCAGATTACACGGCTTTTAAACAACATTTTGTAGACATGAAGCTTCTAGAATTAAGCTAACAAACATATCTAACTAACTCCTAAAAATCAGGGAATGTAATGACAATGAATTCAGGGAATACACTAGCATTGAAATCTGTTATTTTTTATCGTTGCTGGTGGATATTCTAACACCCCCCCTCAAGGTGGAGTGTGTTCCAGCACTCCAAGCTTATCCCTAAGAAATTGAAACCGAAACCTTGAATGCGTCATTAGTTTGGTCAATACATCTGCCGTTTGGTCTGAAGAGGGAATATACTGTATCTTCAGCTGATTGCCAAGAACTTTGTACCTTACAAAGTGAGCATCCAATTCTATATGTTTTGTACGAGCATGATATACCGGATTTGATGCCAATGCACTTTCACTTAGGCTATCACACCAAATAATTGGGATTAATTGTTGTGGTATTCCCAACTCTTCCATCAGAGACTGAATCCAAGTGATTTCTGAAGCACAATGAGCCAATGCTCTGTATTCAGCTTCTGTGCTAGACCTGGCTACTACATATTGTTTCTTAGAACACCATGATACTAGGTTATCTCCAATGTACACGTAATACCCTGCAGTAGACTTTCTATCATCTGGATTGGAAGCCCAATCAGAATCAGCAAAGGATGTGATGTCAAGGCTGGCATTCTTTTGGATAGCAAATCCATGACTTAGTGTGCCCTTTAGGTACCTAAAAACTTCTTAAGTATCTTCCAATGAGTGTCTGTTGGTGCTTGAAGTACTGACTTAGCCTATTCACAGAGTAAGTTATGTCCAGTCTTGTGTGAACAAGATATTGGAGACCACCAATTGTACTTCTGTATAAAATGGGGTCCTTTATTGCCTGTCCCTTGGTTTTTGAAATTGGCTTTCCTATAGCCATAAGTGTTGGACTAGGTTTCAGATTTTCATAGCCAAACCTTTTGAGTAAATCCATAGCATATCTTGTTTGAGTCAAGTATAATCCAACTGCATCTCTCTGAACCTGAATTCCCAAAAACTGTTTGAGGTTGCCCATGTCCTTGAATACAAAGCTGGTGTTCAACTTGTCAATGAAATTTTGTAATCGCTGGCTATTAATACTTGCTATTACTATGTCATCTACATATATTAGGGCAAACAGCATATCGGTTTCTTTTGCCAGGAAGAATAGAAAATTATCTGCCTTTGATTGTCTGAAGTTCCATTCCAGTAAGGTATTCTTAAGCCTATCATGCCAGGCTCTTGGTTCTTGTCTTAAACTGTATAGGGCCTTCTTAAGTTTGCACACATAACTAGGATGTTTCTTATCCACAAAGTCATGTGGATGGTTCATGTAAACTACCTCATTCAGGTTACCATTCAAAAAAGCATTATTTATATCAATCTGTATGATTTCCCAGTCCTTTGATACTGCAAACGTTAGCATCATTTTCAAAGTTGAAGCTTTGACAACAAGGCTGAAAGTCTCACTGAAATCGACTCCAGGAGTTTACAGGAAGCCTTTAGCAACTAGTCTGGCTTTGTGCCTTTGGACTTTCCCACTCAAATCATACTTCAATTTAAGCACCCACTTGTTGTCAATAACTTTCATTCCAGTCTTCAGTGGTACCAATGTCCATGTTTCATTTTTCATTAGAGCATTATATTCTTCTTCCATGGCTTTGTTCTATCTGCTACTTGACAATGCTTTATCAGCACTTGCTGGTTCAATTGCTGCTAGTTCATCCATTGGTAAGCTTGCAAAAATTTTTGGTTTAAAGATTCCAGCCTTACTTCTAGTGATCATCTGATGACCAGTGTTCTGAGCCACATTTCTATCTTGCAGAATTGCTTCCTCTGCTTCACTCTAAATATTAGTTTCAACCTGTTGAATTTCAGTTATCTCATGACTTGCTGTTTCTTCCTGATTTATATCATCATGATATTCCATTACCTCATCTCATTCAACACCAGTTCTTGCTTCTCCATTAATGTAATCTACCGCAGATGGAGCCTTGGGTTGAGTTGTATCAGTAGCAGTGGTATTTTGAGGTACAGTGTTATGTCTGAGGTCAACAAAAGGAAGGAGACTCATGGAGATTTCATAGGTTTGAGATTGGACTTGTTACTTAGGAAACCTGTTTTGAATGGAAATTCTTGTTCATTAAACACAACATGCCTAGAAATGTAAACTCTACCACTTGAGCTCAGATATTTATAACTTTTTTGCGAATCACTATAGCCAAGGTAGACACATTTTTGAGATTGGAAGCTGAATTGTGCTTTTAATAAGGTCTAAGGCAAGGAAAGCTAGCACAATCGAATGTCCTTAGCTGTTTGTAGTCAAAATTCTTTCCAAATAACGTTTGGTAAGGTGAACTGTGATGAAGAACATGGATAGGTAGTCTGTTAATTAGGTAGGTTGCAGTCTTGAATGACTCCCACCAGTAGTAAATGGGCATTTGGGCTTAAGCTAAGAGAGTTAGCCCAGTTTCAGTGATGTGCCTGATAAAAATGCTATGGTCATCAACAAAAATTATATAATATATGTGCCCTGTGGTAGAGTTTAAAGGAGCTGATCCCCAAGCTTCTGTGTGAATAAGTTCTAAGGGTTTTGAAGCATGTGATGGAGATGTGCTGAATGGCAGAGAATGTAATTTGCCAAGTTTGCATGATTCAAAGAATGTAGGAATTTCATTAGCTTTAATAACTTCATTACATGACTTTAAGACTTGACTCATGACATAATTCGAGGGATGTCCTAGCCTTCTATGCTAAACATCGAGTTCAAACTCTAATACTTGCTTAACTAGATACAGTTGATCACTACCAGACTTGGCTGGGAAGCAGTGGAAATTATTTTGGTGGTTTGACTCGAGAACAACACTTTCTAGTTTGAAATTTGGTGGTTGCAACCGATACAATCCCTTCTTAAGTGCTCCTTGCAGCATGATCCTCTTCATTTGGAGATCCTTGACAAGATAGCAGTCAGCATAAAATTCCATGAACACATTGTTATCATTGGTAAGTTGTGAAACACTAAGTTCTTTTTAATTGATGGAACATGCAACAATTTATTCAGAACACGTGATCAGTTATTCATTGTAGAAACTTTTCTATTCCCGATATGTGCAATGTGTAACATATTCCCATTACCAATTAACAATTTTTCCCTACCTTCATATTTTTTCATGATGTACAGGTTACCTTTATCACTTGTAACATGGTTGCTCGCACCAGAATCAATGAACCAAGCTGGATCTTCAAGAACTCTGGGTTAAGCTACATGGGCTGAGGGTGTAGAGCTGAAGTTCTGTTGCCCAGAATTTCCTGGTCTGCTTCCCATGTATCTTTCATCATACCTATTGAAGTACCAACTTGCAGAGTGGTTACTGAGCCCACAAATTTGACATGGTCCTTGAGTTTCACTTTGTCTGCCAGTTTGAATTCTACCTCTGTCCCTTGTTCTCCCTCCGAAGCTTGAGGATCTACCACTGTTGAATCCACTATAACCTCTGCCAATCACTGAGCCAGCTCTATGTGCTTAATGATGTAAAGTTGTTTTTAACTTGATTCAGATGTTCAAGTTTACTTTCGAATGTCATAAGTATAGATGACAATTCATACTAGGATATGCTCTCTCTGTTGTTGATCTGGACCACAGTGGGTGTGTATTCCTGATCCAAACCTGATAGAATTTAGGTTATCAAGTCACTTGGGTTAATAACTTTCCTAGCTATTTCAAGATTATCAGCCAATTGCTTGATTGTAGTTAGGTACTTATCCATTGACATGGATCCTTTTCTGGTTCTCTGCAACTCTCCAGTAAGAAACATCACCCTCGATTTGTTCAATATTCTAAAACTTTCCTCCACTGCTGTCCAAAGCTTATTCGAAGTTGTGCACTCCATCACTTTCATTGCAATTTCTGGAGTCATAGAGGAGTGCAGCCAACCCATTAAGAGTTGGTCAGCTGAAATCCACTTGATGAACTCAGGATTTTGAGTCATTTCCACTACTTCTCCTTGTCCAACGGTTGTCTGTGTAGCCAAAAACTTCGGTGGACACTCCTTTGTCCCCAGCAAGTAGCCTTCTAGATTATGCCCTTTGATTATATGCATGATCATATTCTTCCACAGTAGGAAGTTCCTATCCAGTTTAACAGAAGGTGTTTGGGTGATGTTCATTTCGAATGATAAATTTTGGTTAGTAGCAACCTGAGTGACTTGTGCCGTATTGAACTCAGATGGATTTGATTGATTACCGGATGCGGTGTTAGCCATTTTTGGCTCTGATACCAAGTTAGAAAACTGAAGGTGATGAAGCTGATTACAACTAGTTGAATCATTCAAATTACACGGCTTTTAAACAACATTTTGCAGACTTGAAGCTTCTAGAATTAAGCTAACAAACATATCTAACTAACTCCTAAAAATCAGGGAATGTAATGGCAATGAATTCAGGGAATACACTAGCACTGAAATCTATTATTTCTTGTCAGTACTGGTGGATATTCTAGCATTTCTGCACAATCTCCCAGACCCATACCATTTATGTTACTCTGTATTTGTATATTCACCTTATTTGGACTCAGAAGGTGAAGGTGTAAAAGTAGGAGTCTTAGAGGGTTAGACTTGGATTTCCCACTAACTAGGTTGGAAAGTGGAAACCAAGTTTTCAACAGAAAATCTCGTGGTAGCTCAAACATATGCGATGCCTCTTCTTCAAGTAACCTATCAAAATAAGCTTGATGGTTGACTGTTATGTGCTAATATCACCTAGCAATCCCTTTGAAATAGCTTAGGGCAATGTCCATGTATCACTCTGACACGTGTAGGCTCAAGAGGTGCCATACTAATAGGAGAAGTAATAACAGCTGGAGTAGTAGTTGTTGTTGTAGGAGAATGAGATACCTCAATAGAAGCCTCTGAAGTCGGCTCAATAACTATAGGAATCTATGGTTGAACCTCTATAGGACCATCTGGTATAATCTTTGTATGACTATATTGGGAGTAAAAATAGGTAATGTAGATGTAGTAGTGAACTCTGTCACTGGTGTAGTAATGTTGGTACGATCAATATAATAGAAGATACTGCAACTAGAGTGCCGGGAAACATAAGAAGAATTGCTAAAACTAGCAACCAATCCTTCCTTGACTCAACAAATGTCACCTTACCTTTACCCTTATCAGCCCCACTAGTATTGGTCTCAATAGGAAGATGAGCCTAAGATGGAGGAGACACAATAACTAGGGGAGCAGGAGATGTCCCTGAAGTACATTGATCTGAAGAGTGACCAAAATGTTGAAAATAAAAATAATAAACTAGTCTCTTATCATAGATGACTAATTACCAAAAGCCACGTTTACCATCGCGCTCAATCTATACCCTATCAGGCAATCTATACTCCAAGTTCACCTCCACACAAACCTTAGATCGCCTCAAGTTAGAGCTGACCTCATCAATCCTCTAGAGTATCCCTATAGGAATCCCTTGGCACGCAAATGAACTAAAAGAAAATAAAAGGATACCCAAACTGAGTAATCAAGGTCTCATGTTTAGGTCTGAAGTCACAAGTCCATTTAAGAACTTTCATCAGACACGGCCATCAATGGACCACAAAGACTTAATAAATAATCTATTGTAGTCCTCTTTATGTGCAAGTTGTATAAGTATGTGCTTCGTGTCAATTGTACCCAACTCAAAGCTACCATGGAAAATCACTTATGAAAAACCTCACTTACCTTTCTCATGGTCGATTTAGGGTAGTAAGATTTCCATTCAAGTGTGTACTTATAGGGCTTAGCCAATGTTGCCTTTTCTAGTTAAATCAATGGCCAGCTCACCCATGTGTAGCATCAATAGGTCTCTCGACCCTGATGAACTAGGTCATGTAACAAAATCGATGGCAAAAATGGACCTGGATTAAATGAAGGGGCCTACTAGAGAACTTCTTGGGGAATCCCTATTGATTCTAATGGTGTGGCTCCTGTAGAGAGTGGAGATGTATATAGGGAGATATGCCTCATTTTTTGTGAGGCCGCTCATTTTTCGATATGTGGGTCCCAACCGTATTCGTCACCAAAATGGGCTAAAATTTCGTAGGCTTAGTTAGAATTTGATGGGTAACATGGTGGTCCTGCGCATGTAAGTCATGAGGGTGCAGGCCGAAAGTAATTTGTAGATTAGTGTGCAGCTACATGCATCTTAATGTTGCAATTTCAACCAAATTGGAGGTCAACGAATCCACCATAGGGGTTTTTGTTTGGACCTTTGAGTTCATTAGTAGTGTCCCGTCTCCAGATTATGATCAAAAGGGGTTGAACCGAGTGCATAGGGATGTAGGCCTCGTGATTCCCAATGCAAACTAGATAACTGCCCAAATCTACTACTGTATGTTGGATTGCTATATTGGATGTTTTTTGGGAGTGTATTTCGCCGGTATAGGCTGTGTTTTTAGATGAAATAGGTGGCGATTCGAGTGCTTTCGGTGGTGAGGCTCCATAAGGTTTTCAAAAGGTCTTCCAAACGTGTTATTTCGAGCCCTGAGCTTATGGGCTTCTTTGATCAAAATAATTTTTTTTATTTTAATCATTTTTGAATTTATTATTTTTGTTCAAACTAGAGGTACAAAAAATAGCAGTTGGAGGCACTTATGTGTGATTCGTCGAAATCATAAAAAACCTCATAAAAATCATAATTATTTTTTTATTCAATTGTAATTTATTATTGTTGGAAGTTATAACTTTTTGTGACTATATATATACTGCTTCTACCACATGGAGAAATATAACAAAAATCATTTTCATATTCTGATAATTTAGATATACTCGATTTTATTGTTGTTGTTATTGTTGTTGTTGTTATTCTTTTTTGAGATATTATTGTGGATTACTATTGAGGTCATTGGAAACGTTTATCATTGCTGCAAGAGTGATTTGATATTTGTAACTTGAAAGTGACTATTTAAAGAGGTTGCACCATTTAACGAATGACAATTGTACTTTAGGATATCGCGTTGTCATGAGTCTTGATCAATATTTTTTTTCTGTATTTTATTGTTCTGCAATAGTATCTGCAACTAATTTTTCTCCAACAGCCTAAAGTGAAATCATAGAAGTTAGTTGCTATATCCGCTATAGATGCTCTTATTCCTAAGTATTTTGTAAAACATGAACTATTTGATGGAAAAATTTTAAGAGATGACAAATGAAGTTATTATTATTTTTTTTTTTTGATAAATCATAAACTGGTTGATGTAATTGGATCTGACAACTTGTTCCTATAATTGCTGATAAACCTATTCATAAGGAAATAGAAGACTAAACTTGTTGGAACATAAGGATTATATGTGCATAAATTATTTCTGAATTGTTTCTCTATATTTATATGATGTTTACTCGGCCTGTAAATCTGCTAAAGAATTATTGAACTCGTAAGAAAATAAGTATGATATCAAATATGTTGAAACTAAGAAATTTATTGTGGGAAAATTTCTTGATTTTAAAATGATTGATATTAGGATTGCGGTTAGTCAAGTTTAAGAATTACAATTATAATTGTTGACGAGTATAAAATATGTGAGGTTTTCCAAGTGTTTGTTATTTTCAAAAAATTGTCATGCCTCCCCCTTTTTTGAAAAGAGTATAAAAATAATTTGAAGCATAAAAGAAAATAAATGTCTTTAGATGATTTGATTATCAAAATTAGAATTGAGGAAGATAATAGGAAGGCAGAAAATGGGGAGAGACCAAATTTTGTTACTAATGCAAATCTTATTGAACAAAAATGTAGTGGTAAGAATTTTGTTGGGAACTTTACCAAGGGTCAGAACTTTAATGACAAATACAAGGAAAATAAATTTTGAGGGATAAAAAATCGGTCTAATTCCCATTTTAAAAATATATGTTGGTGATTGTTTTGTTTGTGGTAAACCAGGTCACTTTGCAAAGGATTGCAGTAAAGGAAAAGCTATGAAGAATTAGGCACATGCAGTAGAGGGAACTTCTTTACAATTTAATAAGCAACATGATAGATTGGTGGGTAAATTTTGGAGCTACCAAGCACATTTTTTGCACGAGAGGTGCATTTTTTTCATTCACTCTTGTTAGTGATCGAGGGGAAAGAAACAGTGCACTTAGGTTTATTTTTGGAAATGTCCTTAGTTTGAAGGATGCTCTTAATGTACCTGACATTAGAAAAAAAAATCTAGTGACTGGTTAAAAAATCTAGCAAGGATGCTCTTAATGTATCTTAATCAAAACGATGTTTAATATTGTATTTGACAGTAATAAAATCGTACTGTCAAAAGGTGGCTCTATTATTGGAGAATGGTACGTAGATGAGAGTATGTTCATATTCAATGTTTTTGTAATGAATCATAAGGCGTCTACTTCTTCTGTTCATTTGCTGGATTTTTATTATATATGCATTCTAGGCTTGGTGTCACGGGCAGCAGCTCTACTTAAGCCCCGTGACGCTATCGCAACCACTGCACTTCGGCTGCACATTGTAAATATTTCATTTAATTGTAAAATAGTTAGAAATTAGA
The DNA here is from genome assembly GCA_035079005.1 of Fraxinus americana. NCBI lineage: Eukaryota > Viridiplantae > Streptophyta > Magnoliopsida > Lamiales > Oleaceae > Fraxinus > Fraxinus americana. The sequence continues at coordinate 20,206,204 of CM068707.1, read as the reverse complement.
AAATTTTAGTATGATTCCTCGGCCAAAAGACGTCTACTGGTGTCATTTGGGTTTTTTTCGCTAAGTCTATTATAGGGGGTATTAGTCTTTCAAAAATTTTTCAAGCTTTCTAGTGTTCGCCCCCTGCACTAACCATTGTAATTTCCTGCTTTCAATCAATTGTAATTTCAAGTTTTCTAGCAATCAATGATCAAGTTTAATTCAATGCATTTCAATTTCCTGTTGTAAGCTTTCTTTAAATTGTGATCAAGTTTACTTTCGTCATGGAACGACCGAGAAAAGGCGGAAGGTAGTCTAACGGAGCAGACTACTGCCGCACGGTGTCCCTTTCTGTGCTAAGAAGAAAGGTAACCCGTGAAAGTTGGTATCAGAGCTGCGGCTCAAGACCCTCGATAAGAAAGCTATGGATACAATGGAATCGGACACCACGGAGGTGGTGGATCCTCAAAAGTGGACTACGAAACAGCGTTTGGAGGCGCTGGAGGTGACAAACACTAGGTTGTGTTTGGCCATGGAGGGCCTTGGAGAAAAGGTCGAAGTGGCAGAGATGGAAACTCGGGAAGTACGCATCCAACTGGATGAATGCCAAGAAGCTTGCGCAGCTATGACTGAAGCTGTTTCTAGCATACTTGATCTGCAGGAAGAAGTGGGAACGTTGAGAGCTCAACTAGTAGTTCTTCAACGCGCGTTTGGCAATGGGCAAGCCATCGCGCAAGAGTCTACGCATAGGCTCAGAATTCCAGAACCGTGTATCTATGGAGGGGCACGCGATGCTAAAGAAGTTGAGAACTTCTTGTTCGACATGGAACAATACTTTCTTGCAGCTTCGATTCAAGACGAAGCGAGAAAGGTTACTACAGCTACCATGTATCTAGGTGGAGATGCAAAACTGTGGTGGCGGACAAAGTATGCTGATATTCAGGCCAACAGGGTCTGAATAGATTCTTGGGATCTCCTCAAGGAAGCAATCAGATCTCAGTTTTTCCCTGAGAATGTGGACTATGAGGCACGTCGGGCCTTACGAAAACTGAAACACACAAGCTCCATCAGGGAGTATGTGAAAGCCTTTTCTGGGCATATGCTGAATATTTGAGACATGTCGGAAAGGGACAAGCTATTCACCTTCATGGAAGGGTTGGAACCGTGGACGTGCACGGAACTTCAGAGACAGAAGGTCACTGATTTAAGCACAGCTATTGGAGCTGCCGAATGTCTGAGTGACTATCAACCAGAATTGAGAGAGATCGATATTCGGGAAATAGTCAGTCTATCGGAGGTGGAAATAAACCTCATAGGCCTAGCTCGAGCTCAAATGGGAGAAAGCGTTACTCTCAGAATCGGGGAGAAGCCTATCAAAGCAGCCGTCAGAATAACAATTGGAACCAAGGAAAAGCAAAGGATGGCAGATTTGATGCCAGTCCTAAATTGAAGTGCTTTTTATGTGAAGGACCACATCGGGTGGCGGAGTGTTCTCAGAAACGGATGGTGAATGCATATTGCCAACTAGCAAGTGGTAAGACCAAATCAAAGCAAGGTACCCCACAAGCTAGCTGTTACGGCGAGACCGACTTCGAAGAGGATGAGGATGTAGTTGGTGCATTCTCACATCGGTGCAATACACTATTGCATCGAGTTACTAAAAAGGACGATAGTCCCTCGAAAGAGTCGAAGATGGAGGAATTGAAGGCTCGCACTTGTAGGGCGAAAGGCCTGATGTACATTGATGTGAGGATCAATGGAAAGCCAATCAGGGCTATGATAGATACCGGTGCTACCCACAACTATGTTGCAAGTACCGAAGTAGAGCGGCTCAGACTTTCTCTAGAAAGAGGTAAGGGAAAGGTCAAAGCAATCAACTCCGCTACTCAACCAATAGCGGGAGTAGCGAAATCTGTGTCGATCAAAGTAGGTCACTTCGAGGGAAGGACAAATTTGTCGGCAGTTCAGATGGATGATTCAAGCTCATCTTGGGATTGAAATTTCTTCGGGACACGAAAACAGTAGTGTTGCCACATTCTGACTCATTAGTGATGATGAGGAATAAACCATGCGTTATCCCCACACAAGCTATGAAGGCAGGCGAGAAGGGTATCTCGGACATGCAATATAGCAAGGGTTTCAAGAGGAATGAACCCTCATTTTTGTGCACTCTTCGATTAGAGGAGATCGAAGAGGTGACTGGTCCAATTCCAAAACCTGTCAGAGGATCTGTTAAGGAATTTGAGGACATCAAGCCGGATGAGTTACCAAGGAGGGCAATTGATCGCAGGATTGAACTTGATTCGGGTACCAAACCTCCCACCAAGGCACCATACCGTATGGCTCAGTCGAACTTTGAAGAGCTTCAAGTAGATCATCAGAAAAAGGCAGGCTTACTGGAGCCCCTTTTCGTCCCGAGTAGACCAGTCGAGAGTGGATCGTTGGACTACATTGGTGGATTGCGGAAATTAGGAGATTTTGGCACTATCACGGTCAAGATGGACCGTTTATCTGAAGATGTAACCGTTACCACAGCGCCTAAGTATACATCAGTCGAAGAGACAGTTCAACTCTTCTTCAAGCATATTGTTAAATACTGGGAACTGCCTAAAGACATCGTCAGTGATCGGGATTCTCGGTTTACTGGCATACTTTGGACCGAGTTGTTCAAACTTCTTGGTTCAACTTTGAGCATGACTTCTAGTTTTCACCCACAATCAGACGGACAGACGGAGCGCTTCAACTCTATGCTGGAATACTATTTTCGGCACTCTATCTCTGCTCCACATGAAGTTTGGGTAAAACTTTCAGATGTGGCCCGGATGTGTTTCAATGCTCAAGAGACCTCTTCTCCCAACAAGAGTCCTTTTGAGATTACTACTGGCCAGCAACCGTCACTCCCTCATACTGCAGACATCAATCAGAAACAGTACAAGAAGTCTAAAGATCTGAAGCGACTTGTGTTAAAATTGAAAAGATCAGAAATGAAGGTTGGTGAAAAGATTCTTGGCCATTGAGCTTCTAGGAATTATCTTCAAGAATACTTGGTCAAATGGAGCGGATGCAACAACGAGAAGAACAAGCAACGGCTCAGAGGACTTCGCCAAAGCAAATGGGGGAGAATGTCACGGCCATCAGCTCTACTTAAGCCCCGTGACGCTATCGCAGCCGCTGCACTTCGGCTGCACATTGTAAATATTTCATTTAATTGTAAAATAGTTAGAAATTAGAAAATGTTAGTATGATTCCTCGGCCAAAAGACGTCTACTGGTGTCATTTGGGTTTTTGTCGCTAAGTCTATTATAGGGGGTATTAATCTTTCAAAAATCTTTCAAGCTTTCTAGTGTTCGCCCCCTGCACTAGCCATTGTAATTTCCTGCTTTCAATCAATTGTAATTTCAAGCTTTCTAGTAATCAATGATCAAGTTTAATTCAATGCATTTCAATTTCCTGTTGTAAGCTTTCTTTAAATTGTGATCAAGTTTACTTTCGTCATGGAACAACCGAGAAAAGGCGGAAGGTAATCTAGCGGAGCTGACTACTGCCGCACGGTGTCCCTTTCTGTGTTAAGAAGAAAGGTAACCCGTGAAACTTGGACGTGTTAAAATAAATTTTATTAAAAAATTAATGTGCCTGGGAAAGATGCCTATGACCAATATTTTCCCCAATACAGAATGTGAAACATGTATTGAATCTGAGTATGCTAGAAAACAATTTTTAAACTTGATAGAACTACTTTAGTTTCCTAAGAGGATATGTGATTTTGATAAATTTTGTGTTGATAATAGTGTTTTAAAAAGCATAACTGAACATGGAAGCGAAGCTTCAACCTTTATGAGCTTAAGCGAGCCTAGACGAAGTTTATGCATAAAAAAGTATTTTCTTATTTTTAATATTATTTTAAATTTTTAATCATTTTAAAAATCATTTAAAAATTAAAATAATATATATCAAATATCTAAAATTATAAATTACTATATTTACTTAATAATTCCTACCATTAGTCAATTATACAATTTTCAAGTTTTCGAAATGCAAAAATCATAATATTTTTCATAATTTGAATTTTCAACTAGACAAGTCCTACTTATTAAATTTATATGAACTTCATACATGCTTTTGGAGTTTGAAACAAAATAACGAATTTCAAGATTATAATTACATAATGTAGATATTATCATAGCTTATATCTTACTTAACTATTTAGATAACGTTATGTTTTAACTTTTTTACAATAAAATCTTTTAAAAATTTTGAAACTAAAGTCAATTGAAAAGTTTTTTTTTAAAAAAAAATATTAATAACCTAAAGTCAAATAAAAGACTTTTAAAAAAAGGAAAAAAAAAAACTAATAAAACGCGCCTAGGGAAAACGAAAGAGATGAAGGAAAAATTCAGCCATTTATTAATTGGGAAAAAAAGGCGTTTAGGCAAGAAGCAATGCATTTTGTCCAAGTCTTGAGTCTAAGCAAGTATTTTAGAACACTGATTGATAATGTTATTATTTCCGAGGTTAGTCTCCCTTATTCTCCCTAATCAAATGGTGTAGCAGAACAAAAAATTAGAACTCTTAATGATATAATCATTTCAATACTAAACTTATCTGTACTGCCACTTAACATGTAGGGAAAACTCTAATTACTGCGTGTTATATTCTTTATAGAAATCCTATTAAATAAATGATAAGTCCCTTCATGAAATATTTGGGAATTCTAATGTTATTCTAAAAATTAAAATAGTAAAACATTATTAAAAAATTACTTTAATCCAATCTCATCACGTGGAGAAAGTGCTTAAGAAGTTTTATCGATACAACTGTGTTCCTGCATAAACACCTTATGATGCAAGTCGTCATTTGAGAAAACATTTAGGTCCTAGTGTTTCTACTTTAAAATATGCCAGAACGATTGGTAATCTCATGTATCTCATGAATTATACAAGACCTGATATATGATATACAATTGATAGACTTAAATAAGTATACTAGTAATCCTAATAGTTAACATTAGGATGCATTTGTTCGATTATTGAGGTATTTGAGGTACGTCTAGATTGGAGGATACATTATAGCAATTTTCTGATGTACTTGAGGAATTGATGCTAATTAAATTTCAAATACTAATGAAAGTAATTAAATGAATAGATACGTGTTTACATTAGCAGACATTATACATATCTTGGAAATCCACTAAGTGACATTGCATAGCGAGATCTACTATAGAGTCCGAATTCATAACATTAGATAAGGTAGGTGACAGGCTGAATGGTTAAGTAATTTCCTAATGGATGTTCCTTTTGTAGTCTAAACCACTAGTAGCTATTTCAATCCATTGTGACAGTCAAGCAATTATTTTAAGAGATCAAAATTCAACCAACAATATAAAGTCTAGACATATTCATAGGAGGCATAATATTGTGAGTCGGCTGCTTAAGATTAGGGTCATATCTATTGACTATATGAAGTTAAATGAGAATATTTCTCACCCATTAACTAAAGGATTAGGTAGAGAGCTAGTTTAGAAAATATCGAGAGGGACGTGAATAAAGCTTATTAGAAATTAGATCACCTATAACTAAAACCAGTGTTCTAAAAGGCGTAATGAGTGGCGATGCGTGGAGGCTAAGCCTAAAGCTAGGCGAGCTTAGGCAAGGGATATGCGTAAAAAAATGTGAAAATGCGTTTTCTTATTTTAATATTATTTTAATTTTTAATCAGTTAAAAATAATACTTACTAAACATTTAAAACAGATTTATAGGAACTTTATACATTTTTTCAAGGTTTCCAACAAAAATATAAGTTTGAAAATTAAATACAAAATAGTAAGTAAATAGCACATGAACTTAAATTGTATCTAACTCTTTATTAGACTCCAATTCAATAACATCTTCTTCATCTAATTCATCATCCGTGTCTTCTGATACAAAATCCTCTTCGAGAGTGTGCATTTTTATTTTTGAGCTTTGGTTCAAATTCGATAAGTAAATAATTTTTCTTTTAATAACTCGGGTGTCTTAAGAAATTATCTACCGTAAATAAGATTCGTTGGTCACTTGACTTTTGGGTTCAAATGGTTGTTTTAATTTTAAATTAGGGCAAACTGAAGAAATTAACATTTAATAATTTTTAACTTCAAAAAAATTATATATAAAAAAAAATCACGTCTAGGCGCGTATTAGCGGTCAACAACTGTCGTTGACCACCAAATAAGACGCTAAACCATTAGGCTTGACGTTTTGGCCTCGCATCATGCCTAAGCGCGCCTTTTAGAACACTGACTAAAACTCAACTTTACGATTGGAGATGCCATAGACAAGGTCTAATGGTAAAAAAGTTATTGGAGTGATTTGTGGGGATACTACATTGGAATTATTTCAAATCCTTCCCTATGATGTAGTAGTATAAACTCTACTGATTGGAGGATGAGCTAATGCTCTTAATGCTTTCTATAGATGTTTGTCAATGGAGTGTTTAGATACAATGCACTCTTGATAGAAGCACCTATATATGTGTAGAAGTTGGGCAACATCCTATGAGAATTAAGGCTAATTCTATCGAGCACTCTGAGAAACTAGAAAAGTTTATGGTCAAAATGAAAACAAATGCTAGAACTCAATTATTGTCTTAGAAATCATATGTATTCTATTGTCTTCAGTTTGCTATCACAATTTTAGAGTTCAAGATATAGTTCTCTTCTATAGTTGGCAAACCCGATAGAAAAACACCTACGCCTACATGATTTATTTTGTACTCAAGAATAATATTTATTTTATTTTTTTCATGTGGGGGATTGTTAGATATATCAAATATATTATTTACAAGAAATAACTAAATTAGATAAGATGGCTGAGTGTTAAAAAGTGTGGAATCTATAGAGTTGGATAAAACTCTCAAATCGAACCGGATTGTATGAGATCTGAATCGAATCGTTTCGATTCTTAAGTTAAATACCTGAATAGATATTAAAATCGAGGAGTCTAGTTCGGTTCTTGGTTCTAAACCAAGAACGGAAGAATTAAATCTCCCTAATTTTTGTATTTTTTTTATAATAAATAAGTTAATTATTTTAATTTTTTCTAAAAAAAATTGTCAACTAATTAATTGAGCCAAAAATATAATTTCATTATTTTCAGCCGAAAACCAGCTTTATAATTCAAATTTGGATAATTAGCACATAACGTCCTTACCATTCACTATTATTGAGGATAACGTCCTTCCCTTTCATTTTTTTGGCATTTTCACCCTTATTTTCACTTTTCATTGCACAAAATATTATTTTCATCCATTTTATCAATTAAAAGCTGTGAAATTATGAATATACATTTTTGTTTAAATAAATCAAAAAGAAAAAGAAAGAACTAATTGCAACCTGATAAGTGCATTTTTACACACTTATCTTACTGTTAAAACATAAAAATTGTTGATTAATATGTTGAAATATAGTTTAATTCTATGTAATTTATATTTCGTAGGACAAGTGATGAATGTAGCGAAAATAAGGAGAAACAAGTGAGAAATGATCAAAATAGAAGAAAGTGAAAGTTCATGGACTAAATTGCAAATACTCTAAACTTGTTTCTAACCTTGTGATAAAGATTCAAGAGTGTTAGAAGTCAATTGGATGAAGAAAGGAGTCTAAGGGATGAAATAAAGTCATGACATTATCACATATTAACTTTCAAGTTGAAAGTTTTGCACCGGTTTTCAGTCTCATATTGAGACCCATTTTTGACATGGAAAACAACCAAATTCGAAGATGTTATCTGAAGAAAAGTTATATCTCTTGAAGTTGGCTTTCCAACTCATCTTGAATCCCCTCAATCGGACATCGATAAAGAAAGATATGGTCAAAATATTGAACACTATCCGGCAGGTAAACACTATAACCACGCGATCGCATGGTTATAAATCCATGGGACCTCATGGTCATTTACCGAGAATTCAAGGGTAGCAATTCTTTATTCCATGCAACCGCATGGGTTTATACCTTGCGGTCGCATTAGTGATGGCAAAAAAAATTGCCCCGCCCCGCCCCGAATGGGGCGAAAAAAACCGCCCCGAGCGGGTTGGCTGGGCGGGGCTGGGCAAGGAGGGCCGCCCCGTCTCTAGTCGTGGGACGGGGCGGGGCGAAGATGTCCCGCCCCGAACTCGCCCCGTGAACCATTTAAAAAAAAGTATCCATGTATTCTCTAGTAGAATACATGATGAACAAATATTTTTTGGAAGTAGAATTATGGATTTATGTTCTTAAATTTGATGAACAATTATTTTTGGAAGTAGAGTTATATTTTTCCTTAACTGTATAACTGGAAATTTTTTATAGAAAAAAAAAATTATAAAAAAAATAAACGGGGCAGGGAAACGGTCCTGCAACGCGCCCCGCCCAGCGCCCCGCACCGCCCCGCCCCGCCCCGCCCCGCCCGTCTTAGACGGGGCGGGGTGAAGCGGGGGAGTGGCGGGACGGGGCGGGATAGGGGTGCCCCGCCCCGAACCCGCCCCGTTGCCATCCCTAGGTCGCATAGGTCATTTATGTGCCCGAATTTTTAAGTTTCCTTCTACGACTCAAACATTTATGGTAACTTATTGTAACAAGATTCACAACCCTAAAAGACCCCAGAACGTCTCATTTCTCATTATTCATCATTCTTTCATCTCTTTTTGCTCAAGAAAGTTATGAAGAACTAAGTCTTTTGGTGAAACAAGGGAGGAACTCAACTGGATATGGTGATTTCACATCTATTATTTCATGTAATTGGTCTTTTCTTGAGACTTTTATTTTCATGAATTTATATTGAAATCGATTTAATAATTACTAGACTTTTCATGGATTCAATCATGCTTTTTCCATTGTTTAATCAAACTATTTATTGAGTTTCAATTTCAATTACTTATTGTTGAGATTAGTTTAACTTTTATTAAATCCTTTATAGATCTAGTCATGTTTCTTCTATCATTAGATTGAACTAATTATTGAATTTTAATCTCAATTTTACTTTATGGCAGATTGATTACTACTTTATGCTTGATGTATATGGTTCATCTTTAATCTTGTTCCAATAAAATTGTGCGAATATATCATAAGTCTAGATTCTAATATTACATTTGTAAATTAAATTGGTTTTCACGATATATCTTCCGGTTAGAGTGTCGGGATGAAAGCCTCTAATTGTGTTATAAAAATGAAAGAATTGATATGAATGATCCAATCCAACTGAGGGAATTCTAACGCTTCACTGCCACAAATTATTGATTTTAATTTCACCTTTCAACATTGAATTTCACTACACATTGAAGACGAAACTCATCCCTTTTTGGAACCCTTAAGCATTTTCCATCTCCCTGTGGATAGGATGCCCTAAATCTGCACTACAACTACAGCGTTATTCTTTGGGCGTAATCAAATTTTGGTGCCGTTTCCGGGAAGACTGTACAAAATACGCAAGGATCGACTGAAAAAGGTGACATCGTTCCTTTAATTTTATTTTTTGTTATTTTAATTTTTGTTATTGTATTTTCTTATTTTCACACATTTTGTTTACTTGTTCCATGAGTAGGCATCGAGGAGAGTAAGGAAGATCTGCTGACAGAACTGATATAGAGTTTGAATCTTTTTTAACTCTACTTTTGATTCTGCATCTGTTAAAACTAACTGATATAGAGTTTGAATCTTTTTTAACCCTGCTTTTGATTCTGCATCTATTAAAACTAACACTTCATCACATAACACCATGTCTGATAGTGAGTATGATGCACCTTTTAGGAATTTACAGGATTATCTTCATCCCACACGTACATCCATACCATCATGCATTATTTTTCCACCTAATATGCCACGTATGGACCTTAAACTAGGAATGATTCAACTTTTTCCCACCTTTCATGGACTCGAAAATTAGAATCCATACGTGCATATTAGGGAATTTGAGGAGGTGGTTGCAACCTTCCACAATCAACATGGTACAGTAGATGCATTCAAGCTTAAATTTTTTCCTTTTTCGCTTAAAGATAAAGTAAAAATCTGGATGTACTTGCTGAGATCACGTTCGGTTGGAACATGGGATCAAATGACTCAAACTTTCTTCAGTAAATATTTTTCCCATCAAAAAACTAGTGCTCTGAAGAAACAAATTTCTTCATTCACTAAAAAAGACAGCGAAACCTTATACCAAGCATGAGAGCTATACAAAGAGCTTTAAGCTCTTTGCTCCCATCATGGTTATGAGAGTTGGCGTATTGTGAGTTATTTTTATGAGGGACTAACACCTAGGGAGCGTTAATTTATTGAGATGGTCTATAATAGTGAGTTCTTGCAAAAAGACTCGGACGAGGCCATAGAGTATTTAGATAACCTAGCTAAAAAAGCTCACACTCGGACTTGCCTTAGTGCCGCTGATAACACTAATAAGTCACAACCCGTATGATATTTCTAGTGCAGGCATTTATCATCTTAGAGAAGAAGATAGTCTTAAAGCTAGTAGAAGCCTTAACTAGAGAAATTGAAACCCTACGTACTAAGGACTCAAAGCCTACACCTACCGTTGCCTGTGTTGAATCTTCTGGACCATGTTGTATGTGTTGTGGAATTGATCATCCAGCAAATGAGTGTTTTACTCTCGCTGAGGTGAGTGGGGGTTTATGAGGACCATTGCAATACCTTAGGCACATATAACAAACATTATGTTCCCTTTTCTAATACCTATAATCATGGGTGGCGGAATCATCCCAACTTCAGCTAGAAATCTAAAAACCAGTAACCTACCCAGTCACCTAGGTTTTTTAATACACCTTCATACCAACCCACATATCTAGAAATTTCTTAGAAGATATCCTATAAGCCCAAGATAGGCTAACCAAGATAGGGATGAATTGGTTTTTAAAACTTTTTCGTTAACTACTACGAAATTTTAAACAAATGGTAACACAAATGATAAAGAAATAAACTAAATGAAAATAACCACGTAGATGGTATGATATAAGTTTGCACAAAGTAAAACGTTAAGTAGAGAGTTAGAGAGTACAGACGATATGTTATAGAGGTTCGATCCAACCCAACGATCTATATCCCCCGTTACCAAGCTCTCCGTCACGAGCAAGGCTTTTTTCACTATGTTGATTGACTTGTGGTGCAATCCAACCTTTTATAACTCTTCCGGTGATTTACAACCAAGGAGCACCGATCTTTTCACAATGTTGAGCTTTTTCGGGACCTCAACACGACCCACAATTCAAAATGAATTTGCAAGTGAAATATTCTCTTTTTATTGAATGATAGAATTAAGATTGATAACAAGAAGAGAAGAAGCAAACACTTCAATAGATGGTAATGAGTTTAGCTCAAAGTAATGAGTTTAGCTCAAAGTATTGAGATGAAAAACTTCTTGAAGAAACTAAAGATTTTCATAAAGTTAAATCACTCAAAAGTTTTCCAAGAGTTTGATGCTTTTGATCTTCTTAAAGATGGATAATAAGGTAGTTGTGAACAATAAAAAGCCTCACTTAATGCTCAAGAAGGGTTAATGCAAGTGAAAGAATAGTGAGGTATTTATAGCATATAAATAGTTAAAAATTCTGCAGTACCGGACGCACCTCACCGGACGTCCGGTAAAATACCGGATGATCAACTAGCCGTTATTTTTTGTCAGAAAATTGGACCGTTGGAGCAATTTTGATTATACTGGACGTCCGATATGTGTACCGGACGTCCGGTACAGCCAAAAATGCTTGGAACGTCCTCGTTTTTAAATCTTGTCAAATGTAAATGCTGGATGGACGTTTAAGATGTTTTTCAAAGTTTTTGTCATATTTAAAAATATGTGTTACGATTTTTTACTTTTGAAAAACATAATTTTCGAATAAAACATTTTTGTCTTGAATTTTGTAAAATCAAAACTTTGTGCTTGTCACGATACATTACTAAGTATTAATGTGTTTTACCTTTAAATATAATCGTGAAACGTCTAAGTACTTAGTTTGAACATTTGACGCTCATTGCTTGACGGTACTTCAACTTGTGTCTTGATTTTCTTTGAGGCAACTTTTTGCGGGATTTGTAAAATCATTCTTCATGGCCTCAATTGTTTGATCACATTTCCACGTTGGCCATTGTGTGGAAATATCTTGGTCTTGAACTTTGTGCCATCGAATATACTTATGTGCAATAATCACTATAGACACTTAAATCAATTTGTTAGTAATAAACATAATTTGTTTGTGATAATCAAAATGAGAAGTCAACCATAGGTCAACAATTTCCCCCTTTTTGATTATGACAAACACAATGATTTGCAATGTATGATTCAAAACAAATTGATAATTAATATACACATTCTCCCTATCTATTTAGCATGTATTCCCCCTTGTTTAAATATAATCATGCAAATCTCTATTTCTTCTCCCTTTTGGCATAAGTAAAAAGTACGCAACCATGTAAGAATAAGCAATAATAATAAATATAATGGATAAGCATTTCATAATTATGACAAAGTTTAATACATAATCAAAAGTTCAACCATAGTTTTAAAACATTTGTAATACAGAAAGGAAATGACTACGGAGCCGGAGGAGGAGGATGTAGAAACCGAGCAAGCATATCAGGAAAGAACGCAGTCATCTGATCCTGCATGGCAGCCTGCTGGGCGATAATCGTGTCCTGCTGGGCTCGAATGTGATGGAGTTCACCGCTCATCCCGTCTATCGTCGTAGTAAGAGAGTCGATCCGTCCGCTCAAAAATTTAAACTGGTCCTCGTCACATCTTTGTCCGGTGGGTCAGGAAGTTCTGTATCTCGAGGTGCCGGCAGGTGGTGCATTCTCCTCGTCATCGTCATCAAGGTCATCGTCTTCAAATGGTAAGGTAGAAGGCCCCGAAGCCGGATCAAATCCCTTAGTTTCAAACACCCATTGTTCGTCCTTCTTAACAATTTTCATTCGTTTAAGTGTGCTGGAACTAATGGTGTTCGTGGGACGTGGTTTAATAAAGGCTTCATCGTGAAGAGGAACCTCAAAGTGTAGAAAAATCTTAGTGAGTAGCATGCCATAGGGAAGTACCTTGGAGATACGTGAGGAATGGATGAGTTTCAAAAGGCCTAAGGAAATAGTAGGGAAATCAACTCGCCGACCGATGAGGAAAGAGTCCAGGAGAAAGAGATCAAAACAGTTTACTTTATCACGATGACCTTTTCGAGGTAAAATGACATTTGCAATGATATTTTGTGAAACCTTGCACGGGAGAGTAAGTTGGTTTGTTGTAATTTTTGTGATGTTTTCAAAATCCTTACCCGTTACACGATGACATGCGTCGATCGGGTTATACCCCTCCACCGTAGGATGGGTTTTATGTACAAACTTTTGGATATCGCAGAGGTCGAGCTCAAGGATAGTACGAATGAGTGGCTTGGAAACCGTGACACGAACATTTTTTACAAAAGAGGAAATATCTCCCGAACGAGGATTAATGGTCATATTTGTGTAAAAAGTGCGAATTAAGTTCGGATATGCATTTTCGTGAATTGTACAAATTGAAGTCCATCCCATAGTCATGATATGCTCTTCTATCCCAAATGCAGGGGCATCAAAAGAAAAAGAGACGAGATCGACATTTTTACCTAGAAGAACGGGTGCCTTTGCTAGGGGATTCGTAGGCGTTGTCTTGGTTTCAGAGTCCATTTCTTTGTCGGATGATGGAGGTGGAGAGTGACGAACGGTTTGCTTGAGCCTCTTGCTTTTACCATGTGAAGTCGACATATTCACAAATTTTTGGAAGTTTCGAAAATGTGGACTTGAAGAGGGCGAATTCGAAATTTATGGATGTTTGAATAGATGATATAAAGTGTTAAAATCACTTTTTAAGGGGTTAGATATGTCGATTAATAGATGAATATTGAGCAAGAACAAGGTGGGTAGGAGTTTAGAGATCTAGGGCACGATTTGGGAATAAAATTGAAGAAATGCTCGAGAAATTGGATTTTAATTTGACCAAATTGTGTTTGAAATCAAGTTGAGGGTGTAGAATTGAGAGAATTTGAAGAAGAAACAAGATTGAAGTGAGTATGAAGTTGGTCGAGAGAGTTTGAGGAGGAAAAGAGTGAGGAAGAAAAGACCAAATCACGATTTAAAATGCTGAAAATTTCAGTACCGGACGTCCTCTATATATACCGGACGTCCGGTAAAAGGCGAATGAAAAGGCAGAAAAAGTTCTGCCATACCGGACGTCCGATATTTTTTTTTTTTTGACAAATAGAAATGTAAAGAAAAGAAATATATAGAGAAAATTTAATTTTGAGAATTAATTTAGCTTGATAAGACCCAAGCTTCGTCTAATGGTCGAGAAACGATCGAGCGCAAGAGGTTTGGTGAAAATATCGGCCAATTGGTTTTCAGTGCCAACAAATTCAAGTGAGATATCGTTGTTTTGAACATGATCTCTTAGAAAGTGATGTCTTTTCTCATTGTGCTTCGTTCGAGAGTGTAAAACAGATCTTTTGATAAGTTTATAACACTTGTATTGTCGCATATGATAGGATTATGATCATAGGATAAATGAAAGTCGATAAGAGTTTGTTTCATCCATAGCACTTGAGTGCAACAACTCGCGGGGGAGATATATTTGGCATCGGCCATATATAAGGCTACAGAGTTTTGTTTCTTACTAAACCATGAAACTAGGCCAAAACCAAGAAAGTGACAAGTCCTGCTAGTGCTTTTCCGATCAACTTGACAACCGGCCCAATCGGCATCCGAGTAACTAAGTAAGTCAAAGTGAGTTCATTTTGGATACCAAAAGTCCTAAGTTTTGAGTCCCACTAAGATATTTAAAGATTCTTTTCATGGCTTTAAGGTGGTATTCCTTAGGATTAGATTGAAAACGAGCACATAAGCATACACTAAACATAATATTGGGTCTACTTGCAGTTAAATAAAGAAGTGATCCGATCATACCTCGATATTTAGTGATATCAATGGAAATGCCTTGTTCATCTTTGTCAAGCTTAAAGGAGGTGCTCATTGGAGTGTTCATCGGCTTTAGATCATTCATTTCGAACATCTTTAACATGTCTAATATGTATTTACTTTTATTTATGAAAATGCCCTCATATGATTGTTTAATTTGTAATCCGAGAAAATATTTGAGTTCACCCATCATGGTCATTTCGAATTCCATGCTCATATATTTTGAAAATTCTTCACAAAGGTGAATATTCGTAGCCCCAAAATGATGTCATCAACATAGATTTGTACAATAAGCATGTCTTGTTTATGATTTTTGATAAAGAGAGTAGTGTCTCCTTTTCCAATAGAAAAATCATTTGAAAGTAAAAAATTTCTTAATCGTTCATACCAAGCTCTAGGAGCTTATTTTAGTATGTAAAGAGCTTTTCGAAGTTTGAAAACATGATTTGGAAACTTATGATTCGCAAAGTCGGGTGGTTGTTCAACATACACTTCCTCTTGAATGAATCCATTTAAAAAGACACTTTTAATGTCCATTTGATAAAGAGTAAAGTTTTTGTGACATGCAAATGCAAGAAGCATGCGAATGGATTCTAACCGAGCTACTGGTGCAAAATTCTCTTCATAATCAATACCTTCTTCTTGATTGTAACCTTAGCCCACTAATGTGGCCTTGTTACGCACAATGATTCCATTTTCATTCTTTTTGTTTCGAAAAACCCATTTAGTGCCAATAACGGTTTTATTTTTTGGTCTAGCTTCTAAGTCTCAAACATGGTTTCTTTCAAATTGATTAAGTTCATCTTACATCGCTAGAGTCCAAAACTCATCAAATTTTGCTTCTTTAAAGTTTTTGGGTTCGATTTGTGAAACGAATGAACAACTACCAAGATGATTTCTAAAAGACGGTCTAGTAATGATACCTTTTGATGGATCGCCAATAATTAACTCCTTTCGGTGAGATGAGACAAACTTCCATTCTTTTGACAATGTAGAGTCGCCTCGAGTTCCGATTGGCATATCTTCTATTTCATGATTGTTGGGCTCTTTTGATTGTTCTTCATTTGGTACTCCTTTGTCTTGTATATTCATTTGTTCAAGAGGAGTCTCCAAACCTACATCATTATCAATACATTTCTCTTGATCAAGTAGATTAGTTTCATCAAAGGTAACATGCATAGATTCTTCAACGATTCTTTTGTTAAAAACTCTATATGCTTTGCTAGTCGATGAATAACCGAGAAAAATTCCAATATCGGATTTTGAGTCAAATTGTCCCAAGTTGTCATTTGTATTTAAGACAAAACATTTGCACCTGAAAACTTTGAAATAACTAACGTTAGGAATTCTATTTTTCCAAAGTTCACAAGAAGTTTTAGTTTTCTTATGACTTACCAAAACTCTATTTATGATGTAGCATGCGGTATTAACGGCTTCGACCCAAAAATATTTGGGTAAATTGTTTTCATTTAGCATAATTCGAGCCATTTCTTGTAATGTACGATTCTTCCTCTCTACTACACCATTTTGTTGAGGAGTTCTAGGAGCCGAAAAATTATGTTCATATCCATTTTTGTTACAAAAATCATCAAACGTAAGATTGTCAAATTCTCCACCATGGTCACTTTTAATAGTGGTAATGGTGTGACCTTTTTTCATTTTCAACTTTCTTACAAAAATGTTTGAAGGCTTTTAAGGCTTCATCTTTTGCACTTAAAAATATAACCCATGTAAATCTTGAAAAATCATCAACGATAACAAAGGCGTAGTGCTTACCACCTAAACTAGCCGTTCTAGATGGTCCAAAGAGATCCATGTGAAGGAGTTGCAATGATTTTGTTGTTGAAGAAAAGATTTTTGGTTTGAAGAAGCTTTTAACTTGCTTTCCGAGTTGACAAGCATCACAAATTCTATCTTTTTCAAATTTCAAATTTGGCAATCCTTTCACAAAGCAATTTTTTGAAATCTTTGAAATGAGGTCCATGTTTACGTGACCAAGCCTTCTATGTCAAAGCCATGTTTCATCTTTTAAACCAAGTAAGCAATGTTCATTATTTTCATGTTCAATGTTCATAATATAAACATCTTTATTTCGGCTTCCTATGAAGATTTCCTCTTTTGATGTAGCATCCTTAATTAGGCATTTGGAAGAATAGAATTTTATATTATAACATTTATCACACAATTGACTAATACTTAGTAAATTATGCTTGAGTTTATCGACTAACAAAACGTTTTCAATTGAGGGGGAAAGATGGTTACCAATGTTATTATTTTCCCTTTTGCATTGTCTTCAAAAGTTACATGACATCCACCCTTTCTTTTGAAGTTTGAAAGTAATGATCGATCTTCGGTCATGTGCTTTTTGAACATCTACTATCCAAGTACCATTTGCTTTGGATTTTCCTTGGTACCTACAAAAACAATTTTAATTTTTGACTTTTGGTACCCATACAAACTTGGGTCCTTGGTAGTTAGTTTTTGAGGATTCCTTAATCCACTTGTTTTTGCTTTCAAAATATAGTTTCTTTTTAGCTAAACAATTAAAAGAGACATGTCCAATTTTATTACAAAAAGTGCAAGTGGTGTTTGAAGCCTTGACAAACATATTTTTAAGAGATTTTTGTTTCAATGAGGGCTTGAATCCGATTCCCCCTTTATCAAATACACATTTTTGATTTCCGAGCATTAAGTCAAAATTTTTCTTGCTCTCGGTGAATTTATAAACAATTTTAGTTAAATAATCAACTTTTTTCTTTTAGAGAAATGATTTCTTTAACTAATATTTCATGATCAAGATTTTCTTTTGATTTTTCAAAAACTTTCTTTAATTCATCTTTTGATAGAAAATTTTTCTTTTTGAAAATAAAATGACTTATGGCGAGTTTCTCAAAATCTTCAAGCAATTCATCATAAGAATTAAGTAATTCATCATAAGAGAACTTTTCTTTTGTACTTACCTCATCTTCGATAGCCATGAAGCACATGTTGGCGATTTCATCTTGATCATCGCTTTCATTTTGATCTTCATTGTCGCTATCATCCCAAATAGCTTGAAATGCCTTTTTCTTGAAGCTTTTTCTTTTGTTTGGGCACTCGGTTCTCTTGTGACCAGGTTTGTCATATTCATAGCAAATAATTTTCTTACTCTTTTCTTCTCTTTTGTCGTCTTTTCTTTGAAACTTTTTATTGTTTCGAAAGTCTCTCCATTTTTTGACGAGAAGTACTAGATCGTCGAGCTCTTCATCACTTATGTTACTTGTTGATGTCTCCTCATCAATTGCCGATTTTAGAGCAATTTGTTGTTTAGGAGTTTTTTTTTATTCCTCTTTGCTTTTCTTTGTCTTTTCCTTGGTCTCGGCATTATTGAGCTCATAGGTCATCAACGTTCCATATAATTCTTCCAACGGATATGTATTCACATCCTTTGTGTTTTCTATAAGCATCCGTATGGGACTCCATTCCTCCGAAAGTGACCTAAGCACTTTGCTCACAAGTTCACTTTTAGTATATTTTTGATCAAAACCTTTTAAGTCATTAACAATATCGGTGAAACGAGTAATCATATTAACAATGGGCTCATTTTGTTTCATAAAGAAATTTTCAAATTCTTTGACTAGTATATTTATCTTAGTTTCCTTAACTTTGTTTGTTCCGACATGAGTGACTTCTAGAGTATGCCAAATTTCGTGAGCCGAATCACATGTGCTAATTCTATTGAATTCATTTCTATCTAATGCACAATAAAGCAAATTCTTGGCCTTAACATATAATGAAATTTTTTTCCTATCTTCTTCATTGTATTTCTCTATAGGCTTGGGAATACATTGATAGGGTTTGCCATCAATTTTTATAGTCTTTGTAGGCATATAGGGATATTCAATAATTTCCCAAATATTATAATCAATAGATTGAACATAAACCATCATTCTAGCTTTCCAATAATTATAATGTGTGCCATCAAAGAATGGAGATCTGTTGGTAGAATGTCCCTCGAGATTTTGAACACCGATGTTAGTCATAACTAAAGATTATGAAATTTTAAAGAAGTGAGTACCGAGCTCTGATACCAATTGTAAGCCTAAGATAGGCTAACCAAAAGGGGTGAATTGGTTTTTAAAACATTTTTGTCGTGAATTTTGTAAAATCAAAACTTTGAGCTTCTCACGATGCATTACCAAATATTAATGCGTTTTACCTTTACATAAAATCGTGAAACGTCTAAGTACTTAGTTTGAACATTTGACGCGTTTTACCTTTACATAAAATTGTGAAACGTCTAAGTACTTAGTTTGAACATTTGACACGTATTGCTTGATGGTACTTCGACTTGTGTCTCGATTTTCTTTGAGGCAACTTTTTGCAGGATTTGTAAAATCATTCTTCATGGCCTCGATTGTTTGAACACGTTTCCACGTTGGCCATTGCGTGCAAATAGCTTGGTTTTGAACTTTGTGACATCAAATATACTTATGTGCAATAATCACTATGGACACATAAATCAATTTGTTAGCAATAAACATAATTTGTTTGTGATAATCAAAACGAGAAGTCAACCATAGGTCAACATACCCTACATGCATTCATGGAGGCACAAGGAAAAACAAACCAAAAATTTGAGACTATGATTACCCAAATTGTTGAGAAAAACAAGGAAATCAAAAATCATATATCCAAACTAACTAGTGCCTTAGCAGTAGTGGAACGTGGGAAATTTTTGGCTCAAGCTCAACCAAATCCTAAAGGGCAGCACATGGCACAAACCTCGGGTTCAAATGAAAACAATCTTAGGGAAGTAAATGTCATAACCATTCTATCAAAGAAAGTCATAGAACCAATCCCCAAACCTAGGGAAATTGAAAAAGAGTCCAATAAACCTGAAGAGAGTAACCCTAATGAGGAGGAAGTGAAAAATCCAGTGAGAATACCTTTCCCACAAGCTCTTAAGTCTACCTCAAAATCTGCTGGTCAACATAGTGAGATCTTAGAACATTTAAAACAAGTAAAAATCAATTTGCCTCTCTTGCATGTAATTTCATGGGTTCCTACTTATGCTACAGTCCTTAAGGACTTATATACTGTCAAAAGGAGGCACAATGTCAAGAAAACTGCTTTCTTGACTGAGCAAGCTAGCTCTATAATTGCATAAAGGATCCCACCAAAGTATAATGATCCTGATTGTCTTACTGTATCTTGTGTTATCGGGAATCATGAGTTTGGACAAGCCCTTCTTGATTTAGGGGCTAGTGTTAATCTCATACTTTATGTTGTTTACTTGTCGTTAGGTTTGGGTGAGATTAAGCCTACGTCTGTAGCTCTGCAATTAGTTGATAGGTCCACTATTAGACCTAGAGAAGTAGTTGAGGATGTTTTGGTTCAAATTGATAAATTTTACTACTCCATTGATTTCTTTGTTTTGGATGTAAAAGCTGATATGAATCTTGATTCTAAAATTCCTATTATTCTTGGTAGACATTTCCTTGCTACTGTTAATGCTCTGATTAATTGTAGGAATGGTCTTATGAAACTATTATTTGGGAATATGACTCTAGAAGTCAACATTTTCCATATCACTAAGCAGTTAGAAGATGATGACGAGTGTCATCAAACCCACATAATTGATGCACTCACTTAGGAGGTAGCTGATAATATATTTCTTGGACAATACAGGAAATTCTAGAACCAGATGGATTGGACGTCGTCATCCATAAACATTTTGAGATGGAGGGTCAAGAGTCAGGTAATAGTTCTTATTTTACATCACCAGTTTCTAATGAGAGGACTTTACCTTTTGTCTTGCAGGCCCCTACTCCTGACTTTAAGCTTTCCTCTAGTCATCTTAAACATGTATTTGATAGAGGCGGAGGAACATCACCGGTGGTTATGTCCAAGGAGCTTAGTGCACTGCAAAGAGAATTGAACCCATGCTTGTTGGATGCGGGCTAAAGGAGGAAACATTGGGTCGAGCCAATGACAATAAATAAAGGCGCTGCTTGGGAGGCAACCTAAGGGGAGTTCGTTCCTTTCTTTTGCCTTTTATTTTTGAATTTATATTCTAGTTAATTTTTATCATTTTCTTTGCATTACCAATCCATTGAGTACTTTCAGGCTTCTAATCATTCAAGTTTATGTTGATTAACTACATCATTTTTGTGATATCTCTTCAATTGGCTTTTATGTTTATGCATTGAGGACAATGCAAAATTTTAGTTGGGAGGAGGATCATGATCTGTTGGATTTTGTTACGAATTGCATGTGATTTGCATAAGTATCATGGAGTTTCAATTAAGTTTGGGGGTGGAACATTCGTTATTTTACTGCAGAATTTGTATGTTTGTGTCAAAAAAATTTCGTTTATTTCTAGCTTTTATCTTTTAGCATGAGATTATAATCATAGTTTTGAATGCTTGTGTGGAAACAATAACTATGCCGGCTATGATATGATTATTGGAATAAGTATCAGCTGTGAATGATAAAAATAGTGTTGTATTAGATTAATCTAAATCTGTTTATGTAAAACTGAACATTCTCTATGCACGTTACTCATATTTGGCATATTGAGTTAGTGATGCGGTTCATTATGAAGAGGATAGTTGAATGTAGTAACAAAAACCAACGTAACCTCTAGTGTATTACTCCATAATCCAACTATAGGTTAGTTTGGAGATGATTGAACTGTTACAGAAAAATATTGAGATGAGTAGGGATTTCGTTCATGAAACTCTTGTATGGATTGTCTAAAGTTTAATGAGATGAAAATGAGGTGAAAGTTTTAAGTTAGATGTTAGTTTTAGAAACTGGATGTTTAAAAGAAAAGGGGCATTGCACTAATTTTTGAGTACATAAAAAGTATTTTTTCTAGCTTATATAACTCGGGTGATTAAGCCTATGAGGGTGATTTAAAATCTGGTGCCCTGTGGTCATCTGACTTGGGATTCATCGGTCTAAAGCTCGCTACATGGGTTATATAGAAAACAAATGAAAAGATACTCAAAAAAAAAAAAAATGAAGAAAACGTGAAAAGGAAAAGAAAAAATATATACTCAAATACATTGATTACGCCCCAAGTATTTGGTTGATAAAACTACACATTTGATGAGAAGCAAGTAACTTAGTTTAATCTTAAGGGTTGAAGCAATAAAAAATATAGGAGAATCTTGATTTGTTGAAGTGTGAACTTCTAAGAGTGAGGTTTATCCAAACTAAGAAAGGGTAAGAATAGAATTGAATAAGTTCAACTTAGAATGTACTTCGAGAAAATTAAGTGAAAAGCATAGGTTTGGGGGGTGTATATCTCTCGAGCGAGGTAAGGATATATTTGACTACTATGGACTAAGTGTTGAACCAATCACAATCTTAATATGTTGACATGAGTTTTCACACACACACACACATCGGGTTATGCATGTAATAGGTGGAGATTTATTTAATTTTTGCACAGTTGTAATTGTTCATTTGTTTTATTACTGAATTCCAATCCTGAGACACGGCATGTTGTTGGACCATGTTGTACATAGAGTTGAGTTATATTCTTTGTTTGAGGACAAACAATAGTTCAAGTTTGGGAGAGTTTGATAAGTACATTTTTACACACTTATCTTACTGTTAAAAAATGGAAATTGTTGATTAATATGTCAAAATATAGCTTACTTCTATGTAATTTATGTTTTGAAGGACAAGTGATGAATGTAAAATAAGGATAAACAAGTGATAAATGACCAAAATAGAAGAAAGTGAAAGTTCATGGACTAAAGTGCAAATACTCTAAACTGGTTTCTAACCTTGTGATGAAGATTCGAGAGTGTTAGAGGTCAATTGGATAAAAAAAGGAGTCAAATTGATGAAATATAGCCAAGACATTATCGGATATCAACTTTCAAGCTGAAAGTTTTGTACCGGTTTTCAGCCTCATATTGAGACCAGTTTTTGATATGTAAAACGATCGAATTCGAAGATGTTATCTGATGCAAAGTTGTAGCTCTTGAAGTTATCTTTCCAACGCATCTTGAATCACCTCAATCAGACATCGATAAAGAAAGATATGGTCAAAATATTGAAAACTGTTTGATAGGTAAACACTATAACCACACGGTCGCATGGTTATAGAACACATGCGACCTCATGGTCATTTACCGAGAATTCAAGGGTTGCAATTCTTTGTTCCATGCGACCACATGGGTTTATACCTTGCGGTCGCATAGGTCATTTATGTGCCCGAATTTTCAAGTTTCCTTCTACGACTCAAACACGTATGGTAACTTATTGTGGCACGATTCTCAACACTAAAAAAACCCCCCCAAAACATCCCAGAACATCTCATTCCTCATTATTCATCATTCTTTCATCTCTTTTTGCTCAAGAAACTCATGAAGAACAAAATCTTTTGGTGAAGCAAAGGAGGAACTCAATTGGATATGGTAATTTCACATCTATTATTTCATGTAATTGGTCTTTTCCTACTGAATAATCTTAGGATTTAGACTTTTCTTTTCATAAATTTATATTGAAATCGATTTAATAATTACTAGATTTTTCATGGATTCAATCATGCTTTTTCCATTGTTGAATCAAACTATTTATTGAGTTTCAATTTCAATTACTTATTGTTGAGATTAGTTTAACTTTTATTAAATCCTTTATAGATCTAGTCATGCTTCTCTATCATTAGATTGAACTAATTGTTGAATTTTAATCTCAATTTTACTTTATTGGCGGATTGATTACTGCTTTATACTTGATACATATGGTTGATCTTTAATCTTGTTCCAATAAAATTGTGTGAATATGTCATAAGTCAAGATTCTAGGATTACATTTGTAAATTAAATTGATTTCCACGATATATCTTCAGAGTAGAGTGCCGGGATGAAAGCCTCTAATTGTGTTATAAAAATTGAATAATTGATGTTAATGATCCAATCCAATTGAGGGAATTTCGACGCTTCACTGCATCAAATTATTGATTTTAATTTCACCTTTCAACATTGAATTTCACTACACATTGAAGATGAAACTCATCCCTTTTTGGAAAGCATTTTCCATCTCCCTGTGGATACGACACCCCAAAATTGCAGTACAACTACCGCGTTATTCTTTGGAAGTAATCACAGCTATAATCCTAATTTTATTTTATTTTTTTTAAAAAAAGCGAGTCTTAAATAAATTATTAAAAGGGTAATTAGCACATAATATCCATACATTTCATTATTATTGTGTTAACATCCATTCCTTTCATTTTTTGACATTTTCACCATTAATTACATATTTGATTGTGCACATATGCTAATTACCCTTCAAATTTCAAAGAATTAAAAATGGAGTGACCTGAGCTTTTATCAATCGTTGTCGAACTTCATTATTTTGTAAAAGTTAAGATTGACCATGTCATTAGTTGAATTAATGTATTGTTGTTGCAAATGTTAAGAAATTTAATTATGGTATGGATGCGAATAGAACTGGACTGAATGGAACCGAACATATTTGATTTCATAATTAAATTGGACCTGGCGATTCTATTTACAAAATATCCAAAAATTTTGGTTCGGATAACCGAAATGAATCTAACTGGAGTAGACCATATCCATCCCTAGGAATTTATGTGGGAGGTCATCGGTTCGAATCACATACTACTCGAATATTAAAAAGTTTATGATTGGGCATTAGGCTTCTTTAATTAAAATATCTTTTTTATTTCAATTATTTTTGGAATTATTATTTTTGGTCAAGCTACCCAGTAAAAACTATTCATTACAAGAAAATATAAGTTAATGGCATGACGTGATTTATTGAAATAATAAAAAACCTCGGTGGATCACAATTATTTTGTTATTGGGTGTGTTTGATGGATATTATTTTGGAAGAATGTATTTTGGAATAGTAGATTGATGGAGAATGTGTGATTGAAAAAGAAGGAAAAGTTATTGATGTGATAGAAAATATTATTTTAATGAAGAATGTGTGGTTGAAAATAAGTAGAAGAATGATGATGAAAATTTTAATGGGTACCAAACAGGGGTTTAATTTTAACTTATTATTGATGGAAGTTACAATTTTTTTGACTATATATATATATATATATATATATATATATATATATATATATATATATATATATATATATATATATAATTTTTATATTCTATAATTCAGATATGCTCGATTTTACTATTACTAGTCAAGTTGAACGTGCATTGCACGTTATTCTGAAATATTTTATCAACGTCGTAAAAGTAATATTTGATACTAATTTGTTGGGAGGAATTGATGAGTACGTATTAAATGATCTAAAGAAAATAAAATTTAGGATAAAAACTTAAGAGAAGAAAATTGTACTCTCAAAACTCTACTTCTACGATTCAAATTTTTTGTGACGATGAAATATTACAATGAGTAATATTTTTATACTATATTTGGTACATAAGAATTAATCCAATACATGAATTTAAACACCCATTAAAATTCCTAGATACATGAATATGAATAAATTCATCTATAATAATCTATATTCGTGTAGATGAAGATTCATCACGTAAAGATTCATTGAGTTTAGACTATTTTGAATGTTAATTAGTTAAGAATTAATGACACGAAATTCATACATAACAAGGACTTTGTACTATTTATTATATACTGAAAAATGAAAAGTAATGTATTATTGAAATAATTAAATTCTAGTAGGGTTAAAATCGTCCAAAAAATGATTCCCACTTGATGTGATATTTAATATATTATAGATTATTCTATTTTTTAAGATATTGTTCTTGAATACTATTGAATATTCTGTAAATTACTTGTGACTGCTGCATGAGTGATATGATTGTTGTATTTTGAGAGTGACTATCCAAAGCGGTCACAGTGGTTAACTGTAGACAATTTCACTTTAGGATATTATGGTGTCACGTGTCTCGATCATAAGTTTTTATTTCTGCATTTTATTGTTTTGCAATAGTATCTTCAACTAGTTTTTCTCCTACAAGTTGATAATGGTGGTGGAAGTGGTTGGTCAACAGGGTGAAGGTGGGTGCGGTGGTTGTTCTAGGATTTGGGAGTGGAGGCTGTGAAATTAGCTAGCGAACATGGGTGGGATGCATAGGCGTACGGGGAAGTTCATTGAAATGATTTAGAAATTAATGTCAACTGTATTGAGAATTCGACCATCAACCCACGGTAGTTTGAAAATATTATAGAATATACACTAAAATATTAAATGACGAAAAAGGTGTTTCTGAGCACTGTTAATTTGTGAAGCATTTTTCATTCCCATTGTATCCCCCATTTTACCCTTCAATCCTCGGTTTCAATCCTCAGTTCACACTGAACTGGTTTGGAAGTGTTCATCAATTGGGTTCTCTCCTTTAAATATCTTCACAATAACAATTATAGCTTAAATATCTTCACAATGACAATTATAGCCTATTTGGGTACTGTTGCTCATGTCGATTTAGTTATTATATTATATATATAAAAAAAATTTACGAACCAACTTGCCACTAATATACATGCAAATCTATTCAAACCAATTGCAATAGGATGTCGATTTCATTTCAAACATCAAATAAATTATTAGCTTTATCAACTCACAAGAGAAGAAGCGGAATTTGAGACTAAAGGACGCAAGTCAGTTAGAATAACAGTGAGTTTCTGTCGATATTTGAAATTTTGGTTTATGATATTTAGTTAATTCTGTTGTGATTTTATTTAATTGGAATAAGGAATTGTTATAATTGCATGAATGTTTCATTGAAATTCTTTTGTTTTGTCCAATTTTAAAAAAATTTCGGAATGCTCCGGACACCACGAAGCATTTTGCTCTGTGGGGTCCGAAGCAAACAAAAGTGAGTTTATGTTGGTATTTGAAATTTTCAGTTGATATTTGAAATTTTGGTTTATGATATTTAGTTAATTCTGTTGTGATTTTATTTAATTGGAATAAAAAAGTGTTGTAATTGCATGAATATTTCGTTGGAATTCTTTTGTTTTGCCCTGTTAAAAAAAATTTGGAATGCTTCGGACACCACGGAGCAAATGCTCTGTGGTGTCCGGAGCATCAGCTCAGCACAATGCGGAGTCAATTTTTTTTTTTTTTTTTTTACAGTGCAACCAGTAATTAATATACGATAAATTTCATTAACCAAATTTAGGAACTTATTTTTATAAAACCTCACAATCGTTTACAAATCAGATTTCCTCACAATCGTTTACAAACACAATCGTTTACATATCAAGTCGATTCCCGTCGGGGGACGTTGCCCTCGAACCCCCACGAGGGGCATTGCCCCCTCGACCCCAGCGACTTGACTGGGCAGGTTGATCCCCGTCGGGGGGCGTTGCCCCCGAACCCCCATGAGGGGCGGCATTCTTTATCTGTTTTTCTTCTCCTCTTTTAAGAGAATAAATTTTCAAAGAATGCCGTTTCTCCTTTACCAAAACAAAACCAAGGCAAGAAGTTGATTTTGTCAATTCACTTTAATGTGTTTCCCATTTTATGATGTTTTAATGTTATGGAGTGCTAGCATATTTTTTAGAAGAAGGTTATCATGTAACAAACTCCATTCTATTAATTTACTTTAGCCTAGCGTAACATTCCGAACTTTTTTTTACTGTGCAAATGCTAAATTTCTATAAATAACATTAACCAAATGGGCTTTTTAATTATTTTTGGCATGAGAATTAGTTATTTTTTGGACTGTGTTGGAAATTTTTTTTGCTAAGTTGAGAAATTCAAATAACACATTTGTCTGATTTCACTCTAAAACAATGCAAGTCAAAGCAAAAGAAATTAATATTGAGTGGAGTATTCTTCACTTGGTTTCATGAGGAAATTTCACATTAGTTGCAAATAGGTTAAATAAGTTAATATATTTCATCAGGATTTTATTCCCACTTAACTTTCTTTAATTTTTTTCGTTGCTTTTAGTCTCAACTATTTCACATATTGTTATCATGGATGTTTGGAATTCCGATGGAGTTACTGCTCCTTTAAACTTCGAAACAATGTCCTCTCGCCAACAACAAACTCAAAGGCAAAGAGAGCGACGACAACGACTTCACATTAGACGCACAGATCATCGCAAAAGAACAACATCTAGACATAATAATTCTGATAATGATCCTATGTCATCCGAATAGAATAATTCCAATTCTGTGCAAATGCAATCTCCTATAATGAATCATGATTTCCAAGATGCTGAAGCTTCTACTTCAAAAAACCAAGATTCTCTTAATATTTGCAGCACTGAATTACAAAGTAGTTTTAATAAATTAAATATACCAACCACTACATATGTCTTACCTATGTGTGATATTTGTAAACATTGTAGTGCAAGAAAATTTTACGGAGAAAGCAAAGGTTTCTGTTGCTCTGTTGGAGAAATTTATCTTCCTATGCCTGATTCACCCGCTGAATTGTACAAGTTAAGTTATTTACGTCCAAAGAATCCAGAAATATGGAATTCAAAAGGCTTGTAAGAGGATATAATAACAATTTTGCTTTTACTCTATTTGGTGTTAAATATGACAAAAATCTCTTCAAATCATACAAATGTATTTAGACATTTTGAGTTCAAGGGCAAATATACCATTACGTAAATAAACTTATTCCACAAGACAATAAGCCTTCTTATATACAGTTATATTTTTATGACACAGACAATGAACTTAAAAATCGTATCGAAACTTCAGAACACTTTGTTCAACATACCTTAATTGTTTTAATTGAAATTTTGAAGGTAAATCCATATAGTAGATTTTTTAGGTCTCTAACTAATATACCTAACTTGGAAGACCATGAAATACACATAAGATGCGATTCAAACTTGATCAACGCGTCTTTAACACTCCTACAAGATCTCAAGTAGCTACTATATGGGTGGAAGACAATGTGAATGCTAATGTTCGCGTTCGTGATATTATTATACATGGTCATTCTGATGATACATATAGAGTTCATTATTATTATGGTTGCTATGATCCTTTACAGTATCCATTACTTTTACCACACGGAGAATCTGGTTGGCACGAAAGCATTCGGAGATGCATGATCACCTCTGTTCAACGTACTTATGAACTTGATGCTATATCTTCAATAGTGACTTCTACGGCTGAACTTATTGAACACAAGAATGAAGGTTTGTAAACAAATTTTGTTCTACATTTTAGTCATTTCTACCCTGCAACTATTATAAATAAACGATATCTTTTTTTATAGTACTTAGTGGAACGGAGCACCGATCTCAGATTTCTTGCTTAGAATATTATTCACACAAATTGCAAATTCGGCCTTACAGTAAGTCTGTTTTGCTTCACAGTGGTCGATTGCTTCAACAATATGTTGTAGATATGTATGTTAAAATTGAAATTGCAAGATTAGACTATTTTCAAAATAACCAGAAACAAATTCGAGCGGAGCTTTACCAGTGTATTGTAGATAGTGTTCAAACTGGAGAGACGAGAGGTTGCAACATTGGAAGAAAATTTATTTTGCCACAGTCTTTGACATGTGGCCCTAGAGATATACTAAGGAGATATATGGATGCAATGAGTATTGTGCAGCGTTAGGAAAAATCAGATATATTTCTGACTATTACATGTAATCCAAATTGGTTAGAGATTACACAAGAACTAAAACACAATGACGAGATTAAAAATCACCCAGATTTGATTGCACGTACATTTAGAGCAAAATTAGAAGAGTTGAAAGATGATTTATACAAAAAAACATCTTAGGCCCTATTGTTGCACATATATATGTTATCAAATTCCAGAAAAGAGGTTGGTGTGCTGTCGTAGGCACCCAAAAATAGTCCTTAAACCTATAAAACTAATGTAGTAATGGAAGTAAGGGTCGATCCCACGAAAAGTGTGTAATTCAATATTTATGCTTCATACAATGATTGGAAGGATTTTGTATTCAAACAATTGTAAATAACTCAATTAATAACAATGCCAATTAAATTAACGAAAACAATCAAAAGACTAACATTGGTTTAAGTCCACATCCACCATTGAAAATCCACAATTGATCATAGATACAGGGATAATTCAATTCATATTTCGAATATTCATCGTTGGAATTGATTCATATTTCTCCTTAATTTTAGTTAATTAAAAACCAGCGTTCTAATTAACCCTAATTATTAAATAACCCCAGACCAGCGCTCAAGATTCAATTTAACAATAGCTTTACACAATAGAGAAATCGATGAATTAGATAACACAAACACCAGATG
Source organism: Fraxinus americana (assembly GCA_035079005.1). NCBI lineage: Eukaryota > Viridiplantae > Streptophyta > Magnoliopsida > Lamiales > Oleaceae > Fraxinus > Fraxinus americana. The sequence goes on along the minus strand of CM068707.1, from coordinate 20,176,054 downwards.
TTGCATTCAATCTATTTAAACATTCTTCTTAAGATTCAATAACATTTATCGCAGAAAATAATCAAATCCTAGTGCTTCACAAGTTAAAGGGATCAACCAATTACGGATTTGATGTTTAACTTAACGGTAGATTGTTACAATCAATAAATTAGCGGGCCCCCTAGCAATTAAATGCAACAAATCATAGAAATAAATAAAGAAGAACATTCAATACTCAAAATATAAATCAAACAATAAGAAAAACTATTTAGATCTCACAATATGTGGTTCCGATGCTTCCGTTTCCTTCAACCAAGTGTAAAAGTTTAGTTAGAATTCATGAATCTAAGAGAAAAATGGAGAAGAATGAAGTTGGAGGCATCTGGTGTGTTTTGGGGTGTCTTTAGGGTTGAAAAGTCGTGCAAAATATGTTGTCAAGGAGTTTGAGTCAATTTAGGAAACTTGAGATTCGGTATCAGGAAACTACCATGCGATCGCAAGGTATTAAGTCATACTGTCACAAGAACAAATAAACTCAACCTTCAGATTCTCGGTGATGGTCTGTGCGATCACAAGGAATTAAAGACATGCGATCGCAAGGCTTTACAAAACTTCCTCCGGATAGCTTTCAGTATTTTGGTCGTAACGTTCTCTCCTAATGTCTGATTGAGGTGATTCAAGATGTATTGGAAAGCTAACTCAAAGGGTTACAAATTTTTTTCAGATGACATCTTCGAATTCGATCGTTTGATATGTCAAAAACTGGTCTCAATATGAGGCTGAAAACCGATGCAAAACTTTTCAGCTTGAAAGTTGATATGTGATAATGTCTTGGCTATATTTCATCCCTTTGACTTTTTTCTTCATCCAATTGGCCTCTAGTACTCTCAAGTCTTCATCGTGAGGTTCGATACAACTTTTGAATATTTGCACTTTGGTTCCCGAACTTTCGCTTTCTTTCTTTTTGGTCATTTTTCCCTCATTTCTTCTAAATTACACCATATCCATCGAATTGCCACCTAAACCAAAATATGAAAATACTAAGTACATTTAGGCATAAAATAGTCATATGAACGTATTAAATAAAGATGTAAAATGTGTATTTTATATTCCTATCAAATTCCCCCACACTTAGCTTTTGCTCGTCCTCGGGTAAAACTTAAATTTAATTCTCCAAAGACACCAAGTCATAATGCCAAGAACATAGAACCATCAAACTTTTTCAAAACACATAAATTATCATGAATAAACATTCCACACAACTCATAATCAATTAGCAAGCATTTTCATATAAAGATGAAGTAAACTAAATATGTAGACCCTCACGGATATAAGCACTCAATTCTCATGTGTTTAAAAGGGTAAGTGTTTTGCTCAAATTCATTCCAATTGAGATGTCCTACCATATACTTGCATATCTTCTCATTCGCCACCACTTAGATCACATGCTTTACAAGAATCATAAGGACTTTTCAAAGGTTGTAATGTGGCTTATGGTCAAGGTGGGAAATATTTGGGTAGGTGACTCAGGAGCTATCGAAACTAGTGGAGTAAAGATAAATAGACTTAGCTCAAACATATATATAAGACATGTAAACCAACCACTCCACATAATAGCTTCATCATTTTTTGCATCTATCCCACACAAATCGAACTCTTTCTTGAGATGTAGGAAGAGTTATGAATATAGATCTTTTTCACATTAAAATCACTCTCCTTCATCACTTATTTTCTTTTTCTTTCTTTTCTTTTCTTTTTCTTCAATCATTCTCTTTTTTTTTCATCTTGTGTTTTTCTTGCACAATGTAAACTTCAAATTAAACACCAATAATGGAACTCCCTGAATTGACATAGAAAATTTGTTCCGATTCACCAATAATAGCACTACTATAAATTTTGACACCCCCACACTTATTTTCTTGCATATTCACACTTCTCATGACATTCAACAATACTCCACTAGTTCTAAGGCTTGGGTAAAGATATTGTTTTTCCAGTTTAAAGCTTGTAATGTGAGTTTATACAAAGAAAAGGCAATAAAGCTCAAAGAGGCTCCACAATGGAAAGTTCAATTACAGGGTCGACTATTTGGCTAATGAAGTTTATTTATGTAACAAAGATGGCCTTAATCATGTTCATGCATGCATGTGTCAATGTGATCTTGAAGAGAATCAAGACAAGTTCTAGAGAGACAAAACCATAGAAGAATATCACACATGAAAAAAAATAATGAGACTATTATGGACGTATCAGTCTAAAGGCTCAAAAATCTCACCGATTTTTGTCCACATAATTTAGTTACTACCATCCTCAAAGAAAATAACTGATTAATCAACTCTAAGTTGGAGGATTATTCATTCAATCATGTTATGAGTTCTTCAAAGTGTAATTAATTCTAACAAATAGCATACACAACCCAAAACAATCATTTAACTCTCAATTCATTTTCATGAAAAATCATGCAAAAATTTGTGAAATTAAATTCGCTCAAAATTTAAATGCAATAAATCTAAATATCTAAATCATCTCCCCCACACTTAAAACTTACATTGTCCCCAATGTAAGGTGAAATACAAAGAAAATGACAAAAATAACACGAATTAACAAAGGAATGAGAAAAAAAAAACAAAAACAAAAATAAAAAGATAAAGGAACGAACTCCCCTTGGGTTGCCTCCCAAACAGCGCCTTTATTTATTGTCTTTGGCTCGACTTATTTCTTTCTTGTTTAGCCCGAGTCTATCATGGTTGGCTTCGATCTTCTTTGCGGTGTACCAAATCAATTGGGAATGATAACTGGTAGTGTTCCTCCACCTCCATGGAATGTATACTTGTAGTGACTGGGGTGAAGCTTCAAATTTGGAATGAAAATCTGCAAAACAAAGGATAAAGGTTTCTCATTAGAAACCGACAATACAAAACAAAAACTATTACCTGACTTTGGAAGATCATTTAATGCTGTCACAATTCTTTGTAACTCGGTGTTTAAGGTCAACTCCTCTTTTTCCTTCCCAAAATGTTCATTAATGACAGATTCTCATTCATTTTTAGCAGCAAATTTGAAAACATCCTGTGCTAATTGATCAATTACATCAATAAAATGAACATCATTATTAATATACGAATGTTTCATGGAATCATAGATATTAAGTTTAATGATCTTATCATCAAATTCCATGGTCAATGTACCATTATTAAAATCCATTTTAGTTTTAGATGTCCTTAAGAATGGTCTTCCTAACAAGATAGGAGTAGTATGATTACTATTACCCATGTCAAGCACATAAAAATCAGCAGGAAAAAACAAATCATCAATTTTCACAAGAACATCTTCAACCACCCCCTTAGAATATGCATTAGATTTATCAGCTAGTTGAATTATCACACCAGTGTTATTTAAGGGTCCAAGTTTCAAGGAATTGTATACAAAATATGGCATGACATTAATAGATGCTCCTGAATCTAGCATGGCCTTTTCAAACTTAGTGTCGCCTATCATGCAAGTGATAGTGAACATACCTGGATCCGTGCAGTTTGCTGGAAGTTTCTCTTGAATAATTGTAGATACGTGTTCTCCAACTTTTACATTTTTAATTCCCTTCAGTTTCTGTTTCCTCTTACTTGTGCACAATTGTTTTAAAAATTTAGCATAACGAGGCACTTGTTTAATAATATCTAAAAGTGGAATGTCTACCTCGCATTTACTAAAAATTTCATGCAACTCATCATGATCTCGTTCATATTTTCTACATCCTAGTAGAGCTTGAGGAAAAGGAGGTACATGTTTATAATCCGAAAGAGGTGGAAACTTACGCTCAGTTAATTTATTATCGTTGGGAGTAGTCTTGTTTGCAACAATGTTTTCTTCCTCTTTTTGCTCAGATGATGTAGGGGTTGCCTTTACTGGAACATCAACCTCTGTGCCACTCCTCAACGTGATTGTACTTACATTTTCCCTTGGATTTACTACCGTTTGAGAGGGCAATTTTCCCGAATTCTGTGACTCCAATCGACTGACCGCGCTAGCCGTTTGACCCATTTGATTCTCCAAACATTGAATGCTAGCCTTGGTCTCCTGTTGAAATTGTAAAGTGTTAGTTGTAAGAGATTTAACAATATCTTCTAAAGACATTTCAGAGTTAGAAGATTGGCCATGTTGTTGTCTAGGAGTGTATGGCTGATTATATTGCTGGAAATTCTATCGATTTTGATTCACTTGTCGATTCCCATAACTAAGGTTTGGATGATCCCTCCATCCTTGGTTGTACGTGTTTGAATAGGGATCATAATTCCTTTGTGGTTGTCCAGGAAAGCTACCGGCTACATTTACGTGTTCAATGGATTCTTCTTGAAGTGTTGGGCACATATCAGTTGGATGGCTTACCAATGAACAAATTTCACATGCTTTTGCTGTTTGCATAGTACCTGCAGCCATTTGGCGAACAAGAGTAGTTAGACTCGCTATTTGTTGTTCAATGGATGAGACATTTACCTCGTTAACTTGTCTAGAAGGGGGATCGAATCTAGTGCCAAATTGTTGAGAGTTGGCTGCCATGTTTGCAATTAGGTTCCTTGCTCCTTCGGGAGTTTTATCCACCAAAGCTCCTCCACTTGCAGCATCAGTCATACTCATTTCTCTGGGTAGAAGACCTTCATAAAAGTATTGAATAAGGAGTTGCTCACTAATTTGGTGATGGGGGCAACTTGCGCACAATTTCTTGAACCGCTCCCAGTATTCATGTAATGACTCTCTGTTGTCCTGCCTTATGCCACAGATTTCCTTTCGGATGTTAGCTGCCCTTGAAGCTGGGAAATATTTCTCCAAAAATAATCTTCTCATCTCATCCCATGTAGTAACGCTTCCCGATGGTAGATAATAGAGACAATCTTTAGCCGAATCCTTTAGAGAAAATGGAAAGGCTCTCAACTTAATCTGTTCTTCAGTAATTTCCGTGGCTTTCATACTCGTACAGACCACATGTCCTTCAGATGTTTATGAGGATCTTCACCTGTAAGACCATGAAAAGTTGGCAAAAGATGTATTAGCCCAGATTTAAGCTCGAATGTAGTAGCAGCATCTAAATTAGGAAAAGTTATGCATAGAGATTGTTAATTCAATGTAGGGGCTGCAATTTCCTTCAAAGTTTGATTGTCTTCAGCCATGACTTGCTCTTCCTTTGATTCAAAATCACCAGGGAATAAGGTCTCGGGATCAAAATTATTCACTATGAAATTCCACCGATTGTTACTCTTGAACCTGCGTAAAGTTTTTTCTAATTCCGGATCGTACTGCAATTCACCTTGATTAGAAAATCGAGTTGCGGGCATAATCAAATAAAACAAATTAACGAAAAGCTAGGGCAAGAGAAAAAAAAAGTCTATGCTAAAACTCTTAAAAATAATAAATTGCCTAAAAACCTAGAAAATTATGATTTTTTTTCAAAAATAAAATAAAATAAAATAACTAAAGAAGTACAAAAATAAATTAGCACCACTCCCCGACAACGGCGCCAAAATTTGGTGTGCTGTCGTAGGCATCCAAAAATAGTCCTTAAACCTCTAAAACTAATATAGTAATGGAAGTAAGGGTCGATCCCACGAAAAGTGTGTAATTCAATATTTATGCTTCATACAATGATTGGAGGGATTTTGTATTCAAACAATTGTAAATAACTCAATTAATAACAATGCCAATTAAATTAATGAAAACAATCAAAAGACTAACATTGGTCTAAGTCCACATCCACAATCGAAAATCCACAATTGATCATAGATATAAGGATAATTCAATTCATATTTCGAATATTCATCGTTGGAATTGATTCCTATTTCTCCTTAATTTTAGTTAATTAGAAACCAGCGTTCTAATTAACCCTAATTATTAAATAACCCCAGACCAGCGCTCAAGATTCAATTTAACAATAGCTTTACACAATAGAGAAATCAATGAACTAGATAACACAAACACCAGATGTTGCATTCAATCTATTTAAACATTCTTCTTAAGATTCAATAACCTTTATCGCAGAAAATAATCAAATCCTAGTGCTTCACAAGTTAAAGGGATCAACCAATTACGGATTTGATGTTTAACTTAACGGTAGATTGTTACAATCAATAAATTAGCGGGCCCCCTAGCAATTAAATGCAACAAATCATAGAAATAAATAAAGAAGAACATTCAATACTCAAAATATAAATCAAACAATAAGAAAAACTATTTAGATCTCACAATATGTGGTTTCGAGGCTTCCGTTTCCTTCAACCAAGTGTAAAAGTTTAGTTACAATTCATGAATCTAAGAAAAAAATGGAGAAGAATGAAGTTGGAGGCGTTCTGGTGTGTTTTGGGGTGTCTTTAGGGTTGAAAAGTCGTGCAAGATATGTTGTCAAAGGAGTTTGAGTCAATTTAGGAAACTTGAGATTCGGCATCAGGAAACAACCATACGATCGCAAGGTATTAAGTCATACTGTCGCAAGGAACAAATAAATTCAACCTTCAGACTCTCGGTGATGGTCTGTGCGATCGCAAGGAATTAAAGCCATGCGATCGCAAGGCTTTACAAAACTTCCTCCGGACATCTTTCAGTATTTTGGTCGTTACGTTCTCTCCCGATGTCCGATTGAGGTGATTCAAGATGTATTGGAAATCTAACTCAAAGGGTTACAAATTTTATTCAGATGACATCTTCGAATTCGGTCGTTTGATATGTCAAAAACTGGTCTCAATATGAGGCTGAAAACCGATGCAAAACTTTTCAGCTTGAAAGTTGATATGTGATAATGTCTTTGCTATATTTCATCCCTTTGACTTCTTTCTTCATCCAATTGGCCTCTAGCACTCTCAAGTCTTCATCATGAGGTTCGATACAACTTTTGAATATTTGCACTTTGATTTCCGAACTTTTGCTTTCTTTCTTTTTGGTCATTTTCCCCTTATTTCTTCCAAGTTACACCATATCCATCGAATTGCCACCTAAACAAAAATATGAGAATGCTAAGTACATTTAGGCATAAAATAGTCATATGAGCGTATTAAATAAAGATGTAAAATGTCTATTTTATATTCCTATCAGAGGTCTTCCTCATGCACATTTTTTATTGATTTTCAAATGCGGCCACAAAATTCGTTCTGCTGTAGACGTTGATAAAATAGTTAGTTGTGAGATTTCTGACCAAAGTAGCTATCCTCATCTTCATTCTGTTATTGTCAAACATAATATGCATGGTCCTTGTGGGGATTTGAATCCCAAAAATGTATGTATGGAATCTGACGAAAAATGCAAAAATAAATTCCCTATGGATTATTGTAAAATTACTACATTTGGTACAACTCATACCCTTTCTATAAACGGCGCAATAATGGTATTTGTATTAAAGTTATAGGTCACATGTTGGAGAACTGATGGGTAGTGCCGTACAATCCTTATTTAAGTGCAAAATTTGATTGCCACTTAAATGTCGAAGTATGTTCTTCTATTAAAACTGTAAAATATTTGTACAAATATGTGTACAAAAGCCACGATCGGATTAATTTCTCAATTGCACCAGCTGAAACAGTAAAAGAAATCAATGAAATTTCTGCTTATCAAACTGCTAGACAGATATCTCCACCTGAGGCAATGTGGAAGATCTTATCATTCAATTTAGTAGAAATTCATCCAACTGTTTATTCTTTACAACTTCATCTCCTAAATCATCAACAAGTACGATATAACGACGAAAATGATTTAACTACTATTATTGAGAATGAAGATCTTGTGAACATTGTTAACAGAATTTTTTAGAATAAATGAAGTAGATGAATTTGCTCGTACATTATTATATCGAGATTTTCCAACAGATTTTGTTTGGAATTCATCTAAGAAAATTTGGACTTCCAGAAAGAAACATATTGTCATAGGACGAATTGTTTCAGCACATCCTTATGAAGGAGAACGATATTTTCTACGGGTACTTCTCAATCATACTCGAGGTCCAACGTCATTTCATCATTTACGAACTTTAAATGGAATAATTGTAAGTACATATCGAGAAACAACACTTTTACATGGCTTGTTAAGCGAAGACAATCATTTTGAAGAATGTCTATCTGAAGCTATTGTTTATAAAAGGTCTACTTCTTTAAGACGTCTGTTTACTATACTTCTTATACTCTGCAACCTTTATCATCCAAAACTACTTTGGAATAAATTTAAGAATTATATGACTGATGACTACGTACATGAAAATAAACCTCCAGATGTTGCTGAATTACAGGCGTTGGAAGACATAAGTTCTATTTTAGATTCATTGGGTAAAAATAAAACTGATTATGAAATAGTGTCATTCAATGTTAATATAGATGAAAATGAGAGGATGACAAGAATGATTGCAGAGGAGACAACAAATTTGGATATTCAAGGGGGTTACGCTTGTGCAGTAAGCTTAAATAATCAGCAAAAAATTGCGTATGATAATATCATGGAAAAATTAAATTGCAATTCAAGTGTTGTTTATTTCATTGATGGTCCAGGAGGAATAGGTAAAACTTTTCTATATAAAGCATCTTAGCTAGTGTGAGGTCATAAAATTTAATTGCTTTGGCTACTGCATCATCTGGAGTATTTGCATCTCTTTTACCTGGAGGACGAATAGCTCATTCAAGATTTAAAATTCTGTTGGAAACAGCTCGACAAGTCACTTGTTCTGTTAGTAAACAATCTGCTTTAGGAACTTTGTTGAAAATGTCAAAATTAATACTCTGGGATAAAGCACCTATGGTAAATCGTTGTGCCATTGAAGCTGTCGATAAAATGCTTAAAGATATTACTGATTGTAATTTGCCTTTCGGTGGAAAAGTAGTAGTTTTAGGATGATATTTTCAACAAGTTTACCAATAATACCAAGGGGGGAAAAAGATGACATTATGAAAGCTAGCTTAATTTTCTCTAATCTATGTCCTTTATATTCACACATACCCTTGGTTGAAAACATGAGAGTAAAATTAGATCCAGTATTTTGTGATTACTTACTTAGAATTAGAAATGGAACAGAGCAAGAACATAATTGTCATTGCATTAAACTTCATAAGGACATAATTGTACCATTTGAAGATGAGATTACATCTCTCAAAAATTTAATAAATCATGTATTCCCGAACATAGAAACATATGTTGATAATTTACATACAATGGCAAACTGAGTTATTCTAACGCCTCGAAATGAATGTGTTGATCATATTAATAGAATTTTAATTGATCAAATTCCTGGTCAAATTTACACATATTATAGTTTTGATGAGGCAATTGACAAAACAGAACAAAGTTTACAAGAAGATTTCTTGAATACTTTGACCCCAAATGGAATACCACCATATGAATTGAAGCTTAAGATAGACTATCATGTAATGTTATTGTGGAATATCATCCAGCTGAGGGTTTATGCAATGGGACGAGTCTTACTTGTAGAAAATTTGATAAAAACGTCATTCTTGCTGAAATTACATCTGGTGAATATTGTGGAAAACATGTTTTCTTACCAAGAATCCTTTTGTACTTCTGAAAAGTGATCAATCTTCAATTCCATTTAAAAGAACTCAATTTCCGATTAGGCCATGTTTCGCAATGATAATAAACAAAGCACAATGTCAAACACTTGAATTTGTTGGTTTGTATCTACCTGAACCAGTTTTCTGTCATGGTCAACTTTATGTAGCAATGTCAAGAGCTAAAACAAGCAAATGTTTAAAAGTTCTACTCAAACCATCAAATACTCAAACTATGCACTTTAGATATACTAAAAATGTTGTCTACAAAGACATTCTTTCATTCATACATATTTAGAACTACGAATGTTTTGTAAGTATTTTTTTTCACACCTCTTATCCATTATTTTGAAATGTAAATATTGTACAAATTTTTAAGCAGTTGGCTCATGGAAAATCAGGTCGTGAAAAATGGAATATGAAGGGTAAACAAAACTTCCTCAATGTCTTAGAAATTTTTCAGAAGATGCATGAAATAGAAATAAAGCCAAATATTGTCATCTTTTCAGCAATTCTGAATGCTTGCAGGTACAATGGTTTAGCCACTTTTCTCTCTCTCTTAACTTGTGCTATATTCTCTGTTACATCAAGTTCTTCAACCTAATGTGTCTATTTCATTCAAGTTACCACATAATTAAATGGAACTTCTTCATAAGCTGATATAATGTAGTACTTTCAGCAATAGAACAAGTAAATAACCTCTATAATGGTCAAATTTTGGCATCAATCAATTGTACACTTCTTTTATAATGTCGCTTATCATGGTTAATGTCAGTTTCATGACGTTCTCTGTGGTTGCAGCCATTGTAGTTCTTTGATAATCAGGTTTATGGAATACCACATGGACTTCTCATAGGTCGTAATGACAATGTTTAGTTGCAAGCTCGATCCCTTTTTGATGAGGTGAAACAAATGGACACTTCGATTGCTTCTGCTTTTTATAATGCTCTGACTGACATACTTTACTATTTGGGTCAGGTAATTTATTAATTTAACTGAAAGGTTATCCAGCTTTACTGGAGTTAATAGCTTCTCAATTAAATAACTTTAATTTATGGAAAACATGGTACCAGTTCTTTATTTTTAGTCAACTCATTTTTTGTAGAATCTATGATGTTACATCTTTAGTCAGTGGTTTTTGTGTAATTCAATTCTGTTTTTTTTTTCTTGCAATTACTTATTTACATATCTTACAATGAGACTTATAACCTCTAAGGAGTAAGGAAACATTGATGCTTACATTTAGCACCTAACCTGTCTAGAATCTGGATACAATTTAGCCTAAATCATGTGGTTTATTTCCTTCGAGGTCATAATGAGCAAGTCTTTTTTACTAATCTAATTAAACTCTGATTTCTTCTTTCAGGATCTAATTATCATTGCACATTAGTTAGAACTAATGTTTCATTGACGTTTAGTGCAGCAAGAACATAAAAATACGCACCTTCCTGTGGAGTTGGGAACTCCTATCAGAGAATGGATTACTTTTGCAAGATACTAACCGCAGGTAATACTAGCACACATGAAAGCTTCTTTATTCTTGATAATGGTAGTCCAATAACATCATAATTTGACCTCATGCAATAATGATTCTTATCTAATCTTTTCATTTCATGCCTCAGAATTTCTCACAGGTACACCTGCACACGAACTCATTGCGAGGGATCTTCACGACGATGAATGGAAGTTTAGGCATATAAGCTTCTAAGGTAATCTTTTATTAGGAAAATTCACTTTTGTGTTGTCTTTAATATGCTTTTATTGATTGGATAGATGATTTTATGATTATCCAACATCTTGACAAATTAGGACAAGTACAACAAGGTGGTGGGTGATGTGCACTTAAGCATACTATTGAAAATGTGATAGCATTAGACGAACAAATAAATGCAACAGAGGATGATTGTAATGATGAACAATTATTCTTTCCATACTTCTCTTGATGTATATTTGCTCTTTTTATTTTTATTTTATTTTTCACATAACAATTTCGAGAGATAAATTCTCTATGGATCTCGTTTAAGTTTTTTTAAAATTTATTCACCCTCTTTGAATGTTTTATAAATGTATTCTATGGGTGAAATCGTATGTAAATTTATTTTGTTCAATTAAGCTCATTTTGCTAAACTTGCTTATATCTCCCTTTAATCCTTCATATTCAACGCTAATATTACCTTCAAAATAACAAAGTCTGTGCATTGCACGACCATAACTAGTATGATAAAAAGAGACTTGCCCATCTCATTAATTAAGGGCATACAGTGCCTAAATTTGGAAGTTGGGATAGTTCGATGAACCTGCTAGTTGATCTTGACTTCAAAAGAGCTAGTCAGATCTATAATCGTACCTGAAGGTCAGACACATTTAGTTGACAAAGAAAGCCAACCTTTCCATTTCTCTAATCCTGCTACGACTCTGCTTGTTGCACACCTGTAGTTTAGGCTACGGTAATTATCATAAATGGTCCCTATCGTTTACATTCATTGCTAAAATAGTCCCTATCATTTTAAATTTGATATTTATACCCTTATTTCAAACCTTTGTTGGGGAATTGGTCCTTTCCATCCACTTCCGTTAAATCCTCCGTTAATGAGGCAAAATGGTTTTGAATTTTCCTTATTTTTGTCTCAATTTAACGAGATTATTACGAGATGTCAAATGAAGTCGAAATATTTCATTCTTAATACCATTTCAAAGTGTTCACGACCTAGTTTCCTACATCCCTAATGGTGTGCGAAACGACCAATCATAGCGAAAGTTACCATTCATCAAAGTAGGCCGTTCCAAACTATATTAACGATTTTTCTTCTTTTTGTCTCAATTTTGCAGGATTGTTATGAGACTTCAAACGAAGTCGAAATACTACATTCTTAATACCATTTCGAAGTGCTCACGAACTAGTTTCCCCCATCCATAACGGCGTGCGAAACGGCTAGCCGTAGCGAAAGTTACCACTAGTCGAAGTAAACCGTTCCAAAATATATAAACGATTTTTCTTATTTTTATCTCAATTTTGTGAGATTATTAAGGGATATTAGAATGAAGTCGAAATATTGCTTTCTTAATACCATTTCTAAGTGCTCATAACCTAATTTCTCTCATCCCTAAAGGCGTGTGAAACGGCAAACTGTATCGAAAGTTACTGCTAGTCGAAGTAGGCAGTTCCAAAATTGAGACAAAAATATTTTTTTTTCTCGTTTTTGGAACGGCTTACTTCGACGAGTGGTAACTTTTGCTACAATTTTTCGTTTCGCACGCCATTAGAGATGTGGGAAACTAGGTCGTGAGCACTTCGAAATGATAATAAGAATGCAATATTTCGACTTTATTTGATATCCTGTAATAATCCCGCAAAATTGAGACAAAAATAAGAAATATCGTTTATATATTTTGGAACGGCCTATTTCGACGAGTGGTAACTTTAGCTACATTTGGCCATTTCACACGCCGTTAGGGATAGAGGAAATTAGGTCGTGAGCACTTTGAAATGGTATTAAGAATTGAATATTTCGATTTCGTTTGACATCCCGTAATAATCCCACAAAATTGAGACAAAATTAAGAAAAATTCAAAACCATTTTGCCTCATTTAACGGAGGATTTAATGGAAGTGGACGGAAAGGACCAATTTCGCAACAAATGTTTGAAATAAGGATATAAATATTAAATTTAAAACGATATGGACTATTTTAGCAATGAATGTAAATGATAGGGACCATTTCTGCTAATTACCCTTTAGGCAAAATGAGATTCAAAATTTCTGTTGAGAATAATATGGATCAAGCAGAAAACGACAAATATATTTCAAATTTGAGATCTAGAGCAAATTAAGTTATTTTCTTTCGTTGAAAAGACAAGGCAATTTTATTTGCATGTCCTGATTTAGTTTTGGGTAGTTTATAAAAATATCTAATTTCATGCTATAATTTTGATAACTCTTAAAAATAATCAAATTTAGTACTAAATTTTTTATTATACCCTTAATGAAAAATGAAGCATTTTTTTTCAATTTGTCATGAATTTCGAGAAAAGAAGTAGATTTCATCATAAATTACATTAGAACGACGTTTTCAATATTTGAACCAATATATTTTGATACTTCGTTTGTCTAGAACGAGATTTCATTCTGAAAATGAGAGTTAGAGGTGAACAAAATGACCAAACCAAAATAGATCAAACTAGAACGAAACCAAACCGAGCGGTTCAGTTCCGTTCTACAAAAAAAATTAATGGTTCTGGTTTTTAGAATTGAGAACCATTTGGTTCTGATTGTGGTTTGATTCTAGTTTTAGAACCAAGAACCAAACTCAATATTTAAATTTTATATATATATATATATATATATATATATATATATATATATATATTTACAAATTAGTTAATCACAATTTACACAAGAAGAAATTCAAAATTCAATTGAAAATCATGACAAAAAGGTCATGTACCTTCGATTTTTCATTTCTCAATGTAGAGACTGAAGACCATAATTCATTTTGGAGACCTAGACGTTATTTCTTTTCTCATTTTCTCTCATTTTTAATTTATACACCGACTACCACCTTTTTAATTTTGGAGATCAACAACCACCACCTACCGTCACGCTCAACTACCATTGTCGCATGGATTTTTGAAATTGAAACCACAACCTTCGATTCTTCAGAAATGAAACTAGAACCAAACCAAACTAAACCAAATCCAAATGGTTTGTTTCCAGTTTGGTTCCATATCTTTAAAAAAATCATTTGGTTCCATTATCAAAAAAATCATTGATTCGTGGTTTGGTTCTCTTGAAACTAAACCCAAATAGAACAATGTCCACTCCTAATGAGGGTTCTCTACATTTTATAAAGTTCTTAACATTTGAAATGTAGTTCTCAATATTTAATACTCGTGTCAATGAGAAATATAGCATTTATTGTAATTTGATATGTGTACTTTTGAAATAAGTAGAGTAGATTATGTGTCAAAATTTTATTGGCCAACAATTTTTTTAGTTGAATGAACATTTTTGTCTTTAGTGTAGAAATTATAAATTGTTAATAAGGGTATTTTGATCTAAAATATTGTAAAATGGATATTGAATAAATTTTGAACATTTTGACGAATGATCACGTGAAAGTGGATATTTCTTGTGATTTCCACTTTCTCCAAAGTAATCATTAATTTGGTAGAAATCATTAAATCATAGTCCGGGAGTTACGGGCGGTGGAAAAGCTGTTTAATTTAATTGAATGGGGGGCAGCCGGTGTGACTTTTAGCGTTTGGAGCGGATACGTTTCATACAATAGAAATTTTGACTGGGTCACCAAATTAAAATTTTTAATTGAATAATTGAACTTTTAATTTAATTTTTGAATTAAGATATTAAACTTTGATTTAATTCAAATTTCCTTGTTTAATCACTTGTCAATATCTTTAAGTTAATGAAACTCGCTTACTTAATAGCCATTCTACAGTGAATCATTCATGTAATCGCACCACGCATTAAATGGATAAATAACTATTTTATTTTTAATATAAGATTTTTCCGTACCTTCATCTTACTATTTTGTTTCTAAAGTGTCACGTAGCAATAGGTAGAAGATTAGACCCCTGTTTGGTGGGAATTAAAATCAAGTTTTAATAAAAATTGATGAAATTATAATTGAAAGGTTGTGAATTGTATAAGATGTTTGATTAAAAATGATTATGTATTTTTATTTAAATTAAAATTTGTACCAGACAGGAAATATGTATAATATACGTGTTAACCTCGAAAACTTGAAACTAACAAATCCTTTCCCACCTCTGTTTAGTCACCCTTCAAAATCTTTTTTTCTGGTCAAAGGATCACTTAGAGAGCTACTTTATGGTGGTAATTGCCCCCAAAGTAAGCGCTAGAGGATGAAAAGCAAGAATTTGACTACCTTTTTTTATTATCACTTGCTTTTTTGAAATTTTCTAGGCTATTTATAGACGGTAGTGCTAGACGTATAGAAAATCACTACCAGAAAGTCACCAGATGAGTTGGCAGCACCTAATTCTTTTCTAAAATGTCTATGTTGCCCTTAATGAAATATATTGCAGGTTAAGTCGGATCGTTCAGGGTTATATCTTACAATTTTTCTATTTGGATTGTAGGTTCTTAGAGTTAACCCTGGGAATCTTAGTTCAGTATTTTCTTGTAACCAAATTAAGTATTGTTGTTGCTCGTATTGGTGATATCTTATAGTTTTTAAGATTTTATCCCACATTTCTGTATTATTTTTTTTTTTAAGTTCTTCAGGGAGTTTCCTAATTTCTCTAGTTCTTATTTCACTAGTATTATCTTAGATTTTTTCAAATCTTTCAATATCTTCTCTTTCCTCTCGATTCATTAATCAAAATTACTATTTATACGATATTCTTTTAACATTTCTATTTGTTCTAAATATTCTCTATATTTTGTTAATCTTTCAAAAGCTCTAGGTTGATTTTCTTTGGTTATATATCCAAAAGCAATTCCTTCTGAAACTTCTTCTATATTTTCTTATTTAGTTATAACATCAATCTTTTCTATTTACTTACTAGTTTCTATAGAGTCAAATCCTATATTATGTTTACAAACATAATTTATGTCAAAATATATTTCTTTAAGTTTTTCTTGACCAATAGGAAGTATATCTTCAAATTTTTCAACTATACTTAGTAAAAACGAAATATCTTTTTCATTTAAATATAACTTAAGATAATAATCATTGGATGTGGATACTTGTGAAGTGTTCATAAAGATCAATAGTAATTAAAGTATAAGCATATAAAAGCATGTAAATAACTTACTGTGATCGATGGAAATAAATAGGCTTTCCCTCCAACATGTTCTTATAGTTGCTTTGCATGTACTTAATCAATCCTCTGAATCAGACGACTATTTAAAATGTTTTGAAATCATTTGGGTCCACAACTGCTTCCGCAAAAGCCTTTTCAATTAAGATTGCAATTCTCACTCTAAAGAACTAGCCGTGTTACCACAGACACTATTTCACAGTATTCAGAGTCTCTGTTGTCACCTATATTCAAACTCTTTTCAGAATCAAATTCTTATTTAGAACGAAATTTTAAAAGATAACTCACACACAAAATGCTACAATTTTTTGTTAGTAAACTGCCATTTTCCCCTAAAACATTTATCAAATACGAGTACTTTGGCATGACTAACATCCATTCAAAAATAATGTTTTGAAAATCTTTAAAAATTTCTATTTGTACTGCCGAGGAATCATGAGAAATTTAACGAAATCCTTTTGTGAAAACTTTGTTGAACATAACAAACTTCATCGTTATATTCATAAACTGAAATAGTACAAGCTTGCACACTATATTTACATACATTTGTTACTCACCTTATGAAGTTTAGAATTCCATAATTGATTACCTTATTACAAGCTTTGCTTCTTCAAGCTAATAATATTTCTGAATACAAGTAGTGTATACAAATTACAAAAGATTAATTTCTGAGTAGATGATCTGAGATGGTCTTTCTTTCAAGGGTTTTCTAAATACTGAATCTCCTCCCTTTTTATAGAGGTCTTCAGTCATTCCTTTGGTGATAAGGAATCTTATCTTTAAAGCTATCATTCCACTATCCTTTGTTGGGTTTTGCAACCTTATCTTCATTGGTGTCTCCACTATCTTTTATTAGGTAGTATTGGCTGGTTGGATTGTGACATATCTCCATTATCTTCTATCTCCTAGTGACCACAGTTTTCTTTAATAAAGTGACTTTATTAAAGTCATGATAAAGGGTCATTGTCTTGGCTCCATTACTTTTCCATCCTCGAATAAAAGAACTCCGCTGGGAATTTTTCACTGTTGAGAGATGCTTGACTCATATCTTTTATGACACAGTGTTCACAATGGTGGTCACTGTAATCCCAGGGTATCTTGCATAATTCTTTTGCCATATCTTTTGATCCACTAACTTGATTTGAGTTATGGTGGATAGTAGATTATCAAGAAGATACATATCTTCATCTTTTATCGGGATCCTTGCATTGGAATAAATTATATTATCTTCAAACGAATAGATTCATATCTTTTCTTTCTCAATAATTAACTGAGTTACATATTCAAATATTTCTTTATACCATTTTGCTCTTCTATAAAGCATCATATTTATAATATCTTGGTAACTGTTTTTAACAACTTTTTGACTAGTTGGTAAAAAATGTTGATTTGTAAGTCCCAATTTTATGACATGGAACGATGGCTGCATGCATTCAAGAACATGATTCCATTCCATAGTTGCTGAGTGAAACCTGATATATATATATGTTTGTACTTTTCACAACTTCAGTATATCTTTTCACTGCATTCCTAACATGAGTTGGAAGCTAGGCTATTTCTCTTAGATCTTTACTGGGATATATACAAAGTATATTTCCCAATTCAAAGCAATTTCTTACCCAATTGTTTGGTGCTCCTGGATAAAAATTTATCCTGTTGTATTTTTCGTAGTGGAGTGTTTTCATCCACTTTCCTATCTCAAAATACCAATCAGATAAGATGTTAAAGATAACAATACAGAGTATTACTTCTTCATAGTTCTCTTTTTTGGGTATTTTTGCTCCATGGCATATCTTGACAATATCTTTTGGATCAATTTTGTCAATAAAGTTTGGATCGACGAAGAGCTATCTTCGCTATTTTTGATATCTTGAGTATCTTCCCTGATGGGAACTTTTATATATTCTTTACAAGTAACAGGCTTGAGTATTCCCTGTGAAGAGGTTCCATTTACCTTCTTTTCTTTCCCTTTATCCTCGGGATGAGCGCTAGTATTCACTAGTCCCTGTGAAGGGATACTAGACTTGGTACAAGTAACTTCTGCCTCAAGGGCTATATTCATTCTGTCTCGAAAACTATCTTGTATATTTTGGATTTATGTTTCCAAGTAGGAAACTTTTATCTCAAGTATCTGGACTTTCGTCCTTAATTGTTTTAGCTCCATCCCTGCTAAGATAATCAGGAAGAAAGTTAGCTTCTCCTTTTTATATGTTCAATATCAAATTTGAAATAAGAAATCCAAATTTGAATTCTAATAATGTATCTATAGGCAATAGATGGATCAACATTATTTTTTAGAAACGCTTTAACTTGAGTATTATCAGTTCTAATTAAAATTTTTTTTGGCAGTAAATAATTTTCATATTTCTGTACTCCTCGCTTTACAGCAATGAGTTCTTTCCTGTTCATCTCATATCTTGTTTCAACTTCTTTGAATGTTCCTGATGTGTAACCTGCAAGAATCTCAGGACAAGAACAATTCTATGATTCTTTTTAACCTTTAATACTGCACCCCAGTAATTATCTGATGCATCAATTTCAAGGATAAATAAATCTTCTTCTTGTGGAATTACAAGTTTAGGCAAAACTTTTAATTCCTCTTTTACCTTTCTTATATTTTCACAATCTTGTTCTATCTTTACATTTACTTTGTCTGTGTTCCATTTTTCTAAAGGGTTTTCTGAATAGGTTTCAGAAATTCTTTTTTTCAATTCTTCTAACTTATTTTCTGTTATCATTTTCAAAACTGTAACTGGTTAATTTTTTCTGTATTCCAACATCCATCACGCTAAGTTGAGGAACTCTGATGATTAATTTTTTTATATGCTATACTAACAGCTTTAGTTATCTTAGGTGTAAGTATCTTATGTGTACAAGGAGTTTTAAACATATATCTGTCGACATATTGTGTAAATGGTGCATGTTTTAGTAGGAAATTTTGACCTAGTAAATTATCACATCTAATTGTGATTGACATGTATATTGTATCAACAAATACTTCTCTAAAGGATATTAGAAAATGTACTTGTCTGACATATTTACTATATATTACCTTGTTTCCACCTGCTGTTGTAGCAGTGACAACCTTTTTTGAATCATATTTCCAGTATTCGTTGGTAGTACATTTGGCAAACATAACCTTATTGTACTTCCTATATCTAGATAAGCAGAAAATTTAATTCTGCAATAACTCTTTATATTGAGTGTAATTTCAATATATGGACTCATTGGATTTGTATTAATTACTCTTTCCATGATAACAATGGTTTCATATTTTCATCTATTCTTGATACGATGATTGGATTATCATCAATTGTTATTTTCAAATATCCTTGACAAATTTTATAAGTGCTAAATTTTTCAAGGAAGTTCATCCCTAATAGTATAGGTGAACGTTTGACTCCACATAAATCATCTTTACATAGAATTATTTGTTTAGTATATTCTTTATTATCCTCCCCTACAAATATAAGAGGAAATTTTACATATTTTTTTTATTTCAAGATTATTTCCCAAATAATCTTTGAATATATATGGTTCTGATAACTCAAAATCTAATCAATGACTAACAAATTTAGCATTTACATGACTCTTATCTGCTCCAGTATCTATAAGGACAAGAAGATTCTTCTTATATCCTTCTTGATTAACATATCTTGTCATGATGTAATATTGCGAACTTGATGGTTCAGCAATACATAGCATCCTAAGTTGGCTTACTCTAGAGTCTTGTCTGGAGGGGAATCTTGCAATAAGATTATCTCCTTCTAGATTGACACTACTTCTTCTTATCAATTTTCCTTCAGAATTGATTTCTCTCGCTTGTTTGTGAAAATCAAACATTATTTGTTTTGGTATCGTGACTTCACATTCTTGATATTTTCTAGGAGATATATATTGAGCTAATTCTTCAAAGTCTTTATGTATGATAATATTATCAGTTATTTTTCTTAGATTATTGTGATGGCTTGTACTAAAAGCCAAAATTTGATTTTATGCTAATAATTATAGCCTTACTTTTTCGCAACATTTTCAAGTTTCCAATTCTATAATATAAATTGAAACTTTGGTCAATATTTTCATCAATCAGTGAAACAGTATAGTTTGGTTTTACGTGAATATTATCTTTTGGTAGACTAGATTTCCTACACGGTTCCTAATAGAGCATCTATAGGATCTTGTAAGATTCTATTGTCCATGCAATATATCTCTATTGGTATATTCATACATTTTCTAAAGAATCCTTTTATCATGATTTGGATTCCTCCTATCTCAATGCACTTTAGCTTGCTTCTTAGATTCTCTGGAATTTTGGATAACTTTTATCTTACCCATTCTTTCGTGATTATAGGGATCCTCGCTTTTCCCATTGTGTCTTCTATATTGATAGATATTTCTTTATAGTTCCTATTTATAATAGTTTTATTTACTCTTGGTAGTATTCCTAAGAATCATTGATGGAATACATCTTTTTCTTGCAAATCTAATATTTTCTTAGTCATTCCTTTGTACTTTCTAGTATCAAAGGTAATTTCTTGGTTTATACCTTCTGCTGAGTTTTCAACTTCCTCTGTTGTTTCTACTTCTATTTCCCGATCTATTTGTTGTATTTCTTGATTCATATATACCATCTCTTCAAAATCTTCTTTTGATGATGATGTTTCTAATTCATAAATACTACTGCATTCGCTACTTAAGTCTTCAAAATATTCAATTGGCTCTATATCACTATCATTTTGGAATTCTTCATAGATTCTAAGAGTTTTTATATTCTGTTTATTTTTCTTTTTAGGACATTGAGGGCTAATGTGTCCTTCTTCATTACAGATAAAACATCTACATTTCTTAATATATTTTGGTTTTGGTTTTTTAGTCCAATTTCTTTTCTTGAAATATTTTTTATGTGGTTTAAAAAATCTTTTCTTAAACTTCTTGTAGTTTTTGAATTTTCTCTTATATTTCTTATATGGCTTATATTTCTTTTTGTAACATCCAAATTGTTTAATTTGTCCTATATCTTTGTAGCAACATAAAGAGTTTCTTCTCATCTTGTATACTTTTTATTTTCTAAGCTTCTCTACACCAGATGTCTATCACTCTTTTTGTAAATTCAATCCTACATCCAAAACTATCTTTATTCACTCTATCTTCTTCTCCAAGAGGTAATAGTTTCTCATATTCTTTTAATAATTTTATTCCCCATGGGAATGGTAACTTCATAAAATAAGACCTTAATAAGGGTTTATTTTCTTGATAATCTCATTGGTTTAATATATAATATATCTCTTCGAATTTACATGTGTATCTTTCTAACTCACACGTATCACATATCTTCAGATTTTCCATTGCTATCATCCCTTCATTATATTCTTCTTGTTTCTTCATCTACTGTAAATATATGTCCTAAGAACTTTGTTCTAAAGGCTCTTTCTAACCTTCTTAATATTTCTTGTATATTTTGCCCGTTCAAGGCATTCCTGTTATCTAATGTTTCAGTTGTATTTTCTCCATATTTTATTTTTCGTTTTATATTTTCTGGTAGCTTTCTCCACTATTCAGATACAATTCCTCTGAATGTATGTTTTATAAATTCAAAGACTGTATATGTTTCCCATTTGTTAAATTGTATAGCTAAGTCTGTACTTTCATACATGTTTCAATGGCTTTATCTTTAACTACACAATCAAGATCTAACCATATCCCTGTTGTATAGATTGGTCCATTATAAGATTTCATTGGATTTATTTCTTTTATGGATTGTTTTCTTATATTTCCAGTGTACTATTCTGTGTTTTCCTATATTGGTTAACACTATCTTTATTAGGTATTGGTGTACCATAAGCATATTCATATTCTTCATCACTACTAAATTCTAATTTTATATTATGACTAGTTGATGGATTAGTGTTCATTTTTGTATTTTCCATTTTTTCAGTTCACTCTTCTAACTATTTTTTATATTCATTATATTCTTCACCAGTGGATTCTAAGAATTTTTGTTCTAATTCTTCTACCTCTGTAATCATATATTGTTTTATTTCATGATTTTTTCCTTTATCTTTATCTTTCTATGTTATCCTGAAATTTTGAGGTGGATTAATTATAATCCTATCTTTTCCCTTAAGATTTTTATCTAAAAGAGCGTTTCCTATTTGTATATTATATTCTAGATTTTCCAATCTTTTGTGTATATCCTCAAAATTTTCATTTGTACTATTTCTAGGTAAATAAGGATAACTATGTTTTTTAATGTTTTTCAACCTTTTTCAAAAATTCTTCAATTATATTTTCTTCGTCAATTAATTTCATCATTATTTTAGGTTCGTAACAAGGCTCTAATACCAATTTCGGAGTGCGTGCGGAATTATGACCTATTTTCTTAGTATTTTCTAAATATTTTATTATATGTTCCTTTGTTATTCTATGATTTATCATATGGATATAAAATCTAATAGCTAATCTATATCTTAATCTTTTATATGCATTACAAATCTTATGGAATTTAAGTTTCCTCATATTTATTAAAGGATACTTAATAAAATAATATCTAAAATTAAATCTATCAAAGATTCTTGGTTTATAAATTTTTTGGGGACTTAATTGAAGTCTTCATATTTTTATAGTGGCTTTATTTGCAATTTTTGTGTAAGGGGGTATTTTAGGAAATTATTTTTTCTGTAATGTTTCTGTAGGTGAATAGTTCTGTACAAACATAATTATTCTTTATAGACTCGCCATTGGGAGGTATAAAATGTACTTGATTGTAAATAACTCTATAACACGTGGCACTCAATTATTGGTCTAATTATCACTTTCACAAAATTCTTTTAATTACTTTTCTCACATGCCTTAATTGTTTTTGCAATGTGATGCCTCCCCTATGTCGCCACTTGTTCAAGATGATATTCGATTACGCCCAAAGAATAACGCGGTGGTTGTAGTGTAGTTTTGGAGTATCGTATCCATAGGGAGATAGAAAATTATTCGAAGGATCAACAGCTTAGGGTTCTCGTGAATTTGATGAAAGGAATTTATTTATTGCCTAAAAATGTAAATGCCACCGGAAGTAAAAATGGAATTTAAGGTTATATGTAAAATAGTGAAGTTTCGAAATTCCCTCAACTAAATTGGATAAATCAATATCAATATTTCATGCATTCTCAACTCAATTGGAAGTTTTTATCCTAACTTTCTAATCAGATAATTTAGCAATACAAACCAATTTAATTCCACGTGTAATCCTAAAATTTACGTTTCCCAAATCACAATCCTACATTAATTTGTTGAAATCAGATTCAAAAAGTGACTATATATTTCTAACATATAGCAGTAATTAAATCACACCAATAAATGATTTGAAATTGAAACTTAAACCAATATTTTAATTATTCAATGGAAGAAACATAATTAAATCCATGAAAAACTGAATAAAAGTTAAGTTAAACTCAAATCCGATTCAAAGTAAGGAAAACATAAACCCTAAAATTACTTAACCATTGAAAAATACATTACATGAATAAATGATGTCGAAATATCCAAATCCAATTGAGTTCCTTCGTGGCTTCACCAATGGTTTAATTCTTCATGGGTTTCTTGAACCAAAATCCATGAAAGAATGGTGTAGAATGAAGAATGAAGAGGAATTGAGAAGTTTTGGAATGTTTTTGGGGCCTTTTTATCAGGTTTCTCGCGGTCCAAACATAAAAATAAACTTAAGTTTGCACGGCGCTGAAAATCTGCTCTTTTTGGGTCTATGCAGCGCTTGGGCATTGCAGGGGTAGCGCTTGGGCGCTGCGCTACTGTATCCTCTTCAATATTTTCGTCATAACTTCCTCTTCCGATATCCAATTGAGGCGATTCAAGATGTGTTGAAAAACTAACTCAAAGGGATACAACTTTTCTTCAGATACGATCTTCAAATTCGATTGTTTTTCATGTCAAAAACTGGTCTCAATATGAGGCTAAAAATCGATGCAAAACTTTTCAGCTTGAAAGTTGATATGTGATAACGTCTTGGCTATATTTCATTCATTTGACTCCTTTTTTCATCCAATTGACCTCTAACACTCTGGAATCTTCATCACAAGGTTAGAAACAAGTTAGAGTATTTGCACTTTAGTCCCTGAACTTTTATTTTCCTCCATTTTGATCACCTTTCACTTGTTTCTTCTTATTTTCGCTACATTCATCACTTGTCCTACAAAGCATAAATTACATAGAATTAAGCTATATTCCAACATATTAATCAATAATTGCTCATGTTTTGACGGTAAAATAAGTATGTAAAAATGCACTTATCAAACTCTCCAAAACTTGAACTATTGTTTGTCCTCAAACAACAAAAATATAATTCAACTCTACGAACAACATGGTTTAACAATATGTCATGTCTCAGGTTTCAAATTTGGTAGTCAGACAAATAACCAATTACAACAGTGTAAAAATTAAATCAGTCTCCACCTGTTACATGCATAACCTGACACGTGTGTGTGTGTGTGTAAAAACTCATGTCAACATATTAAGATTATGATTGGTTCAATCCCTGACCCATAGTAGTCAAATATGTACTTTTCTCGCTCAAGAAATACACAGATCCCCAAACTTATGCTTTTCACTCAATTTTTCCGGGGTGTATCATAAGTTGAATCCATTCGATTTTGTTCATTACCCTCTCTTAGTTTGGATAGACGTTACTGATACAAGTCCACACTTCAACAAGTCGGGATTCTCCCATATTTTTTATTGCTTTAACCCTCAAGACTAGACTATGTTACTTGCTTCTCGTCAAATGTGTAGTATTGTCAACTGGATCTCTGGGACGTAATCAATGTATTTGAATATATTTTTTCTTTCTTTCTTTTCATTTTTTTCTCAATTTCTATTTCTCTTTTTATTTGAGTATCTTCTCATTTGCGTTCTATATAACCCATATAGCGAGTTTTAGACTGATAACTCCCAAGTCAGATGACCATAGGGCACAGGTTTTAAATCACCCTCATAGGCTTAATCACCCGAGTTATATAGGCTCGAAAAGATGCTTTTTATGTACTCAAAGATTAGTGCAATGCCCATTTTCTTTTAGACATCCAGTTTTTAAAACTAACCTCTAACTTAAAGCTCTCACCTCATTTTTATCTCAATTGGTTTCATACAATTCCACAAGGTTTTCATCCATGGAATCCCTACTCATCTCAGTGTTTCCTTGTAACAGTTCAATCATCTCCAAACTAGCCTATATTTAGATTTATGGAATACGATACTAGAGGTTATTAGGTTGTATCACTAAGTTCCACTATCCTCTACAAAATGAACAGAATCACTACTTAATATGCCAAACATAAGTGACATGCATAGGAAATATCAAGTTCTACATAAACAGGTTTAGATTAATCTCATACTGCAATATTTTCATCATTCACAACTGAAACCTATTCCAATAATCACATCATAGCTGGCACATTTGTTAAACCCACACAAGCACACAAAGCAATAATTAAAATCTAATGCTAAAAGATAAGAAATAGAAAAAAAAATTAAACACACAAACATACGAAAATTCCAGTAAAAAGATGAATGAAAACTCATGCTTCACCCCCAAACGTAATTGAAACATTGTTCTCAATGTTTAAGCATGAATACTAAAGAAAATAAGGGAAAGATGTCACTTGAGTATGATAGTGAATCAATAGAAACTTGAGGAATAAGAAGCCTGAAAGTACTCAATTGGATGGTAATGTAAGAAATGAAAGAAACTAAAATAATGCAAAACAAACTAAAATGAAAATTCTAAAAATGAAAATACAGAAAAGTAAAGTGACGGACGGACCTAGAAGGTGTCAAGAATGGTAAACCGGGTCTACTAGAGGAATTTCTTCCTCCACAGGCACCTGTTGCCCATACGCTATCTTTAAACGCTATCCATTCACTTTAAATACCCTACCATCTTTAGGGTCCTCGATTTCAATTGCCCAATGGTTAAAGGCCTGTTTCACCATAAAAGGACCAGACCACTTAGAACAAAGTTTCCCTGGATGTTTATGAAGTCGGGAATCATACAAGTAAACTTTCTGATTTGGTTCAAACGTTTTTCGAAGACTGTGTCTATCATGAAATGTTCTCATTTTTGTTTTGTAAAATTTAGCATTCTCGTAAGCATCATTTCTCAACTCCTCCAACTCAGTTAACTGAAACTTCCTAAGTTTACTACCCTCCTCTAGATCAAAGTTAAAGTGTTTGATAGCCCAAAAGGCTCGGTGCTCGAGCTCTACAGCAAATGGTAAGGTTTTTCAAATAGAAGTCTATACAGTGACATGCCTAAAGTGGTCTTAAAAGAAGTTTGGTACGCCCAAAGTGCGTCATTCAATCTCAACGACCAGTCCTTACAATTAGGGTTTACAGTTTTCTCCAAAATTTGCTTGATTTCCCTATTGTCTAATTCAACCTGTCCACTGGTCTGGGGATGATGAGCAGTTGATATTTTATGAATAATCCCTTACTTTTTCATTAGAGCCTCAAATGAACGGTTACAGAAATGTGTACCCCTATAAGTAATGATAACCCTTGGTATGCGAAACCTAGATAACACATTTTCTCTAAAGAATTTCACAACTGCTTTATTGTCATTAGCTCGACAAGCTGCTGCTTCGACCCATTTGGACACATAATCAATAGCCATAATGATGTACAAATAACCAAAGGAAGGTGGAAAGGGTCCCATAAAATCAATACCCCAACAATCAAAAACTTCTATAACTAGAATGGGGTTCAATGGCATCATATTGCTTCGAGACAAAGCTCCAAGCTTTTGATACTTCTCACAAGATTTACAGTAAATGTTAGTGTCTTTGAATAAAGTAGGCCAATAAAAACCACATTGTAAAATTTTTGCAGCAGTCTTTTTCATGGAAAAATGACCGCCACAAGCCTGTGAATGACAAAAGTCTAGTACGCTAGGTATCTCCTCATTGGGAACACAACGCCTCAAAAGATGATCAGGACAGTATTTGAATAGGCATGGGTCATCCCAATAAAATTTACGCACCTCAACTAAAAACTTTCTCTTATCATGTGCACTCCACTCTCCTGGGATTTCACCTATAGCTAGGTAGTTGACAATATGAGCAAACCAGGGTAAAGAGGAAACAGAAAACAAGTGTTCATCTGGGAAGTCATCTCTAATGGGCAATTGATTTACAATGTCTTGAAAAGTTAGTAGCAGCGAAAATTTTTCTTGAAGCTCGCCCCAAATAAATGGTCTACTACCACATTTTCTACCCCTTTTTATCTTTAATAGCAATGTCAAATTCCTGTAGGAGTAAAATCCACCTAATTAGTTGTACCTTAGCATCCTTCTTGGAAAGAAGGTACTTAAGAGCATAATGGTATGTGAAAATTGTGATAGGAGAACCAATTAAATAGGATCGAAACTTATCTAAAGCAAAGACTACAGCTAGTAGTTCCTTCTCAGTAATGGATTAGTTCATTTGAGTACTATTTAAGGTCCTATTAGCATAGTAAATGACAAAAGGTTTACCCTTCCTTCGTTTCCCAAGGACAGCACCTACCGCATAATCGCTAGCATCACACATAATTTCAAATGGTAATAACAAATCATGTGATTGCATTATGGGTGCTGAAGTTAGCTTGTCGGTCAAAGTTTTAAACGCCTCTTTGCAAGCTGGGGTCCAATCAAAGTAGCATCCTTGGCTAAGAGATTACATAAATGTCTGGATACGGATGAAAATTTTTGTATAAACCTTCTATAGAAACTTGCATGACCAAGGAAAGATCAAATATCTTTGTTTGTCTTAGGTGTGGGCAGTTTGGAGATCAATTCAATCTTAGATTTGTCAACCTCTATCCCCTTAGATGAAACAACATGACCTAGGACAATACCTGAAGATACCATAAAAAGACATTTTTGCCAATTCAAAACTAACCTATTTTCCTCACATCGGGTTAGAACTCTCTCCAAGTTTATCACAGTTATAATATGACTCAACTACTGTTTTTCCCTATAAATAGTGTGCCCATATCTCACAATTCACCACACAGAATTTTACAGAGCAATTTTCATATAGAAAGCAACTGTAAATTCTAAGTATATTTTTTATATTAAAAGCTCGTTTCATCAATCAAGGTAAGATATTTTTGTGCAAGTTGTTTTATTTCCTTATACATTTATGTTCGGTAATTTATGTATGAATTGTCAGTGGACCTTCGGGTTCGACCTAACGAAATGTGAAATCCTTCGGGAATTCAAAATGAGAAATGAGAAATGATGGGTATCTCGCTTGATCACCGATATACTCCATAAAGAGAAATGTGGTATGAATTGTCTGTGTTACTGTTATATGGTTGCATATGAGAACTGCACGTATCTTACTGGGTGTCTTCAAAATACTCACTCTTACAAATTTTTACAAGCTAGTACGGGTCGATTGGATCTGTGGCGGGATCTCGTTGGATAGCTCATTATTAATCATGAAAATAGGCTCGAGAAAAAGTTAATTCGGATAAGTAGGTTTCAAGATATTAAAGTTTAAAGAAATTTGCAATTTATTTATATTTTTAAAATAAAATTGAAATTGAATGAGGATTGTTAGTGTGGAGAATGGATGTGAAAATAATATTTTATTAGAATTTATATTTAAAGCCAAAGTTGTCATTATCACCTTTTGAGATTGAAATCTTTTCTTTTTTTGTGATGGACACGTGTCATCTTGTGATTTATCTATAGAGAATTCAATTTTTATTAAACTAGATAGACACGAGTTTTATCACAATTCTACTATGACTGAACTACCGTTTTTCCTTATAAATAGTGTGCCCATATCTCACAATTCACCACACAGAATTTCACACAGTGATTTTCATATTCTAAGTATATTTTTTATATCAAAAGCTCGTTTCATCAATCAAGGTAAGATACTTTTTGTGCAAGTTTTTTGTTTCCTTATACTTTTATGTTCAGCAATTTATACATGAATTGCCAGTGGACCTTTAGGTTCGACCCAACGAAATGTGAAATCCTTCGGGAATTCAAAATGAGAAATGATGGGTATCTCGCTTGATCACCGATATACTCTATAAAGAGAGATGTGGTATGAATTTTCTATGTTACTGCTATAAAGTTGCATATGGGAACCGCACGTATCTTACTGGGTGTCTTCAAAATACTCACTCTTACAAATTTTTACAGGCTAGTACGGGTCGATTGGATCTGTGGCGGGATGGTGCAGCGGACTGCCAAAGGATTTCACCCTACGAGAATATTAAGTTTTACCGCTTTTCTTTTAAAATTTATTAGTTTGTTTTGTCCAATAACGGTAGTTGAGAATGCTTAAATTGTTTTTAAAGACATGATTTATGATTCGAATTTTAATTTATGAATGTTTTGTTTATTTAGAAAAATAGAATTTTAACGTTCCGTATTTTAAGTAAATGAAATTATGTTTGGTAACACCTCAAGATGTATGAAATTTTGGGGCGTTACAGTTTGATATCAAAGCCCAGAGTTTTAAAAACGATTCTGTAGACATCTTTTCAACAAAAAAAAATGAAAAATTTAGAAATTTTATGTTCGACTTATTGTTAGAGTTTTGTCGGTTTGCGTAATTGCAAAATTGAAAGGCTTTGTCAAAAATACCTAAACTGTCTAAGAAGAGCTTGGGATTTAAGCGGTCCGTTGTGACCCGCCCTCCTCATCTGGAAACTTTTTGATTGCGCATTATTCAAATTAACGAGATGAAATACAATATTTCCAACCTTTCAAGATTTAAAAAATATATTTATTTATTGTTATTTTTTTGAAACTTCATTTCTGAGAAAATCCTATTTTTAGAGATTACAAAAATGTAGCATTTTCATAAATATTAGGAGTGTACGGACAATGTGAAAGTTAAAGTCTTGAACATGTAATGGGATGAAAAATCCTTGGCACGTAGCGCTCACTACTCGATCACTCTCCAATTGATCCCAGGTATGAAATGAAATGTCATTCTTTTAACATAATTATGAATTTTCTTACTTTATGTTATGTACTATTATGAGTATGTCAAAGTCGAGTTTTAGAATTTTTCAAATAGTTGATGTAATTTCGAGGTCGAAATTTTTTAAGGAAGGGAGATTGTAGCACCCCAAAAATTTTAGAATAAAATTACTTGTTCTATATATTATATTTTATGATTTTGAAAGTTGATGGACTAAAATAAAGTTTCAATTTTTTATGTTTTAAATGGGCCAAATATTTAACTTTTTATAGAATGACCAAAAGTACATCAACATTTGACTCATTTTGTAGCTCGCATTAACGTAGATTAGGCTCGAGAAAATGTAAGTTCAGATGAGTTAAGCCCAAGATATTTCAATTCAAAGAAACATGATTAATATGTATTATTTTATTTTGTAAAAAAGTATCTTTTTAGATAATTAGTAAAAGAAAATAATATTATATTAGATAATCACGTTTATTTTTAATAAGGAGATCAACCATTCTTTCATTCCATTTCACTTTTGCACGTGTACTGTATATATATTTTTGCAATATAATATTTTATAATATTAATTATTGGCCATATTTATCTTTAAGATGATTTCACCTATCAAAATTCTAGTTCCAACCAACTATTATAACAAACTCTTACCACATTGGATAAATACAAATTTTTATCACGGTTATATTATGACGCAACTACCGTTTTTCCCTATAAATAGTGTGCCCATGTCTCACAATTCACCACACGAAATTTTACAGAGCAATTTTCATATAGAAAGAAGCTGTAAAAAATAAGTATATTTTTTATATTAAAAGATCGTTTCATCAATCAAGGTAAGATATTTTTGTGCAAGTTGTTTTATTTCCTTATACATTTACGTTCGGTAATTTATGTATGAATTGTCAGTGGACCTTCGAGTTCGACCTAACGAAATATTTCAAACCTTTCAAGATTTAAAAAAAATATTTATTTATTGTTATTTTTTTGAAACTTCATTTCTGAGAAAATCTTATTTTTAGAGATTACAAAAATGTAGTATTTTCATAAATATTAGGAGTGTACGGACAATGTGAAAGTTAAAGTCTTGAACATGTAATGGGATGAAAAATCCTTGACACGTAGCGCTCACTACTCGATCACTCTCCAATTGATCCCAGGTATGAAATGAAATGTCATTCTTTTAACATGATTATGAATTTTCTTACTTTATGTTATGTACTATTATGAGTATGTCAAAGTCGAGTATTTAGAATTTTTCAAATAGTTAATGTAATTTCGAGGTCGAAATTTTTTAAAGAGCGAGATTGTAGCACCCCGAAAATTTTAGAATAAAATTATTTGTTCTATATATTATATTTTATGATTTTGAAAGTTGAGGGACTAAAATAAAGTTTCAAATTTTTATATTTTAAATGGGCCAAATATTTAACTTTCTATAGAGTGACCAAAAGTATATCAACATTGGACTCATTTTGTAGCTCGCATTAAATAACGTAGATTGGGCTCGAGAAAATGTAAGTTCAGATGATTTAAGCCCAAGATATTTCAATTCAAATAATTATGATTAATATGTATTATTTTATTTTGTAAAAAAGTATCTTTTTAGATAATTAGTAAAAGAAAATAATATTATATTAGATAATCACGTTTATTTATAATAAGGAGATCAACCATTCTTTTATTCCATTTCACTTTTGCACGTGTACTGTATATATATTTTTGCAATATAATATTTTATAATATTAATTATTGGCCATATTTATCTTTAAGATGATTTCACCTATCAAAATTATAGTTCCAACCAACTATTATAACAAACTCTTACCACATTGGATAAATACAAATTTTTATCACAATTATATTATGACGCAACTACTGTTTTTCCCTATAAATAGTGTGCACATACCTCACAATTCACCACACAGAATTTTACAGAGCAATTTTCATATAGAAAGCAGCAGTAAATTCTATGTATACTTTTTATATGAAAAGCTCGTTTCATCAATCAATGTAAGATATTTTTGTGCAAGTTGTTTTATTTCCTTATACATTTATGTTCAATAATTTATGTATGAATTGTCAGTGGACATTTGGGTTCGACCTAACGAAACGTGAAATCCTTCGGGAATTCAAAATGAGAAATGGGAAATGATGGGTATCTCGCTTGATCACCGATATACTCCATAAAGAGAAATGTGGTATGAATTGTCTGTGTTACGGTTATATGGTTGCATATGGGAACTGCACGTATCTTACTGGGTGTCTTCAAAATGCTCACTCTTACAAATTTTTACAAGCTAGTACGGGTCGATTGGATCTGTGGCGGGATCTCGTTGGATAGCTCATTATTAATCATGAAAATAGGCTCGAGAAAAAGTTTCTTCGGATAAGTAGGTCTCAAGATATTAAAGTTTAAAGAAATTTGTAATTTATTTATATTTTTAAAATAAAATTGAAATTGAATGAGGATTGTTAGTGTGGAGAATGGATGTGAAAATAATATTTTATTAGAATTTATATTTAAAGCCAAAGTTGTCATTATATTCTTTTGAGATTGAAATCTTTTCTTTTTTTGTGATGGACACGTGTCATCTTGTGATTTATCTATATAGAATTCAATTTTTATTAAACTAGATAGACACGAGTTTTATCACATTTCTACTATGACTGAACTACCGTTTTTCCTTATAAATAGTGTGCCCATATCTCACAATTCACCACACAGAATTTTATACAGCGATTTTCATATTCTAAGTATATTTTTTATATCAAAAGCTCGTTTCATCAATCAGGGTAAGATACTTTTTGTGCAAGTTTTTTGTTTCCTTATACTTTTATGTTCAGCAATTTATACATGAATTGCCAGCAGACCTTTATGTTCGACCCAACGAAATGTGAAATCCTTCGAGAATTCAAAATGAGAAATGATGGGTATCTCGCTTGGTCACCGATATACTCTATAAAGAGAGATGTGGTATGAATTGTCTATGTTACTGTTATATAGTTGCATATGGGAACTGCACGTATCTTACTGGGTGTTTCCAAAATACTCACTCTTACAAATTTTTACAGGCTAGTAGGGGTCGATTGGATCTGTGGCGGGATGGTGCAGCGGACTGCCAAAGAATTTCACCCTACGAGAATATTAAGTTTCACCGCTTTTCTTTGAAAATTTATTAGTTTGTTTTGTCCAATAACGGTAGTTGAGAATGCTTAAATTGTTTTTAAAGACATGATTTATAATTCGAATTTTAATTTTTGAATGTTTTGTTTATTTAGAAAAATAGAATTTTAACGTTCCATATTTTAAGTAAAGAAATTATATTTGGTAACACCTCAAGATGCATGAAATTTTGGGGCGTTACAGTTTGGTATCAGAGCCCAGAGTTTTAAAAACGATTCTGTAGACATCTTTTCAAAAAAATGAAAAATTTAAAAATTTTAAGTTCGACTTATTGTTAGAGTTTTGTCGGTTTGCGTCATTGCAAAATTGAAAGGTTTTGTCAAAAGGACCTAAACTGTCTAAGAAGAGCTTGGGATTTAAGCGATCCGTTGTGACCCCCCTCCTCATCTGGAAACCTTTTGATTGCGCATTATTCAAATTAACGAGATGAAATACAATATTTAAAACCTTTCAAGATTTAAAAAAAATATTTATTTATTGTTATTTTTTTGAAACTTCATTTCTGAGAAAATCCTATTTTTAGAGATTACAAAAATGCAGCATTTTCATAAATATTAGGAGTGTACGGACAATGTGAAAGTTAAAGTCTTGAACATGTAATGGGATGAAAAATCCTTGGCACGTAGCGCTCACTACTCGATCACTCTCCAATTGATCTCAGGTATGAAATGAAATGTCATTCTTTTAACATAATTACGAATTTTCTTACTTTATGTTATGTACTATTATGAGTATGTCAAAGTCGAGTATTTAGAATTTTTCAAATAGTTGATGTAATTTCGAGGTCGAAATTTTTTAAGGAAGGGAGATTGTGGCACCCCGAAAATTTTAGAATAAAATTATTTGTTCTATATATTATATTTTATGATTTTGAAAGTTGATGGACTAAAATAAAGTTTCAAATTTTAATGTTTTAAATGGGCCAAATATTTAACTTTTTATATAGTGACCAAAAGTATATCAACATTGGACTCATTTTGTAGCTCGCATTAAATAACGTAAATAGCGCTCGAGAAAATATAAGCTCAGATGAGTTAAGCCCAAGATATTTCAATTCAAAGAAGCATGATTAATATGTATTATTTTATTTTGTAAAAAAGTATCTTTTTAGATAATTAGTAAAAGAAAATAATATTATATTAGATAATCACGTTTATTTTTAATAAGGAGATCAACCATTTTTTTATTCCATTTCACTTTTGCACGTGTACTGTATATATATTTTTGCAATAT
Organism: Fraxinus americana; assembly: GCA_035079005.1. NCBI lineage: Eukaryota > Viridiplantae > Streptophyta > Magnoliopsida > Lamiales > Oleaceae > Fraxinus > Fraxinus americana. The sequence goes on along the minus strand of CM068707.1, from coordinate 20,141,334 downwards.
AATATTTTATAATATTAATTATTGGCCATATTTATCTTTAAGATGATTTCACCTATCAAAATTCTAGTTCCAACCAACTATTATAACAAACTCTTACCACATTGGATAAATACAAATTTTTATCACAGTTATATTACGACTCAATTACTGTTTTTCCCTATAAATAGTGTGCCCATATCTCACAATTCACCACACAGAATTTTACAGAGCAATTTTCATATAAAAAGCAGCTGTAAATTCTAAGTATATTTTTTATATTAAAAGCTCGTTTCATCAATCAAGGTAAGATATTTTTGTGCAAGTTGTTTTATTTCCTTACACATTTATGTTCACTAATTTATGTATGAATTGTCAGTGGACTTTTGGGTTCGACCTAACGAAATGTGAAATCCTTCGGAATTCAAAATGAGAAATGAGAAATGATGGGTATCTCGCTTGGTCACCGATATACTCCATAAAGAGAAATGTGGTATGAATTGTCTATGTTACCGTTATATAGTTGCATATGGGAACTGCACGTATCTTACTAGGTGTCTTCAAAATACTCACTCTTACAAATTTTTATAGGCTAGTACGGGTCGAGTGGATCTGTGGCGGGATGATGCAGCGGACTGCCAAAGGATTTCACCCTACGAGAATATTGAGTTTTACCGCTTTTCGTTTAAATTTTATTAATTTGTTTTGTCCAATAACGGTAGTTGAGAATGCTTAAATTGTTTTTAAAGACATGATTTATAATTCGAATTTTAATTTATGAATGTTCTGTTTATTTAGAAAAATAGAATTTTAACGTTCCATATTTTAAGTAAAGAAATTATGTTTGGTAACACCTCAAGATGCTTGAAATTTTTGGGCGTTACAGTTTGGTATCAGAGCCCAGAGTTTTAAAAACGATTCTGTAGACATCTTTTCAAAAAAATGAAAAATTTAGAAATTTTAAGTTCGACTTATTGATAGAGTTTTGTCGGTTTGCGTCATTGCAAAATTGAAAGGTTTTATCAAAAAGACCTAAACTGTCTAAGAAGAGCTTGGGATTTAAGCGATCCACTGTGACCCCCCTCCTCATCTGGAAACCTTTTGATTGCGCATTATTCAAATTAACGAAATGAAATACAATATTTAAAACCTTTCAAGATTTAAAAAAAATATTTATTTATTGTTATTTTTTTGAAACTTCATTTCTGAGAAAATCCTATTTTTAGAGATTACAAAAATGCAGCATTTTCATAAATATTAGGAGTGTACGGACAATGTGAAAGTTAAAGTCTTGAACATGTAATGGGATGAAAAATCATTGGCACGTAGCGCTCACTACTCGATCACTCTCCAATTGATCTCAGGTATGAAATGAAATGTCATTCTTTTAACATGATTATGAATTTTCTTACTTTATGTTATGTACTATTATGAGTATGTCAAAGTCGAGTATTTAGAATTTTTCAAATAGTTGATGTAATTTCGAGGTCGAAATTTTTTAAGGAAGGGAGATTGTGGCACCCCGAAAATTTTAGAATAAAATTATTTGTTCTATATATTATATTTTATGATTTTGAAAGTTGATGGACTAAAATAAAGTTTCAAATTTTAATGTTTTAAATGGGCCAAATATTTAACTTTTTATAGAGTGACCAAAAGTATATCAACATTGGACTCATTTTGTAGCTCGCATTAAATAACGTAGATAGCGCTCGAGAAAATGTATGCTCAGATGAGTTAAGCCCAAGATATTTCAATTCAAAGAAGCATGATTAATGTGTATTATTTTATTTTGTAAAAAAGTATCGTTTTAGATAATTAGTAAAAGAAAATAATATTATATTAAATAATCACGTTTATTTTTAATAAGGAGATCAACCATTTTTTTATTCCATTTCACTTTTGCACGTGTACTGTATATATATTTTTGCAATATAATATTTTATAATATTAATTATTGGCCATATTTATCTTTAAGATGATTTCACCTATCAAAATTCTAGTTCCAACCAACTATTATAACAAACTCTTACCACATTGGATAAATACAAATCTTTATCACATTTATATTATGACGCAACTACTGTTTTTCCCTATAAATAGTGTGCCCATATCTCACAATTCACCACACGGACTTTTACTAAGCAATTTTCATATAGAAAGAAGCTGTAAATTCGAAATATAATTTTTATATTAAAAGATCGTTTCATCAATCAAGTTAAGATATTTTTGTGCAAGTTGTTTTATTTCCTTACACATTTATGTTCGGTAATTTATGTATGAATTGTCAGTGGACCTTTGGGTTCGACCTAACGAAATGTGAAATCCTTCGGGAATTCAAAATGAGAAATGATGGGTATCTCGTTTGGTCACCGATATACTCCATAAAGAGAAATGTGGTATGAATTATCTATATTACTGTTATATGGTTGCATATGGGAACTGCACGTATCTTAGTGGGTGTCTTCAAAATACTCACTCTTACAAAGTTTTACAAGCTAGTACGGGTCGATTGGATCTGTGGCTGGATCTCGTTGGATAGCTCATTATTAATCATGAAAATAGGCTCGAGAAAAAGTTAATTCGGATAAGTAGGTCTCAAAATATTAAAGTTTAAAGAAATTTGTAATTTATTTATATTTTTAAAATAAAATTGAAATTGAATGAGCATTGTTAGTGTGGAGAATGGATGTGAAAATAATATTTTATTAGAATTTATATTTAAAGCCAAAGTTGTCATTATTATCTTTTGAGATTGAAATCTTTTCTTTTTTTGTGATGGACACGTGTCATCTTGTGATTTATCTGTAGAGAATTCAATTTTTATTAAACTAGATAGACACGAGTTTTATCACAATTCTACTATGACTGAACTACCGTTTTTCCTTATAAATAGTGTGCCCATATTTCACAATTCACCACACAGAATTTTACACAGCGATTTTCATATTCTAAGTATATTTTTTATATCAAAAGCTCGTTTCATCAATTAAGGTAAGATACTTTTCGTGCAAGTTTTTTGTTCCCTTATACTTTTATTTTCAGCAATTTATACATGAATTGCCAATGGACATTTAGGTTCGACCCAACGAAATGTGAAATCCTTCGGGAATTCAAAATGAGAAATGTTGGGTATCTCGCTTGGTCACCGATATACTCTATAAAGAGAGATGTGGTATGAATTGTCTATGTTACTGTTATATAGTTGCATATGGGAACTGCACGTATCTTATTGGGTGTCTTCAAAATACTCACTCTTACAAATTTTTACAGGCTAGTACGGGTCGATTGGATCTGTGGCGGGATGGTGCAGCGGACTGCCAAATGATTTCACCCTACGAGAATATTAAGTTTTACCGCTTTTCTTTTAAAATTTATTAGTTTGTTTTGTCCAATAACGGTAGTTGAGAATGCTTAAGTTGTTTTTAAAGACATGATTTATGATTCGAATTTAAATTTATGAATGTTTTGTTTATTTAGAAAAATAGAATTTCAACGTTCCGTATTTTAAGTAAATGAAATTATGTTTGGTAACACCGCCAGATGCATGAAATTTTGGGGCGTTACAATTTGTATCAAAGCCCATAGTTTTAAAAACGATTCTGTAGACATCTTTTCAAAAAAAAATGAAAAATTTAGAAATTTTATGTTCGACTTATTATTAGAGTTTTGTCGGTTTGCGTAATTGCAAAATTGAAAGGCTTCGTCAAAAAGACCTAAACTGTCTAAGAAGAGCTTGTGATTTAAGCGGTCCGTTGTGACCCCCCTCCTCATCTGGAAACTTTTTGATTGCGCATTATTCAAATATTTAAAAGAAAAGCGGTAAAACTTCATTTCTGAGAAAACCTTTCAAGATTTAAAAAAAAATATTTATTTATTGTTATTTTTTTGAAACTTTATTTCTGAGAAAATCTTATTTTTAGAGATTACAAAAATGCAGCATTTTCATAAATATTAGGAGTGTACGGACAATGTGAAAGTTAAAGTCTTGAACATGTAATGGGATGAAAAATCCTTGGAACGTAGCGCTCACTACTCGATCACTCTCCAATTGATCACAGGTATGAAATGAAATGTCATTCTTTTAACATGATTATGAATTTTCTTACTTTATGTTATGTACTATTATGCGTATGTCAAAGTCGAGTATTTAGAATTTTTCAAATAGTTGATGTAATTTCGAGGACGAAATTTTTTAAGGAGGGGAGATTGTAGCACCTCGAAAATTTTAGAATAAAATTATTTGTTCTATATATTATATTTTATGATTTTGAAAGTTGAGATACTAAAATAAAGTTTTAAATTTTTATGTTTTAAATGGGCCAAATATTTAACTTTTTATAGAGTGACCAAAAGTATATCAACATTGGACTCATTTTGTAGCTCGCATTAAATAACGTAGATTGGGCTCGAGAAAATGTAAGTTCAGATGAGTTAAGCCCCGAAGATATTTCAATTCAAAGAAGCATGATTAATATGTATTATTTTATTTTGTAAAAAAGTATCTTTTTAGATAATTAGTAAAAGAAAATAATATTATATTAGTTAATCACGTTTATTTTTAATAAGGAGATCAACCATTATTTTATTCCATTTCACTTTTGCACGTGTACTGTATATATATTTTTGCAATATAATATTTTATAATATTAATTATTGGCCATATTTATCTTTAAGATGATTTCACCTATCAAAATTCTAGTTCCAATCAACTATTATAACAAACTCTTACCACATTGGATAAATACAAATTTTTATCACAGTTATATTATGACTCAACTACTGTTTTTCCCTATAAATAGTGTGCCCATATCTCACAATTCACCACATAGAATTTTACAGAGCAATTTTCATGTAGAAAGCAGCTGTAAATTCTAAGTATATTTTTTTATATTAAAAGCTCATTTCATCAATCAAGGTAAGATATTTTTGTGCAAGTTGTTTTATTTCCTTATACATTTATGTTCAGTAATTTATGTTTGAATTGTCAGTGGACTTTTGGGTTCGACCTAACGAAATGTGAAATCCTTCGGGAATTCAAAATGAGAAATTATGGGTATCTCGCTTGATCACCGATATACTCCATAAAGAGAAATGTGGTATGAATTGTCTATATTACTGTTATATAGTTGCATATGGGAACTGCATGTATCTTAATAGGTGTCTTCAAAATACTCACTCTTACAAATTTTTATAGGCTAGTACGGGTCGAGTAGATTTGTGGCGGGATGGTGCAGTGGACTGCCAAAGGATTTCACCCTACGAGAATATTTTTACCGCTTTTCCTTTAAAATTTATTAGTTTGTTTTGTCCAATGACGGTAGTTGAGAATGCTTAAATTGTTTTTAAAGACATGATTTATGATTCGAATTTAAATTTATGAATGTTTTGTTTATTTAGAAAAATAGAATTTTAACGTTCCGCATTTTAAGTAAATGAAATTATGTTTGGTAACACCTCAAGATATATGAAATTTTGGAGCGTTACAGTGGGTCTCTTTAAGGATTAGTCCCCTCCCCTAGGTGAATTTTATGTGAGTAAATTAGAGGGCTTATACCCTTGATATCAGCTATAGTCCATCCTAGTGCAGATTTATGTTCATTCAAAATGTTCAAAATTTGATTACCTTGAGAAACATTTAATTCTGAAGAAATAATTACAGGAAAAGTGTCACCTGGTCCAAGGAACTCATGTTTCAGTCCTGGGGGTAGTGGTTTCAGTTCCAGTTTTGGACTCTCAATACTTAATGGTTGCTGCCCTCCGATTCTCGCTGGTAGTTCTTCAAACTTTTGTTGCCATGGTGATGTCCCATAACCCTGAAATTTTGCAAAAACAGCACAAATATTAGCATATTCTTCATTATGGCAATGTGCGGGAATTTCAGAATTTGTAAGAAATGAGATTAAAGGATTGAAATCAATGGTTGCAAGTGCATTCTCCTGACTGAGTGCATCAACCATGTACGTTTGATGACACTCATCATTTTCCATAGGCTACTTCGTGATGTGAAAATATTGACTGCTAGAGTCATATTTCCAAAAGATAACTTCATTAGGCCATTTCTGCAATTTATAAGAGCATTACAAGTAGCAAGAAAGGGTCTACCAAGAATAATAGGTATTTTGGAGTTCACATTCACATCAACTTTCAAATCTGGAACTAGGAAGTCAACAGGATAGTAAATTTTGTCTATTTGCACCAAAACATCCTCAACTACTCCTCTAGGTCTTATAGTTGAACGATCAGAGAATTGTAAAACTGCAGATGTAAGTTTTATCTCACCTAGGCCTAGCAATAGATAAATGGCATAAAGCATGAGGTTAACACTAGCTTCTAAGTCAAGAATGGCTTGTGCAACCTCACAACTCCTAATGATGCAAGAAATTGTAGGACAACCAGGATCCTTATATTTTGGTGGGACTCTCTGTTCCATCACCGCACTCACTTGCTCGGTCAAGAAATCAGTTTTCTTGATGCTTCCTTTCACAGTACACAAGTCTTTGAGGACTTTTGCATATCTAGGAATTCGAGAAATCACATGCAAGAGAGATAGATTGATTTTTACCTGCCTAAGGTGTTCTAAGATCTCATCATATTGGCTATTAGCTTTTATATTAGACTTTAGAGCTTGAGGAAAGTGTGCTCTAGCTAGGTTTTCCACCACCATATCACTAGGCTCACTCTCTTCAGAATTACTAGAGTTTTTCTCATTTTCTTCCACTTCCCTAGGCTTAATGATTTGTTCTACAGCCTTCCCAGATCGAGTGGTGATAGCATTTATCTCCTTAAGGTTGTTTTGTACACCTGAAGTTTGAGCCATATGTTGTCCCTCAGGGTTAGGTTGAGATTGAGCCGAAAATTTTCCATGTTCCCCTATTGCTGAGGCATTAGTCAATTTGGTTATATGGCTTTTCATTTCCTTACTCTCCTCAACAACTTGATTGATCATGATTTCAAACTTCTGATTTATTTTTCCCTGAGCCTCCATAAAAGTATGTAAAGTATCATCTAAGGAATTCCTAGAAGTTGATGGTTGGTATGATGGTGTATTGAAAGCTCTAGGTGGCTGAGTAGGTTGCTGGTTATCAGATTTCTAGCTGGAATTAGGATGATTCCGCCACCCCTGATTGTAGGTCTCAGAAAATGGGGTATAAGGCTTTTTGTACATACCTAAAGCATTACAGTATTCCTCATAAACCCCCCTCATCTTAGCTAGAGCATAACACTCTTGTGCCAGATGATCCATTCCACCACACACACCACACGATCCAGAAGACTCAACACGAGCAACAGTAGATGTAGGCTTTGAACTACTAGTGCGTATGCTCTCAATTTCTCTAGTCAGGGCTTCTACCTTAGCTTTAAGATTATCTTCTTCCCTAAGATGATATATGCCTACACTAGAAGGGTTTCCTACGTCTCGTGACCTATTGGTGCTATCAGTGGCACTAGGGCCAGTCCAGGTGTGGGCTTTCTCAGCTAAGTCATCTAAATATCCTATAGCCTCATCTGGATCTTTTTGTAGGAAATCACCATTACACATCATTTCAACAAACTGATGCTCTCTAGATGTTAACCCTTCATAGAAATAGTTCCCGATGCGCCAACTCTCATAACCATGGTACGAACAAAGAGCTTGGAGTTCTTTATATCTTTCTCACGCTTGATATAAAGTTTCATTCTCCTTTTGGATAAAAGAAGAGATCTGCTTTTTCAAAGCAGTAGTTTTGTGGTGAGGGAAAGTATTTACCAAAGAACGCTTGGGTCATTTCAGCCCAAGTTCCAATCGAATGTTGTCTCAATGAATACAACCAGCTCTTAGCCCTTTCCTTAAGAGAAAATGGGAAGAATTTGAGCCTAATTGCATCTATTGTATCATGTTGATTGTGGAAGGTTGCTACAACCTCCTCGATTCCCTAACATGCACATACGGGTTCTCATTTTCAAGTCCATGGAAATTTGGAAGAAGTTGAATCATTCCAAGTTTAAAATCTACACGTGGCATATTGGGTGAAAACATAATACATGAAGGTGTAGATGTACGCGTGGGATGCAGGTAATCATGCAAGGTTCTATATGGTGCATCATGCTCACTGTCAGACATTGTGTTATGTGATGTGGTGTCAGTTTTAACATATGCAGAATCAAAAGAAGGGTTAAAAAGATATTCAAACTCTATATCCGGTCTGTCAGATGCTCTTCCTCGCTCGCCTTGATACATGCTCACGAAACAAGTAAACAAAAATAAAAATCGAGAATAATAAAGAAATTAATTAACTGAAGTAAAAATAAATTAGAAAATGAACGAGATCGCCCTTTTATGATTGAATTTCTTGACTTCTGTACCGTCTCCCCGGCAACGGCGCCAAAATTTGATTACGCCCAAAGAATAATGCGGTGGTTGTAGTGTAGCTTTGGGGTGTCATATCACAGGAAGATGGAAAATTATTCGAATGATCAAAAACTTAGGATTCTCGTGAATTTGATGAAAGGAATTTGTTCATTGCCTAAAAATGTAAATGCCACCGGAAGTAAAAATGGAATTTAAGGTTATATGTAAAATAGTGAAGTTTCGGAATTCCCTCAACTAGATTAGATAAATCAACATCAATAATTCATGCATTCTCTACTCAATTAGAAGTTTTTATCCTAACTTTCTAATCAAATGATTTAGCAATACAAACAAATTTAATTCCACGTGTAATCCTAAAATTTACGTTTCCCAAATCACAATCCTACATTAATTTATTGAAATCAGATTCAAAAAGCGACTATATATTTCTAACATATAGCAATAATTAAATCACACCAATAAATAATTTGAAATTGAAACTTAAATCAATATTTTAATTATTCAATGGAAGAACATGTTTAAATCCATGAAAAACTGAATAAAAGCTAAGTTAAACTCAAATCTGATTCAAAGTAAGGAAAACATAAACTCTAGAATTATTTAAACATTGAAAAGAAAATTACATGAATAAATGATATCGAAATATCCAAATCCAATTGAGTTCCTTCGTGACTTCACCAATGGTTTAGTTCTTCATGGATGTCTTGAGCCAAAATTCATAAAAGAATGGTGTAGAATGAAAAATGATGAGGAATTGAAAAGTTTTGGAATGTTTTTGGGGTCTTTTTTTAGGCTTCTCGTGGCCCAAACATAAAAAATAAAAAAAATAAAAAACCTAAGTTTGCACGGCGCGGCGCCTCGGCGCTGAAAATATGCTCTTTTTGGGTCTGTGGTCTGTGCAGCGTCTGGGCGTTGTGTTGCTGTATCCTCTTCAATATTTTTGACATAACTTCCTCTCCCAATGTCCAGTTGAGGCGATTCAAGATGTATTGAAAAGATAACTCAAAGGGATACAAATTTGCTTCAGATACCATCTTCAAATTTGATTGTTTTTTATGTCAAAAACTGGTCTCAATATGAGGCTGAAAACGGGTGCAAAACTTTTCAACTTGAAAGTTGATATATGATAATGTCTTGGCTATATTTCATCCATTTGACTTATTTCTTCATCCAATTAACTTCTAACACTCTGGAATCTTCATCACAAGGTTAGAAATAAGTTAAAATATTTGTACTTTAGTTCCTGAACTTTTGTTTTCCTCCATTTTGGTTTCATTTCACTTGTTTCTTCTTATTTCCATTACATTCATCACTTGTCTTGCAAAACATAAATTACATAGAATTAAACTATATTCCAACATATTAATCAACAATTGCTCATGTTTTGACAGTAAAATAAGTATGTAAAAACGCACTTATCAATATTTGATTTTATTTTTTTGTTCTTTGAGGAAACAAGATACTTGAGCGTTCCTTATATGTCGACCATTTTGTACTTGCTAGGATCCAAATAATTCCAAGTAAACAACATTTCATTTATAATGGATCATGTTGGTCTCAATCGAGTTTTTAAAAAACATTCAAATACAAAACACCTTTACAAAAAGTAAATCCCATAAATCAAAAGTATTAACAGAAGTTTTTACACCCACGAAGGGTCTGGATGTTCACATTTCTAAGCACAACTCATCCGTTGAACATCTACCACGTAGATATTGCTCTAATACAGTAAAAGTCAACCAAGAAGAGTGCAATACAAAGGTTCAAAGAAATCAAAGATTTCTTTGTAGTTTTCTCACAATAAAGTTCACCATAGAAAATTCCAGTCAATCTCACTAAATATACACCAAGTATAATACAAGAATTCATTCAAGATTGCAGAGATTGATTCCAAACGAAGAGAACACGAAGAGATAGAGAGAAAACCCTAAGCAACACACACTTTTCAATTATATGAAAACACATCACTTAAGGCTATTTATATGGCTATCCATATTATAGATCAATGCCCACAATTGCACCAGGTGTAAGGCCAGATTTAATCAATCTCCACAAAGCTAAAATCGTGTTTCAATTATGCGACCTTGTAAGTAAACAAGGCCAACCCGGATCACTTCAATTTGGGCCCAAGTCAAGTAGCCCAATGACAAAAAATAGTTAGGCATCCCGAGAATTAACAATCTCCACCTTGTTGAACTATTTTGGCATCATTTAGTGGTTCTAGAACAAGTTTACCTGTTTCATCTGATATAAAAATACATGATATTCTAAATATACTACCTTTCAAGGAATATCTAGAATCTTCAAACAATTTTTTAAATTTATTCAAAGGGAGTACCTTGATTCCAATTTTGTTGACAAAGAAACCATCCTCTCCATTTTAAAACCAACTCAATAATCTTTTATGCCAGATTAGAGACTTATAACAGTGAGAATTTATAGCTACAAAGTTGTTTACAACCAAGGTTTAACCTGCAAGGTGTAAACTCTATTAACTTTGATAATCAATATTATTACCATAGCATTCAAGATTATTCTTATAAACCCTTTATGAATTCTTATATCATATTCATTATCCAATTCTCCTAAGAAAATAAGATTCCTCTATATGCTAGGCACACATTTAGCCTTAGTCAACTCAAGAATATGATTATTTCTCAATAACAGATTAAGTGTTCCAAATTCTTTTATTTGACAATTCATGTCATTTTTCATTTGAAATTGTCTTCCATTTAAGTCAACAAATTCAGTACACCATTCTTTTATGGGACATTGTGGAAAGTACAGCTAGAATCAAGAATGCAATCATTTGAGTTTCTTCTGGCAATAGTAACAAGGACTACTTCTTGCTCATCAAATTCATTGTTACAAACAATAGCTACCGGCCCAGAGTTGGATTTCTCTTTCATATCAGTAACTTTCGTGAAACAATCTATTATAAAATGATAGTCTTTCCACAATAATAACACTTCTTAACTTTGTTCTTAGGTTTTGCTTTGATCTTGTTCTTAACTTCGAACTTGAAGTTTTTAAATTTCCCTTTCTTGTAAGAGTTATAGTTATTGAAAATGTTGCTCTTATTTCGATTCAGTTTCTCTTTTACATTCAACCCTTCACCACTCTTAAAATCTTTCTGTTTGGATTTTAATTCAAGTTCTCTATTTTTTAGAGCTGGGATTGTAATATCCACAGTAAGGTCATCCCTCCCATATTCTAGGGCATTTCTGATCTCCCTATAATTATCGCCAAAAGAATTTAGCAGGGCTTGTTGATCATCTGATAGTTCCTCATCACAGTTTGTTAAATTTTGAATCAATTTTGTGAACTTATCAGTGTTTTCTTCTAGGCTAGAAGAAGAATCAAACCCAAAGTTATAGAATTGTCTCAAGAGTTAGCACTTATTTGGCATCATCTTAGTTAGCTAAAGTGTTCTTAGTTTTGTCCACGGTGCCTCAATTGAGGTAGTTTCCCCAACTTTCCTTATCACACTATCAAACAAGTAAAGGAAAATAGAACTCCAGACTTATCACACTATCAAACAAGTAAAGGAAAATAGAACTCCAAACTATCTCATCTAATTCTTGTCTCCTATAGGCACTAATTTTTGTAGCCGAAGACTGATCAAGAGCAACAACACACCTTTGTTGTAACAACAGAGTCCACATTTTCTGGCACCAGAGACTAAAATCTCCAGTACCATCCCACATCTCAACATCAAACTTTTGGGCATATGACATTTTAACAATTAAGATCATAAAATCAAAAGTATATTACACAAAGTATATCCAAGTCAAATTTGAAAGTAAGAAATAACAGTGCAGTGATTTTTACTTATCATGAAATTTGCACACTATAAAGTAAATTATATAATCTAAGTTCACAGAAAAACAGAACTATAAAACAACAAATTAAGATGATCAATGTAGTCATTTTATCAAGAACGGTCAATTTGACAGGTTTAAAGAGTGGAGACCCCTTAATCCAGTACTCCGTCAGATTCCCAAATCATCGCAGAAGATCTTGGATAAAGGTAAAATGTAGTAGATCCCTTACCTTAATAATCAAATCAAACTTAAACAGTCTATAGAATTTAATCGGTAAAAATGTAACAAATGGTAAGAGATATTACACCAAAGTTTGAAATTTAAAATTTCAGAGTTGAGGTAATGTCCAAATCAAACAAGAAATCCAAGATTGTCCACAAGAATCCAGAGTCAAATGACTCAGTAGACCTCAAGGGTGAGTCAAGAAAATTAGTAGGAATCAGAGTGAGTCAACTCAACACACCAGCAACTAGAACGAGTTACAAGAAACCACTACAACTCAATAGTGAGTTAACAACATAATTGTCAAAACTTAATAAAAATACAAAATTTTCAAGGTCAAAATCGAGTTGAAGGATTTTTCAGATGAGATATCAAGAATAGCAATAGGATCATACAAGATCTTCCAGATCTAACCCAAAAAGACAGAGAATCTCTAAGAGATCCGACTAAAAGTTGAATTGAAGGTAGATCAACAGATTTGCTTTCAGAAAACACAATTTTCAAAAATACTTCAGGAATTAAAGGATTTACAGAAATCGCAAACTTTGAAACTGAGGTTTCAAAAAACCAAACCCTACTCCTCCCCTTTTGAAAAATTGCTCTTATACAACTTGTTGATCCCAATCGAGTTTGTCAAAAACATTCAAAATACCAAAAACATTTGCAAAAAGTAAATCGTAGAAATCAAAAGTATCAACACAATATTTTTTACCGACGAAGGGTCCGAATGTTCACGTGCTTTAAGCTCTACTCACCCCTTGAGCATCTACAAAGTAAATATTGCTCTAGATCCACTAAACATTAGTGATGGCAATGGGGCGGGTTCGGGGCGGGGCACCCTCACCCCACCCCGCCCCACCACGCCACTCCCCCTCCCTGCCCCGCGCCCCACCCCGCCTTAGATGGGGCGGGGCGGGGTGGGGCGGGTACGGGGCGAGGACTTGCCCCGTTTCTTGCCCCATTTGTTTTTTTTTTTTTTATTTAAAATACAAATTTTAAATTTTAAAATCCAAAGTAAATAATGTTCAAACTAATTATATCAATATTCAAAGCAAACACTTGAAACAAAAAAAGTCCAAAACAAATAATGTCCAAAACAAATTTTTTTTCTTTTTTAATTCTTCACGGGGCGGGTTCGGGGTGGGGCATCTCCACCCCGCCCCGCCCCGCCCCACGACCCGTGACGGGGCGGCGAACCTCGCCCCGCCCCACCCCGCCAACCCGTTCGGGGCGGGTTTTTTTGCCCCATTCGGGGCGGGGCCCCGCGGGAACGGGGCGGGGCGGGGAAAATTGCCATCTCTACTAAACATCAACCAAGAAGAGTACAATACAAATGTTCAAATAAGTTAGAGATTACTGAAAATTTTAATGTGGCTCTAACATGGGTTTAGTGTTCTCAAAGTGGCAAAAATGGTTAAACAACCGATGCTGAGTGATAAGGATAACTAGTCCTCAAGTTCAAGCTTAATTATTTATATTAAGGGTCCGTTTGATTGCAAGAATGGAATTTAGTGGAAATAAAATGAATTAAATGGAATTAAATTGAATTGTCTAGGAGTGTGTTTGGTAGGGATTTTTGGGGAAAGAATTGATTTTTGGATAGTGATATGATGGGAAATGTGTGGTTGAAAAAGAAGAAAAAAGTATTGATGTGATGGAAAATATTATTTTATTGAAGAATGTGTGGTTGAAAATGAGAATTGATTTACTGTAGAAAATGAAAATTTTTACCAAACAGGCTCTAGAACTTGTTTTATTGAGAATTGTCAATTAATTATGTTTGATTGGTATAATTTTTCACCTGAAAAATATTGAAATTTTCGATCTTTTGATATTCGTTGGCTTTATTTTCCATGAAAATTGTCCATTAAAGGGATATAATTTGTTATAATTGGGGATACTATTGCCAAAAAAGAAAAAAAGGTTGCTTACAAAACCTTTTCCCACCAAACTCATGGGAAAAGTTTTTCTTTAAAAACCAAGAAAAAGTGGAAAATCAAAAAAAATGTGGAAAACTAATTCTATCGAAAATTTAGTCAATCAAATATGTAAAAAGATGGAAATAGAATTTAATTTTTATCTTCCATGAAAAAGAAAACCAAATCAAACGGGCCTAAGTTCTGGACTCTTGGGTTTTGATGTATAATGTATTGTGTTTTAGTGGATCACATGGAAACTCCCTGAAAGGTTTGCCTGATGTACGCATCAGTAGCCAAAAGGTTGCGTCTATTAAATTCTGGTGAATGTGCAAACATTTGAACGGATGCTGCCAGGATTAGTCTTCATTTCATTTAGGCCCTGTTTGATTGACAAGATTTTCCATGGAATTAGGAAATTTTTTTCCGTTTTCCACTTTTTGCGCTGTTTAATAGCCTAAATTTTCCACAGAAAATATTTTCCCACTTCCTCCGCCACGTCAGCTTTTTCCCACTTTTCATTGTAGGTGGGAAAATATTTTCCAACCAGCTTCTCGATTTTTTTTTTTTTTGCCATGGAAACAAATGTCATAATCAATTGTAAATTTTTTTTTCACTTTAATGGACAATTTTCATGTAAAACAAAGTCAAACGAACACTAAATTTTGATTAAAAAAATTATTTTTTAAGAAACAATTTTTTTTTCCTTTTTTTTTTTTACTTTTTGGCAATGGAAACAAATTTTATAACCAATTGTGGAAAAAAATATTACTTTAATGGACAATTTTCATGTAAAACAAAATCAAACGAATAGAAAATTTAAAAATTTTTCGGGTGAAAAATTATACCAATCAAACACACTTGAAATCATTTTCCCTACAAAATATTTTCTAAGAAAATCTTTTCCCTATAAAACATTTTCTTTCCACCCATTTTCCACCCTTACAATCAAACGCACCCTTATTGAATAATCTCTCCATGTAGGGCGTTTGATAAATTTGGACTGCGGTTTGAATAAAACTTTGGCGCCCTTATGTTTTTTCTAGTGGAGATTAGATCTAAGATCAAGGGCTCGTATTAATTCTTCTGGATCAAACGGCTGATATTATTTTGCTACAATTATAAAAGGGTAGTGAAATCTCATTGCAAAGGTTCTACTTTTCACGAACTTCTAAAGCCTCTCAATGAGTTTTTTAAGTTCTTGAATTGTCGGCTATAAAAATTGAGCATTAATTTTTTGAAATGAAGTAAAATCAAAGGGGGAGATTGTTGGAAAAATATATTCATATTTTTACAAACTTTATTTATTGTCTTGCTTAATGTACTTGGTGATTTTAATTGTCATACTTGCTCGGCTATAAAAATCGAGCATTAAATTTTTGAAATTAAGTAAAGTCGAAGGGGAGATTGTTGGACAAACTTTATTTATTGTCTTGCTTTTATCGTTTTCTATATAATTTCTTGCTATAACAATTGCAGCTCATGTGTAATAGATTTTATATCATCCTAAATATTTTCAGATTTATTTAATAATTGAATATAAGGTTAAAATACTATTGTATATTTCCCTATATACTAATTCTCTTAGCGTGTTTAATGATTATTAATAGGTAAAAATTAAATCGTATCTTTGATGATTGCTTTACTTATAGGTAAGGTAATTAATCAAGAAAGAAATCAAGCTTTAAACAATTAATTCTATTCGTGACCTAGTGTGCAATGGTGTAGCCGTCTTCAAGCAAGTCCACACGATATAATGTTTCATTGAAAATTTTCAAACCCAATGTTTTCTTCAAGTCCTTGGAGAAAATAAAAACAAATTGATGCTTAATATACAATCACACATCTATTGAACAAGCTATTTAGTGTGAAGTTAAGAATTACGATTCTTAATTCAAGTAGTGGTTGAGGTCGAGTATAATAGGGAAGTTGTGATAAAGTAAAAAATGATGGGTTTGATTTCACTTCATCATCAAGTCAGATGAAGAAGATACAAATGGTTGTTCTTAATTTTCTTGATTGCTCTTTTGTTAATTTTACAAATTTAGAAAAATCGTATTTTTTTATCAATTTTTTATGGATTATTTCACATGGCATGGGGTTGTTGATGTTTCTCTTCGTGGTTTATCACGTTATATCTGGTGTTTGGGTACAAGTAGTTTACTAAATTCCGTATTTCACTTAAACTGTAATCACAAACACAGCAGCGAGCACATAATCAGAACAATTAAAAAGTGACTATAGAAAGTTTTGACCGCTATTTTTCTAGAGTGATAAAAGTTAAATTATAATAAATTTTTAATTCGCCTAGGTTTTAGACTTTACAAATTGCAAGCCCATCATTAGTCTCTCCTTTTGCATATCTTATTCTCCTTTGTTAGAAAATCTTGACGATTTCCTCGTGTCCCTTCTTGGATTTGTTACAAGGGATTCTGCGAGACTTTATGCTTCTTCTAACCAAGCTTTGGAAATTGTTGTCAATTATGAAGCCTCATCAGAGAGAGGGTAATGTTGTAAGACAATCTCAGCCAAACTCTGATACTTGCTTAAGACCAAAAAATGTAAGGATTTTAATCGAACATATGTATATGTGAAATATTGTGTATTAAATTAAATGTTATCAATTTTGGTTAAGCCCGTTTAAAGTGATATGATAATATTTCGGTATTTTTGGATTTGAAGCATCTAATTAAAATGCAGACCTTTATGTGTAGAGACCAATTATGTTCTTAATTTTATGATGGACTGAATTAGGTTAATGAGCCGTTAGTATATATATGATTATGGTTCCCAAATCACATGGTTTTGATTAATTCTATTCCGACTCCCATCATCAGAGAGAAACAAAGAAACAACGTATTGATTTAGAAGACTAAAACCTCTAGGTTTCATCCATTGCGATAACCATATCTAATTCAGGTATGCTTCCGCTTCGGTTTATATATTCTTGATGATCTAACATGAATAATTAATATGACGGTAAAGAATTTTCCCAACAAGTGGTATCAGACCCTCTTCATATTGAGTCATTGAGAATCGAAATTTTAATTTGATTCTTGATAATTTTATGGTCTTCAAATTTAGCAATTCCGAATTTAGTTTTGTTAAATTTGAAAAAATTTTGATCAATTTTTTTGGATTTCAGTTTTTTTTAAAAAAATTCCGACTGACCTTAAGGTGCTGCAGCCAGCCCGCCACGGGGGACGGGCGCCATAGAATGGTAGTGACGAGACGACTGCATCGTTCGTCGAGCACTACTTCTGGTTGTTTGGGGGCGGCACCGGCAAGCGTCGTCCCCGGGGTTCTTCACCTGTTAGTTTGTAGGGTTTTAAGGTTTGGGTGATTTTTGGGGACAATAACTGGGGTTAAAAATTTGAATATTTAAGGTCCTTGGTTGTAATTAAGGATTAGGGTTAAGTTTTTAAAATTTCAGCCCCTTAAGTTTGAAACTTTGTTAATTCAGGCCCATAAGGTTAAAATTTATCCTATTGGACCTTTTAAAGTTTCGGGTTCAATAATTCAGTCTCTAAAGTTTGAAAATTAATTAATTTGGGTCATTAAAATTTTGAATTTTGTAATTAAGCCCCTAAAAGTTCATAATTGGTTTAAATTGGCCCCTAAAGTTTTGAATAATTAGTTTTTGACTCCTAAAGTTTCGAATAATTAATTTTTGATCTCTAAAGTTCTGAATTATTAACCTTTAGGCTCCTAAAATTTCAAAATATATCAAATATGTAAATTCGATGATTTTATTTTTCAAATTTTAGTACAAATGACTCTTTTGATAGATATAATATTCGAAAGTGAATTAATTGAAGCAACATGTTGTCAAAAAAACATCACTTGTGAAAATTAATTAACTTATAATATTAAAAGATGTTTTTATGTGTGTTATTCATGCAAATATTTGATCTGCCCAAAAGAATGTCAATATTTGGCTGAATTACACATGCACATATGATGATAAACATGTGGCGATTATTTAGTTTAACGTGTGATCAATAAATTGGTCCAAAGAAAGGTTTATTGATTGACACGTTTCTTTATTGTTAATACTTGATCACTACAACAAGAGTACTACTTAGAAGTCAATATTTATGTCCAAAGACTAAATATTGATGTTGTGCTATGTATCTTGTGATGGGCCATACCATTATTTGAAATTATTATTTGCATATTAAGGATTGTGAGCTATTCCAAAGTAATCGTTCTCTATATGGTTTCGAGATGAATTTGATTGATGATTGTACATACCACAAGTTCAGTGGGAGTAAATATATTTTTCTGATTTTATATGTTGCTGACATATTGCTTGCCGCAACGATATATGCTTATTGCACGAAACTAAGAGATTCCTAACAAGAAATTTTGAGATAAAAGATCTTAGTGACGCCTCTTTTGTATTAGGAATTCATATATACTGGGATCGTTCTCGGGGTATTTTTGGATTATAACAAAAGACTTATATCGAAAAGGTACTTAAAAGATATGGCATGCAAAATTGTAAATCAGGTGACACCCCTGTGGCTAAAGGAGACATGTTCAGTTTAAGTCAATGCCCTAAAATGATTTGAAAATTAAAGAAATGCGGAAGATTCATTATTCTTCAGCTATAGGGAGTCTGATGAATACTCAGATTTGTACATGTCCAGATATAACGTACATTGTTAGGATGCTAGGAAGATATTTAAGTAGATCGGGAATGGATAATTGGAAAGCAGCCAACGGGTCATGCGGTATTTACAGAGAACAAAAGATTATATGCTCACATACATGAAATCGAATTAGTTGGAGATCATCGGTTATTCTGATTTCGATTTCGCGGGATGTCGATGGTAGGAGATCCACTTCTTGCTATATCTAACTGCTTGCTGGATGTTCTATTTTAAGGAAGAGTGCTAAGCAGACACTTATAGTTACTTCCACCGTGGTAGCAGAATTTATAGCATGTTATGAGCAATCAAATCATGGAATATGGCTGGGAAATTGTCGCTGGGCTGCCCATTGTGGATAGTATAAAAAGACCACTCAAGTTATTTTGTGATAATAAATCAGCATTGCTATATTCCAATAGCAACATGAGCTCGATGAAGTCAAAACATATAGAGATCAAGTTCCTGGCTGTTAAAGAAAGAGTTCAGAGTGGACAGGTATCAATAGAGCATATCAGGACAAACTCCATGGTTGCAGATCCGCTTACTAAGGGATTGATACCCAAGGTCTTTCATGAGCACACTGCTCATATGGGTGTAATATCTCTTGAAGTTATCTAGTTTCAATAGGAGTTTGTATTTCTGTGTTTTTCATATTAGACACATGTACTGTCATTTTGAATATGGTTTATGGCTAAAGTTACTTTCGGTTATAAAGTTTTGGTTTATTATCTCTGAACTCATTTGAAAATAATCTCACTAAGGTATTAAGTTGGATCAATTAGAAATAGGCATGTTAACATCACATCACTTGTAATTTTCATGCTACACATCCATGATTGATCCACGTTATTCAATTATGTCAATATACGTGACCATTGATGTGTTTAGTTACGAAATAAATAGCGAAAGTCGCTTTAATCCTATGTTGATATGATTTATGGACCAAATTGTTTGGGATGCATTCGGTAATGATAGCAAAAATTTGAGTACTCATAAGGTTATATTTAATGCACAAATATAAAGGTAACACATATAGCTCAAGTAGGAGGTTGGAAGGATTTTAATCGAATATGTGGGTTTATGTGTGAAATATTGTGTATTAAATTAAAGGCTATCAATTTTGGTTAAACCCGTTTAAAGTGATCTAATAAGGTTTCAGTATTTTGGATTTTGAAGCATACAATTAAAGTATAGACATTTATGTGTAGAGACCAGTCATATTCATAATTTCATGATGAACCGAATTAGGTCAGTGGGCCACTAGTATATATATACGGTTATGGTCCTCGGATCACACGATTTTGGTTCTTCTATTTTGACTCACATCATCAGAGAGAAACAAAGGAACAATGTGTTGATCTAGAATACTAAAACTGCAGAATTCATCAATTGCCATAACCATGTCTGATTCAGGTACGCTTCCTCTTCGGTTTACATATTCTTGATGATTCAACATGAACGATTAATGTGACGGTAAAGAATTTTTCCAACGAGACTGCTAGTATGAGACCTTTACTGATAAGGAGAATAACTGGAAAAGGAAGTAAAGCTAAAACTACTTTTTGAGACTTCTTAGAAAATGTACCCTAAAGTTGATAAGTTTAAAGGGGACGTATGGAGATGGATAAAAGGATCTATAGACTTTAAGGAAGGCTTGAAAGGATTATGCTGAAAAGATGAAGGCAAGACGAAGGAGAAGCGTGACAAATTGAAGACCACGAGGGTTCAATTAAAGTCTTTGGAAGAAGAGTTGAATGGTAGGAGCAGGAAATTGATCGAGGTACCGGACTTCACACAGTGAAACTTCTGTCTAAGCCGAAGGAAAAAGACAAGGTTGTGAGGGAGAATGTCTTGGGAGACTCAACTAGTTGAACAACTGGCTGGGTCCTAGGCTAACTTTCTCAATATGCCTGAGTACACCCAGATGCCAGATGTAGCAATACAGAATGAAGAAAACGAACTTCTTATTGGTACAAGGGACGAATACCCGACTCTGGACCTAATTTTCATTTTTGAGGGGGATGAAGATTAGGTTTTCCTCCATTTGATCTGCATGCTTCGCCTATTGGGAAGCTCCAACTTCAATGCTCCTTCTACTGAATATCTTTCTATCGAAGCTTCTTCTACTGAAGCTCTTTCTACCTAAGCACCTATCCATTTTACTCCGAATCTACCAATTGAAACCAATCCTACTAATTTTTAGAATTTATAAGATCTATTTACCAACCCCATGTTGACATTGACCTAGAAATATGAGATTAATAATTCTTCTAACAACCTCCCAAACTCATTGATTTTATGCTCAAATAGGAGAGCAATGAGAGAAATGTGTATTTAAAAGAGGCTATTTAGATTTGCATGCCTTTCCTTGTTCCCAACAATGCTTATATATATTCTTGTCAGGTCATGGGGTAATTAAGTCTTTTTGCGAATGACGAATGATGTCATTGATTAGTGAACTTCTAACTGAATTTGTTATTTTTTCACATTTTATTCACCAGTCCAAATGTTTTTCATTCATCAGTTGTGAAGTCACGTTTTACATTCATTTATGTGTACTTTGATAACGGTTTCCGTTGATGCGGAATAGCTAATGAAATCTATTAAAGTACATTTCATCACTATTTATGTTCAAGATTGATAATAACGCTTCACATTACAAATGCTCGCTAACCTTAATCTGAGCTCGCACACGATTTGGTTAATTTTTTAAATGGTTGCTAGTAGAGGCATATGTTCGCTAATAATTATTTGTGAATTTTAATTAACAACTAATAGTGTCCAAAATTTGAGTCTAATAATGTTATGTTTGGGCCTTATTTCAGTTTCTTCGTTAAGCGAACCTGAAAATGAGTTGATATCCAAATGTTAATAATTCATTGTAGCAATCGAGACTAAAAAATTTTAACAAGCAAGAAAGTTTGGTTTGTATGGCCTAATTGATTCTGAGTGAAAACAAAGATTGGATAATTAACAAATAGCCCCAAAATTCGAGCTTAACCATTTATGTTAAGTGGTGAACTTGAGGTGAGAGTTTTAATATTGAAAAATCTAAAGATATTCCACTTACCAACGACAGTTGACATATGACACGATGAAAGGGACGTGCTGCGATTATAATCATTTTTTTGCATGTATCAGAGGACTATTGCGTGTTTGAAAGAACATAGACGGATTATCTCATTTGTCCGTTTGAAATACCTTTGGGTATCTCTTTCATTTAGTGGTTAGGAATTTTTTTTCTCGACGGTCAAGATCAACACTAACATGATCTAACGGCTTGTACATGCTCTGTGTACTTAGATCATGTGTATAATACACTTTCATTTTCAGAGTACGGTGCTAATAATGTACTATAAATTAGAGAGAGAAAACAGAAAAATAGAGAAGTCGATAGAATTATATGTAGAATTTTATTATAATGTTGAATCCACATTTATCGGGTGTGGCGAGCCTTCCCAGGGAGAGAGAATTCAGAGAAAAAAAACTGGCTTGCTTTGCTGTGCTTGGTTTGGGATTCCATTTCCAAGAAACCACCATGAGCTTCATACCTGAGATGAAATGGAACTCCTACTTGTTTACAACAGCCTCTTCCTCGCGAGCCATTTATTTCTTTAAAAAACTCTTTAAATATAAAATATTCTTTATTTTCAAGATTTGATACTTAAAAATAAGCTCCGAGAGATTTTCTAATTTAAGTTTGTAAAATAGAGAGTGTGTTGACTCTCCAAATTTATAGAGTTAAAACTCATTTTCTATCTTAATGTACAATGATTACATTTAATAAGTCTTAAATTTCAATACTCTCTACTTCTTAACTACTGAAACCGTATTTAAAATTATTGACCATTGAAATGTAAAAAACTATATTAAATCAAATATGAGAGACAATCAATAAATGTTTTTTGAGAAAACTAAAATAAAGAGTCAAAATATATTGTTGAAGTGCACAAAAGTTTTGACTCTTAAATTCAAATATGTTCTTTATAATGCATAAGAGCATCTCTAAGTGATTCTTTAAATATAAAATGCTCTCTATTTTTAAGAGTCAAAACTTAAAAATATACTTCAAAAGATTTTTTAAGTTAACATTTTAGTTTAAAGAGTGAGTTTCACCCTTCAAATTTGGAGACTAAAACTCACTTTCTATAATTTAATGTATTCAAAGTATTCAATTTTTAATGGAGTAAAATAATATAATAATTTAGAAGAAAGCTAATCAAAATAAGAGATAGAAAAATAATAAATATTTTTTTAGAGTAGTAAAATTAAGTGTTAAATTTATAGAGTTTGTTGGAATATTTAAAATATTTTTACATACTAAAATTTACAGATGCTCTTTAAATTGTAGAATATACTCTTTAAAAAATAGAGTCTCTTGAATATGTTCTCTTTATATATAAAGATTCATTTGAAGATACTCTTACAATTTGAATAGATACACTCTTTTAAAATAAAAAATAAGACTTAATTAGTCATCAATAATTATTTAATTTAGTTACTACTTTCTAACTAAATCTTTTGGTTTTTAGAATATCGTGCTCACAACGCATTTTAAACCATAAAGAAAAATAGAAAAATTTGACAAATTAATAGATTTGTATTGATTTTATGAGGAAATTATAAGAAATGTCCACTTTGACATGATCATTTGTAAAAATATCCAAAATTTGTTCAATGTTCATTTTCAATATTTTAGACCAAAATACATTTGTTAATAATTTATAATTCCACACTAAAGACAAATATGTGCATACAATTAAATATTTTGTTGGCCAATAAAATTGACACGTAACTTAATCTACTTATTTTAAAAGTACACATATCGAATCACAATAAAAACTATATTTTTCATGGACACATGTATAAAATGTTGAGAACTACATTTCAAATGTCAAGAACTTTATGAAATGTAGATAACTCTCATTTTTGGAATGAAATTTCATTCTAGATAAATGAAGTATCACATAAATATGATTCAATTATCGATAACTACTTTTAAAATATTGAGAACGTCATTTCAATGTAGCTTCTCATGGATGCTATTTCTTTTTTCCGAAATTCGTGACAAATTGAAAAAAAATGCTTCATTTTTTATTAAGGATATAATAGACGATTTAATATTAAATTTGGCTATTTTTGCAATAGTTATCAAAATTAGACATTTTTTAATTGACAAGCATGAAATTAGCCAATTTTGTAAATTTCCCTTCTTTTATTTATACTAGTAAGATGCACGTTCAATGCACGTGTCATAGTATAGTTGGCTATATGATAGCATAAATATAAAAAAAAAAAAATTATTTGTTTTAAGCATTAGTTACATTAAACTTAAAACACTTGAAATGATGATAAGTGACAAAAATAATATTAAGAGATTTGATTCAAAGCTTATTTTCTAGATTTTGCGTTTGAAGGTCTCTCTGTTCTTTTTAAAAAAAGACGGGACATGGATGATTAAATGTTGATGTCCTACTAAAGAGATAATGAAATTCAACATAACCCTCATTTTTCTACCTATTGAGGTAAGATATTATGTCTCATTCATCTTGTGCTCATAGAATCTCCAATTAAATGTATCAGCTGCACCAGTATTTAATTTTTTTTACTAAGACCATATGCAAGACGTATGTAGTCAAGACTAATTGATTAATGATAATACAGTGCAGAATTTAGGACAACCAATGGTCTCTATCAATATTAAAACCACAACACAACGAAAACTTCCATCATAGAGGTAAAAAGAATGACAAACGATCACCTAACTTCATAAATTCTATTGAATATCTTTTCAGCATGTGTAAAGTCTTGGTTGTGTGGGGAAGTGGAATACAAAACATGGGTGATTGTGTGGGAAAATTAAAATTTGTGAGAGAGAGGAAAGAGAAATCTAAAATGATGGTTGCGTGTGAAAAGGAACATAAACAATCACGACTTTACGTTTTATAATTCATGTAAAATTATTTTTGATATTTAAAATTTATCGATCATTTATTTATTATAGCCGCATTTCAAGATTTCAAAGGAAAATTGAAAAGCATGATTTTATGTTTAATAATTCATGCAAGATAATTTTTGTTATTTAAACTTTATCAATATATATTTATCATGGTCGCCCTTTAAACTCTTGAATAAATTTTAAATAGTTGAAAATGAACATTTGTAGTGTAAAATATCGAACCAAATGTAAAAACTGAAGAAAAATGAAATTGAGAGAAATTGGTGTGAGTATGGATGGGGGTTGATGGTGGGGTAGAAAAGAAAAATTAACGATTATGATTTTACGTTTAATAATTTAAGACAATTTTTATATTTAAATTTAATCGACAATATATTTATTATTATCAAATTTTAAGTTTTTTTAAAAAATTTGATATCGATCCAAATGGATATTCATATCGTGAAATATCGAATCAAACGAAAAATTGTAAGAAAATAAAGTTCGAAAAAAATGAAATTGGAATGGAGTTGGGATTGAAAAAAAATATAAATAATCGCGACTTTACGTTTAACAATTAATGTAAAATTATTTTGATATTTAAAATTTATTGATCGTATATTTATCATGGTCACACTTCAATATTTCCAACAAATTTTAAATCGCTTAAAACGAATATTTTTTACTTAAAATACTGAATTAAAGGAAAAACAAAAAACCAAAAACGGCTTAGCCGAGCCATAAAGCCATTTGTAACTTAAAAAAATAATGAATCAAACGTCAAAAAAAAAACTTTATCAATCATGTATTTATCATGGTCACCCTTTAAACTCTTGAATAAATTATAAATAGTTGAAAATGAACATTTGTAGTGTAAAATATCGAGCCAAACGTAAAAACTGAAAAAAAAAAAATGAATTTGAGAGAAATTTGTTTGAGTATGGGGGTTGAGGGTGGGGTAGAAAAGAAAATTTAACGATTATGATTTTACGATTAATAATTTAAGATAATTTTTATATTTAAACTTAATCGACAATATATTTATTATTATCACATTTTAAATTTTTTTAAAAAATTTGATATCGATCCAAATGGATATTCATATCGTGAAATATCGAATCAAAAGAAAAATTGTAGGAAAATAAAGTTTGAAAGAAAGAAATTGGAATGGGTTTGGGATTGGGATTGGTATTGAGATTGAAAAGAAATATAAACAATCACGATTTTACGTTTAACAATTAATGTAAAATTATTTTGATATTTAAAATTTATCATGGTCGCACTTCAACATTTTTAACAAATTTTAAATCGCTTAAAACGAATATTTGTAACTTAAAATACTGAATTAAACATAAAAAAAAAGGACTTAGCCGAGCCGAGCCATAAAGCTCGAAAATGGGACATTAGAATGATGTTGAGATTGAAAAGAAACATTTACATTTCACAATCAATATTATAACAATTGGATATGTTGGAAGGACATTTAAGTTGATGGAGGAATATTCTATCCAACAGAACACATTATAACAATTGGATATGTTGGAAGAAATTTCACCATGAACATTGGAGAAATTAACAAACCATTACCAAAGTTTACCAGAGCATAGATTAATAACCGTAGAGTTTCTGGATACAAAGTTCTTTATAATATGGCTAAAAATCTTTATACAAAAAGATTTAGATGCCTATTCCAATATGAAGGATGGACCCTACTTGCCAATGATGGACAGCAAAAGTCTGAAATCCTCAGAGACTTTATCAACAAATTTGATACCCATCAAATACCAGGATGCATCTCAACCTTACAACGTGCATGTGAAGCAAGAGATTGCCCCATTTGTCAACAAAATAAAAAAGGAGATTCCAAAAAGATAAGGAAGATGGACCAAAGGAGGACAGCTGCATATAAAAACAATCTCTTAAAGAAGATGTGACTATAATGGAGGGGCCGATAGGCTCTTAATATCAAAGCACAAATTGTTTAGTGCTATATGATATATGCAATGATGTAAGAGGCTAGTAATTTTCAGTGTTCTAAAATGCATAATGTGTTGCGAAGCGTCGAGGTCGAGAATTAAGAATCACAAGTTTAGGCGTGTCAATGCGAAGAATAAGCGTCATAATGCGTTTCGTATTTTTAAGGCATTAAATATATTTTTATATAAAAAAATAGATTTTTTAATATATAAAAAAAACAGATTTAAAAAAAAGGGGGGAATAATGCGCGCCTAGGCGCGCATTAGGTGCGCCTTTTGGTTGGAAAAAATATTTTTCCCGCATTTCCCGAATTCGACGCTTTTTGGTCGCGCGTCACGCCTAAGCGGCGCGTTTTCACGTTTTTTAGAACATGGGTAATTTTACCTCAATTAGATGTATAAATAGAGGTTTTCAGGCTAAGAGAAAGATAGAATGAATTGGAGAGAAAAATTTGAGCACTCAACTTGTGAGATAGCCAAATCTTCTGTTTAAATCTTGTACCAAATTTCAAAGATATCAACACAATTGATTTTGATATTATCATCATATCCTCTTAAATGAATAGGAGTTTCTAAACCACCTTTCCCATAGATTTTTGAAAGATTAAAAGAAGAAATCTTTCTTACTTTAACAAAAATTTTGTTTTTCTTATTTAGGATCTGTAGTTTTAATTCTAAGAAACGATAAAGTGAGGGCAAGAAGCTGAAATAGCAAAGATTCCGTTGTAACAAGAGGCCGTTGGAGGGAACAGTTTACATATTTAGAGCCTGGAGGTCACTCGATTCTAAGGATAAAAGTTTGAGATCAAAACTAAGGTAAAACTGTTTTTTTTTTTTGTTAAATTTGGAAAGAATTCTTTTAAGATCTTAAAGAATCGTATGGATTAATCATTTCAATGTTTATACTTGAATGCTCATTCATGATGTTTGAATTATTGTCTCATTATATTATCTAAAAATGTAAGAATACAGTTAAAAGATTAGATAATCTGTTAGAAAGATTGATAGAAAAAATAGAGAATATTAAAATTCAACTAAAAAAATAAAGATAGAACATCTGAAGAATATAAAAGGATTATGACAGAATATAAACAAAAGATTATAGATTATGATAATTTTAAATCAAATGATGAATTTATTTGTTAGAATTCACAAGGAATGAATTTGTTTGTTAGAATTAAGAATATAAAAAATAAGATACCAATCTCTAAAACTATACATAAAAGAAGGATATGTCTTGCAATAAATAAAAATCCATTTCATTAAAGATAATATAGACTTTTTAACATATTTTATAAAAAGGCCAATTGACTAGGCCAATTCAAATAAGGGAAATTTTTGTAAATGTCATTAAATTTAAAAATCTAAAAAAATTTGTCATTTTCACTTTTTATGAGTAAAAATGTCACTTTTTTGGTGGAAAATGCCCAAGTTATCCTTAATAACAAATATTTATGAGCATTTAATGTTTGATTTGAATGTAATTAATGATATGATGTGATAATTTAATTTAAATATTATAAAAAATTTTTATATATATATTATATTGAGTAATATGAGTTTTGTTAAAAAAAAAAAAAAGATAAAAGAATTTGAAATATTAACATAACCACACGTCATCTTCTTCTCATTAACAAACCATAACTTCTTCTCCATCTTCTTCATTTCTTCATCAAGAACACATAGGGATGTCAATGGGCCGAGCCGAGCCGACTCGGCCCATACCCACACGAGCTCAGCTCGTGCGTGGCTCGTTTCCAAGCTCGGCTCGTTGGATTTTGGGCGAGCTCGGCTCGTGCTCTAGCTCTCCCAAGGCAAGCCGCTCGTCGAGCAGGCCCACGAGCGGCTCGGCTCGTGGGCTCGTCTAATTTTTTTTTCTTCTCCTAACATTCTATAATCCTCTCCTACATTTTTTTTAAAATAATAAGAACAAAATTTTGTTTGTTGAGTTTTGTTTTTTGTTTACCCTTTTATATTTTATTAAACATAAAATATACACATTTTACAAACAATTTTTTTAAAAAATAAACCCTCCCCCTTTATCCGGGCTTGGGACCGGCTACTTCAATTTCGAGTAGGCGAAGTTAAAAATTGTACACGAACAACTTGTTACGTGTACAATTTTTTAAAAAAAAATTATAGAGGTATGAAATAACGAAAATAAAATTTTGTGATAAATGCAGTGAAATTAAATATCACTTACTTGATTACATGCAATTTCGGCATATTTATGTTGAATTCGATAATTAGCGTCTTTCCAATCTTTCACGTACATTAACGCTTCCAAAATATCTTCTTTTAGTCGATTCTTGACCTCGGAGAGAACCCTCTTCCCTGCACTAAAAGCAGACTCCGAAGCTACAGTGCTAACCGGAGGTATTAATAGATCTTTTGCCATTGCAGAAACTATTGGCCATCGGCGTTCGTTATTTCGCCAAAATTCAATGACCTCTTCTAAACTTTTCCTAACTGATTTGTTACTAGGCAAAGTATGACTAAAGTAATCAATTAATTCTAATGGCAACGCATTTGGATTAGACGGATTAGTACTTGAAGTTTGAGTACATGCAGTGGAAGTCAAACTACTGCTACTACTAGAGGAGCCACATGCATATGCAGTTGAATCATATCTATATGAGTTCATGTTTTCGAACAAATTTAAAACTTCAGCATCGTCATCCGTTATATTAGTGGGATGAACGGTTGGAGGTACACAAATAATATGTGTACCCATTCGTGAAACATATAATTCATACATTTCAGTTAACGTTTGTTCCAAATTCTTATAAGTAATAGGCATATTAAAAGTTAAAGTATTTGAAATTTGATCAATTATAAATTTAGTACCCGATAAATTATATCGGGGGTCCATGACGCATGTTAAATGAAATAACATAGGTAATTCTTCCCAATATTTTCTAAATTTTACTTCCATAGAATATATAACCGCTTCAAAATCGGGATCATTTTGAAATCTCTTAAAAGCCCTAGCAGTTATATAAAGACGTTCAAGAACCATACAACTAGTGGGATAATAAACACCAGACAATATATTTGTAAACTCATAAAAACTTGTCAAGAAATTTTTAATTTTAAAAAGTACATTCCAATCGGATTCATTCAAGATGGTATCGTCTTCGTCTCTAACATGCCTATTGTTATAAAATTCGGTAATAAACGCTTCATAACCTTCACATGATTTTAATAATAAGTAAGTTGAGTTCCATCTATGGCTTATGTCAGTAATAAATGTTTTAGTATGTGTATTCCCACCTTCCTCACAAAATTCCTCGAATGCTTGTTTCCTACTAGGTGTAATCGTGATATATATAAGTGCATTCCTAATTCGGTTAATTTCATCATTCACATGTTTTAACCCGTCTTGTACTATTAAATTAAAAATGTGGCACACACATCGAATATGAAATAAATAACCACCAAAATCAGGTTGAAGTATTCTATGCAATTTATCGATAACAACCTTATTTACAGTAGCGTTATCGAACGTAAAAGAACGAATTTTACTCTCACATTTATATTCTTTAATTATGAATATAATAGCGTTAAATATTGTTTGAGCGTTGTGCGGGTACTCAACAATTTTAAAAACAATAATTTTTTTATGCATGACCTAAAGTGGGTCTATATAGTGTGCAGTTGCAGCTATATAACCCCTCTTATTAATCCATTCCCACATATCTGAAGTTAACGATATCACACCCCCATATTTTTCTAAATCTGAAATTAATAGTTTCTTTGAATTCATAAAATATTCAATTGTATCAGACCGAAGAGTATTTCGACTTACCCCAACGTACCTCGGTTGATGATATTGTTTGACGTAGTTGACGAAATGTTGGTTGTCAGCTATTGCTAGTGGCAACTCCGCCGCGGCAACGAACTTCACCATTCCCTTTCGAGCTTCATCCTTCGAATACATCCATGTAGAAAGTGGCGTAGTTGTAGCACCGGCGCTTGGAGTGCCAAACTGTAGTTGTGTTTGACCAGCTGGAAGAAGCCCATGTTTGGCCGCACATGTTTTGTAGTGACAGTTGAGGTGGGTGGTTCCAATGCCTCTTTACCATGCCAGTCATTGTTGGCAGTATTTACATACTGCTTTGGTTTTTGAAATTCCATCAACCACACGACCAGCTTGAACCAATTTGAAATGGTCCCAACATTTTGCCTGCTTCTTCCCCTTTCTCTTCCCTCTTGCATCGTGAATATTTAATGTAGGTTCATCTTGTTCCAAATCAATCGGAACACTAGAATCAACATCAATGTCATCCAAATCAATTGGATTTGGATGACTACCTTCACGAACGTCGAAATTTTCAATGTTTTCTGGAATTGGTAATTCATTTAGACCGGCGAATTCATTCCCAAATTGATTTTGGGCATGTGTTTTGTCTTCTATACCAAACAAATTTTCAACAAATGCTCGTGGATCCATTTGTGATAATAAAAATTGAATTGTAAAATCAAAATAATAATGTAAAAAAATGTAGAAGGGGATTATAGAATAAATGAATGAAATGGTTGATAATGATTTGTAAATTGTAGTAGAGACTAGAAAGTAGAGTAGAGTAGAGATTAGAGAATGAAATTGTAAAAGTTTGGTGAGAAAAAATTGTTATAATAGGTAGGTATTTATAGGAGAAGAAAAATTAAAAAAAAAAATAGTGACCAAACGGTCACTTGTTAACTTTGTTGATTTTATTTATTTATTTATTATTTTTTTAATAGTATGTGGACGAGCGTCCACAAGCTGCTCGCTCGGCTCGTGGGCTCGTCCACAAGCTACTCGGCGAGCCGCTCGCCGAGCAGCTCGTGAATAGTGCGAGCTGAGCCGGCTCGGCTCGTGCTCGGGCTCGTTTTTTGACGAGCTCGAGCGGCTCGTGGGCATGAATAGTACGAGCCGAGCCGACGAGCCGCTCAACTCGATTGACATCCCTAAGAACACGAACACATTACTATTGAATTCATCATCCATTTTAAAAGGTTAGCCTTTACAAATTGTTTATAATTTTATCTTATAGATTCCTATTTATTAGATGTTAAATACAATATGGTCAAATGTATTGAGAGAAATTTTTGAAACTATTATTTATTGATTTGTTTGGTTTTTGAAATATTTGTGAAAGATAAAAATATCAATATCTTGTACAAAACTGAAGGATTCCATATTTAATGAAGCATTGAATTATTTATTAATGAGAAGATGTTTTCATGAGATAGTTGAGAATTTATTATCACCATTAATGTTTTCAATAATTTATTCAAAGGAACCAAATACATATTTTGAAGTTTCCCGGCACTTCGTACAGTTCATATGTGGAATAGTTCTGTTGAAACAATCGGTTTGGACATGTGATCTATCAAACCCGACATTTATGAATTGTCGAGATAGACAATTTAACTGTCGAATTCGACACTTGAAAACTGTTGACACATCTTTGATTTCACCTTCTGCTACCCCATATATTTCAATATTCGAATGTTTCACATTCATATTATTAAATGTAGACATATTTATTGTGTGAAATTATTACCGTTGCAATCCCAACATTTCAGGTATGAGTAATCATTTGAGATTCATCATGTCGTATGTGGGACAGTTTGTTCATGTGGATGACGAATGGAAGTGGAGAGGGGACAAAACCACTTCCATTTTAGTGCCGACAAGTATTTACCCTAACCGGACTCGTACTACGATTGAAGGACAAACTTAGTATTCTTGATCCCCGCACTCAAATTAAATTGAATATTGGAGGGATGTCTATAGAGAAGCAATATGGAAGTGGGCTGGGTTGTTCCGAACAAAATTACAAGTACTCATATTTTGCCACCCGTTGTGCGTCGTCCTCCAGGTAGACCACCCACACGACGTAAGCGATCCAGGTATGAGTCTACCACACGACTCAGGAAATGCACTCACTGCGGTAGGACAACATGTTACCACCCCTCTGTAACATAACCGATTTAAACAGGCTTCATCTCCGGAAGTCGTTGAAGTAGTATGTTAAATATTCCCCAATGACGTTGTACAATATGAAGTTATGTCATCTTTTTATTTTCATTATGGTTTACAGACGTTATTGCTCTTTATATTCGTGCGTTATCGTTTTCAACTTAGATTACTATTTTGAACTTACAATCTCATTCTAAATCCATTATCGTTTGCAGACAGTAGTATCCATCTTCACATTTACTACTAAAATACGGCTTCATTGACATTATACTGCATGATAATTCAACATTTTATTTGTCATTCCTGACAGATTGTTTCAGTTGTTCTCGATAGTTGGGACAGAATAGAAACTGTAACTACACATATGACAACCCAACAGTTCATATGTCGTTCACGACAGATTGTCTCTGTCGTTCTCAACAATTGGTACAGATCACAAACTGTAACTACATATAGGATAACCCGACAATTCATCTGCTAGTATCCATAGCTTCAACATAGATAACATAGGCAACATTTCCTAATTGACAGAAAATTTCGGTATCCATAGTTCATCTGTCGAGATAACAGCATCTGTCTAGAATTACTGCTAGTAACTGTCGGGAACGGCAGTTCAGCACGATGCTACGTCTCTACTGAAGTGAAATGTCGAGAAATCTACTTCTGTCCTATAATTAAATAGATATTTTTCAAGATATTCTTACTCAATAATGAATCGGGCAGAAACATTAAAAGTACAAACTTAACGATGTCTCCTAAATTCAACAGTTGACTTAAAAACGGCAAACAAAACAAATGTAGCGTACAAAAGAAATGGCATAGTTAACGATGTCTTTAACAGTTGACATATCACAAATACATCAACATCCACCGTACATCCAAAAGTTGCAAAACGAGTATTGTTCATCATACTATCAAACAAGTTTTTTTGAAACTAATTCTTGATTCTCTTCCTCCTTCCCCTGATGTATGGAGTCCTGGTAGATGAGGCAGGGAAGCGAAGGCGTATCGATCGCCGCCTCTTTGTGTTAATTGCATCGTTGCCTTCGACGGGTATGGTGGTAGCCACGGGTATGTCGTGACATCGTCTATGCACAAGTAGTATGGCCTGAATTAGTTATCCAAAAAGTAGGTAGATACTAACATAACATAGCTCACAAACATCTAATTACAGTCTTCGGGTACCTAAAATCAATAGCATGAATCCTTTTTTGGGAACTTACCTTCATGTTGGACCATGGCATTAGAAGTGGGTAGTATTGTTTCCTCCATGGCATCATCCAACATTGTTGTACCATCTGCATTGAAATTATGAGAAGATATTCAACATTAGTTTTCAACTCAACATTCTTATAGTCTATTAAAAAAATTCTGCATAGTAAAACTTCTCAAATACTAAACTTACCATCCGCCTCCATGACGTGAAATTCTAAGGGAACTTCCTCGTTATCCGGGCAGGACACTTCGGGGTCGATGTCTCCTCGATCTAGTTGAAAACAACATTTGCAATATTAACGAATCATGTCATCGATTTCTAGTTTATATACTAGAGAACAAGATTAGAATCTTAAAAATTTTGAATTGCTCATACTTTACATACGTACCATTCACATCCTGCTTCTCACCAGGCAACATACCCTCCAGTCGTTCGGCCACGGACCTTTGGGGTCGATGTCTCCTCCATCTAGTTGAAGACACCTAAAGTAGGGAAGCTATCTCGGAAGTACAATGCCTACCCTCTCAAACTTGACACGGGAGAGGAGAATACTACAATCTTGAGGCGACGAGATTATGTCTTGACACAATAGGTTAGCATTAACAACATGTATCTGCAACGCATGAAATAGCCCATTAGTTTTCGTTGATCGATCATTTTTTGCAAGTAAATTCATGCACCAACTAAATATATATGTCATAATGCCACTCCAAAAGAGCCAAGAAAATATAAATTTCTTTTTCCTGGGTTGTCCCCTTAAAGGGAAATGTTCACAAGAAATATTTCAATATTGTAACAGATAAATTGCTCATCACAGGGAAAATTTGCATATAATTCAATTAAATGACTCTCCACACCTCAAAAATCCAACTAAACGCATACAGGGACGTGTTTATAAATTATTCGAATTATAAATAGATAAAAGTGAGTGATGGATAAGTGACTTGTATTTGTGGATCCCTTGAAAAGTATGGTTTTTGTTTGTAAATAGAAGACGCTGCATGCAAGGCGTGTAAAAGATATTTGAAAGTGAAGAACTAAGGCAAGCTACTTTTTCAGTGACATCTTCACATAAAAGAAGATCTTTATAATCAAACAGTTGAAAGAGAGAAGAAACAATTGAAATCATTACAAGTTGAAAGAGAGAGGTGAAGCGGAGGAAACAACAGAAGAAAAACCCAAGGAGAAGGAAAGTTATAAGTGAAGAAAGGACGTATCAACAAAACATGGATAGTTGATAAAATTTTCCAATTTTAGTTATCAAAATATTTAGGCAAACTTTTATTTTGCACATCGTGGAGCTCTTGGTGATGTAAGTTACTTAACAATTGGTATCAAAGTAAGACATTAGTATTCTTGACGTGGGAAAACCATTCAGAAGTAGTAGATAAGTTGCTAAAAAAAAGCATTTTAGAGGAGGTGTTTCAACAACATTTGTTCGGGGTTTGAAGATGAAATTCGATAGTTAAATTGGAGCAACATGTATGAATCTGTAAAATAAATGTAAATCTTGAACAACATTATAGTTCTTGTAGATTATCTCATGACTACCAAGAAATCGACATCTATACCTAGTTAATTCGCTCACAACACTGAGAATTGAACTCATTGCTTCGCATAGAAGGATTGCTAGTGAATTAACATTTTCATAAATGATGCCCTGTATCATTTGTGCTTTAACTTATTAGAACTAACCTGGATTTTAACCCTTGTAGTGGTGTCGAAGGGGGTCATATAATACTATATTCCTATTAATTGAGCATTTATTAATTGGTGTTATTCGAAATAATTGAGATCTTCTGAATACTACTCAACTATTTTTTTATATTGTCATTAGAAGGATGAGAGCTTAAGAAGATGGAAGGAGAAGCTTCTTGGCTGCCTCAAAAGTGATTTAAATGGTTCGTTTTAAAAATCGTTGTTCCATGATATTGCACCCTTCACTCTATATATTCATCTTGCTTTTTCAATAGTAACTGTGTCTAATTTGTTAGGACAAATGGAGCATGAGGTTAAATTTCCATCAATTGGGATTATATCCTCTGATTTTGGGGAGCTCATTAGTCCCTTGCTTATCGCTGATGACCATGGGTAGAGATAGGGAGGGCTGGGGTGGGCTGTAGCCTACCCTTGCCCAAGCCCAATTTGTGAAAAAAAAAAAAAATTGGTTAAAGCCCAATTATCCTTTTCAGCCCACCCTTGCCCAAGCCCACAATTTGAAAAAAAAAAAATTTTGGTTAAAGCCCTAGCCCATTTGAAAAATTGAAAGCTTAACCCACCTAAAATTAAACCCAATTCCCAATCCCACATTCCCACCCATTTACCCGAAACCCAAACTCTCTCCACTCTCTCTCACAATCTCAGACATCGTCCTTCACAGCCTCACTCTCTCACTCTCTGCTCTCGCCTCTCTCTCTGCCTCAAAGCTGCGAGAGGCAGGTTAACCCTTCCATTCGTCACTTCGTCCCTCTCTGTCTGACTCTTTCAAACCCAAAATTGCGAAACCCTTCCTCCAATCGACCAACAGTCCGCCAAAGCAGAACGCCATCGCCCGTCTGTGACTATAAGTCTGTGAGAAATTTAATTTTTTTTTTTTTGGTTTTTTGTACTGAATGTTGATAGTTGATACTTGATAACTGATAAGTACTTGGAGGCTGGAGGTTGAAGCTGTAGTTTTTTGTCTGAATTTTTTTTTTTTTTTTGCTTTTTTCTTTGGGCTGTGGCTGTCGGGGTTTGAAATTGGGGTTTGAATTTATAATGGGGCGTCATTTTGTGTGGACTATGGAGTGTGGTGTCTTACTGTCTTTGTGCATTTGTGTGTTTCAATGTGGTTGTGGCTTGAATTTGTGCCTTAGCCTTAATTAGGTGGTTGTGTTTCAATTGCAATTGTGGTTTCAATGTGTTTCAATGTGGTTGTGGACTGTGGAGTGTGGGGATTGAATTTGTGTATTTGAATGTGCCTTAGCCTTAATTAGGCATTTTTTGAATTGAATTTGGAAGTGTCTCAATTAGGCATTTTTTTAGAAAATGTTAGTTCAGAAATTTAGCCAACCGCAATTTACATAGGAATTTATAGGATATTAAAGGTTTTTTTTTTTTTTTTTTTGAGATTTATGCTCTTAGGTTTAATATGGAGGAAGACCGAGCTTCTTCCAAGAAAGGAAAAACTTTGTTATCTTTTTTTTCACAGAGTAACAAATATCAGGGTACTCAAATTCCTACGGCATCCACTCCAACTCCAATTTCATCCCTTGAAGTTGAACGATTATCATCTTCTAATCTTAATGTAGAACCACTTGATTCTATTGAACGTGACCCAGGAAAAAGAAAGCAAATATGTGAACATCCATTAAATGAACGCGATCAGATCAGGCGAGCCTATTTAAATGTTGGACCTTATCAACCAAAACTTTTGGACTACCAGAGTAAAGAATGTGGAAAGTAGAAACGTTGATTTCAGAAGCGTTGGTACAATCAGTTTCCTTGGTTGGAATATTCACCTACAAAACATAAAGCATATTGTTTTTATTGCTTCCTTTTTCTCAATGATAATGCTCCATCTATTATTTCATCGTTGGTTACAGTTGGGTTTGACAGTTGGAAGAGGGTCAACAAAGGCAGTAAATGTGCATTCCTTATTCATGTTGGTACAACATCGTCATCGTATCATAATGGTTGTAAGAGAAGAGCTGAAGATTTAATGAAAACAACTCAACATATTGACAAGGTAATGCAATCTGTATCAGCCGAGGAAAAACGTAAAAATTGTTTACGCCTGAAGACCACTATTCAGAGTGTTCTGTGGTTAGCACTTCAAGGTTGTTCCTTTAGATGCCATGACGAATCTCAATCTTCAATGAATCGTGGCAATTTCATTGAACTGATGGATGCATTTGGAAAAATGAATGTGGAAGTAGGAAATGTTGTTTTGGGTAATGCTCCTAAAAATGCTACATACACTTCTCCAGACATTCAAAAAGAGGTTTTAAACATTATGACCAATAAAGTACGACAAAGAATTCGTGACAAAATTGGGGATGCAAAGTTCAGTATTCTTGTTAACGAAACACGTGATGAATCTTCACAACAACAAATGGCCATTGTCTTGATGTTTGTGAGTAGTATAGGAATTTTGACAGAATGTTTCTTTGCAATCAAAAGCGTTAGTGATACTACCTCATTAAATCTCAAGAATCAGATTTCTGATTTTCTTGTTCGTTTCAACCTTCAAGTGCAAAACATGAGAGGTCAAGGGTATGACGGTGCTAGTAATATGCGTGGTTCTTGGAATGGACTACAAGCATTATTCCTTAGAGATTGTCCATATGCATACTATGTCCATTGTTTTGCCCATCGTTTACAACTCACAATGGTTTCTGCAGCTAGAGATGTCTCGAATATTAATCCATTTTTTTCTCATTTGGACAGTGTTATTAATATGATTGCATCATCTCCTAAGCGTATGAGTTGAAAAGTGTCCAAAGAAAAGAAATTGAGCATTTGTTGGAAATTGGAGAACGAGAGTCGGGAAGTGGGGCTAATCAGATTGGTAATTTGCAACGAGCCTGAGATACTCGTTGGTCTTCTCATTACAACTCTGTAAAGAGTTTGATTGATATGTATGTTGCAACTTGCAAAGTGTTTGAGTATCTTAGTGATATTCTCCAAATACAAGAACTCGGTCCGAAGTTGATGGTGTATACAAAACCATGACAGCATTTGCATTTGTATTTATCTTACATTTAATGCGTAGAATTTTGGCAATTACGGATGTACTTTGTCAGGCCCTTCAGAAGAAAACTCAAGACATCTTAACTGCAATGAGATTTGTCCATACTACAAAAAGTATCCTGCAAGCATTGAGAGAAGGTGGTTGGGAAGAATTTCTTGAAGAGGTGAAACTTTTTTGCTAAAAAAATGATGTACATATACCGGACTTTGATGGTTCTTACATAGTTGGTCGTTCTCGTGGTCGTGAGTATCCTACAGTTGAACATCATTACCACTTTGATATTTTCAATGCAGCCATAAATTGTCAGATGGTGGAGTTAGATACAAGATTTAATGAGACATCATTAAAACTCCTTTATCTCAGTTTGGCTTTGGATCCAACAAATTCTTTTGAATCATTTAACATGGATAATAACTGCGAGCTTGTGCAGAAGTTTTATCCTAAAGATTTTTCGCAACAAGATATTTATTGTTTGAAAATTGAGTTGCAACATTATAAGAATGATGTGATAACCGAACCTCGATTTCATGTGCCTACACTTTCTGATTTATGTCGGGAATTGGTTGCAAGTAGAAGGTCAGAGAGTTACGTCATTTTGACTAAATTGATTCGTTTAGTACTGACACTACCGGTTTCAACAGCGACAGTAGAACGAGCATTTTCAGCAATGAAACATGTGAAGACAGAGATTCGTAACAGAATGGATGATGATTTTCTTGCTGATTGTTTAACACTAAACATTGAACGATAATTTAGTATTAATTTAGATCTAGATTCTGTTATAGATGAATTTTATGCTATAAAATATCGTCGGGTACAATTGTAATATGTAACGTTATATTACAATTTTTCTAGTTATATATAAATTTTATTCGTACATTCAATTTTAAAAATTTTTGCTCCCCGTATGACACATTCCTGGCTCCGCCCCTGCTGATGACCAGAGGAAACGTGTACTTTTATCCCAACTATATTTCCAAACCCACAAGATTCAAACATCCAAAACCGTTCAAACCAAGAAATCCTAATTTTCCCAAACACCCTAATTCTTTGAAACCACTAAAATCACCACTAAAAATTTACATGAACACGTCAATTTTCAGGAAAAACAAAATTATCAAAGAAATATATCCCACAAAATATTTGTTCAAAAAACATACTAGTTTGAGCTATATTAACCAAAGTAGTTCGAGCTATATTCAAACAATTTGAGTGGAATATGACGCGGAGTCTGGAGTCGTCGACATCTTCGGCATCCTTCACGGGCGACCTCATGACGACACAGCCTAACAGAGTCGAGAAATTAATTTTAGTCAAATCTCATTTAATGCTATATATATAAGGTATTTAAATTAGAATAATGCTACTTACAGTCGCTCACTGTAGCAGTCGCCCTATGTGACATATACATGTCAAGTTTGTATTTGATGCATTGAATGTGGTAAAAAACTACCACATTAATGCATCAAATAACTACATGACATGTGTGTGCTACATAGGGCGACTGCTGCAATAAACGACTGCAAGTAGCATTACTCTTTAAATTATGCAGATGGGCAAAAATACCCAAATTTGACAATCTTGAAAAAACTTTAAAAAAGTGACATTTTTGTAGATGCAAAACAAAAAATGCAATTTCCTCTTTGGAATAATGCCCCACTTATCTTCCCCTTCGTCGTCGTCGTCTGGGATCTCCCACCACCCTTGCAGCACCCACCTGCCGCCATCCCATCACCACTGCAACCCCTAACCATCAACACAGAGGAATAAACCAATTCATACAATTCTATTTGCAGACCCGAAGACCGCTGCCGCTGCAGCCACTGAGAAAATGGTCGATACTTACCTGAACCCCATAATTACCACACTCTCAGATCTTTGATCGTAATTTACCACCTTTCCCCTGCATCCCATAACAAGCTTTTAAATCAAAATCCATTCACAATGGACCAAGCAAAAGCTCTGGCAAAAGCTCTGGTCAAGAACTCAAATAACCCCACACTCGCATGGCAACTCTTCAAGCGTACTCTCGATAACAAATATAATAATGTATGGGTAAATGATGATGATTATGATGATCTCCACTCCTTCCAATATCCTCTCCCTCTCATAACACGCATTCTTATTCGCGCCCACATGTTTACAGAAATTGACACTCTGCACAATCATCTCCTCCTCTCACAACCGCTAAAACCCCCACATAATTCTTTATATTGCATTGTCAAGATGTTGGCAAAGTCAGGTTACATTGACAAGGCATTGTCTAATTTTCAATCTATTCGAACCCATTTCCGGAATAACCCCCCTTCCTTATCCCTGTACAATCTTCTTATTGAAAGTTCTCTTAAACAAAAATGTCCAGATATTGTGTTCTGGTTATATAAAGACATGATTTTTTCTTCAGTGAAGCTAGAAACTTACAGTTTCAATCTTTTGATTAGTGGGTTGTGTGATTCGGGTAGGTTGGCTGATGCCCAGAAACTGTTTGATAAAATGCGCGACAAAGGTTGTGAACCTAATGAGTTCAGTTTTGGGATTTTGATACGTGGGTATTGCAGACATCGACTTTTGTATAAGGGATTGGAGCTTTTGCATTTGATGAAGAAAATGGGTGTTTCTTCTAATATGGTGGTGTATAACACATTGATTGCGAGTTTCTGCAAGGAGGGTGAGAATGATGAAGCTGAGAGATTAGTGGAGAAAATGAAGGAGGATGGCCTTACTCCAGATGTTGTCACATTTAACATTAGGATTTCTGCTCTTTGTGACACTGGAAAGATTCTAGAAGCCTCGAGAATTTTTAGGGATATGCAAATTGATGAGTTAGGATTGCCGAAACCTAATGAAGTGACATACAAATTGATGTTGGAGGGTTTTTGCAGGCAGGGGATGTTGGAAGAAGCAAAGACTTTATTTGAGTCTATGGAAAGAGATGGTCTTTTTCCGAATGTGGAGAGCTATAACATATGGCTGTTGGGTTTGGTGAAGAATGGGAAGCTTTTGGAGGCTCAGTCAGTCCTTAAAGATATGATGGACCGTGGTGTGGAGCCGAACTTATACTCATTCAATATTT
This sequence comes from Fraxinus americana, assembly GCA_035079005.1. Classification (NCBI taxonomy): domain Eukaryota; kingdom Viridiplantae; phylum Streptophyta; class Magnoliopsida; order Lamiales; family Oleaceae; genus Fraxinus; species Fraxinus americana. The sequence goes on along the minus strand of CM068707.1, from coordinate 20,099,482 downwards.
TGATTGACGGGCTATGCAAGAATGATATGCTTGCTGATGCCAGAGCAGTTGTAGGTTTGATGATCACGAGCGCAATTTCCCCGGATACAGTCACTTATAGCATTCTGCTTCATGGGTATTGCAGAAAAGGAAAGGTAATTGATGCCAATAAAGTTCTACATGATATGAAAAGGGCAGGATATTTTCCAAACACTTACACTTGCAATATACTGCTGCACAGTATGTGGAGAGAAGGTAAAATAGCCGAAGCAGAGATGTTACTGCAAAAGATGAATGAAACAGGGCGTGGATTGGATCCTGTGAGCTGTAATATTGTGATTGATGGTCTGTGTAGAAATGGGAAGGTTGATAAAGCAGTTGAAATTGTGAGTGAAATGTGGACTCATGGAAGTGCTGCTCTTGGCAACTTGGGAAATTTATTTATTGGTCTAGTGGACAACAACGGGGAAAAATGCTTACCTGACTTGATCACTTATTCAACTGTTATTAATGGGTTATGCAAGGATGGAAGGCTTGATGAAGCTAAAAAGAAGTTTGTTGAGATGATGGGAAGAAACTTGTGTCCTGATTCAATTATTTATGATATTTTTATACATAACTTATGTAAGAGAGGGAAGATATCATCTGCATTTCAGGTTCTCAGAGACATGGAGAGAAAAGGTTGCAAAAAGAGCATACAAACTTATAATTCATTGATCCTCGGTTTGGGAAGTAAGAATCAAATATTTGAAATGTTTGGCTTGATGAATGAGATGAAAGAAAGAGGTGTTTCTCCTGATGTTTACACTTACAACAATGTTCTTCGCTGCCTATGTGAAGGAGGAAGAAGTGAAGAAGCTACTTCTCTTTTAGATGAGATGTTGCAAAATGGGATAACACCCAACATATATTCCTTTAAATTGTTAATAAAAACTTTCTGCAGGACTGGTGAGTTCAGACCAGCACAGGAGGCATTTGACATCGCCCTTAGTTTATATGGCCACAAAGAAGTACTTTATTGTCTATTGTTCAACGAATTGCTTGCCGGAGAGGAGATCTTGGAAGCTAAGCAATTGTTTGAATCTGCATTAGACAAATGTTTTGATTTAGGAAGCTTTAATTACGGAGATCTCATAAATAGACTGTGTCAGGGCGAAAATATAGAATATGCTCTTGAAATCATCGAGAAAATGGTGAAGAAAGGATTGAAGTTTGATCCTGCATCATTGATACCAGTGATTGATTGTTTAGGTGAAAGTGGAAATAAGCATGGGGTTGATGAACTAACAGAGAGGATGCTGTCGATGGCTTCAGAAAGTGAGATGGGAAATAATATTTACCGTCATCACGGGCAGTTAATTAATGGGAAACAAAATAAATATGGTGGAAGCAAGTGGCAAGCCATTCTGCAAAGGTATCGTACTGAAATGGATTCAGGCTGGTTTTCTGATCTGATGTTAAAAGAAAGTTTATCCGTTATAATTTATACATGCCATGAGATGACACTTTATTTTTTCTCCATGTTATCATTGAACTTCACTGTGTAAAAGGATATAATTTTTGTCTTCTCCGAGAAATCCTTCCAGTACACCTCTAGAAGTGCATTAACTATGTTAGTATGTTCTTCAACGTTAAACAATTGCTGGCTTACCATAAAGTACCTAAATTATATTAGGCTCAACAGTTCCATAATTGTTAAAAACACTGTTGAGACTACATAAGTCCTTTTTTAATTGTTACATGATCAATTTTCCTCATTATGCCTTTTTCTTTTTGTTTTGTTACTATGTTGATATTCTGTCCACCAGAGATGACGGCAGTGGAATAGCTGTGAAAACTCTGAAGCGTGTGCAGAAAGGCTGGGGTCAAGGAAGTTTATCGTATTTGCAAGCCCAGAAAAATGACTTTATTGATTATTGGGATGCCACTGCCTAAAAATTTCTATTACTCAAGGCACCCGCTCAAATTTCCTTAAGGTGAGGCAGTTGAATGGTAACGCTGTTTCTCTTTCATAATGGGCGAAGGCATGATGCGTGATTTATTTTCTCTTCCCTGTAGTTCTGGCTAGCTTATGATTTTGATTCATTTTGGGGTCTCCTTCAGTCTACATTATCAGAGAAAACAAGTTCTGCAACAATGGTCATGTGTGGACACCTTGGGCGCAAGTTTCACTTTCGTTGTAAGCTGGTAACTCTCTCTCTCTCGATCTACTATGTTTTTCTCATCTTTCCCCGATCTATCTATGTTATTTAAAATTTATTTGTCAAGAGTGTAAACTTTATGTATAATTTATATATTATTTTTAACATGTGCAATTTATGTGTTACAAGCACAAATATTACGTGTAATTTCTATAATTTTTTTTTGATGTTTATGTGTAATTTATTTGTTAAAACTATGTGTAATTTGTTGAAATTTATTTATAATTTTTTTTTTGTTTAATATATTGATTTGTAGGAAATTTTAAATTTGTTTGGTATTTTACTAAATTTATAAGGAATTTTTTTTTTTAATTAAATTTTCCGTCAAATGCTTATTTCAACTTCCCATAATAGCTGAAATTAAAGCTTTTTAGAAATGCTCAAAATTTGAGCTTCTCTAAAACAACTTTAAAAGCACTTTTGCTATCCAAGGAGGGCTTTTGGACTTCCTTCCAAACACATTCTTAATGCTGGCTATTCCAGTATATCGTCTTTGAAATCTTGTTCTGTTATAGCATGCTCCAGATCAGCCTAATATTACAGTTGCAATTTTTGATACTTAAGACTGGGGCCGGTTTCGTTCTCCAAGCTTTGAAACAGTATTGTTGCGCCGAGATATGGCTTCCTCCTTTTGTTTTGCTCTGAAAAACTCAGTCAAGATTTGGAAGCTATCAAATATGATGTAATGCTTCAGACCAGCCTACAATTGGTCCTGCAACGTTAAAAAATTTTGATATCCTTAGAAAGGCAGAGTTTTGTAGCTTTGACGCAATGATGGTGAGCTGATGGTTTTTATCTTCATTCACTTCTATTTGGCTATGACAAGCTTTTGATCTTAAATTAATTTTTTCTTTATTTCTCCAGCATTGAGGATTTCTGCCACCTCTTAAGTCGAGTATCCATTTTCTCTTCTATCTGTCCAAAATTTGCTGCTTATGTCAACTTCCTGGTATTTGTTCTTCCTTCATATATAAGTTGCAAGAGTTTTCGTTTTGTATAAATTCTATCCAAAATCGGTATCTATCTTCTTGATAAAGTGAATGAAAAAGAAAAATTATTGGGTGGTTAAATATGTTGTTTACCTGTGAAGATATAATTGTTTCTGTTCTCAGAGTTATCTTTTTATATTGTTACATTCTTGTAAAAACTTCTCGGTAGTATTGATTTGCAACACCTTTGGCTGTAATCCTAAATTTTATGTTCTGCTCAGAACTTTTCTTTACATTCTGTCTGTAACTGTACTATAGTACAAATCATTTAGAACTTTAATGGATGCATAATTGCACATTATTTATCTTTCAGAGAAAAGAATATGAAAATCGAGCAGAATATGAACAACTCATCAACCCGGTATGTATGTATGTATGTATGTATGTATACAAGAAGGTCTAAACTATATGCTAACAAAATTAAGTTGCAATTACTATGTCAATATTTATATGTGATAATATTGTTACAGTAGTAGTCTTATACATAATTTTGTGAAAGGAGTTGAGGGATCATCATGAACATAAAATACATCACTGCCCTCATCGTCCAGGCGCCTCAGGAAAAAAAAAAAAAAAACGGAGCACTAAGTAATTGTTAGAAGACAACCAACCTACTGAAATGGAAGAACCAGCAAGAGGAAACCAGCAGCAGCTAGAAGGAACAAGCAGCCAGCAATGGAAGAAGCTGCAGACAGAAAACGGCTGAGCTGGCCAACAAACAAACCGAATGAGGAAGCCTCTAGAAGGAGATAGATAGGAATTTTGTATGAGTTAGAAATCTATTGTAAATTCTGTTTTTGTAGCATGTGAATGAATTTTCTAGAATAGCATGTAAATTCTGTATATATATAAATCCCTTTGCCAATATACACTTCAATCGAGGAAGTTTAATACAATTGTTCTTTTCAATTCTTCTCTTTATCGACTTCCTGATTTTCATTTTACAAACTTGAAATGGTATTAGAGCTAGGCTTGGAGGAGTCTAATGCTTGGAATGCAAATACAGATCAAACACAAATCCCAAATCCAAATATCAATCAATCCGACATCTCATCAAGTGCTCTAAATCACAATCCAACACAACCAAATAGCCCATACTTCATTGGAAGCAATTATCACACTAGAGCTATGTTTGTTACTCATATTTTAGATTCTAACAACTACCATTCTTGGGCACGGTCAATGAAGAAGGCATTGAGGATTAAAAACAAGAGTTTTATTGATGGAAGCTTGAATGAACCAGTGGATCCTAATGATTCACTCATGGAGCACTGGCTAAGGTGCAATGACTTGGTGATTACATGGATGCAAAACATTATGGAAGTTAATATAAAATGTAGCACAACCTATGCTAAAACTGCTCAACCGCTATGGATAGAGCTTGAGTAGCGCTTTGCTCAACAAAATGCTCCTCGAATTTTTGAGGTCAAGCAAGCTATAACTGTGCTACTGCAGGGCCAGGATGCTGTAAGTACATACTTCTCCAAATTCAAAACTCTCTTGGATGAACTCATGAACTATGAAGCAATTCCCAATTGTAGTTGTGGAGGTTTAGGGACTATGGTTCTCAATCAACCGAGAGATTGGATAATGAAGTTCTTTATAGGTTTAAATGACTCATATAAGGAAATTAAGGTTTGATCAAACCATTCCCTAGCCTCAATGAAGTCTATTCGATAATACAGCAAGAAGAGAAGGGAAATATCAACTGAGAGATTTATACATGAGTCAATGGCCCTTTTCACAAAGGGGAACTTTAGAGAAAGGGGGAGACAAAGTACTTATGCACCAAAGAGGGATAGATATTACTGCACTTTTTGCAAAATGACAGGGCATTCACTTGATAGGTGTTTTAAAGCAAATCCAGACAAGCCTGTTTGCACTTACTATCAAATGCATGGTCATCTAATGAAAAAATGTTTCAAACTCCATGGCTATCCTCCAAACTACAAGCTAAATGAGAAAGAAAAGGGATCAGCAAACCAACCCATGGCATCCTTATCTCCTACATGCCAGGTTGAGAGCAACAAAACTCAGATGGCATTAAATCAAGAGCAAATTTCACAACTCATGGCTCTCCTTAAACCTATTATTAGCCAACAAAGTTAGATTCATTCAGCCAATAATGCTCAGAGTGTTTTTACTACCACTTCTACTGATGAAAACATACATAAACTATTTGGTATTTCTCTCTGTGTTAAATCAAAATACTTGAACATATCAAGCGGTCCATGGATCCTAGACACAGGGGCAACAGATCATATGATCTGCTCTACTTTATTCTTTTCATCAATTCATGTTGAAGTTACTTACTCAATTGCCTTGCCAAATGGAGACACGGTTCCTGTTACTCACACAGGAACTATGAAAATCTCAGATACTTTGATGCTACAAAATGTTCTACTTGTACCCAGTTTTTCATTCAACCTTATTTCTGCCAAGAAGTTAACTCACATGTTAAATTGTTGTCTGATCTTCTTTTCAAATTGTTGTTATGTTCAGGACCTTATAGCTTGGAAGATGATTGGCATGGGTGAAGTGAATGAGGGACTATACCATATGAAGCTTGGGGATATTCTCCTCTCAGCCTTATCTGACTTTCTAAATAAATTGAATAGGTAGATCACTAGTTTTACCTCTGCTTCAGCTATCACGAGTACCAGTGATTTTGATGTTTGGCATTATAGATTTGGACACACATTTTACTCTATTTTGAATGTTGGTAATGATTTTCAGTTTTCAAAAATAGCTAATAAAAGACCTTGTTCTATATGTCCATTATCTAAATTACACAAGTTACCATTTCCCACCAGCACTCACAAAACTGAAAGGTGCTTTGAACTTCTACATTGTGACATATGAGGTCCTCGCAATGAGATTGGGAGTGATGGTTCTAAGTACTTATTAACCATTGTAGATGACTTTAGTAGGTGCACTTGGTTATACACTTTGAGACTAAAGTCTGATGCAGCCAATGCATTACAAAATTTCTGTGCCATGGCTGAAAGACAATTTGAAACCAAAGTGAAGATAAATAGGACAAATAACGGGGGAAATTTAACATGAAAGACTTTTACCTTAATAGAGGTATCATACATCATAAAACTTGTGTTGAAACCCCCCCAACAAAATGTTGTGGTAGAGAAAAAGCACCAACATATTCTCAATACAGCCAGGGCACTGAATTTTCAAAGTGAGATTTCCTTAAAGTATTGGAACCATTGTATCTTAACTGCTGTGTATTTGATCAATAGGACTCCTTCATTTGTCTTAAAAGGCAAGAGTCCTTATCAAGTCTTATTTAACAAAAAAACCAGCTTACAGTCACTTGAAAGTCTTTAGTTGTCTAGCCTTTGCCACTACCATTGTGAATTGGAGACACAAATTCGATCCTAAAATGTGTATTCATAGGCTACCATTTTGGAATCAAAGGATACACCATGTTAGCTCTTGAGACTAAAAGGATCTTTGTCTCAAGGAATGTGTTGTTTTATGAAAATATTTTCCCTTTCAGAGATGAGTCCATCAAACCTGAACAAACCAATATCAATTCTGCTCAAGATTTCATAATCCAAAATGAATCTGTTCCAGCCAAACCAAATGCCAGAAATGATGTTGACTCAACAGGAACAGATTCCTTAGCCATTCAACCGATGAAGGAGCTTGTACAAAGTTTTAATCACGATGAACATCAGGTTGGAACTGACCCTGATCACTTAGACCTTAGTAACTCTGAATTATCATTAAATACCACTCCTACTCATTTGTCTCGAAAGTCAACAAGAATCAGAAAAACACAAGCACATCTCCAGGATTTCATATGTCATTAGGCCACTTCCCTTCACTCATTCCAAAAGTCAAACAAGCTGAAGGAATCAAACTCTTCAGGTAATTACTATCCTCTCAATGCCTATGTCTCATATGAAAAATTATCATATTCATACAAAGTTTTTGCTGTTTCCATTACCGCTCAAACTGAGCCTAGAAGTTACCAGGAAGCCATGAACTCCCCTGAATGGTATGAAGCCATGATGGATGAAATTAAAGCTCTTGAACTTAATGACACTTGGGCCTTAGTTGATCTTCTTCCTAGCAAAGAAGCAATAGGGTGTAGATGGGTTTACAAGGTGAAATACAAAACAGATGGTAGCATAGAAAGGTTCAAAGCAAGGCTTGTTGCTAAGGGGTATACACAGCATGAGGGACTTGATTACCATGAGACATTCTCACCGGTTGCCAAATCAGTCACCGTTCGAACTTTGCTGGCACTAGCAGCCATAAAAGAATGGAATATCTCTCAATTCGATGTTAATAATGCCTTCCTACATGGTGAACTAGATGAGGAAATATATATGGAGGTTCCACTAGGCTATTATGAGGCAAATGTTAAGAAGAAAGTTTGCAAGCTCAAAAAGAGCCTGCATGGATTGAAGCAAGCATCACGTCAATGGTATGTAAAACTCTCTAAATTCATCATTGAGCTAGGGTATGTTCAATCAAAGGCAGACTACAGTCTCTTTACCAAGAGTAATGGACCTTCTTTTACTGTTGTATTAGTGTACGTTGATGACATAATAGTGGTTGGAAACTGCATTAATACGATTAATCATCTCAAAACTTCACTTCATGATAAGTTTAGGATTAAGGATCTTGGCCAGCTTAAGTATTTCCTTGGGATAGAGGTTGCTAGATCTACAAAATGGATTTATGTGCGCCAAAGGAAATATGCTCTTGATATTTTGAAGGACTCAGGAACCATTGGATCAGCACCTGCAAGGATACCACTGGATCAAAATGTAAAATTGATCAAAGATGAAGGGGAATTGCTTCCTAAACCAGCCCTTTATAGAAGATTAGTTGGCAGATTGTTGTACCTAACAATAATCAGACTTGATATATCCTACTCAGTTCAGTTACTAAGTTAATTTGTGGAGAGTCCTCGTGTTCCACATAAAGCCCTGAGATACATCAAAAGGGCTGCAAGTCAGGGAGTGTTCTAGCCTACAGATTCTCAGCTGCAACTACATGGTTATTGTGATTCAGATTGGGGTGCTTGTCCTAATACTAGGCTATCAGTGACAAGATATTGTGTGTTGATTGGAAGGTCATTGGTGTCCTGGAAATCAAAGAAATAGCAGGTAGTCTCAAGATCATCTTCAGAAGCAGAATACCGGGCTATGGCCAACTTATGCTGTGAGCTAACTTGGTTGAGATACCTATTGGAGGATCTAAAGGTTGATCACCCTCAAGCTGCTTTTCTATACTGTGATAACAAGTCATCTATTCACATAGTAACCAATCCAGTGTTTCATGAAAGGACCAACCATATAGAGATCGATTGCCACCTGATACGTGATAGAATTCAAGATGGATACATTATTACTAAACATGTTCCTAGCAGGGCACAAATTGCAGACATTTAACCAAGGCTTTAAGCTCTCAAAGTTTTTATTCTTGTATGCTCAAGATGGGACTAATAGACATATACTCTCCATCTTACGGGGGGCTGTTAGAAGACAACCAAGCTGCTGAAATGGAGAACCAGCAAGCGGAAACCAGCAGCAGCAAGAAGGACAAGTAGCCAGCAATGGAAGAAGCTGTAGACAGAAAACGGTTGAGCTGGCCAACAAACAAACCGAATGAGGAAGCTTCTAAAAGGAGAGTTAGGAATTTTGTATGAGTTAGAAATCTGTTGTAAATTCTATTTTTGTAGCATGTGAATGAATCTTCTAGAATAGCATGTATATATATATATATATCCCTTTGTCAGTATACACTTCAATCAAGGAAGTTTAATACAATTATTCTTTTCAATTCTTCTCTTTATCGGCTTCCCGATTTTCATTTTACAAACTTGAAAGTAATAACGTCAGAATTTTCAGCTAATTAATCTTTTGCGATATTTCTGGCTTTGAAGTGAAAGTCTAATTCAATTTTTTTCTTCCCATGGAAGTAGTAGATTATGTCCTTAGAATGGTCCGCCATTACTACCAAATGAACTTCCAAGGCTTGGATGATAAGATTGATTGATAGAAAGTTTAATTGTGTGCCTCCTGGATGATTTGTGTATGTCTATACATTCTTTAAGATCCGCGTTGCATGTTAAAAGCACCCACTCCGATTTGTCGTCCAAATATTTTATGACTACCTTACTGACATCATCTATATCGTAACGCCTTAAAATTTCCCTCTGTAGATCTTTAAAACCCCGGTTTGGTTGTAGACTGAGCCGGATCTTTTCTTCCCCAAAACTAGCTTTTACTCAGGAGATTTTCCAAAATAGCCGAGTCAAATGGCCAATTTGAGTTTTTTGTAAAAAAGTCAATTTTACCCTTAATGAAATGGTTTTTTATTGCAAATCATGTCCTCAAACTTTATGGTTTTTTTAGAAATTAGTTTTATTCTTATTTTTATTCGTCATCACTGGATGTTTCTTCTAAATCTGATTTTTCTTCAAATATTTCTTCATTCACTTCTATTTCTTCAATATCAATTTCTTCACATTCATTTCTAATTTGTTCAAAGTCCGTAATTAATATTCTAACTTTCTTTTTTGGGCATTCAGTGCTTATATGTCCTTCTTCATTACAATTCCAACATTTACATCGTTTTTTATCTAATGGTTTTTTATTATAAGGTTTATATTTTCTTTTTGGTTTAAAATATTTCTTTTTAAACTTATTATATTTTTTATATTTCTTAGGTCTTATTTTTCTTTTTCTTTTATAATCATATCATCCCCAATTTCCTGGTACTTCGGTATCTCTACAACAAATTCTATCTTGTATAAATCCTGATTGTTTATAAATCATTTGATTACTACACATAGTACTTATTTCATCTTTTATAGTTCTTATAATAAATCCTAATGTATAACCTTCTTCATTTCTTTCTAATTGTTTTTCTTTAATCTTGTTTTGAAAATAATTATTCTATGGTGGTGGTAATTTTCTAATAAAAACTTCTTTATAATAATTATTATCAACTCCACTTCCAAACATCATATAATAATATTTACTATATTCACAACAATATTTATTAAGATAACACATATTAAAAATTTGTAAATATTCCATTCTGTTTTTAGTATCTTCTATTTCTTCTAATCTAGCTTTAGTACTTTCATTTATCCAGTCTTCTCCAGCAAATTCTCTATAAATTCTTGTAGCGACTCTATTTATTCCTTCTATTATACTAATTTCAAATCGTACTTCAATACTATCTTTCCAAACACCTTTTGTTGTTTCTTCTAATCCTCTATACCAATTAAATATATTTCCTTTAAATGTTGCTAATAAATATTCAGTTCTATTTTTATTATCGATATTGCTGCGATTATAATTAAAGTATGCTATCATATTAGTACTCCATTCATTTATAGCTCTTCGAACATCTAATTCACAATCTAAATTTAAATGTGATCCTGCAATTTTCATTGGGTTTGATTCTCTTAATACTGGTTTAAATTGGTCTCTATACATTTTTTCTTTAATAGATTTAAAATCTACTTTTGTATTAACATATCTTTTAGGGTCTATTTCTGCTTCATATCTAGTTGTACTAGTTTTTCCATATTCTTCTTGTTTAACTGTTCGTGGTCCTCCCGTTTTTCCGACCATATGATTTTTAGTTATTTCTTCACAAATTTTTAAGTTTTCTAAGTCAAATATTAAAATTTTCATATCTTCGTTCATTATTCTTCTATAACTAATTTTCCTTCTTCTTTTTATATAAGATTTTCTTCTCGCTTTCTAAGATCAATCAATAATCTTTCTATATCTTCTTTTAATCCTCCATTAAGTTTTATTAATTCTTCATATTTTTTCAATTTTCTTTCTAATTTCTTTAAGTTTTTCGGCATAATGTGGTTTAAATGGTTTTTCTTTGTTTAGATTTTCTATTATTCTATTTAAAAGATTTTCTATTCTTAAAAAATTATTTTGTAGTTTTTCTTTTTCTTCTTCGTAGCCTATTTCAATTCTAGTTATTTTTTCATCAATTGTTTTTATACTTTTCTCTATTGAATTGATTTTATCATTCATACTCATGTTTTAGATTTTTTATAAGATGATTTTTCAATTTCAAATCCTAATTTATTTAATAGAACATCAAATTTATAATTAATAATATCTATCTTTTCTTCTAAAGTTGTTTTTCTGTGCTATTTTTGATATTTGATTTTGGATATCTTCAAGTTTAGCTTCATCTAGTATTTCTAAATTATTAATTTGTTCTTTTATTTTATTAAATTGTTTAGACATATTTTTGCTTAAAACTTCTAATCTTTCTTTAGCTATTTCATCTTTTGGATCAATATTATTTATTTCGTCTATAGTTTCTATATCTTTAGATTTTAATTGTCCTAATTGTTGCCATAAAAATGCATTAGTCCAATTTGTAGTCATATTTAACCATTCGTCTGTATTTTCCCATGAGTTTAAAGGTTGAAACAAAGTTGTATTCTATTTTTTAGTTTGATAGCTTCCTATTGGTAATCTAATATTTTCTATTTTTTGTTTATCAAATCTTATTTTTGTTGGTAAACTCATATTAGTCTGGTGAATTTAAGGAATTAATTATTATATTATTTATCATTTGTCTTATTTCTCTTCTAAATTGTTCTTCTCTTTTTAATTCTCTTGTAATTTCATTTCTTAATAATTCTTTTTTAATTTTATTCCAATTAGAAATTTTTTTTTCGATTTCTCTACGATTATTATTATTATTAGTTATTATTTATTCTTCTAAAATTTTTATTTTATTATCACAAAATTTTCTAGTTATTCCAGGCATATTCTTATTCTATATTGTCAAAACTAAGATCAAAATCATATAATTCAGAAACTTCATTTTAACTTACATGATGTTCTATAGTTTCAAAAGTTCTTTAACTATTTTCACTATCTAACCAGAAAAATATAATCATTTTTATTATTTTTTTAGGCAATCTTTCTTTTAATCCAAATGATACAATTGTAAGACATTTTTCATAATATCTACTATCTCTTTTTATGAAATTCATTCCTCTAGTATAATTATCATAAGTTTCTGGAATTTCTATCATGTGACTATAATCAATACTATTAGTATATCTAAAAGGTACAGTTCTATAATAAAACTCGTAACTTTCCATGATAAAAGTGACAATAAATTTTCTTGTAGCTTAAAATAAGGGCATTAACACGCTTCGCCAAATAGCAAGAATGTTATATGTTCCTGATCACCTTTGTCACAAGAGTTGACCAAAGTCCGACAGCATCACAGCAAAATGGACACAAGGGCACTCAAAACTCTCAAATAGACTCACTGTGTAGAACAACACTAAAAGCGTAATAAAATATTTATTTCAAACTCAAAGATTTTATTGATCTGATGATAGCTTGAAAGCTATTATACAAGGATTTTTACAAAGATTGATACTCCGAAGAGTAGTTTCTACTCTCTAACGAGAATGATTACAAAAATCATTTTTTGGTAGTCTGAAGTTGGTAGTTTGGGATGGGATTTTGGATGGCTAATTTTCGATGATCTTTTCCTTCAGAAGAGTCTCAATTTATAGAAGGCACGCACTTCACCGAGAAACTTTTGGCCAATCAAATTTTTACAACAAAAAAGTTAAAGTACAATTATTTCTTCAAAGTGGTTGAAATAATTAAAGCACTATCGGCTGCTTTATTCCAGCTTGTGAGCTGTCTCCTTCTACTTTAATGCTCACATGGTGCTGTTTGTGATGTCGCTTTCTTATCGTCCTTTACTTGTGGACGTGTCCCATGAGTCGGTAAGCCTCTTTAATGCATTATTCACTTCCAAAAAATTGATCGTTCATAATTCTACAAATTTTTTCTTCAAAAATTTTTGATTCTTTATCTCCTCTACAGATAAGGATCCAATTATTGCTCATACCATAGACCATGTATCTTTCTCGATAAAAGAACTGCATCGTTGAGCAGACTGATTTTATTCCAACAGCTCTTCTATAAATCATCAATTTCTTATTAATAGTAGGTAACTCTTTAAAAATCTGAATCTCCTTGAGTGGATTTCCATTATTTTTCCGAATAGTGACAAGATGATCCCCATACCATTCTGGTTCTTTATATTCAGGACTAATTGTGTAAAACCCCAGTTCACCTGGTTGTTTATCACTGAATGTTTTAACACAATTAATAAATTCTTTATCAAACTGTTCAATTTCTTTTAGATCTATCCCTGGGAAGAGTCGATCTAAAAATCCAAATGCTGCCAATTTTCGAACAATATTGGGATCTGCTCCTTGAATTGCACTGATCCTTGGATAAATCGTCATTGGAAGGGCTGTCAAATATAGAGAACTTCCTTCTCTGAAATTATATACCCATTCTGAAAATTCATAATACTCTTTCTCCATAGGATGTAGATTATTTCAAACACGATGAGTTGTGATTATTCCCTTTGGTGATTTTAGATCACCAACCGGTACTTTTTTATTTTCTTGGAATTCACTGATAACAGTAAGCTGTTCCAATTGGCCTTTTGATAAGGATGTTTGAGTACTAGACTCAGCGGCTCCTTTTCCACTTGTAAATTTTTCGTCATACTGACGGGTAATTGTTGTAGACCATTTGTTATGACATTTTCCTCTTGCGAGATAAGATGGTCATTTCTCTTAGATTTCGAATCTCCACTTGAAGTGGATGTATTAATCTCCCGAAATGGGATATGACTCGCATTTTGGCTGTATTCACCTTTTTCTAAAGGAGGGTACTCCTGGCTGCAACTTACAAAAAAGTCTAAACATTCTGTCGATTTTTCAGCTATTTTTTCTTTATTATCATTCAGTTTATCAATCTTTTTTCCACTTTTAACAACTTTGTTTGATAAATCGCACAAAGTTTGTCTGATGTCAAGATGATCCTCTTGAATAGCAAGATAATCTGCATTAAAATCTGTTAGAAGACTTTGTAATTCCTTGGTAAATGCTTCAACCTTGTCCAAAATCATGATTCCTGCTCAAAAATCAGCAAATAAGTTATCTTTTCCTTTAATATATTCAAATTTAAAATTATAAAAAGATAATAGTATTTGCCATCTATGTAATCTTCTATATTGAGGTGAATTTGGTAATTTATTATTTACAAGTCCATTAAGTTGAGTACTATCAGTTTGAACAATAAATTCCTTAGGTAGCAAAAACATTTTGAATTTGTTTATTCCTTTAACTACTGCTAATAATTCTTTTTCATTAGTTGAATAATTTATTTCAACATTATTAAATGTTCCACTAGTGTATCTACAAATCTCATTTAAATCGGTTTTTAATAAAGCGCTCCAATATAAATCTGATGCATCTGTTTGAACAATTAACTTATCCTTTTCATCTGAAAGTCTAAGTTTAGGTAAATTTTTACAATTTTCTTTTAAATTTTTAACACAAAGAGTATGTTCTTCATTCCATCCTAATTTATTTGATTTTCTTAATAGTTTCTGAAGTTTATTTCTTTTTTTTGCAAGTTTTTCTATAAATCCTTCAACATAATTAAGACATCTTAAAAACTTTTGAATTTATTACTTATTTTCAAGTTTATCAGGAAATAAAATTATCTTTTCAGAAATATGAGATTGTAATTTTATTCATTCACTATTTATTATCATTCCTAAAAATTCAATTTTATTTTTTGCTATTTCTGCATTTTTCTGACTAAGCATTTAGTAGCAAAACTTCTAAAATGTTTAAGATGATTTTCGTATTTTTCTGAACAAACAAGTATATCATCAATATAAACAATAAGAAAATTATAAGTTTTAAATACTTCGTCCATTCTTCTTTGATAAATTTGTGGTGCATTTTTTAATTCAAATGGCATAACTAACCATTCATAATGTCCTTGATGGGTACTAAATGCTGTTAATGGTATACTACTTTCTTCAAGCTTAATTTGCCAAAATCCAAACTTACAATCAAATTTTGAATAATATTTTTTATTCTTAGCTATATTTATTAATACTTCTTTATTTGGTAAATAGTATCCATCAAATTTAGTGTTTTTATTAAGTTCTTTATAATTTACAACCATCCTAGGTTTTCCTCTTTTTATTTCTGAATGATTTCTAATCATAAAAGTTGGACTACTATGAGAGCTATTACTTCTTCTTATAAGTTTTTGATTAAGAAGTTCTTGAATTTGTACTTGAAATTCCTCTTTATCTTCTTGATTATAGAACATAGATTTGACTCTAATAATAATTGTTGGTTCTAATAGTTCTATTTTAGCTGTTATTTTTTATTTTTCCCATTTTTCAAGTGGGTTTTCATTATAATTTTTAGCTAAAAGATCTTTTATTTGATCAAGAGTAATTGTTTTGATTGAATAATTGAGTAATTTTGGTATAAATTCTAACTTTTCACCACGCTGAGCTGGCTGAACTCTAAATGGTTTAAATTCTCTAACAATTTTTAGTAAATGTCCACATGGGGTTTTTAATTGAATTATATAAATATTTTGACTATATTGACTAAACTGTTGAAGAAAGTCATTTCCTAAAATAATATCACAATCATTTATATTGTATTGGTAAACATTTCTTATGGTTACAATTTTAGATCCTATTATAACTTCTATATTTTCATTTTTATATTTTAAAGATTCTCTTACTCCAGTTATTCCTTGTAGTGTTAATTGTTGTTTATTTTCAATCCATTTTGGTAATAAAAATTCTTTAAAGACAATTATTTCAGCTCCTGTATCAATTAGAGCACAAGTAGTTATTTTTTATTCAAATACAGTTATTTGTATATATACACTTATTGGAAATTTTATCTCTACTCATTTTTCTTTAAGACAATGTGTAGTTATTCCTTGATGTATAATAAGAATTCCTTCTTTATCTATTTTATAATTATCAAGATTATTTAAAAATGAATTTCCTAATAATATTGGATGTTCATCAAAATTCATATTATTATCAATATAACATTCTATGCTTAATAATAAATTTCCTAATTTAATTTGAACTTGTCATATGATATCACAAGAGTTTATTTTTCCTTCAAAGTCTCTATAACTATAAGGTTCTACTTTTTTCTTTTTAATTCCTTCATCAATAAGAGAGTAAATATGATTCTGACTTACTCTAGTATCAACAAGTATTTTAATTTCATTTATCCATTTATTTCCATTAAAAAACTTTCCTTTGATTCCATAAACACTATTATTTTTATTTTGTATTATTTTTGAAATACTAGGTCTTACTGTATTATCTCCAATAATTATTTTATTTTCTTTATATGTTATTTGTTTTGGTATTATAGGTTGATCGATACTTATAGCATCATCATGTCATTTTTTAAAATTTTCTATTTCCTCTATATCTTGTTCTCTAGGTAAAATCGCTTCTCCTATATCCCTAAATTTTTCATCGATTTCTATAAAAGGCTTTTCTTTATATATATTTCCATAATTACTATTTGTATAACAATATAATCCTTGATATAATATAGTAAAAACTTTATTATCATCTTTTAATATTTTATTAGTCATCTTAAAATGTAGACTAAGACAATCATCTAAATTTTTATCATTTATATGTACACAATATCTTGGATAACAAGTAAATTTTAATTTTTTATAGGCTAAATTTCCTTTCACTATTCCTAAATTTCCATTTTCTGCAGTTATACATCTTTCATTTTGTAGATTAAGTATTATAGGACTATTAATTCCTTCTTTAAAGCATGATTTTATTATTATTTGTATTCCAGCGAGGTAAACATAAGATATTTTATTTCGTTTTTCTTGCTTTAGTTTTCCTAAAAATTCGTTAATATTTCTTTTTGTTATAAAATTTAATTTTATTTTTCCTTGTGTATGTTTAATATCAATGGATTTTTCTATTTCATGATATTCATTAATAACTAACTTCTTTCTTCTAAAGGCTGATCCTAAAATATTAAATAATCTATTTTCTCCGGGTGGTTTTAGACTTAATTCTACTTTATTAATTTTTCTAAATTTTTCCCAATCAAATTTTCCTTTTAAAGTGTATCCTTCCACTCCTTCATATACTTCAGTCTCTAAATCCTCTGATTTTTCAATTTCCATGATTTCTAGGGCTCTGATTCTTCAATTCTCCTAATTTCATTATTAAGAACTTTTTGAATTTTTCTTAAAGTTTCCATTTCAATGAGAATAGGTATTTTAACAAGATATCCTATGTTTTCATCTAGAACCTCATCAAAGTCTATTAAAAGAAAATTGATTTTCTTTTCAAATTTTTTCTTTATTTTAAGGTTATCCGAGTCTTTTATTTTTCCAATTAAATTTCTTGATTTATTAACAAGATGTTGAATATAACTATCAGTATCTAAATATTCAGTAGAATTGTTAATGTACCATCCTATGCAAATATCTTTATTATCTTCCATTTTCTAATGCCTTTAAATCCTCAGAATATAGGGCTCTGATACCATTTGTGAACGGGGGTCCTAAAAATGCAAAAATACAATTAATTCAAAAATAAAATTATTAATCAATATCAAATTTTTTGGCTCAAGATAGGTGGAAAGAGTTGATGGTGAAAAAAAGTTAATTTTTTATTGCAAGGGGCAAACAATTTGTCGAATCCAAAATTAGAATTAAAGTTTTAAAGACTAAAATGACTTGTTTTGAAACCTTTTATGTTAAGGGTATTTTAGGTAGTTATAAGGTTGAATAGTAAAAAAGGGTATTTTGGAAAGGGTATGGTTGAATTTGGGGTATTTTAAATAATTTCCCCTTTTACTCTAAAATTACACGAATCACGAAAAATCTGGCTCCTACTCTTTGGCAGGGGAGGTGGAGCCTCAATTGAAGCATGCTCACTGATTATCTTTTGGCTTTGGGATCTAATCAGAATCTTCGTTTCATCTTGGCCCAAGTCGAGCAATTCTGCATCACTCCGTGCTCTCTTTAGCATCCCTCCAGTCTGTTGGGCTAATAAGGCATCTCCACTGCTGGAGGCATTGACAGGGAACGATGATTGCTTCACACCTGTAGAACAGCAAAAACTTGAACTGGAGCTATGACTACCAGGGAAGAAGGTGATTTTGAAGCAGTGTTTCCTGGGTTTAATAGGCTGCCTTCGGTTGTGCATTCAGCTGTCGTAAATGATCGGTCATCTTGGATGTGGATAAGTGGAGTGGCTGCTTTCCAGTAAATTTAGAGATACAAGTTCTGGGAAGTTGTCGTAGAAAGAACTGAGCTGAATAGAACCATCAGCACCCTGGACTGAATCTATTACAAGTTGAAGTTTCCTCAAAGAGTGACCAACTTTCTTGATCTTTCGAGAGGGCCACCTTGTGATTCCATGCTGTCTGTGTATTCTTTTCAAAGTTGTGGGACACACTGTAAGAAGAACAAAATGGTCATTGACAATGAGATGGAGATACCTCTGCAATAGGTCATGTAAGAATCCTGTTAAATTTTGGGCTTACATAGCCTTATAATTCACAAATTCTCATCGAAGGACACAATACTTCTGTCAGACTGATAATATGCCTGTGAATGCAAAGGGCATACTCTCTGCATATTCTACTCAGATAATGCATCTGAAAGCTCAGAATGGAGTGATAAAAGCAAAATTTACCCGCAAAACTAAAGTTCTAACTTATCCATGAAGACGCTTATCAAAGATATGAAAAGTGGAACTTGAAATGTAGGAAAGTAATCATATTAGAAAGCATTTTTGGTGAAAATATATCTGTGCCAGTCGGGAATTGGGAGAAGCAAATTTCAACTTTATCCTACACTTTGAAAACCCCAAAAATATTTTGCCTGAACTCAGAGAATCAGGGTTCAGTAACAATTTGAAGTTTTCTTGGAATTTATCTAGACCAAGTAGACTCTTTGTATTGAACAAGGGAGAAAGTCAATGATTTGTCATATTGAAATATTAATTGAAATTCATTTTATTTACTTGTGATGGTGTTAACATACCCCCAATATTCTTGGCAGCATCTTTTAGACTCCCAGCAAAGTATTGTCGCAGTACTTGCAAGCTAATAGTCTTCTCAGTCTTGGTCCGCTTCCTTTCACTTGTTCTTTTAGAACCTGAAGACACACGCTCACTAACAAAAGAGAAGTCTCCAGTACCCTGGACAGTTCCTTCGTATACAGAATCTTGCTGGATGTTACAGAACCATGCTGGAGTTATCCCATTGGGTTGTCACCTGGAAGTCTTCTGCTGGCTCCTCCTTGTGAGATCCCAATGAAACAGTTTTTGGAAATGAAGTTTCGATGGCCGACTCCTCATCCATAACAAATCGTAAACTCTGGCAAGTTTGTTTTATGACAGAGGACAGTGAGTTGAGCATCTCCATCTGCTCTTTTGAATCTTTGCAATCTGGTGGCAAGAAAAATTCCAAAACAAAATAAGCTGGTCCAAATGTCCAATGTATGTACTCCTGAGGCATATTGCAACAACAGAACACAAGTAGAACTTCCTTGCACGATGGGAGAGTGGACATTCTGTCTTGCAGAAAACTGATATGTCCTCAGCAAAACATGGTTGATTTGTCATGAATGCTTTCCCAACAATGCCTTTGCCTTCAAGTAAGTGATGCTCAGAGCATGCCTCATGAAAGCCAACAACTTGTGGATCAGCCACATAACAAGCAGAGTCGATTGTGGAAATGCAATGAATATAGTTCTTGTCAGAGTGCCGGCATCCGCCTTTACCCTGTTGAACACATGGAGCCCAAGCCTGTGCCAAAGGCAATTTATGTGTGGTGCAGACACATTTCAAGACATCTTTAATCTCTGCTAAGGCAGCTCGGTATGGCTCGTTACAATCCTGATACAAAATCAGACCGAAACTATTAGGAACTACTGTACAGGTGTAGATGACATAATAATTGTAGTGTGTAAAGATTTTGACTACCACTGCTTTTCGTGAACTCGGGATTTCAGAACTCTTTAGATCAACAGCCTGCAAGAGAAATTTTAGTTAGAAATAGAGAAATTATGGCCTTCAATTTAGTGCATGATAATAAGCCGAACTGGAAAGCAAACTCATCAGTATATAAAGGGTCGGGGATGTAGTACCTTACCTCCATAAATACAAAGAGGAAAAGAAGCACAAGATATGTTTTGGCTTTCTAGGATCTCTCATACGAATCTCAGTTGAGAAAATTTAAGAACAAACCTTGTCATAACCTATTGAATGACCTCGTAAATTTATTTATTTTAATTTTTTCTACAGCACATATATATATATATATCTGATACATGTACAGTTTTCCTTGCCTGTCCTGATATGGTATTGAACCACCTCATCAAAAATCTTAAACCGGTAAGAAAGGAGCATATTATTTTTTGAACTTCTGTATTCAACATAACCCATAGGCAGAAAACAAGCTGCTCAAAGTTTGATCTGATTGTGCCATACATATTAGAGTGACACTACAAATTATGCCCAGGTTTTGTTGAGGACCATGATTGAAGCTTTAATCAAGTTTCATGATTTGAACAGAAAATAAATCTGAAAAACAAGTTACAACAAGAAGAAGAGAAGACCTGCAGAGCTTGGCAGAAGTTTTCAAGTTCAGGGACTTTCTGACTTGTCAGAATCTCAACGACTCCCAAGCAATTGCCACTGCTGCTTTCGAAAACAGGAAGTGCAAGTGATCCAGTAACATTGTATTGTCGTGCATGATCAACGCGAGGATATTCCTCTCTTTTGAATAAGCGAACATCTGGAGTCCATTCTGGCAACTTATTCAAGATGACACGACCGGCCAACCCAACAAGATCCTTGGAATGCTCCTCTGCTGCAAATTGATAATTTCGGGAAATATCTCTGTATTCTGCAAGACTTGCTGTTTGAATTCAGTGAAAACGGTTGATTGCAAGTAGAGAGGACATGCTTGCCTCCTCTATTTATGGGCATCCGTATCTGAATAAGGACGTCTTTATCTCGTGGAGTCTTTCAGGTACTCAATGGCCTGCACCAATCTCTCCTGCAGTGAGACAGTACGGGGTGGATTTCTACTAGGTCCAACCCATAACCTTCTATTCCCTTCGGTGCCTTCAACTAGAAAACCCCCAGATTGGGTTACAGATGTTGAAGGAAAAGTTTCTTGCTGGTTTTGCACTTGACTTGCAGGAAATTCATCCATTTGGTAAAAGTAAAATACTATATTATCGATGAAATTTGGTTTTTCTGTTTCTTTTAAGAAACTCTTCTGTTGTGGGATCGAGTTCAAATTGCCTATTTTAGTCTCTGAAGTGGAAAAGTAGTATGTAGGAGAAGTTAAATTGGGTGAAGTAGGCTACCAAAAGTTGGATCCATAAGTAGTCTCTAACCAGAAGCCATCGTGTAAAAGATCATCCATGAGATTGAAATCAATAGAGTTATCAGATGCACCATCTTCCATGATGAATAATAAGAATGTAAGGATTTTTAATCAAACATGTGGGCTTATATGTGAAATATTGTGTATTAAATTAAAGGCTATCAATTTCGGTTAAGCCCATTTAAAGTGATCTAATAAGGTTTCGGTATTTTGGGTTTTGAAGCATCTAATTAAAGTATGGGCTCGTATGTGTAGAGACCGGGCCTATTCCTAATTCCATGATGGGCCGGATTAGGTCAATAGGCAATCAGTATAAATATACGGTTATGGTCCCCGGATCACACGTTCTGTTCATTCTATTCTGACTCCCATCTTCAGAGAGAAACTAAGGAACAACGTGTTGATCTGGAAGACTGAAACCGCAGGACTTATTCATTGCGATAATCATGTCTGATCCAGGTACGCTTCCGCTTTTGGTTAATTATTCTTGATGATCCAACATGAACGATCTTATGACGGTAAACATTATGGTTGGTTTTATTTCCTACAAGTGGTATCAGAGCCTCTTCATGTTGAATCATTGAGAATCGAAATTTTAATTTCGTTCTTGTATTAATTTCATTATTTTCGAATTTAACAATACCGGATTTAGTTTTGTTAGATTTGAAAATTATTTGGTTAAAATTTTGGATTTTCAGATTTAAAGTTTTTTTTAAAAAAAAAAAAAATTAGTTGGTCGGCGCCGGAATCGGCGCTGCCCAGCTGATCGGCGGCTGAAGCAAGCGCCTTATTGCTTTGCATAAATCACAGAAGAACAGATCCGGCAATAGCTTGTCATTGCTACAGATCCGGCAAAGAATTTCTGTCGGTCTGGCCTTCGCCGATCGCGAGCGCTCGATTTTGGGGCGGTGCCGCCGCCCCCAATTTCCATTAAAAAAAAAAAAAAATTTTTTTTTTTTTAGGGTTAGGGTTTGGGTGAATTTGGAGGCGGGGGTATGGGCTGAAAATTTGAAGTCTTTGGGCCCTTGTTTGCAATTTACTATTAGGGTTTAGTATTTACAGCTTCAGCCCCTTAAGTTTGTAACTTTGGTTATTTAAGCCCCTAAGGTTATAATTCACTCTATTGGACCATTTAAAGTTTCGGGTTTAATAATTCAGTACCTAAGGTTTGAAAATTAATTAATTTGGGCCATTAAAGTTTTGAAATTTGCAATTAAGCCCCTGAAAGTTCATAATTAATTTAAATTGGCCCCTAAAGTTTTAAATAATTAATTTTTGGATCCCTAAAGTTTTGCATAATTAATCTTTGACTCCTATAGCTTCCAATAATTAATTATTGACCCCCTAAAGTTCTGAATAATTAATTTTTGATCCCTTAAGTTCTGAATTATTAACCTAAAGGTCCCTAAAGTTTCAAAATTACTCAAATATGCAAAATTGGTGATTCCTTTTTCAAATTTTGGTACAAAGGACTCTTTTGAGAGATATAATATTCGAAAGTGAATTAATTGAAGCAACATGTTGCCAAAGCAACCTCTCTTGTGAAAATTAATCTACTTAGAATATTAAAAGGTGTTTGTGTGTGTGTTATTCATGCGAATACTTGATCGGCCCAAAGGAAGGTCAGTATTTGGCCGAATTCAACATACACCTGTGGTGATAAATATGTGGCGATTATTTGGTTTAACGTGTGATCAATGAATCGGTCCAAAGACAGGTTTATTGATTGACATGTTTCTTTATTGTCAATATTTGATCACTACAACAAGAGTACCACTTACAAGTCAATATTTCTGTCCAAAGACTAAGTATTGATGTTGTGCTAGGTATCTTGTGATGGGCCCTACCACTATTTGAAATTAATATTTGCATATTAAGGATTGTGAGCTCTTCAACTTAATCGTTCTTTAATTCAGTTTCAGGTTCTGCTGCCAATATCTCGGCTAGCATCAATTCAATTTCAATGCTTAATGGCACCAACTTTAAGGCATGGTGAGAAAACGTAATGATTGTTCTCGAAGTCATGGATCCGGACCTTGCTTTACGAGTCGATCAACCTACTGCACTTACTGATAAGAGTATCTCTGATGACAAGAGGGAGATGGAAAAGTGGGAACGATCTAACCGCATAAGCTTGATGGTCATGAAGCGTGCTATTCCAGAAGCATTTCGGGGTACTATGTCCGATAAGGTGACTACGGCTAAGGGTTTCCTTGAGGATCTTGAGAAGAGGTTTGCCAAGAATGAAAAGGCTGAAACTAGTACACTTTTGGCAAATCTTATCTCAATGAGGTACAAAGGGAAAGGAAACATACGGGAGTACATTATGGAAATGTTTCACATTGCTTCAAAACTGAAGGCACTCAAGATGGATATATCTGAAGGTTTATTAGTGCACTTGGTTTTGATATCCCTTCCGGCACAATTCAGTCAATTCAAGGTGAGCTATAATTGTCAAAAGGACCCATGGTCCCTTAATGAGCTCATCTCACACTGTGTCCAGGAAGATGAGAGATTGAAGCATGACAAGATGAACAGTGCTCATTTAGCCACCACCTCTAAGGACAAAAGGAACAAGAAAATGAAAATTGATAAGGAAGCTGCGGGTACAACATCACAAAAGAAACAGCATAAGGAACCAACTGACGGTGGTTGTTTCTTCTGTGGAGCTCCAGGTCATAGGAAGAAGAATTGTACCAACTATCACGCATGGCGTGTCAAGAGAGGTATTCTTCTTAATTTGGTTTGTTCTGAGGTTAATTTAACTTCGGTACCTAGATACACATGGTGGATAGATTCTGGTGCAACAACTCACATCAGTGTATCTATGCAGGGTTGCCTGAGTTGCCGAAAACCAAGTGATGGTGAAAGATACATCTATGTTGGCGACGGCAAGACGGTGGAAGTAGAAGCAATAGGAAAATTTAGATTATTGTTAAAGACTGGATTTTATTTGGATCTTGATGAGACATTTATTGTACCGTCATTTCGACGGAATTTGATTTCTATTTCTGCTTTGGACAAATCTGGTTATTCTTGTTCATTCGGGAATGAAATATTTAGTTTGTTTCATGGTTCAAAATTGGTTGGTTCCGGTTCTTTATCAGGTTATGATAATCTTCATTTGATTGATACAATTGCTTCTTTTAATGAATCCTTGCATGTAAGTACTAGAGGTGTAAAGCGAAAATTAACCTGTGAGAATTCAGCCTCGTTATGGCACAAGAGATTAGGTCACATCTCCAAACGGAGAATTGAGAGACTTGTGTCTAACAAAATTCTCGATCCCCTTGACTTTACAGATTATGATATGTGTGTTAACTGTATAAAGGGAAAACAAACCAACAAAAGGAGATTTCAAGCCAACAGGACTTCGGACGTCTTAGAACTTATACATACGGACATTTGTGGACCATTCCCTACGGCTTCTTGGAATGGTCAACAATACTTTATAACGTTCATAGACGACTTTTCAAGATATGGCTATATATATCTCATTCATGAAAAATCACAGTCACTGGACGTGTTCAAAAACTATAAAGCTGAAGTTGAAAATCAACTTGGCAAAAGGATTAAAAGCGTCAGATCTGATCGTGGTGGTGAATACTATGGCAGATATGACGGTTCAGGTGAGCAACGTCCAGGACCATTTGCTAAATTCCTAGAGGAATGCGGTATCGTCCCACAGTACACTATGCCGGGTTCGCCCACTATGAATGGTGTTGCTGAAAGACGAAATAGAACGCTTAAGGACATGGTGAGGAGTATGATCACTCATTCTACCTTACCAGAATCACTCTGGGGTGAAGCATTAAAGACCGCAGCGTATATACTCAACAGAGTTCCAACTAAGGCTACTGATAAAACCCCTTATGAGCTTTGGACGGGTAAAATGCCTAGTTTGAAGCACTTACACATTTGGGGATGTCCAGCTGAGGCAAGGCCCTATAGGCCAAATGAAAAGAAACTGGACGCAAGAACTATCAGTTGTTATTTTATTGGATATTCTGAAAGGTCCAGGGGTTACAAGTTTTATGATCCCACAACTAAGGCAATTTTCGAGACAGGAAATGCACGATTCTTTGAGGATGTTGAGTTTGCGGGGGGAGAAAGGGTTACAGACTTTGTCTTTGATGAGGAATATGTTGAAATCCCTCTAATTGCCATTGACAATGATCGGGATCAGGTTTCTATTCCTGACATTGTTCAAGAAGCAACTCCGGATCAAGACAATGTCATTATATCTCCCTCTGAAAGTCAACAACTTGTTCCAGAAGAACAAACTCTACAGCCTCAAGAACTAATGCCATTAAGAAGGTCCACTAGAGAGAGGAGAAGTGCGGTTCCAGATGATTACATCGTATTTCTCCAAGAACATGAAGTTGACATTGGAGTGGTGGAAGATGATCCGATCAACTTCCGTCAAGCCATAGAAAGTTCTAACTCTCAAAAGTGGCTCGATGCCATGAATGAAGAGATAAAGTCCATGAAGGACAATGACGTATGGGACCTCGTTCCATTGCCTGAAGGTGCGAAACCCATTGGTTGCAAATGGATATTTAAGACCAAGAGGGATTCGAAAGGTAATGTGGAGAGGTATAAGGCTCGTCTTGTCGCAAAAGGCTTTACACAGAAAGAAGGCATCGATTATAAAGAGACTTTCTCTCCGGTTTCTTCGAAAGACTCTTTCAGGATTATAATGGCTTTGGTAGCGCATTTCGATCTTGAGTTACATCAGATGGATGTTAAAACAGCGTTTCTCAATGGTGACATTGATGAAACAATCTATATGGTACAACCAGAAAACTTTGTGTCGGATGATGCAAAGCAAATGGTTTGTAAACTAAAGAAATCCATCTATGGACTCAAACAGGCCTCTCGTCAATGGTATTACAAGTTTCATCAAGTGATCATCTCGTATGGTTTTGAGATGAATTTGGTAGATGACTGTATATACCACAAGTTCAGTGGGAGTAAGTATATTTTTCTGGTTTTATATGTGGATGACATATTGCTTGCCAGCAACGATATAGATTTACTGCACGAAACCAAGAGATTTCTAGCAAGGAATTTTGAGATGAAAGATCTTGGTGACGCCTCTTTTGTATTAGGAATTCAGATACACCGGGATCGTTCTCGGGGTATTCTAGGATTATCACAAAAGAGCTATATCGAAAAGGTACTTAAAAGATATGGCATGCAAGATTGTAAACCAGGTGACACCCCTGTGGCTAAAGGAGACAAGTTCAGTTTAAGTCAATGCCCCAAAAATGATTTGGAAATTAAAGAAATGCAGAAGATTCCCTATTCTTCAGCTGTAGGGAGTCTGATGTATGCTCAGGTTTGTACGCGTCCGGATATAGCGTACATTGTTGGGATGTTAGGGAGATATTTAAGTAACCCGGGAATGGATCATTGGAAAGCAGCCAAACGGGTCATGCGGTATTTACAGAGAACAAAGGACTACATGCTCACATACAGGAGATCGGATCAGTTGGAGATCATCGGTTATTCTGATTCCGATTTCGCGGGATGCCAAGATAGTAGGAGATCCACTTCAGGCTATATCTTCATGCTTGCTGGAGGTGCTATATCCTGGAAGAGTGCTAAGCAGACACTCATAGCTACTTCCACCATGGCAGCGGAGTTTGTAGCATGTTATGAGGCATCAAATCATGGAATATGGCTGCGAAATTTTGTCACTGGGCTGCGCATTGTGGATAATATAGAAAGACCACTCAAGTTATTTTGTGACAATAAATCAGCAGTACTGTATTCCAATAACAACAGGAGCTCGACGAAGTCAAAGCATATAGAGATCAAGTTCCTGGCTGTTAAAGAAAGAGTTCAGAGTGGACAGGTGTCAATAGAGCACATCGGGACAAACTCCATGGTTGCGGATCCGCTTACTAAGGGATTGATACCCAAGGTCTTTCGTGAGCATACTGCTCATATGGGTGTAATATCTCTTGAAGATATCTAGTTTCAGTGGGAGTTTGTATTTCTGTGTTTTTCATATTAGACACATATACTGTCATTTTGGATATGGTTTATGGTTAAAGTTATTTTCAGTTATAAAGTTTTTGGTTTATTATCTCTGAACTCATTTGAAAATGATCTCACTAAGGTATTAAGGTGGACCAGTTGGAAATATGCATGTTAAGATCACATCACATGAAATTTCCATGCTACACATCCATGCTTGATCCATGTCATTCAGTTATGTCAATATACGTGACCATTGATGGGTTTAGTTACGATACAAGTAGCGAAAGCCTCTTTGATCCTATGTTGATATGATTGATGGACCGGATTGTTTGGGGATGCATTCGGTAATGATAGCAAAATTCTGAGTACTCATAAGGTTATATTTAATGCACAAATATAAGGTAACACATATAGCCCAAGTGGGAGATTATAAGGATTTTTAATCAAACATGTGGGCTTATATGTGAAATATTGTGTATTAAATTAAAGGCTATCAATTTCGGTTAAGCCCATTTAAAGTGATCTAATAAGGTTTCGGTATTTTGGGTTTTGAAGCATCTAATTAAAGTATGGGCTCGTATGTGTAGAGACCGGGCCTATTCCTAA
This sequence comes from Fraxinus americana, assembly GCA_035079005.1. NCBI lineage: Eukaryota > Viridiplantae > Streptophyta > Magnoliopsida > Lamiales > Oleaceae > Fraxinus > Fraxinus americana. The sequence goes on along the minus strand of CM068707.1, from coordinate 20,071,412 downwards.
TTCCATGATGGGCCGGATTAGGTCAATAGGCAATCAGTATAAATATACGGTTATGGTCCCCGGATCACATGTTCTGTTCATTCTATTCTGACTCCCATCTTCAGATAGAAACTAAGGAACAACGTGTTGATCTGGAAGACTGAAACCGTAAGACTTATTCATTGCGATAATCATGTCTGATCCAGGTACGCTTCCGCTTTTGGTTAATTATTCTTGATGATCCAACATGAACGATCTTATGCGGTAAACATTATGGTTGGTTTTATTTCCTACAAAGAATAGCTGTCAAACCTCCATTCCATAAAGCCTAGAACAAATGCAGACAACAAAACAAGATCAAAAACACAGAAGCAGCATAAATAAGAAAAACAAGAAGAGGAACTTCCAGGAAGGATTCCTTTCCGTTGTCTTCCAAAACCGAGTCAGCCCTGGAGCAGTAGAAACATCGTCTATTAAAAATTCTTTGCAGCTGCAATCACAAATGCATTTCAGAGGCCAGAAACCAAATACACAGCACAATAGCAGCCAATATTATTTTAATTCACACACACACATATATATACACATATATAAAGAAGCATCGGGCTGATACAGGATAAGATTTGCAGGTAAACCCAAAAAGTATTTCGGGATTCTGGGTGGTAAACCCAACACATATTCAATCAAAAAGCTACTACATTTATCCAGTATTGTTTCAACAACAACAGAAGAAAGAAAAAAGGTTAGAAAAGATGAAATTATAGACGAAAATAGAGGGAAAAAAAAAAAAGCAAAGCCACTCACTTGGGAAATTTGGCCATTTAGCCCAATTGGACAATGTAGTTGGTGAAATGGCCTTTGACCAATAATAAAAATAAAAAAATAAAGCAAAATATTTTAGTTGATAAAATGACAAAATTCTCCTTCAATTATCAACTCAAAAACCCTCAATTTTCCTCATTTCATCCCTTCATTTATCCTCCATCTTCTTCCCCTTCGTCAGAAACGTTCTCTCTCCCCTGTAAGTGCGATTCTCATTTCTTTCTCTCAATCAATTTACTTCTCCTTTTGTGTTTCTAGATTTTTAGTCTCCAAATTGGCAACATGGAAATAAAATAGATGGTTAATCGTGTGATGCCGGCAGTACGAGAACTCGACGCCTACCCAACGGCTTTATATTCTTGCTCCGACGCACAAACTATGTGTGAAAATTTTTTTCATAATAAATTAACTATTGCTAGAAGAATTAAAAATTTTGAGTTTTTGAAATTTATGGGCTTCCCAAGGCAATATGAAGAATTTGGTTGGATGAGATTTCTAGAATTAAAGGAACCCATTTATTCAAATTTGGTAAGATTATTATAGGCTAATTAAAGGTCTGCAGTCGCGATGCCAAATCTGCCAGATTTAATTGCTATATCTTGCGTTGTAAAAAGACACTACAATTGTTATCTGCAACGTAAAACAACACTACAGTCGTTATCTACTGTAGTTTGATTTTTTCAATGAAATGACCTCTAATAATGGACTCATTAATATGTATAACACGAAAAGATTGACTAGCCACAAAGAACGATTAAAATGACATAATTTTATATTATCGATATAGTAAAAGCACAAGTCGTCTTACTCATATGTTTCGATTAAGTTAATGTACATATATCTCAATATTGTACGTATTATTTGCATGTTACAATATAAATAAGTTTCACTTATTATTTTCATGGGACAAATGAGCTGTGATTGCTTATACTCGTATTTAGACATGTAATAGGACAAATGTCGTTCTCATGTCCAGTAACGACACTTGTGTCGTTCCGAAATTTTCACCTACATCCGATTTTTTCAACAAAACAACATTTTAATGGACTCCCTAAAGTATGTAACATAGAAAGTTAGACAAAATGCTCGAGGTCGTTGCGATGGAAATGAGGTAAAATATGGAAGAAATCAACAGAACGACACAAATGCCATTACTGGTCACGTGTGTCGTTCTGTCGATAAACATGAGTATGAGCGGCCACGAACCGTCCGAGCCTCGGAATTCGATAAATTGAACTCATTTAAGTTGCAAAATTGACGCGCCGTTTACAAAATTTGAGAGTTACGCTTACTAATTGTGTTTTTCTAATGAATGTAGATAGTGACTTGTGATGTCACCCACTCGTTATCATATAATTTATGTCAATTCTATTGATACTTGTCGCATAACTAATATTTAAATTTTTTGCATGGCACTCCCAAGTTGTGTCTACTAGAACGGCACAAGTGTCGTTATGTTGTGTGAATGAAATTCAATGAGAACGGCACTAGTATTGTTACTGTCTAGAAAAAGACACTTGTGTCGTTTTGCTTGGGAAGATAACATTTACTTGTATAAATATAATGATAATGAGAAAGATATTTGATGAAATATTGAGTTATGAAAAGAAAAGCAAATTGATGAAAAGAAAGTAGAAAACGACACTTGTGTCGTTACTGATATCAGAACGGCACAAGTGTCGTTATGTTGTGTGAATGAATTTCAATGAGAACAGCACTAGTGTCCTTACTGTCCAAAAAACAACACTTGTGTCATTCTGCCTGGGAAGATAATATTTACTTGTACAAATATAACAATAATGAGAAAGACATTTGATGAAACATTGAGCTATGAAAAGAAAAGCAAATTGATGAAAACGGTGTAGAAAACGACACTTGTGCCGTTACCGATATCAGAACGGCACAATTATCATTATGCTGTGTGTATGAAATTCAATGAGAACGGCACTAGTGCCGTTACTGTCTATAAAACGACACTTGTGTCGTTCTGAAAGGGAACTTATGTGAATCACCGTTAATTGTCACCTATCAACACGCCCAGCCTTCCCAAAATAAGGAGTCCGATTCTCGAGGTCCTTCGGTTGGAAAATTTGAAAAATATTGATGAAATCAACAGAACGACACAACTGTCATGTAACGGCACAAGTGTTGTTCTGCCTGGAAACACCAGTGCAGAGCGCTTGACCCATCCGAGCCACGATGAACTCAATACGTGTACTCATTTAAGTTGTACGATGGAAGTGACTCTTAGAACGTAAGGGAGATATGCTCAACGCTTATACTTTCAAACAAAATCAATGTAGACTTGTGTGATTTCACCGTTCAATACCATATGTTCTACATCAATTCCATCGTTAGTTGTCACTTGATTCACACGTCCAGCCTTTTCAAGTTAGGGGGTCCAATTCTCGAGGTTGTTCGGTTGGAAAAGTTGAAAAATATTGATGAAATCAACAAAATGACACAATTATCGTGTAACGGCACAAGTGTCGTTCTGCCTAGAAACACCAGTACAGAGCGCCATGACTTGTTCGAGCCACGATAATCGATAAACTGAACACATTTAAGTTGCAGGCTCAACCATATATCGATAATCGATATGCCCATTACTTGTACTTTCAAACGAATCTAGACTAAGACTTGTGTTTTCACCGTTTCATACCTTATATTCTATATCAGTTCCACCGTTAGTTGTCACACAATCAACATTTTCGTCCTTCTTAGGTTGGGGGTCCAATCCTCGATGACATTGTCTTGAAAAGTAGCAAAATATTGAAAAATCAACAGAACGACACATGTGTCGTTCTGCCACTAAAATTGATTTTGAAGAGCTACGACTCGTCCGATCCACGATAATCGATAAATTGAACTCATTTAAGTTACAGGCTCAACACGCCGCTTACAAAATTCTTGAGATATGCCCATTACTTTTACTTTCAAACGAATCTAGACTATGACTTGTGTTTTCACCGTTTCATACCTTATATTCTATATCAATTTCACCGTTAGTTGTCACACAATCAACATTTTCATCCTTCTTAGGTTGGGGGGGGGGAGGTCCAATCCTTGATATCCTTGCCTTGTAAAGTAGCAAAATATTGAAAAAATAACAGAACAACACAAGTGTCGTTTCACGATACATGTGTCGTTCTGCCACTAAAATCGATTTTGAAGAGCCGCGACCCGTCCGAAGCACGATAATCGATAAACTGAACCCATTTAAGTTGCAGGCTCAACACGCCGCTTACAAAATTCTTGAAATATGCCCATTAATTATACTTTCAAACGAATCTAGACTAAGACTTATGTTTCACCGTTTCATACCTTATATTCTATATCAATTCCACCGTTAGTTATCACACAATCAACATTTTCGTCCTTCTTAGGTTGGGGGTCCAATCCTTGATGTTCTTACCTTGAAAAGTAAAAAAATATTGAAAAAATCATCAGAATGACACATGTGTCGTTTAACGACACTTGTGTCGTTTTGCCACTAAAATCAATTTTGAAGAGCCGCGACCCGTCCGAACTATGATAATCGATAAACTGAACTCATTTAAGTTGTAGGCTCAACACACCGCTTACAAAATTCTATATTTATGTTCATAAATTAATCAAGAGGAAAAAAATGACACAACTGCCGTTTCGATTTTGAAAACTGCTCAAGTGTTGTTCTGCCTCTAAATACGATTATGAAGAGCCGCGACCTATCTGAACCACGATAATGATAAGCTGAACTCATTTAAGTTGCAGTCTGAACACGCCGCTTACAACATTTGAGATTTATGCTCATTACTTAATCAAGAGGAAAAAGAAAACGACACAACTGTCGTTACTGTTTGAAAATGACACAAGTGTCGTTCTGTCTCTAAACACGATTATGAAGAGCAGTGACCCATCCGAGCCACGTTAATGATAAGCTAAACTCATTTAAGTTGTAGGATGAACACACCGGTTACAACATTCGAGAGTTATGATCATTACTTAATCAATAGAAAAAAAGAAAACGACACAACTGTCGTTAAACAGTATAATTGCCATTATGGCTTCATCAAGCCTAAGCCAATTACATAATCCCTCTTTCCAATTATTATATATAGTTTGATTTTCAAAATGATAAAAGTAGTACGTCGTAACATAACACCACCATCATTTTTCAATATTACAAAAGGAGTACATCGTAACACTACAAAAGCGACATATGTACTATCTTGTCTTCATTGTTCATGTCCCTCGTTGAGTGGTACACGATCTGTACAAGATAACGACTGTACTGTCGTTCTGCACTATGTAAAACGGTTGGAGTGTCATTCTGTACTATAAATCGTCCAATAGTTACACACACTACAGAAATACACCAACTGTGGAAAAAAATTAGCTAAAACATCATTTCATACTATATTCAACAATAAAAAGACCAATGTACACGAGATTACCGAAAATACCTTTCTTTTTTCTTCAATTATTTAGAGATTTCAATGTAGATAATATAAAAACCAAAATTCTTATTCAAATACTCAAAATTTAGGAAAAGATAGGTGAGTAATATAATAAATAACAAGATTTCATGAATTGGATTGGAGACGAATTTGGAAGCAAGCACAGGAGACGAAGAGCTCGTGAATTGGATTGGAGATGAATTGGGAAATTTAATTGGATTGAAAGGGTATTTGTGTCTTTTCATGATATGGATATTTTAGACCTTTTACACCCATTATTTATTGTATTTTTTAATGGAGGTCATTTTATCAATAAACATTGAGAAAATGCTCTTTATCCAAATACATTGTTTGACCATGCCTTTTGACAAAGAATCCCCACTCACTTTGAGTATATTCTTTCTGAATCCTTATAAATAGTAGAGTGAGTGATTGGCTATTGTTTTCAGGTATTTTTTGCAAATAATGGGTGAGGAATGAGAGAAGTAGGGAAAGTGGAAGAAGCTCTTCTTATTATGCAAATGCTGCCGCTCATGTTGGGACCTACGAAAAGGACACGCGTAGTAATACTGTGAGAGAATCAAAAGCGATAATAGATGTTGTTGAAAAGGAACAACAGGTCAAATCAGTTGGAAAATAATATTTGCACGCAGAGGAATGGAAGAGAAACAAATAACAAAATGATCAAGAACTTGTAAAGAAGAATCAAATGGTAAAATACGTAATCATTGTCTTCAGACGATATTTGATTCCTATCGAATTGAATTTTGGTGCTTAAAGGGATCTTAGCAAATGGTTTGCAAGATTTATCAAGCATTGAAAAAGATCAACACTTAAACACTTAGTGTAATCCTCCAAAACTTTAGAACACAAAATGAATATGAAAAGAATGAATTTCAATACTTTTTGGAATGAGAGAGTAATATCAAGTTTTTCTATATATTTTTTCAATCTCTTTCATTGATCATAAACCACTTATTTATAGCCATCATGCAAGGCTACATGAAGTGGTGCCAAAAACACTTGAAAAGTCACCAGAAATTCAAACAGAATAGGCATCTAATGGCTATATTATTGTTCTATACGACTGCATAGAACAAACTTATGCGGTCGCGTAGAACAACCAATGGCAGGGCTTCTAAACCCTGCAAAGGCCTATGTGACCGCAAGCCTTCTGCATAGGCCGATTTTTAGACCTCGGGTTCCATCTTCCATTCCACATTTTTTTATTGATTTTGTAACAACCATACAACAATCATTTATTTGTTTAATATTCAATAAATCTCATATTCAAAATATACAATACTCATGTATAAGGATTAGATATTTTTTTGATTTGAATCTAACCATAGTATCATTCAAACAAAGTAAAATCGGAATTAAAGGTAGGATGAAAGTTTTGAACCAATTATTCCATATAACAATACCAGTTTGAACACACACAACTATTACGAGTTCACAAGTTCCTCAATCTAGGTTAGCGCTAATATGTCATTGCGCTCATCATTTTCAACAAACTTTTAAGAGAGACTCCAACTCTCTATTAAGACGGCATCATCTCGAAGTTCATCTATGTGAAATTCTTCCAGTATCTTTGTTACTTTTAGAGATACTTATACTTAGTACTGAGCTTCATTAAAAGCTTAAAGCTCAACCCTCACTTCAGTAACAACCAGCATTATATAATTAGGATAGGGTTATTGCGGATTTTATAATACTGAAACTATCTAGGTATCAAATGACTTGTTTTTACCTTTTGAACTCGTGAATTACTTGTTAAGTAATGACAGGTAGAATTGCTATAATTGGTGGATCTTTTGATTTAAGAATTTCAACCACATCCTACTAAAGTATATTACCAAATCTCTATTTAGAGGTTTAGTTAAATGATCCACTAAGTTCTCTATAGGCTTAACATAATCTAGGGAAATTATTCCACTCTTAATTAATTTCCTTATGTAATTATACCTTAGACTTATATGTCTAGACTTTCCATTGTATACTTTGTATGCCTTTGCTATTGTGGCTTGACTATCACAAATGATAGATATTGAAGATGTATTCTTCGGTTCCCAAGGTATCTCATAAAGTAGATCCTTAAGTCACTCAGCTTCTTTTTCGATTTCTAATAGTGCTACAAATTCAGATTTCATAGTTGAATGTGTTATACATGTTTGTTTATTTGATTTTCAAAAAAAGTACCTCCTCGAAGAATAAACACCCAACCTGAAGTAGATTTACTCTTACATGTACAAGATATTCAACTAGCATCAGTAAATCATTCTAATATAGTCCGGAATTTAGTATATTGTAGACCTGGGTTATTGATTTTCTTTAAATATCCAAAAACTCTTCCAATGGTCTTCCAATATTCATTGCTCGGATTACTAGTAAATCTACTAAATTTACTAATTGCAAATGCTATATTCGATCTTGTGCATTGGATTGTATACATAATACTCCCTATAGCACTTACATACTCCAATTGAGCAATATCTCTTTCATCATTCTTTATAAGTTTTAAACTTTGATCAAGAGGGGTACTGTATTCTTTTTTGTTCAAATGTTTGAACTTATCTATCACATTCTCGATATAGTGTAATTGACTTAAATGATAACTCCCACTAGTTTTAGAAACTTTGATATTTAAAATGATATCCATTTGTCTAAAATCCTTCATCTTGAATGTGAAAGATAGAAACCTCTTCGTTTCTTTTATTCCATCCATGTGATTACTCAAAATCAACATGTCATCAACATATAAACAAATAAGTATAACACAATTATCACATAATTTGGAATAAAAGCATTTATCTACGTTATTATGTTTAAAACCAAATGATTTAATAGCTAAGTCAAATTTCTTATGCCATTTCTTATGTGCTTGCTTTAAACCTTATAATGATTTCACTAACTTGCATACTTTATGTTCATTTCTTGGTAGAGCAAACCTTTCAGGTTGTTCCATATAAACCTCCTCATCAAGATCCACATTTAAGAATGTTGTCTTGACATCCATTTGATGAACATGCAAGTCATGTATAGAAACTAATACAAATAATATCCTAACGGATGTTATTCTAGCTACCGGTACTTAAGTATCAAAATAATCTATTCCTTCCTTTTTGTCGATAACCTTTAGTTACTAATCTGGTTTTAAAGGTATTAAGAGAACCATCAACATTATATTTTTTCCTAAACACCCATTTACATCCAATATGTTTGGATCCGAGTGGTAAGTCGACAAGTTCTCAAGTATTGTTTGACATAATTGAATCCATTTTATCGATAATTGCATCTTTCCGAAAAATCATGTTCTAAAGACTTCTCAAATCAAGTTCTTTTACTCCTTTGAGGTTCACTAGATTCATTAACATCTTTAGAAGATGTTTCATCTTGTGTTCCACTAGAGTTAGGAATCTCTCTATGAGTTTCCCGTAATTCATTATCCAAAGATAGTGAATTCTCAAAAAACTCAACGTCATTGGATTCAATATTCACATTGGTCTCCAAATTTAATAGTCTCTATGATTTTCTATTACTAGCATATCCAAAAAATGCACATTTAACGCCTCTTGGACCTAACTTAGTCCTATTAGGGTTCATGTTCTTACAATAAGCAAGACACCCTATACTTTGAAGTATCCAATGTTAGGTTTTCTTCATTTCCACAATTCGTAAGGAGAAACCTTTGTAAATTTAGAAGGAATCTTATTTAGTATTCTACATGCACTCAACAATGGTTCACCTTATAAATTAAATGGCAACTTAGCATAAATTAACACGACATTTATCATTTCAACTACAGTTCTATTTTTTTCTTTCAGCCAAACCATTTTGTTCTGGTGTTCTATGTACAGAACATTGATGAATTATGTCTTGTTGTTCATAAAATGAATTAAAATCACTAGAAAAGTACTCACCCCCTCTATCACTTCTTAGAGTTTTTATTTTCTTACTTAGGTGATTTTCAATTTCATTTTTATATACTTTAAACATGTCAAAGGCTTCATGTTTATGCTTCATCCAATAAATATACGTATATATAGTGAATCATCAATGAAGGTAATAAAATACATATTTCCTCCTCTAATCAACATGCCATTTAATTCACATATATTCGTGTGAATTAATTCTAAAATACTAGAAGTCATTTTTACACTTGATAAGGTCTCTTAGTCATTTTAGATTCTACACATGTTTTATATTTAAATACATCATTTTCATTATATGATATTAAGTCACATTTTAACTTTCCTTTCACGATACTTTTACCTATGTGACATAATCTAGCATACCATAATGTAAATGAATAAAAAATATAAGCAAAATCAACATTATTCCTAATCATCTTATCAACGGTACAAAATTTGACCATTCCTTTACAATAATAGCCTTTTTCAACAAATTCTTCATTTAGGGATAGTACAAGTTTACCGGACTCATAAACAAATTTTATACTCGATTTTCCTAAGAGATTTTCGCTAACCAAATTCCAATTCATATCGGGAACATATAATACATTTGTCAAGGTAACGGTCTTGTCGGAAGTGAAGATGATCTCTACATTTCCTTTTCAACCACCTTGGAGCTGTAACGCCCTAAATTCTATTAACTCAAGGCGCTACTAAAGTCGAAATATCCTGTACATAAGTATTCTTAATAAGCGCAAAAATGCGTAAATAATTTTGTTTTTAAAACTATAACAAACGTCATTTGAATAATTTATTCACATCCAAGTGTTAATACCAAATATAATAAGCAAAGTGTCAAAATTCGCAAAATACTAAAACTTGAGATTTAATTGACAAAATGGAATCCAGCTACTAAAATACTTGTTTCAAAAATTTATAAATTAAGTAGTCTATTATTTTATCAAGATTGCCCCACTCATTGTCTTACCTTGCCGAACTCCTTAACCTGAAATGGTGGAAAAATATTAAGGTAAGCATAACAAATTATACTAAGTGGAGAAATAGTAATCAGTCCAAGTTAAATTTAAACATGAAATCAAGTTATGAATATAATACCTATACAACATGATGTAGAAATGTGTATTGTGGGACAACCCCAAGGACCCAATTACGATCCCGGACCTATTTACGGTCCCTGACAACATGTTATTAGCGCTTAACAAGTTTTGCACAGATTTGCTGAGAATGATTTTCTGGTTCGATAGTTCAATTTGAAATTGGAAGAACTGGAGTAATGAGTCAATGGATTAGATGATGGTAATGATGAAATCAAATAAAAATAATTGTTCAAACGTTGAGAGATTTACCTAGTTGAAATGCCCAGATTTCTGTGAAGTTTTTGCTCAGCCACGAGAGTGAATTTGGAGGTGGAAATGATTGGTTTTGGTTTTGACACTGTTGAACCCTACAATCCTATGCTCCAGAATTTGGGCTACTGATTTGGGCTGATAATGGACTTAAACTTGGGCCAAAGAGAAATATTAGAACAAGAGAATTTTAAAATAGATGTTGGTGTAAAATTCGACCCATTAAGGAAATGTTGAATCTTTAAGATTAAAAATCATTTTAAATTCTTATATTAAATGTTTTGCTAGACAACTCGACGGACGTAAAATAAATTCTAAAATTTGACGAAAATGTCGTAGCGATACAACTTAAGTTATAAAATTTGTATTTTAAAATTCAGGTCGCTACAACCTCCCCCACTTAAATAAATTTCGTCTTCGAAATTAAACTTACTTGATTTGAAAATGTCTGGGTATTTGGCTAAGATCTCTCCTCTTCTCTTTCCCAAGTTGCCTCTTCTATACCATATCTGTTCCATTGGACTTTAACTAAAGGAATATCTTTATTCCTCAAGGTATGAACTTTCCTCTCAAGTATAACCACAGGAGTTTCCTCGTATGTCATATCCTTGTTAACATCCAATGATGCATAACTAACAATGTGGTCTAGATCATAGACATATTTCCTTAACATTGAGATGTTGAAAACATTATGTACTGCTGATAACTCTGGCGGTAAAGCCAACTTATAGGCCACGTTTCCAACTCTTTCCAAGACTTCAAAAGGCCCAATAAACCTTGGTCTAAGTTTCCCTTTCCTTCCAAACCTTACCACACCTCTCATAGGAGCCACTTTAAGGAATACTTTTTCACCAATTTTAAATTGTAGTTCCTTTCGTCTCTTGTCAGCATAAGACTTCTGTCTGTCTTGTGCTATTTTAATCCTTTCTTTAATCTTCTCCACAGCATTTACAGTCTGTTCCACTATTTCTGGACCCAAAACCCTCTTCTCACCAACTTCATCCCAATGAATTGGTGATCTGCACTTTCTGCCATAAAGAGCTTCATATGGTACCATGCCAATGGTAGACTGGAAACTATTGTTCTATGCAAACTCAACCAACGGTAAATGCATTTCCCAGTTACCATCAAGGTCTAAAACGCAAGCTCTCAACATATCCTCTAAAGTCTGTATAGTTCTCTCTGATTGTCCATCTGTCTGTGGATGATATGCTGTACTGAATTTCAATCCAGTTCCCATAGCTGTCTGCAGGCTTTCTTAGAACTTGGATGTAAATCTGGTATCCCTGTCTGACATTATAGAAACTGGTACACCATGCAATCTTACAATTTCTCTAATGTATAATTGAGCATATTGGTCTAAACTGAAATTCATCTTTACCGGTAGAAAATGAGCAGATTTTGTCAAACGATCAACTATGACCCATATAGCTTGATGACCTCTAGCTGATCTAGGAAGTCCAACGACAAAATCCATTGCTATGTGTTCCCACTTCCATTCTGGGATCTCAAGTGGGTTCAACAATCCAGACAGACGTTGATGTTCAGCTTTAACTTGTTGGCAAGTCATGCACTTCTCAACAAATAAGCCAATTGACTGCTTCATGTTTCTCCACCAATAAATTTTTCGTAGATCCTGGTACATCTTCGTACCTCCTGGGTGTGCAGTATAAGGTGAATAATGTGCTTCCTCTAGAATCCCCTTCCTCAAGGTTTCATCCTTCGGTATACACGGTCTTCCCTTGAACATGAGAGTGTCATCAGTTGATACTTCAAAACCTTTAACACTGCCAGCGAGTACTCGGTCCTTAATCTTGCACAAAAATTTATCCTTACCCTGAGCTTCTTTAATTCTATCTCTGAGAGTCGATCGAACAATCAAAGCAGCTATAATTGCAGTTGTGTGATGTGGAGGAGCTACAACCTCAAGTCTCATGTTGACAAAATCCTCGATCAACTGTTCTTGACTGGTTAGGGCAGCTAATTGTCCTTTACCTTTCCAACTAAGTGCATCAGCAACAACATGGGCCTTGCCTGGATGGTAGTGGATAGTATAGTCATAATCTTTAACTAACTCTAACCACCTTTTCTATCTCATATTCAATTCCTTCTGAGTGAAGAAATACTTTAGACTCCTATGGTCTGTGTATATCTCGCACTTACTACCATATAGATAGTGTCGCCATATTTTTAAAGCATGAACTACAGCAGCCAATTCCATGTCCTGTGTAGGGTAGTTCTGCTCATGTGGGTTCAACTGTCTAGAGGCATATGCAATCACTTTTCCATGCTGCATCAGTACACATCCCAAACCTTGTTTCGATGCATCACTATAGATAACAAAACCTTCTGACCCTTCTGGAATAGCCAAAACTGGTGCAGATATCAATTTCTGTTTCAACTCTTGGAAACTCTTCTCGCACTTTTCTATCCACTGAAACTTCACTCTCTTCCTGGTCAATTGTGTCATCGGTCCAGCTATTTTTGAAAATCTTTTGATAAACCTTCGATAATAGCCAGCCAATCCCAAGAAACTACGAACTTCATTCACATTGGTTGGTGCATTCCAATTAGTGATAGCCTCAACGTTGGCTGGATCAACTTCAATACCATCTGCGGTAATCACATATCCAAGAAAACCAATTCGGTCGAGCCAGAATTCGCACTTCTTGAATTTTGCATACAACCCTTCTTGTCGAAGTGTCTGCAATACAATGCTGAGATGTTCCTCATGTTGTTCCTTGTCCCTTGAATAAATAAGAATGTCATCAATAAAGACAATTACGAACCGATCCAAATATTGATGAAATACTCAATTCATCAAGTCTATGAAGAAAGCTGGTGCATTAGTTAACCCAAACAGCATCACAGTGAATTCGTAATGTCCGTATCGAGTTCTAAATGCAGTTTTTGGTATATCACTGTCCTTAATCTTCAACTGATGATAACCTGATCTCAAATCAATCTTGGAGAACACAATGGCACCCTTTAACTGATCAAACAAATCTTTTATTCGTGGTAAAGGATATTTATTCTTGACTGTGAGGCGATTCAACTCCCTGTAGTCAATGCACATCCTCATTGATCCATCTTTCTTTTTCACAAATAATATCGGCGCTCCCCAAGACGATACACGTGGTCGAATAAATCCTTTATCCAACAGTTCTTGTAGTTACACCTTCAACTCTTGGAGTTCCTTTGGTGCCATCCTGTAAAGTGCATTAGATATGGGTGCAGCTCTAGGTACCAAGTCAATCGTGAATTCCACTTGTCTATCTGGTGGAATACCAAACAAATCCTCTGAAAATACATCCACAAAATTACGCACAACTGGTACATCTGTAGCAGTTACCTCAGTTGCCTGAACACTAGTGATGCTCACTAGATATCCTTGACTGGTACTGTTTCTCAACATCCTTTGTGCTTTCAACACTGATATGATACGGGGCATGGTTTTGACCTTTGTCCCAAAGAAGGTGAATTCACATTCTCTTGGTCTCTGAAAGAGCACCTCCCTCTCATGACAGTTAATCGTAGCGTGATTACAACTAAGCCAGTTCATGCCTAAAATGATATCAAAATCCCTCATGTCTATTAAATACAAGTCTGCCTCTAAGTTCTTCCCATCTACTTCAAACTTAACAGCTTTCGACATTAGATTAGTGATAATAGTTTTACCTGAAGGAATACTAACCTCTAGGGCATCATTCACACTTTTACACATATTTCTAGTCTTAGCATGAAAACTAGCAGAGATGAAAGATTCGTAGCACCAGAATCAATCAAAACGATAGCAAGAATATTAAATACCGATAGAATACCTATTATCACGTTGGGATCTTTCTCTGCCTCTTTCTGAGTTAAAGAGAAAACTCGAGCCTTTCCCTTCTTGGCATCTTCTTTACCCTTGAATTTAGGACATTCACCAGCAAAATGACCAGATTTCTTACATCTGAAGCACATCCCCGTTCCGAGCAGGCACTCCCCATAGTGACGCTTATCACACTTCGAGCATACGGGTTTCTTAGTGCTAGCCTTTTCCTCAAATTTTCCCCATGCTTTCCCTTTCTTGTTCTGATATTTGCCTTTGCCCATATTCTGACTGTCCCATTTCCTTTTCACTGGTGCCTCTGGGGATTTCTGAGTAGTCCTTTCCAGGTTTAAACGAGAGGATATAGCTTGTGCTCACCCAATCGCTTCGGCATAGGTAGTGAGTCCTAAACCTGCCATGATTCCTCCAATTTCTGGGCGTAAACCCCCTTTGAATCTTCTAGCCTTCTTGATATCCATGTCAACCAAATGGATAGCATACCTGGACAACTGGTTGAATTTCATTTCATATTCCATCACAGACATACTTCCCTGCCTAAGTTCAAGGAACTTAGTTTCTTTCTGATCCCGAAAAGATTAGGGAAAATAACTTTGTATTATTAATTCCTTGAATCCTTCCCATGTTAGTTCAAGTTGCTGTGCCTCAGTCGTGGTGCACTGATATGACTCCCACCAATGATCTGCAATCTTCAGCAAGTTGGAACACATCGCATGACACTTTCTGAGTGTCTGAGCAAGCTATATGTTTAAAGATCCGTTCTAATACCCTTAGCCATTCCTCTACAACTAGGGGTCCCACTCGACCATTGAATGTTGGTGGTTTATATCGATAAAATTGTTCAATAACCATGCTAGTGTTGTTTGTATAGCCTGTGGATTCGGTAAATTAGGGGCATTTTGTGGAGCTGTTGGGGCTTGTTGTTGAGTGAGCCCCTGGAGAGCATTCACGAGATTCCTTAATAGATTATTTCTCGCATCGTGGGTAGCAGCCTGACCTGGGGTAGCTTGTCTTGCAGCAGCCCGATACGTGGGAGCTCGATTTGTTCTACGAGACATTCCCTAAATCATAACAATATTTTATCTCAGCATCCACTTAATTGTGCAATTCACAATGCTCATCCATGAATCATAAAATCTAAAAAGGAATCATTTCGTAGAAAAACACGGTAGAGCTAAAAGCAAATTTTATTATTATCTCAAATTTTCCAAAAGGAAAACAAAATAATAAAATTGCAACCAATATTTATAACCCGAAATATGTTTTCCTACTGAATTCCACAAACAATTATTCCTACATCTCTCTCTCTCATACGTTCCTCTTGGCATATCAATTATAAAAGTAAATTCCATTGAAATGGGTTACTACATGTTTTAGTCTAATTTCGAGGACTAAACTTATAATTTCTGAAAATTTTTAAATACTTCACATCACGAGTTCAACTTCTAAATTTAATAACTCATGGGAAATTTTATAACACGTATTGGATACAAACATTTCAAACTGCATCAATTATAGTAAAATTTCATTCTCATGTAACTTTTCGTTGTAAACATTCAATTTCAGATGCAGTTATATAATAAATTCATGGTATCTAGCAAAGGAAAATTTTCAAACTTTATCAAATAAATTTTCTAAACATTTAACCTTTCCGGAGTGGGGCGCGGCGCGGCAAGAGCGGGTAGCATTCAAATTAAATACTAAACATTATCTCATTTTATTTTATTTTTGTAGAATTTTCACAAGTTTACAGAAAGGTAAACCTGTGCTCTGATACCACACTGTAATGCCCCAAATTCTATTAACTCAAGGCATTACTAAAGTCGAAATATCATGTACATAAGTATTTTCAATAAGCGCCAAAATGCGTAAATAATTTTGTTTTTAAAATTTTAGCAAATTAGAACTAAATTTGGAAACGTCCTTTGAATAATTTGTTCACATCCAAGTGTCAATACCAAATATAATAAGTAAAGTGCCAAAATTCGCAAAATATTAAAACTTGAGATTTAATTGACAAAATGGAATCCAGTTACTAAAATACTTGTTTCAAAAATTTATAAATTAAATGGTATATTATTTTATCAAGATTGCCCCACTCATTGCCTTGCCTTGCCCAACTCCTTAACCTGAAATGGTGGAAAAATATTGGGTAATCATAACGAATTATACTCAGTGGAGAAACAGCAATCAGTCCAAGTTAAATTTAAACATGAAATCAAGTTAGGAATATAATACCAATACAACATACTGTAGAAATGTGTACTGTGAGACAACTCCAAGGACCCAATTACGATCCTGGACCTATTTACGATCCCTGACAACATGTTATTAGCGCTTAACAAATTTTGCACTGTGGGACAACCCCAATGACCCACTTTCGATCCTGAACCTATTTACAGTCCCTGACAACCTTTTCATAAGTATACGCAGTATATTACAATCAAAATTACACATCAGGAATTATCATGGACAAAATAATCACAATTGCTCAAATGTAAACCCCACCTCAAAATTTTGAAATTTTTTTTGAAATTGAATGGATGTGATGTTACCATGCTTTAAAATTTTCCCGCGACCTCATCTGATAAGAACAAAATTAATATAATTTAGGATACTAAGTCCTAATTAATATTTTAAAACTTTTAGGGACTTGATTGAACTTTTGAAAGTAAAGAACTAGTAATTTGACAATTCTTAAATTTTTAGGGTCTAATTATCAAAATTAGAATGTTTAGGGTCAATATGATAAAATTAGAAAGTAATTTATATTTAATTTGAAGAATAATCAAACTTTAGGGTTGAAGGAAGAGTAAAAATCAAATAGGGGACTAACTTAAACTTTTGGCCAAACCTTAGGATTTAAAATTGAATTTTCCATATTTAATACCAAACCCCCCATTCCCAAACCCATTTTCACGCAGAGAATTGGTGCTGGTTTCTAAGTCAAGCTTTTCCAAATTGGTTTTTTGCATTTTGATGATTTCCCAACAAAATTGAGGTTGGGGGAAGGAAGTCTATGTCAAAGGTGGCTCGTGTGACAGTATTCCAGGCGAGAGAGGGAGAATCGAGGTTGGGTTCCATCCTCCAATGTACGTGTGTGTATACACACACACACACACACATACATATATGTGTGTGTGTGTGTGTGTGTGTGTGTGTGGTTTTTAAGTGAGATTACTATGTGAAAGAATGTATGAATAATGGTTGTGTTATTGGATTAAACTAAGATGGATTACGGTATAAAACTCGGAGATTTCATTTTCTTCTTCTTCTTCTTTTTTTCATCCATTACTATATTGAGAAGAACAGTGATTATAGAATTCCAACGAAAGTGAAAATTAATTTCAAATGAGTTCCTGCACAGATTTACCGAGAATGATTTTCTGGTTCGATAGTTCAGTTTGAAATTAGAAGAACTGGAGTAGTGAGTCACTGGATTAGACGATGGTAATGATGAAATCAAATAAAAATAATTGTTCAAATGTTGAGAGATTTACCTAGTTGAAATGCCCAGATTTCTGTGAAGTTTTTGCTTAGCCGTGAGAGTGAATTTTGGAGGTGGAAATGACTGGTTTTGGTTTTGACACTGTTGAACCCTACAATCCTATGGTCCATAATTTAGGCTACTGATTTGAGCTGATAATGGACTTAAACTTGGGTCAAAGAGGAATATTGGAACAAGAGAAATGTAAAATAGATGTTGGTGTAAAATTCGACCCAATAAGGAAATATTGAATTTTTAAGATTAAAAATCGTTTTGAATTCTTATATTAAATGTTTTGCTAGACAACTCGACGGATGTAAAATAAATTCTAAAATTTGACGAAAATGTCATAGCGACACAATTTAAGTTATAAAATTTGCGTTTTAAAA
Organism: Fraxinus americana; assembly: GCA_035079005.1. Classification (NCBI taxonomy): domain Eukaryota; kingdom Viridiplantae; phylum Streptophyta; class Magnoliopsida; order Lamiales; family Oleaceae; genus Fraxinus; species Fraxinus americana. The sequence goes on along the minus strand of CM068707.1, from coordinate 20,053,186 downwards.
TTCGGGTCGCTACAGGAGCGAACTTCATTACCCATTTGAATCTCTTGATCTCCATCCACTTCATGATATATTTTCAATAAAGACTTGTCAAATGATACATGTACAGTTGCACATGTATCATACCACTAACTAGGAACTTTTCTTTTGATTGCATTAATTTCACTTACGGTGGCCACAATATTGTCTTTTTTGATGGAGTTCACATTTCCTTCGAAATTGTTTTGTTTTCAGCGTCGACATTCATTTACATAATGTCCAGATTTCCCACATACAAAACGACCACCTTTGGACTTCTTCTGAAACTTGTTAAAGTTCCGTGAAGGCTTTCTCTTGTTTGATTTATTTAAAAGTTCGGTCTTCTCTTCATCATTGGCCTTGGAAGTACCTTCATAAGCGTTTTCACTCTTATCTCTCACCCTTGACTCTACCTCAATGTAAAGGTATTTCTGCAATTTGTTTCAAAGAGTAATCCTCAGAACTATGCATAATTTTCTTTCGATATCATTTCCAAGTTCCTTGGAATTTTGCAATAATTGCTCCCAATCAGAAAGTTTTCTGAATCTCTATTTTGAATGCCTTCAACTTATTGACAAGAAATTGCAACTCATGAATTTGGGAAGAATGAGAATGTTATCAAGAATTTTGAAATCAAAATATCTTGACATTAAGAACTTTTTGGTACCTTTTTCTTCGGTTTTGTACTTACTTTCCAAATCATTTCAAATTTCCTTTGCGGAAGAAGTGTTAGTGTGTGGATCATATATCCGATCAGATAGAGTGTTGAGGATATGGCCACGATATATAAGTTCATCTTCTTGACGCTTTTGTCTTTCGGCTCTCACGACATCTATTTTTCCATTTGTTGGTTCCAATAACAGTGCCAAATCTGGATCAAGGATGTATAATATCTTCAACGCCATTAGAAAAAACTTCAATTTATCTTACCATCTCGTGACGTTGGTACCATGAAAGCGATCCAAACGAACAAGGTCTTGATTCATTAACTTGATCGTTGCCATAGTGCTTTCATTCTCCATTGAAAATATCGTTTGAGATTGTTGGAAAATAATGTTTGCACAAAGCGAAATGGAGAAGGAACAAAGAACAAATGATCAAGAACTTACAAAGAAGAATCAAAAGCTTAAATACGTAATCTTTGTCCTCAAACGATATTTACCCCCTATTGGATTGGATTTTGGTGCTTAAAGGGATCTTGACAAATGATTTGCAAAATTTATCAAGCCTTGAAAATGATTAACACTTAATCACTTAGTGTAATCCTCCAAAACTTGTGAACACAAAACGAATATGAAGAGAAAATGAATTTCAATACTTTTTGGAATGAGGGAATGCTATCAACCGTTTCTCTATGTTTTTTCAATCTCTGTCATTGATCATAAACCACCTATTTATAGCCATCATGCAAGGTTGTACGAAGTGGTGCCAAAAACGTTTGAAAAGCCACCAAAAATTCAAACAAAACAGGCCTCTAACGGCTATATTGTTGCTCTATGAGACCGCATAGAACAAACCTATGCGGTCCCATTGAACAACCAATTGCAGGGCTTTTAAACCCTGCAAAGGCCTACGCGACCGCAAGCCACCACATAGGCCAATTTTTAGGGCGCTGGTTCCATTTTCCATTCCACATTCTTTTATTGAATTTTGAACAACCATACAACAAAATTTCCATGTCATGACCTTAGGATGAATGATATTAGATGTACACCCCATGACATCTTTGTTGACATCCTCCCTATGTGAAAGAAATTTGTACATTGATAAGATAGATTCAAAATCAATGGTTTTGATGGGTCCATGTGAAAGATTGTCAACGAAGATGTAAAAGAAAGTGTATATGCAACATGATTGACATAGATTTAAACAAATCATGTTTTGATTTCATGCTTATTAACTTATTTACTGTTTGTCAAAAAGATTCCATCTATATTGTTAAGTTTTTATTTACGTGGAAGACCATGTGGGTGTCAGTTTAGCAATGTCATATAAGTATAGTTAATTCTGAGCCAATAAGTCCATATTCCATCGCCTCATTAATATCTCTCCGAATCGTTGAGGCCACATTTTATTATCTCTCTTTTCCGAGAGATCACATGACTCATAAATGCAATGTGGGCCTTCTGAGTCCGAGGTAATTGAGATTTGATCAGTGATGCTTTGTCCAAGTGACGATTGTAACATATGGATACAAGTGAGATGTGAATGTTATAATGTCTCATGCAATGATTGGTTGTTAGTCAAATCTCTTTTCCCGTCTAGAATTGTGCGCAATCTTAGACCTATTGATGTCTAGAATAGGATAGTGTGGTGTCATCATATGTCAAACATTCGAAAAAATCATTTAGCCTATGTATGGCTCCCATTTTTCTAAAAACTCCTTTTTTTTCAAAATTCATTTTCAACCGTGCATTCTCCAATAAAATAATTTTACACGCAAATTGAAATTTTTTCATTATTTTTTAATTACACATTCTCCAAAAAATCACTATTCACGAATACATTTTCCTTTAAAAATGGGGCTCAAACAAAGGCTTATTTTGCATATTATTTCTCACACTTAGTGATTTGAAAAAAGTAATCGACAATTGGTATTCTCACTTTCTAAATATAAACACTAACTCCCGGTTTACTTCTTCTTTAGCATTGCTCTCGTACTCAAATATTTACTACTATCTATTTATCTGACTTTAGTGTCAAAATGCGTACAATCAGGATCTCCTCTGGATTTTTTGTGCTCGGAGAGCCTACGACCTTGTGCCCCTTATGTGTGTGTTCTAACCTCTAAATGCGTAGGTAACATATACTCTTAGAGAAGTGGAGATGGGATATGTTGGCGCGCTAGGTCCTAATTAGATTTGGAGATCAACATATACGAATTTGTGTTTATTAACCTCAAGATTCCCACACAATTCTCTCTTATTCAACTTGACTCTTTAGCTCTAGTTAAACTTCTTAGGTTAGTTCTCTTTATTTCTTCTCATTTTTCATGTTAGTTTCTCACAAAAGAAATGGAGACCAAGGAAAATTTAGTCGGGGAAGTCATTTAGTGTTACTAACATTGTAATGTAGCATAGTGGAAGCGATAAAATAATTGACGACCACTCTATTAAAGTTCTATTGATTCCAAACGAATATCGGAACACGATCATCTTCTAGTTTCTGTTGATTCCTAAAAATATCATAAATCTAGGCATCAAACTCTCTTATTCGTGCACGAATAAGAGAATTGAACTCATTAATTTTTTAAATATCAAATATGAGAATTTAAAAAAATTGGAGAAATCTCAACAATTCAAATTCCACTTCCATTACTTGCCGTAAGGCTTACAAGTCGTATTTAAAGAAATAAATAAAATATCGATAATAATTAAACTCCTAAATAACAACTAACTCTAGATAATGATAAAATTAAAGATAATGATTACTACTAAATAGAAGTAAAATCCTAATCTAATTAAAATTATGAAAATTAACACTCTTCATACTTACTAAAGACTACACCAATTATAAATTAAAATACAATACAAAGATTAAATTAAATTAAAATCATCCATATTCAATTTTCAGCATTCTCCTCCAATTGACGAAAATTCGTCCTCAAATCTTGTACCATGTTATCATCCAAAGTCTTGTAATAACGGTAATTTTAATTGGTAGCTTTGCAGGGCGCACAAAAGAAAACTCTTTGAATAAGATCCACAAACTCTCGCATGACACTTAAAACCAACCATGATTTATTTAGACCACCTATAAAAGATATTGACATCAAGGTCTTCATAAAAGACAGTGAAAAATCGTAACTGTTACCACATAGATTCATACATTCTTCAATTTCTTCATCGAAGATAGAGAATCCATCATAACTATCATTACCCATACCAACAAATCCGTCAATTTCCTTGTTCTTTTGAAGGACCTTCGTAACTGAAATATATAAATTCTTCAATTTTTTTGTGTCAAAAAATGGCGGACCATCATCGTCCTCATCCAAATCTATGTCTATTGACTTCTTTTGATCGAAAGGAATGAAAATGTAATCATCATACATCATAAGTTTAATAATTGAATTCTACGAACACTATCAGGAACGAACACAACTCTGATACCAATTGATGTAGTATAGAGGAAGCAACAACAACAACAATAATAATAATGAACCGATACCAATTGATGTAGCGCGAATGGAAGTGATAATAATAAATATGATCTAAAATGTCGAAATTTCATTGATTCCAAATGAATACCGGAATACAATCACCTTTTTGTTTCGGTTGATTCCTAAGAATACCAAAAATTAAAGCATAAAAACTATTTGATTTGTGCACAAATGTAGAGAATTAGACTCATTGATTTCTAATTATCAAATAAGAGAATATAAGAAATTGTAGAAAATCTCAACCGTTAATATTTCAATTCAAAATCAATTCAATTAATTGTCGTAAGGCTTGCAACTAGAATTTAAGAATTTAAGGCTTTCAAATTTCAAAATCAATTCAGTTAATTGTCGTATGAGAATTTAAGAAATTGGAGAAAATCGCAACTGTTAATATTTCAATTCAAAATCTTGATCATAACTAAACTCCTAAATAACGACTAAATCTAACTAATGATAAAACTAAAGATAATGACTACTTTTAAAATGGAATTAAAATCTTAATATAATTAAAATTATGAAAATCAAAGTCCTGATACTAATTAAAGACTAAAGTGATTATAATTTAATATACAATACGAAGACAAAATTAAATTCCAATCATTCATATTCAGTCTTCAGCACATTGTCATTCGGTGAAAACAACATCCAATTCTACGTAGCACACGTTAAATATCAAGTTGATTTCACTCCTGTGCCATTCTTAGATAAAATATGTACAAGAATCATTCCACAAGATCAAATTTCATAGTGGGTGATTGACTAAAGGTTAGGGCTAAAAATTAAAATAGAGATGAATTAGGGAAATTTTTATAAAGATCAAGATTTTGGCTCGTGAATTGTGACCATTCGTATAATGTTAAATAAACTTAAGTAACCATTTGCCAAGGGGGTTAAGATCTCTTGACCCTTTGTTCTCTCAACACATTGGTACATTACACATTGAGGACTTTTCATTTGCTTTTCAAAAAAAGGGAAAAATGGTTTCTTCACTCTTTTTTTAGTTGATAGAAAAGAAAAGGGACGTGGAGTAGTTTGTTGATGGGGGAGTTTGAATCCGATTGGTCCCAGATAAACAGATCAAATGATTGTTCGAGTTTATTTTGTGAAAGACCGTAAAGAAACAAGTTTAAAAACAATAAGAACACAAGATTTTTCGGGTTTAGTGATCACTTCTAATGCCTAATCCCCAGTTGAGTATCCCTAAGGATATTGCTCGAATCCACTATGAAGTCCCAAAAAAGGGCAAAAACAAGTTTCAGTACAAATCTGCGGTGAGGGATTCAAACAAACCCTTTATCTTGAATACACCTCTCCTTTCAATAATGACTCATATAGAACATGAATTTCTTTACAAAACTCTCTAAACAACAATCTCGCAAAGAAATCGCACAAAGATCATCCAATTGATGACCCAAAAATACAAAGAGAATTTCACTAAGACAGAGAAAGATGAACAACCGTATTCATCCAATCCTAGAAGCATAGTTGCTTCCTTTTATATGAGATAAAGCAATATCACGCATTCAACGGTATGAAATATTCCAAGTGTCAAGCATCCAATGAAGGCGCGTGTTTATATATATATCAAACGTGTTTTCATCCAATTTTCAGAATCATCCATTTATTGGGTCAAGACATAGTTGGACTGGGTAAGTGGGCCTATCTCGTTTGGGCGATAAAAAATGTAGCAACCTATCTCCACAATTTCCACCTTTGCTGCATGTTTGTTACTTTATGTAACGGATTCGAACTCTATCTCATATCACTTGCTCTTATTAACCTGTTGCAAAACAAAAACTAGTCAGTTTCAAGATTCAATAACTTTAGAGAATCCTGAAATTTATTCAAATGTATTACCTTTGTGCCTGCATCAGCTAGATTAACCTTTGTAGGTATTTTAACAAGTTTTATATTACATTTTTCACTTATATCCCTAATGAAATGAAACTTAACATCTATATGTTTAGTTCTATCATGAAATATTGAATATTTACTCAAGAAAATAGTACTTTGATTATCTGAACAAATCTTCACCTTATTTACTACAAATCCTAATTCATTTAATAACCATTTCAACCAAATACCTTCTTTTACAGATTTTGTAGCAGCAATATATTCAGTTTCGGTAGAAGATAGAGCAACTAATTTTTGAAGCTAAGATTTCCAACTAATGCATGTATTATTTATCACATAAAAAAATGCAGAAGTAGATTTTTTTGTTATCAGAATTTCCAACAAAATCAGAATCAACATATCCTTTCAAATTAAGACCATTTTTATCAGTCATAAGTCCTAATTTCTGAGCACCCTTTAGATATCTGATTAAATGTTTTATAGCTTCCTAATGAAGCTCACCTCGATTACTCATAAATCTGCTCAAAACACTTACAGCAAAAACAATATCAGGTCTAGAGCATACCTTAACATACATAACAGAACCTACAGCATTAGCATAAGGCACATTAGCCATTCTATTAAACTTATCTTAAGTTTTTGGTGAATAATCAGTAGATAACTTCACACAGAATGATAAAGGCAAACTAACAGGTTTAGATTCATGAAGTGAAAATCTTTCAATAACCCTTTCAATGTAAATTTTTGGTGTAAAAATAATTTTCCATTTGTTCTATCTCTTTTTATTTCTATTCCTAGTATCCTTCTAGTAGACCCTAAATCCTTCATTTCAAATTTAGATTTACGATTTTCTTTCAGAACATTAACAGCAACTTTATCATGACCAGCTAGAAGCATATTATCAACATATAGAAGCAAATAGAAAATTTTAGAATTTTTCAGCACGTTTAAAGTAGAAACGGGGATCATAATATGATTTTTAAAACCAAGACTTTGTATAAAAGAGTCAAACCTCCTATACCATTGCCTAGGAGCCTATTTTAGACTATACAAAGATTTCTTCAAAAAGCACACTAAGTTTTTTCTCTTGCTTTCAAAAACCTTTTGGTTGGGTAATGTGTATAGTCTCATCTAGAGTACCATAAAAGAAAGGTTGTTTTCACATCAAGTTGTTCTAATTCTAAATCAAATTGTGCTACTAAATCAAACAAGACTCTGATAGAAGTGTATTTCACTACATGTGAAAATATGTCAGTATAGTCTATTCATTCTCTTTGTGTAAAACTCTTAGCTACTAGTCTTGTCTTATATCTTTTATCACCAGATTTCATATCACCTTTCTTAATTTTGTAAACCCATTTATAGTCAACCAATTTGCAATCACTAGGTTTTTCTACAAGATTCCAAGTCCGGTTCTTATATAAAGAATACATTTCCTCTTGCATTGCAACAAACCATCTAGCAGAATCTTTACAAGATATTGCCTCTTCATAAGAGGTTGGTTCAAAATTTAAAGTCTCAGGTCTATATTGTTCAGACACATTATCTGCATACAAAAGCCTAGAGGAAGGCCTTATTTGTCTTCTCTTTACAAGATATTGCCTCTTCATAAGAGGTTGGTTCAAAATTTAAAGTCTCAGGTCTATATTGTTCAGACACATTATCTGCATACAAAAGCCTAGAGGAAGGCCTTATTTGTCTTCTCTTTCTATCCCTAGCAAGTTGGTAATCTTGCAAATTAGAACCAGTATCAAAAACTTGATCATCTCTAAAGTTCTGATCAGTTATAGTTTATGATTCTTCTTGAGGTTTCTTCACCTCAATCTGAACTTGATTTTCATTATTCTGAACGTCAATATCAACCTCAGTTGACACAAAGTCCTTTTCAGCTGGTTCCTCTCTATTATCATCACTAAGACAAGGAAAGTGTTCTTCATTAAAAATAATTGACCTACTTGTTATAACTCTAAATCCTCCAATTTCTTTTATCCATAACCTATAGCCTTTAACTCCTTACCTATAACCAAGAAAGACATATTTCAGAGATTTAGGCTCAAGCTTAGACCCAGTTTGGTGTACATAAGATGCACAACCAAAGGTTCTAAGGTAAGAGTAGTTAGGCATAGTTCAAGTCCATATCTTCTCAGGTATCTGGTAATCTATGGAACTAGAAGGACTTCTATTTATAAGATAACAAGCATTCTTAACAGCTTTTCCCCAAAATATCTTTGGTAAATCAAAGCTTATCAACATATCAACATACATCTGGTTCTTTCAAAAAATAGTTCTATTCATCCTTTCAGCAATTTCATTTTGCCAGGAAGTATAAACTACAGTTCTGTGCCTCTGTATCCCATGGTTATTACAGAATTGATCAAATTCAACATTACAGAATTCAAAATCATTATCTGTTCTTAATGCCTTTATCTTCTTATCAGTTTGATTCTCAATTAATATCTTCCAGTTTTTGAAGGTTATAAAAGTATCCAATTCTTCAATAAAAGGATCCAAGTTTTCCTAGAGAAATAATCTATAATAAAAAGATAATATGTACAGCAAGAGGCTGTAGATACAGGTGTAGGGCCCTATAGATCACTATGTATATAATCAAGTGTATTTAGTGATTTATGAACCCCTGTCTTAAATGGCAACCTGTTTTGTTTCCTAATGATATAATGTTCACAAAATGTCAACTTAGGAACATTGTCCTTCCCAAATACTCCTTCTTTTGAAAGAAGTTTTAGGCCTTTTTCACCAAGATGACCTAGTATCCTATGTCATAATTCTGATTTGTCAGATTGAGACACTAAGCTCACAGTATTATTAGGGAAGACACATTCAACATTCATCACATAGATACCATTATATTTTGGTGTACCAACAATGAGATTATGATATTTGATTATATTTGTAAAGCCTTTTTTTCATTTCGATTTGACAATTTTCATCATCTAGAACACCTATGGAAATAAAGTTTATTTTCAAGGCAGGAACATATCTAGTATGTTTCAAAAGTATTAACGGATTATTTTCAAGTTTTAAAACAATATTCCCAATGTCTTTAACTTCACAAGGTTCATTATTTCCTAGCTTTACAAAAACTTCACTTAGGTTAGAAAAATCAGAGAACCATTTGAGATTGGGGCTCATATGAAGAGTTATTACCTTGATTGGACTCATTCTTTTGATCATTAGCCCTTTTAAAACAGTCTTTTATAAGGTGGCCTGTTTTTTTCAAAATAATAGCATTTTCTATTCTTATCATTAGCTTTTTCAGTTTTCTTGTCATTTCTTTTGTTATTTTCCCATTTCTTCTTAGCAAAATTCTTGTTTTTATTATGACTGACCTGATTGAAATTGCTATGACATTTAGATTGAAGTTTAGGATTGGATTGAGATTTCTCAATATGAAGAACTTCTCTATGCTCTGATTTTAACTCTAGTTCTCTGTTCTTTAGAGAAGTGTGAATTATATCAACGATCAGGTCGTCCCTACCATATTCTAAGGCATTCTTAACATCCTTATATCTATCACCTAAAGCATTAAGTAGACTAACTACTTTCTGATCACTTGAGATTTTCTCACCACAGTTTATAAGATCTTATTAAACTTGTCCATATTCTCCTCTAAGTTAGCATTATTATCAAACTTAAGACTAAAAAATTGTTTCTACAAAAAACATTTGTTCGGTAGAGTCATAGTCAGGTATAGTTTTTCTAAGGCAACCCATAACTCAGCAGCAGTTTCAGTATCTCCTACCTTTCTGATTACAGAGTCAGGTAGATGAAGGAATAGTGTGCTCCAAGCTAATTCATCTTATTCAATTTTCCTTTCAAGTGGAGTATTTTTTGCCCAAAATTCATCTATAGCTTTAGCTCATTTTAGTTGCAACATAAGTGCTCTCATTTTCTGGCGCCAGATACTAAAGTCTCCCTTGCCATCCCACATCTGAACATCAATCTTAGTGGTCATAGTGTGTAATAGTCCAGTAAGAATACTCAAGAATTCAGAAGGCACGAGATGAAAAATATCAGACAAATCAGATAGATATATCCAAGAACTTACGACAGAGAAAAGACAAAAAATCATACAACTAATGTATTCACTCAGACGTGTTTATACTGAATAAACAATATGTATTCAGAAAAATGCATATTACAATTAATATGCATACATAAATTCGTACTGTATAGATTGAAGCAGACTAAAACAACACACAGTTTAAGATTCAAAATATTGCTCGAATTTACTATAAAGCCCCAAAAAGGGGCAAGAACAAGTTCAATACAAATCTGCAATAAGGGATTCAAACGAATCATTTATCTCGGATACACCTCTTATTTCAGCAATCACTCACAAGAACATGGATTGCTTTACACAACTCTCTAAACAACAATCTCACAAAGATCATTCAGTTGATGACCTAAAAATACAGAGAGAATTTCACTAAGACAGAGAAAGATGAACAACCATATTCGTCTAATCCTAAAAGCACAGTTGCTTCCTATTATATGAGATAAAGCAATATCACGCATCCAACGGTATGAAATATTCCAAGTGTCAAGCAACCGATGAAGGTGTGTTTATATATATCAAATACGTTTTCATCCAATTTCCAGAATCATCCATTTATTGGGTCAAGACATAGTTGGACTAGGTACGTGGGCTTATCTCATTTGGGCCATAAAAATGTAGCAACCCATCTTCACAAATCCCATTTGTTAGGACAAAATATGTTGATGTAAAAGGATAATGATATTTTGTGTTGGGTGCATATATACATAGTAATTAATGTTGTATGCGGCAACCTGTGCACTTGTCTTCTTTAATCCCCTGAGGTCAGAGTCGGATTTTCCAAACAAATCTAACCTTTTTAATCTTGACCCTTATCTCCCTCCCTCCCTCCAACTATCTTTTCACATTCAATTAAATTCTCAAAAAACAAATTAATGTTAATTACATACATAAGTCGAAGATTCAGAGAATATACATTCCATTGCCATCAACTAAGCTAGAATTTATCCCTCTCGCTATTATTTTGTTTCTTTTGCAAGTATCCAAATGCTCTTTCAAGTTTAAACACGTGAATTCATTCACACAATTTTATTTTTAAACATCAAAACAAGGAGTATCCCATCCCTTTCTTTATTATTTAGTTATTATTTTAATACGCTTGTCGTGAGATTTTATTTTTAGTCGTTGTTTGAGTCTCATTATTTCAATATAATTTTGCACATAAACTAGAGGTGTCAATCCGGGTGGTCCGGGTCGGAGCGGGTCGGCCCGCTAACATATGAGCCCGGTAACGGCAACGTGAAAAAAGCGTGCCCGCTACGGGTTCCAGGTCGACCCACAAATTTTGGACTACAACCCAAGCCCGTCCACTAACCTATCCGTGTCGAGCCCATGCAGGTCACGGGTTGAGCGAGTCGCGGTTTGTTCTGATTTGGCCCGTATTATTGTATAAATAAAATTATAAAAATATAGAATTTTTCATATTTATAACAAAAGATATTTTTTTTGTTAAATGTAAACTAAGAATTGAACAAAATGATAAATTCATATTTATACCAAGAAATGTTTACATAGAATTCAAATTTAATGTTACATGAATTATTTATAACTTTGCAAAGTTAAATTTAATTTAAACAAATAACAACTAAATGCATTTCTAATTACTATTATCAAATATTTATAGTATAAGTACATCTCAACTAGGTTGACACCTACTTTTATTATAATTTATAGTTTAAGTACATCCCACTAGGTTGACACATAAGTCTTAACTATAATTTAGTTGTTCAAAAATTATATATTTTAATATTTATTTTCCAATAAATTTTCAGGAACTGCAAGATTTTTTAAGTCTTCAGCAACATCATCAATAATTTTATCTTATATCATTCGATCCGCGAATATCCAATCTTTCACGCATATGAGAGCTTCCAAAATATCTTATTTAAGTCTAGATCTTCTTTCCTCCAATACCCTGTTACCTACACTAAAAGCAGACTTAGATGCCACTGTTGAGATTGGAACTATTAGTATATCTCGTGCTATTTTAGATAATACAGGGTATGTCCGCTCATTTAATTTCCACCATCGTAAAATATCTAAATTATCCACTTCATCTTCAGGTATTAAACTATAATGATCAAATTGATAATATCTTTCTAATTCAGCAGGTGTGGTATTTGGATTTGTAGTTGCAGTTGAAGTTGTAGATGAAGAACCAAGAACATTACGTTTCTTAGCTATTATGGAGAAAAAAGAAGATTTGCCTTTAAAAGTTGTACTAGAGCTATTATGTTTAGAATCTCCATTTTTTTCAAATTAAAAAAAAAAAAAAAAAATTCACGGGCCAGCAGGTTAACCGCGGCCCATGAAGATGCAACCCGCGAAGCCCTCTCACACCTCCTTGACCTGTGAACCGCCCGCTCGGACCACGAGTCAACCCGCGGTCCCGAGTCAATCCGGGCCAATTTTCACGGGTCTGGCCGGCCCGTCCGTCTTGACACCTCTAACATAAACTTATAATTTTTACTTTTAAATTAGATATCCAACATTAAAAAAGAAAAAAAATTATAAAATTTATTCTGAAAAAATGAGCACCGAACATGTGTTAAATCAATTTTTTCATTTTTCAAGTTGGGTTAAAAAAAATATATAGATAAATAAAGGTAACGTTGTAAGTAATAACAATAAATGATAATGGTACGGCTCTTTGAATTGTGGAGGGTCATTCCATTCACTTTAGTTTTGAGTCGCCGCATCCCCTCAACGGCATTTGTTGCCCCCATAAAAGCCACTTAATTATACTAAGGGTCTGTTAGTTTTTTATTCTCAAATTTTAGAGTAAATCAATTCTCATTTTCAATCACACGTTTTTTAATAAAATAATATTTTCTATCACATCAATAATTTTTTTTTATTTTTCAACCACACATTTCCCATCATATCACTATTCAAAAATTAATTCTTCCCCCAAAAATCCCTACCAAATAAGCACTAATAATGCTATTCCACTCTTTGGAGAAATAAATTAATATAAAATGTGGATTTTTAAAGGACTCTCTATCTTTGAAGAACATTTTAATCATAATAGAGAACATCTCTAAATTTAAAGAGTATAATATTTTATATACCCCACAAACTATTTATGTTTATTATACTTTCTAAACATTCATTTATTGTTTTGTCCTCACTTTAAAAAATAATAATAATAATAATAATAATAATAATAATAATAATAATAATAATATGTTGCTTATGAGGAAGCACTTAATCTTAATCAATTACAAATATAATCACTCCTCCTGTCACGTAAAGATATACTTGTTTTTCATTTTTGTTTGTCTCAAATTATAGGTTACTTTCCTTGTTGAGAGTATAATTAATTTATTAATTTTTAATAAACAACTATTTAATGCATCTTATTATTAACAAACATGAACTACTCATATTTACATAATTATTTAATGTAAGGGTATATTAGGAAAAATGTAAGAAGAAATTATACTTTTAACTATATTAATTATATTTTTTAAATTTTTATGAAATGGAAGCAAACATATCTTAATTAGACAAAGGAAATATATGTTATTGTTTATATCAATATTATTTGACTTCGAATCTCATTGTCATCATTATATATTCAAACTTAACCGAGTTTAAAGAGATAATTAATTAATTTTGTATAATATGTGTATATTGATGATGGAATGAGTTGAAAGTTGGCATCACTTATTTGTGATTGATAATTAAGGATGTGAAATATATGTTAATGGATAGCCAAACTTATGAGTACTACACACTAGTGCCCTATTTGTATACTAAGAAAATGAGTTTTGAAAGAGTGAATTTTTGAAAAACGTGTAGTTAAAAGAAGAAAAAATTGGATTTACACGCAAAATTGTGGGGATGTATGATTGAAAATGAGTTTGAGAAAAAAATGATTTTGAAATAATAATAATAATAGCGCAACTTGATTGATGAAATAGTTGAAGGGAGGATGAAGCTTCTTGACGTGTGCTCATAGATAGATAAAGAGAGGGGTGATTTATTTCTTCTGTTTTTCTATGCTGCATTTTCTGTTTTTGAAAGCATTGGAACGAGGACGAAGTAAGACTTTTTTGACCATATGAATGCCACATACTTCATCTGCTCAAAGATTTGAAATAATCATATCATCATGTTTGTTTTAAGTCTACTCTACCGCTCTCTTAACATGTTCGATATTCTAATAGTAGATTTTCTTGAACTCTTACTTTACCTCCTGAATCACAGATAGGCTACCAAAATTGGCACCTCGACATGTGACAATACCATTGGTGCGGAAGCGTTTAGAAATTCTTGTAATAAGAATTGAAAATAAGAATTATATTGGAATAATCTTGCTTTGTATTGATATATGATTGATTGATTAAAAAGTGTACAATACCCCTATATTTATAAACCTAATTATCCCTAATCCTATTAATAAAATGAAATTAAAATAAGAAAACTAAATTTTAAAAGGAAATAAACTAATCCTAATCTAATAAAATTTAAGAATAAACCTATTACAATTAGAAAAGATAACTTTAAAAAGACAAACTCCTAGATAAAGTGAAACTATCAATTGTAGTTGTGATGTGCTACATCAATCCCCTCCACTTGAATAAAACTCACCCTCGAGTTTTGTGGGTGTAAGGAAAACTCATCTGGACGAAAGTATGCGAAAATATCAGCAATATTGAAAGTATTAGAAATGTTCATATCAGCGGGAATGTCAACTTTGTAAGCATTATCACCAATCTTTTGAAAAATGCGAAAATGACCAATCTTCTTATCCTTAAGTTTATTGTAAGTGCCAACAGGAAAACGATTTTTGCGGAGATTGATCATCACCAAATTACCTTTGTTGAACAATTTAAGGCATCGATGTTGATCTGCAGCAGTCTTGTAATGAATATTAGCATCTTCTAAATTTTTTTTTACTTCGTGATGAATTCTTTGAATACGTTCAGCAAACTCTTCTGCATTAGAATTGACATTCGGAAGTCGAATCAAATCTACTGTATGTCTTGGAACACTAGTGTAAACAACTTCAAATGGAGTCTTCTTGGTGGATCGATTAAGCATACTATTAAAAATAAATTCAATCTGTGGAAGGGCAACATCTCACTGCTTTAGTTTATCTCCACTGACTGCTCGAATCATATTGCCAAGAGTTCGATTAGCCACATCTGTTTGTCCATCCGTTTGTGGATGACTAGCGCTACTAAACTTTAAAGAAGTGTCAAATATTCTCCACAATATCCTCTAAAAGTGACTTAGAAACTTGACATCTCTATCAGAAGTTATAGAACGAGGAATGCCGTGTAGGCGAACGATCTCACGAAAAAATAAATTAGCCACCTAAGAAGCATCTGCAGTTTTCTTACAAGGAAAGAAGTGAGAAAATCGATCAATTACAACCAAAACAGAATCAACTCCTCGTTGAGTTCGTGGAAGACCGAGAACAAAATCCATAGTGAGGTCTTGCCATAATGAGGTATAGAGTCCAGTATTTTGAGCTTGTCCCTTAGCTTTCTGACATATTGAACAACGCTGAACAAAACGACCAATGTCTCTTTTTAGTTGGGGCCAATAAAATCTTTCTTCAACCAAGCTGATTGTCTTATCTCGACCAACATGTCCTCCTAATCCGCCTACATGTATTTCTCGAATCAAGTGCTCATGCAAAGAAGAACGAGGAATGCATAATTGTGTTCCTTTAAATAAGAATTCTTCTTGAATAGGTAATCGGGTATAAATTCTCTATTACTGCATCGAGTCCATATATCGCCAAAATCCTTATCAATTGTATAAAGTTCCTTTAAGCAATCGAATCCAACTACTTCTATACTAATTGTAGCTAAAAGAGATGCTCGTCGACTTAAAGTGTCTGCTACTTTATTCTGTTGGCCTGATTTATGCTTTATAGTAAAAGTGAATTTCTGTAAAAAGGTGATCCGTCGAGCGTGCATTCGATTCATTGTTTTTTTAGAATTGATAAATTTCAAAGCTTGATTTGTATCAAGTAATGTTCCCAATGCTTTAAAACCCGAATAACGGCATAAAATTCTAACTCATAAGTAGTCCACTTTTTCCGAGACTCACTAACCTTTTCATTGAAAAATTCGACTGAGCGACCTTCTTGAGATAATACTGCTCCAATTCCCATAACTGAAGCATCACAATCAACTTCAAATACTTTTTCGAAGTTAGGTAGTGCCAACATTGGTGTAGTACATAACTTGATTTTTATTGAAACTATTTTCTTGCGCTTTACCCCATTGAAATTGACCCTTTTTCAAGCAATCGGTAATAGGTGCCATGATTGCACTAAATCCTCGAATGAAACGCCTGTAAAAAGTTACTAGTCCATGAAAGCTTTGAACTTCTCTCACGGTTTTAGGAGCTGGCCATTCGCGTATTGCTTTCACTTTGGTTTCATCAACCTGGATACCATCTTTTCCCACCATAAAACCAAGAAATAAAAGTTGATTAGTCATAAATATGCATTTTTTGAGATTGATATACAATTTATTATCTCGCAGGACAGAGAAAACTTCTTTAAGATGTGACAAGTGCTCATCTTCATTCTTACTGTAGATAAGAATATCATCAAAATAAACCACCACAAATTTTCCCACAAAAGGACAAAGAACTTGGTTCATTAATCGTATGAATGTGTTTGGTGCGTTTGACAGCCCAAATGGCATCACTAACCACTCATAGAGACCATTCTTGATTTTGAAAGCTGTCTTCCACTCGTCACCAGTTCGAATCAAGTTTGGTGAATACCACTGCCCCTTGTAATCTGTCGAGCATATCATTAAGACACGGGATTGAAAAGCAATACTTGATTGTTATTTTATTAATAGCACGACTGTCTATACACATTCGCCAACTGTCATCCTCCTTTGGAGTGAGTAAAGCGGGAACTGCACAAGGACTCATGCTCTCACGGATCAATCCTTTATCAAGTAACTCATTAACCTGTCGCTGAAACTCTTCATGTTCAACTGGGCTCATTCGACAATGTGGTAAGTTAGGCAAACTAGCTCCAGGTGCCAAATCAATATGATGTTGAATGTTTCGCATAGGAGGCAACTCGCTTGGTAACTCATCAAGTGCTATATCAACAAAATCAACAATTAACTTTTGAACTTTGGTCGGAATCGGTATAGTTGCTTCCAAGTGACATTTAACTACTAATGCTAATATAGTGCTAGGCTTTTTACTTGAAATTGTGGTACTAAAACGATCTTCTTATCAAACCACCAAAATATGAAAGTGTTATCTCGCTCCTTATAAGTGGCATCAACGTCATAGTGCCATGAACGACCTAATAATATATGACAAGCATCCATATCCACAACATCGCACATATCTCATCTTTGTAATATTTCCCAATCGACAAAGGAACCTTACAGATTTCTAGAACTTGAACTTCTGGGCCTTTTTTAATTTATGAAATCTTGTATGGAGAAGGGTGTCTCTCAGTCTTCAGATTTAGAGCTTTTACCACTGCTTTGGAAACGATGTTCTCACTACTATCGCTATCAATGATTGCGTTGCATACCTTACTACGAATAGTGCACCGAGTCCGGAAGATTTTGTGTCGTTGTGAATTATCAAACTTTTTGGGTGCAAGTAAAAGGTGTTGGATAATGCACGCCAACTCTTCCCCAGTATCTGCATCTGCAACATTACCACCCTCATAATCACTGTCTTTTTGTTCTTCATCACTTTTGCCCTCTTCTACAATGTTCGCTTGTTTGGACAGCTGTTTGAAAGATGTCCTGGTTGGTTACACCGATAGCACTTTCCAAGATTAGGATGCGTATAAGGGTCATTATTTGTTCGTTGCTATGCTTGGTTTCTGTTTTGGATGATAGATTGAACATGAGCTGAAGTTCTACTTTGATTCTGTACCAAATTCTGACTTGGCGTGGTACCCTTACTGTTATTATTATTGTTGCTGATGTCGTTGTACCCTTTGGAATAGAATAAGTTTCTTGAAGTGGTCGTCGAAAATTACCTTGAGTACGGGTTGTGGTCCTATTCATCTGATTTTCCACTTTCATTGCTAAATTGACTGCATCTGTCATGGTCCAAACCTCTTGAAGGGCTAGTCGATCTTGAATGACTAATTTTAGGCCTCCTATATATCGAGCAATTAATTGAGCTTTTGTTTCAGACAAATTAACTCGGGCATTTAAACGATAGAATTCCTCTGTGTACTCGTTTACTGTTCGATTGTTCTGTCGACAATTCTGATATTGCTGGTACAAAAATTACTCATAATATGGGGGGAGAAATCGTCTTTGCAATAACCGTTTCATCTTGGGCCAAGTTTGCACACGTTGTTTTCCTTGTCGTTGACGATTAAATTGAAATTGTTCCCACCATGCCGAAACTCCACCCTTTAATTTAAACGCCACAAGCTTAATAGTCGAAAAAAATTTCGACGGTATGGATCCAATCCAAAAAATATTCAATATTTAATCGGCTGTCAAAACTTGGCAAGTCCATCTTCATCTTAAATTCTTGAACATTTGTACCCCGATTATTAGCCCTTGGTCGAAAATTATCTTCTTCTTCGGATGAATAATCGAAACCCCTTGGCCTTCTTTGTTGAAAGTCTCTATCCGTCGACTGAAAATTAGGACCTCAATCAAAATTAATTCCTCGGTCAACATTGTAACCACGGTTAAAATTGTGTGGGTCAAAATTGATTCCTTCCCTGAAATCAAATCGCGTCTCTGCCTGTCGCTCAAGATTTTTCGTCGGAGCTCGCGGTCGGTCACTAAGCTCCTCGTCGCCGCCGATTGGAACCCTTCGCCAGAGGTTAACTTCATCTCGTCTGTTTCTTCGCTCGTAGAACCGTAGAGGGGCAGCCTCGCAAGGGTCGCGATTCGCGACTGGGTTTGAGCGCCAGGCAACTCGATCATGGATTTCTAGGTTCTACTGCCGAAGTCGATCATCTGCAAGGGGCCGGAGTCCTTCCCCCACACCTGGGTCGACGTGGGGCTAGGTAATAGGGCGCATCTCCCTCCTTGCCGGAACTTCATGATTTCTTACATTCAAGTTAGCATCTTTTTCCTCATCGTCGGAATCTGAGTTGATATCTCTCTGTACATATTTCTGCCCACCCATCTGTTCTGCTCTGGATGCATGATGCTTCTTAATAGTCATCGCAGTTAGCATCTGCATGATATTGCGAAGAGCTTCATCCATCCCTTCTAGTCGTTGCTCAATTTTTGCAAACCTCCGTTCGTTGTCGGTGGTTTGTTTGCTACTCGAACCGTCCTCAGCCATCAGATTGAGGTGAATTCCTTGCTCTGATACCAATTTTGGTGCGGAAGCGTTTAGAAATTCTTGTAATAAGAATTAAAAATAAGAATTATATTGGAATAATCTTGTTTTGTATTGATATATGATTGATTAATTAAAAAGTGTACAATACCCCTACATTTATAGACCTAATTATCTCTAATCCTATTAATAAAAAGAAATTAAAATAAGGAAACTAAATTTTAAAAGGAAATAAACTAATCCTAATCTAATAAAATTTAAGAATAAACATATTACAATCAGAAAAGGAAATTAGAAAAGATAATTTAAAAAAGACAAACTCCTAAATAAAGTGAAACTATCAATTGTAGTTGTGATGTACTACATCAACTATGCTCTATATCTTCTATGACAAGAACGTGCCCACACGTTTTATAAGGCCTAACAAGTTTTATCAACTTTTTAACAATACATCTCATTAACTTTTATCATCAAACTTTTTTAAAAATCTGATTTTTAGATAAACTAGATAGAGGCTTTGTGTTTAACATATTAGGCCCCTTTTGGTACCAATTTTTAAAAACTCGTTTTCAATTACGTATTCTCGTAATAAAATAAATTTTGAATGTGGACCTATAATGTTTTCCAATTATTTAAAAGGTAAATTACCTTGATTAACGTCATATAAAACGTTATGACCGTTAAACCTTCACGTGAGCTAACAGTTATTAAAGCAAAGCAAACAATTTCTTCCAACTATTTTGTGTGTTGCAACATTTTTACTGTTTTTAGTTTTCAAAGTTAGAGTTAAAAGGAGCAATTAACGCGAGAGGTTTTCTTCTTAAAATTGTATTTTATTTGAAGATGTGCCAATGTCAAGGTTTAACCATTTAACGGATTGGATAACAAAATTAGAGATTTTACTACAACATTGCGTCAGACTAATGCTGTTTTATTATTATTAAAATAAAGAAAGCTGATTGCAATTTGTGTATAAAATTATCGATTTACTTTATGTTACGTGCACTTGTTTAATAACAAACTCTCACCAATGGTATCAAATCAGCATCTCGTCGGATTTCCAACCTATTTATTTTACATACTTGTATCTTACCTTGACGTCATATTTCTTTGGGGGACGGGCCATTTAAATTCTCAACTTATAAGTTGTCAGATTCGCAATTTTTTTTAACAGTTTTGTCCGCACACAAAATTTACGAGAAAGTCACTTATTCTCTAAACATGCACGTTGATACAATTCAATAAATTTTCATCTCTTAAATTTGACCGACACATTAAGAGCGTATTCGGTAGAGATTAAAATCGAATTAAAATTGAAAAATTAGTGTTGACTTTTATTATACGAGTGAGATCCAATAATAGCTATATTTTCAATTTTAATTGAATTTTAAGCCCTACCAAACATGCTCTAAATGTAATTCTGAATGACAAAATGCCTTCTCAATCTCGCCTCTTGAAAATCCTTGACAGCAAGCCCAAACCCGTTGCAAAAGATCATGAGTTAATCAAACACACACACAAAAAAAGTATTTTAATATTATTTATGAATTACGAATTCTCAATTAACGCAAAGTCGAAGCTCAATTATTTAGATAAGAAGATTGCAGATAGGATAATAAACTAATGGGCGATGGACCTCATGAGCCAATGTAAGCAAGGATAAAACTACTTTACTAGAAAGATTTGACAGAAAGCTTGACATAATTGCATGTAATAGTAAATGATTGAATGGAAAAGTTGACTATACTTTAAACTGTCAAATGATAGACTGTCACGTGACATTATGTCAAGTTTTGTGTCAACCTCGATATTCATGTAACGTGATTCAGCTAAGCAATCAAAGATCCCCCAAGGCATGCATTTGATATTTGCATTATCAGATTGGGATACACAAACCAGATTCTTTGACAAATGGTAACCAGTACCGGTAATTCTTTTGTGATCTATACTTCAAAATCTTCTACATCTAAATGGCTTACTGGGGATTGATAAGAGTCTAATGCAAAAACACAATTTATGTTATGTACTGTATACAAGGCTTGAATGAGTACACTTGTATGGTACAGGAGAAAAGCCTCGGTTGTCCAATGCTATTCAACTGAGGATGCTCTCAAGTTCTTCGGATGTTTCCCCAACACGTCAAATAAGAGAACCCGTTGCATCTCTTTTGCTGGACCAGAGAAAAATGAAGTAATGATTAAAATGATAGTGTCCGACAGACATAGCTAACCTCTAATACAAGGACAAGAAACGGTTCCAGAAAAGATGCAACACTACATAGCTGAGAGAACACTACTAAGCATATAGATGATTTAAAAGAGGAAATTTAAGAAAATATATAATCAACATATAATATGATCCAACAAAAGAGTGCAACTACAAAGTGAATGGTAACTATATATTTATGTAAATTTATGCATATGTAATGATAAACTTAAATAGTTTACAGCAGACCAGAAAGAATGTGCACAAAGCCTAAGTCATAATTAACCTTAAAATCACATAGGGGCGGAGCCAAAAATCAACGTTTCGAGGGACAAAAAAATCTAAAAATTTAATATACGAATAAAATTCATATATAACAAAAAAAGTTGTAATATAACATTACATATTACAGTTGTACCTTTATATTTTTAGCAATTTGAAAAGAAAGATAACAAAGTTCTTTTTTCTTGGCAAGAGATCTATTTTCTTCCATATTAAAATCTAAAACTAAAAAACATAAAAACCAACACACTTCAATACGACAATATTTCATAAACATAAATTGATAAAACCATAATTATGAATTCATTCATATTGTAAAAGCTTAGAACTTAAAATCTTCCTTTGTACCCATCTATTGTAAGAAATTATAAATTCATAAATTCATTCATATCTAAATCATAAATTCATATCCCTCTATTTTTCTTTCCAAATTAAATTCATTCACATTGTAAGAAACTAGATTTGATCTCAATAGCCTACTCATCACGCATAGGTTGCAAATGAAATATGTTCCTTGCCTACATTTTTTTATTGCCAAAAAGAAATGGAAACCTAAAATTATTATAACCATATTAGGCAATGATGAGTTTCCGTGACAATGTAAAAAAAAAAAAAATCTACAAAAGGACATCTTTCATAAGGGACGAGGAAGAACAACATTAAAAATGGAAGTTTCACAAAGCAGAAACATTCATACATACAGTTCATTCGCAAAATTTGTTCACGTGTATATTTTGTCAATAGTTGTGATTAGCGGTTGACCATCGACGGTTGGCAATCGATAGCTCTGATGGATGGGTGGACCATGGATAGGAAAAGATTTAAGGTTAAAAAAATTTGGGAATTTCAATTTGGTTTTCAAAAATTTCAAATGACGCCTAAGGGTTGAAATTTGAAAAAAGAAGAAGGAATCAAATGAGCTTGGGATGGATTTGGACTAAAATTAAACAAAGTTAGTTTTAAAAATTGGGGGCCAAAAATTAAAACAAAAAACAAATAGTTTTAAGAATTGGGTTGGGCTTGCCAAGTGATATTAATTGTTGATGGGGCTATACACTAAAATTAAAACAAATTTCCATTAATTTGTACTATTTTTATTGGACCTGGAGTTCGGGGGCAGTGGGCAGCTAAGCGAAGCCTACTGCCAAATTCGCCTCCAGAAATCATAGATAATTAACAATATTATTTAACACGAGAAACAATTAGGCCGCTTTTGGTTTAACTAAAAAATTAGATCGAAATCTAGTCAAACTCAACAATTAATTTAACTAACATTTCATAGGACCTACAACTTTTCAATCTCATATTCCATCAACTTGTATTAAAATCTACTAAATATATATATTTTTTCTGAACTAAACAAGAGCTAGTAATAATTTACCAATCCTCATTAATATAAAAAGATGAGTCTATTGCCACCCATAATGTGGAAACAAAGGGATGAGCAAAAAGAGCTACATTTAATGAGCTGATGATCCAACCTCCACTCCCACCAAAATAGTAAACAGATTTTGCCAGATGCATGATCTCTTAGTATTGCGTTTGTTTTAGCATTAAGTTGTTTGTAGCTGCTAATGCTCCCAGCCTCGAAGGCGAACATGATAGGAGCGCATTAGGTGCAACGAAGTAGATCTACCATATCATGTTAGCTGATTGCAAGATGAGCTAGTAATATCACATAAGGGCGGATAGACCATCCACCTAGTTCTAGTACTCACTTCTACTAAGGCTGAGCTTAATAGAAGCAATAGACTTGGTAGCAACAGCCATAATGAAATATTATTTGGCCCCTACTGAAGATAGGTCGCCAAACTACGACGAGAGTTTCGCCTTTTGAAGGGCCAGTCGCGTAGGGCGACCGGGCCAGGCCGAGTCAGAAAGGCTTTGATGATTCGACGTTTATATTAGAGAAAGGAGAGTGAGGTGAACTCACTTTTTCACCGATATCGTAATGTCAAATCAAAGGAAAAGATCGTATTCGCACGCTCGGTGCCTTAAGTTAATGCCCATCCAAAAAGGGTTATGAATAATAAAGGGCAATTCAATTACTTAAAGAAGCTTTTGGGCCACTCATTTATAGATTCATTGCTATGGGAACACCATTTAGTTGACTTATGCCTGTTTGAACAGCCTTATTAATCTTTCTTTCTTTGGAGTTTTTAGGCTGCTGCCAATAATGGGGGATTGGCTTTCTTACTTTTTCTGATTAGTTATTTACAAATCTTGATTATCCTCTTCCTCACCTTACATAGCAACCAGATGACCAATAATGCCCACCAATTCAGCATAAAAAACAACTCAATTCAATGGATATACAAAGTACCTTGTCATGTGCCTTGATCTGGCTACTCAGAGCCTTGTGATTGTGATGATGTTAGAGACTAATGAGAACACTCAAAGTCTCAGGAAAATGATATTTCACATTTTTAATTAATATTTATTAATGAATGGCAGACAATGAGAAGTTCCAAAGGATTTACGGCTTGTGTCTGAAATCAATATAACCTTCCTTCAAGAGTTTGATATATTTGCTAATTCTAACTCCCCAACCATAAATCTATGATATGAATGGGACTCATGATGAATGTCAAAAAGAATCTTTGAAATGACATTAACAGGCATAGAGACCAGTAAAATTGACCAGCTCCCAACCCATATACAGTACTTGTAATTTTACAGATGGAATAGCTCCATCAGAAGCTCCAAGCTAATGAATCTCTGAAGGAAAGGGGCAAACTCAAAAAACTATCGTCACTTCTTGTTTATGCTCACATTATTTCAGTATACTATCTTATTATGCTTTACAAAGGAAATCATCTACTCACAGTTTTCCGGACTCTTCTAGAATAAGTGTATCGTGTCAGAGGCTTATCAGATTCTAACAATAACGTACTATGCCAGGTTCTTGTTTCTTTCTTTATTTATTTTTTTTCCCATATAAGTGGTAGTGCTCTGCTAAACTTTCCTCGGAAGCTCAAACACGAAGTGAAGAATATCCTCGTTGGCAAAGCAATTGTGGAAGTACTTTAGAGAAAAGAAAATGAAAAAAAATTATGCCCACATAACTTGCTTTCTTGTTCATTTTTTCTTCTTTCAATCATTCAATAAAGCAAGGGACTTAACACTATCAATCATACGTTAGCGCAACGAGATGAACTCTCATTGTATGTTTTATTACACAAACACTAGAAACGTTCTAGATGACTCTGCAGTGTTTCCAGGAGTCGACTTTTGAAGAGACCCAGAAACCAATCCAAGCCATAGTTAATATCCACATTTAAGGAAAAAGTTATATGATTACTTAACAAGCAATAATTTAGCATCAAAGCACAAAAAATTATGAAACATTTTCCCAGATATATATAGGACGGCATACAATAAATGCTCTTAAAATATGGAATGACCGTATGCATGACAGAATCTATTGCTTCATTTAAAATTGACACAAAAATAAACATTCAAGAAAAGCAACTGTGGGTGTGGAGGCTGCTTGTTACCTTCCTCCAAGGAAAGCAGAATTGACCTTTTCTCCAGCTCAACAGCATGCTTGCTAAGCTCAACTGAAGAAAGCGATCGAAGTACTGTTCAATTTAAATGAGAAAATCAGTTATCACATAAAAAGAGAAGTTCAAAAGGCTGCTTTATTAGAACAAAAAATCATACTTTGAACATAATCATCTTGATCTGATTGATCCAACATTTTTAATAAATTCTGCAATTGGCAATACCGCTCTTTCCAGTGCTTAAAATTCACTTTCTTTGGAAACAAAGAGTTGGCAGAATTAACACCAACATAGCTAATATTTGTTGGAGATGAGACATTATTGGACTTTCCACGAGGAGAAACACAATGTTTCGCAGACAAGCCTGATGCAGAAATCGTCTGAACTGATATAGAATTTGAGATACAGGTTGCAGGCTCCTTTATCTCGGCATTTTGTCGAGTTGTTTCACCCTGGTCATTAGATTTCCTTCCATGTGGACAGTCAACAGCATCACTTTGGTTGCCACAAAAACTTGTTTTACCTAATTCAGTTTCAGCTTTTCTGCGAAAATAGACGATATGGCCATTCCCAGAAGTACTTTTGGGAGATTGGTGATCAGAAGGTGATGGCAAACACTCGGGCATGAGTTTTCCGGTGTCAGAAATCTCAGCATGTTTACCAGTAGGTCGGATCTCCTTTGTAAATCCAGGGTCTCCAATGGATTTTGACTCCACCATTGTATTATAATTCTGTGGACCCAACAACGATTTTCTTTGCAGCTACTGGCACTGAAAGTTGCTAATCAAAATTGAGCAAACAAATTTCAATATAATAAATTCATACTCTAAACATAGAATCTTTTGGGTTGAACTACCTGGAATTACTCATTCTTAAAGAGTAAATCCGAGCTGGAAATATACTTTCTAATATCAATACAAAAGTTTCCATGAAGGTGGAAATTCCATAAAAGATGAAAGTTTAACCATGTTACTGTTCATCTAAGTAGGTTCCTTAAATGTTCAGGTTGTTTAAATTGGATTTTTTTTATCTCGTCTCTTTTCTACTTTTAAGTCATATGCTTCCACTTCTACTGTTACTTTAGCCGATGGGTCACCATCTCGTGTTCTTGGGTCGGCACAATTACTCCTACCTCTCTGCTTCCTCTGTCGTCTGTCTTACATTTAGCTAACTTATCCTTTAATTTGATCTCTGTAAGCCAGCTTACTCGCAATCTTAATTGTTGCATCTCATTTTTTTCCTGATCATTGCTTATTTCAGGATCTTATGACGAAGAAGACTATTGGTAAAGGACATGAGTCTGGAGGCCTCTACATTCTGGACACACCAATACCAAAATCTGTCGCTTGCTCTGGTGTAACTTCTCCCTTCGAGGTTCATTGTAGGTTGGGTCATCCATCTCTTCCTTTGCTCAAGAAACTTTGTCCGCAGTTTAGTAAGGTGTCTTCCTTAGATTGTGAGTCGTGTCAGTTTGCAAAACACCATAGTCTTAGTTCGAGTCCAAGAGTCAATAAACGTGCTAGTGTTCCTTCCGAATTAGTTCATTCTGATGTTTGGGGTCCTTGTCCTACTTTGTCTAAACCTGGGTTTAAGTATTTTGTTACTTTTGTGGACGATTATTCTCGTGTAACTTGGTTATATCTAATGAAGAGTCGTTCTGAGTTGTTCTCTCTTTTTTGTGCCTTTTGTGTTGAGATTAAAACACAATTTAATGTTTCGATCCGTACCTTGCGAAGTGATAATGCCAAAGAATATACGTCCGCTTTATTTCAATCTTATATGGTTCAAAATGGCATGCTCCATGAAACTTCTTGTGTTGATACTCCATCTCAAAATGGAGTGGCAGAACGGAAGAATAGACACCTTCTTGAAACTGCACGAGCCCTACTATTTCAATGACTATTCCTAAACCTTTTTGGGCCGATGCAGTTTCCACAGCATGCTTCCTAATTAATCGCATGCCATCATCTGTTCTTCATGGTGAGATCCCTTACAAAATCCTTTTTCCCAATAAGTCGTTGTTTCCTGTTGACCCTGGATATTTGGTAGCACTTGCTTTGTTCGAGATGTTCGTCCGCATGTTACCAAATTAGATCCCAAGTCTTTGAAGTGTATCTTCCTTGGTTATTCTCGTCTTCAGAAAGGTTATAGATGTTTTCGTCCTAATCTTAACAAATATCTTGTCTCCGTTGATGTTACCTTATGGAAGACACACCTTATTTTCCATCTTCTCCTCCTCCCGCACTTCAGGGGGAGGATGATGATTTGTTAGTTTACTCTATCACATCTTCTGAACCTGTCTCGGAACCCGCTCTCGTGAGGCCTCCTATTAGTCAAGTCTACTCCAGGCGTAACCCTCCTGATTCATGTCCCGCGCCTGCTCCTTCGTCATCAGATCCAGTCCCGATCGATGATCTTCCTATTGCGTTACGCAAAGGTAAACGCCAATGTACTTATCATATTTCTTCTTTTGTCTCTAATAACTGTTTGTCGTCTTCCTCTTATTCTTTTATTGCTTCTCTAGATTCTATCTCTGTTCCTAAAACTGTTCACGAAGCCATATCTCATCCTGGTTGGCGTCATGCAATGATAGAGGAAATGAATGCTTTAGATGAAAATGGTACTTGGGATTTGGTCGACTTACCTTCAGGGAAACGGGCTATAGGGTGCAAATGGGTGTTCACAATTAAGGTCAATCCGGATGGGTCAGTCGCTCGATTGAAAGCCCGTCTTGTCGCTAAAGGATATGCTCAAACCTATGGCGTGGACTATTCTGACACTTTTTCACCTGTTGCTAAGTTGACATCTGTTCGGTTGTTTATTTCTATGGCAGCTACTCATCATTGGCCTTTGCATCAACTAGATATTACGAATGCGTTTCTTCATGGTGATCTTTAGGAGGAGGTGTATATGGAGCAACCTCCTGGTTTTGTTGCTCAGGGGGAGTTTGAGCGAGTTTGTCGTCTTCGAAAATCTCTGTATGGTTTGAAACAGAGTCTCGTGCTTGGTTTGGAAAATTTAGTCAGGCTGTTGAAAAGTTTGGTATGATGAAAAGCAAGTCTGATCATTCTGTGTTCTACAAACAAACGGCAGCTGGTATTATTCTTTTAGTTGTGTATGTGGATGACATTGTCATTACTGGAAGTGACACTACGGGAATTTCATCTCTTAAGTCTTTCCTTCACACTCAATTTCACACGAAGGACTTGGGACTGTTAAAGTATTTCTTGGGTGTTGAAGTCACAAGGAGTAAAAGGGGTATCTTCCTATCTCAGAGAAAATATGTACTTGACTTATTAACTGAGACAGGAAAATTGGGGGCGAAGCCTTGTAGTACTCCAATGAATCCAAACATGCACTTTGCAGGAGATGGTGAACAAATTGAAGATCCTGAGAGGTATAGAAGGTTGGTTGGAAAGTTGAATTATCTTACGGTGACTCGTCCAGACATTGCATATTCTGTCAGTGTTGTTAGTCAGTTTATGTCGTCACCAACAGTTCATCATTGGGCGGCACTAGAACAGATTTTGTGCTACTTGAAAGGAGCACCCGGGCGAGGTATCTTGTATGCAAATCATGGGCACAATCGTATTGAATGCTTTTCAGATGCAGACTGGGCAGGTTCCAAAGTGGATAGAAGATCCACATCAGGTTATTGTGTTTTCATTGGAGGAAATTTGGTCTCATGGAGGAGTAAGAAGCAGAACGTTGTGTCCAGATCGAGTGCAGAGGCAGAGTATAGGGCTATGTCACAGTCTGTATGTGAGATAGTGTGGATATATCAGCTCTTGACTGAAATAGGGCTTAACATTTCAGTACCAGCAAAATTGTGGTGTGATAACCAAGCTGCCCTTCATATTGCATCTAATCCTGTGTTTCATGAGCGGACTAAGCATATTGAAATTGATTGTCATTTTGTTCGCGAGAAAATTCAGCAAGGATTGATTTCTACAGGATATGTGAAGACTGGAGAACAATTGGGGGATATCTTCACGAAAGCTTTAAATGGGGTTCGGGTTGATTATCTATGTAACAAGTTGGGCATGATTAATATCTATGCTCCAACTTGAGGGGGAGTGTTATAGATTGTAATTAGTTGTTAATTACCTTATTCTAGGATCCTAATTTATACACTTTCCTAAGATAGAATCCTAGACCTTGTATATATATATGTATCACCGTTTCCAATAAGAAAATGAGAAATATTCTTCAAAATATTATTTCACACAAATCAAACTCTTTTTTGTTTTACATAATTCAAGTTCCATACAAAACTAGTACACTTGAATTGAATTTATTCTATGTGGGACGATACTCTCAAATCACTTAATTTATTACTTATCAACGATCCCGACCGTCTGCGAGTTTGACATAAACATGTGATCCAATGAAAAGAGTTTGTTTCAAGTTCATAAAGATAAATAGTTGAAAATATGGTTAGACGGCCACAATGACAAAGTTATGAATAGATTGAAACAATGTTTTGTGGCCTTAAATTAAGCCTGGGACTTGGAATTCATGGAAAATCAATTAGATCTGAAAGATGTCCTTAGTAAATCCCACATATAACCAATGCAGCTTCAGAGACAGCCATGGATGCACGCATAATATTTTCAACAGAAAAGTGCAATGTAGAATTTTTTTTTTAGGTGAAAATGAATTTCCTAATAAGGTCCTATGACTGAAAAATCTAAGAGAATTAGCATTTTTTATTGATACATGGTACAGTCGTCTACTGGGAATTCTGATCATCATGTATAAATTCCCGCGACTACATAATGGACACAAGAATCTGCAACATTTTGATTTTACTGCATTCAATTAATTAATCCTGTCACAACAAATCAGCCAAAACGTGAGAATGAAATTTCATAAAATTCCTTATTATCAAGTTTCATATTAATCTGAAAGCCCGAAATCTAGCTTTGTACCCAAAAATAAGAAATGAAATTGAACCAATCACAATACCTCGGATCAAAATTCGCACATTTTAGTAATGTAAAGATTAATTCAATTCGAAGAAAAAAATTACCTGAAATTGAATGAATAAAATGTAATCGATAATTGTTGCAATATAAAAATTCTCTCTGCAACCCTAACCGCGGTTCCTCGTGAATGGGATTTTCCTGTCTATTATAGCAATGAATCTAGAGGAGTTGGCTCGACTATGCATCGACAACAGTTAGACGATCAGCTTGAATCCATCATGGTCTATGAGGAATGGTCACGCACAATCTCATAGTTTTTCACTGGGAGAGCAAGGACGATACACAGCGGGTCTCTCTAGTAGAGGATCATGCTTCTTTTAATAAACCGCGGGTTATGTTTTGTGGATGATACTTGTGCACTCTCCGTATATTTTGTTACCAGGCGTTTGTAACCAAAGTCAAATTTAGTGATGTATTCCATTGAGATTTTTAAAAAAATTTATAGAGTTCGGGTTAATTAGCACAAATCATCCCTATCGTTTAGGGTCATTGTGCAAATCATCCATATCGTTTGAATTTTGGCATTTACAACCTTATTTCTACCTTCTTTTGCAGAGTTAATCCTTTTCATGTATTCCGTTTGTCCAGCCGTTAAATACGCACAAATCATCACTATCGTTTAGGGTCATTGTGCAAATCATCCTTATCGTTTGAATTTTGGCATTTACAACCTTATTTCTACCTTCTTTTGCAGAGTTAATCCTTTTCATGTATTCCGTTTGTCCAGCCGTTAAATACGTAAGTAGACTTGCTTAGTATAAAGGCAATTTTGTACTATTTTCACACAAACAATGAAAAAATAAAGTGGCAAACATTCTGGTGCTCTCTCTCTCTCTCTACGTAGAAGAACCCTTGCCTTACTGGCTTGCACTCCATATTCTACTCCTCCAGTTAAGTAATAAATATGTAATACTTGTGATTTTACAAATATTCTATAGAGTTTTCCAAGATTTATTCTTGAATTCATATGGAGGAGTGTTGGGTATTTTAGCCAAGTTTATTCCATTTTACGAGAATATATGTGGCTTTGAAGTTCTTTGCTCAAGTTGATTCAAGATTAACACTTAATACAGAAGTTTATTTAATATTATTGTGACCATGAAATCTGCTAAAAAAAAAAAGACCAATCGTGCTTTCATTTTATTGCTTTTGCCTTTTTTTGTATGTTCAAAAGTTTGGGTACTTATTTATTGAGCTTTCTTTAATCCATATAGAAATGCAATATCCAAGATTCAGACTTTATCAAGAGAAGGCACCTGAATACGGTTAGTTTTTTTCCCTTTCGATGGGGGCTTGGAATCTTTATGCACGTAATTATATTGCATTAAATAAATTCATAATTGAATGTCATTACCATGTCATGTAGGTCCGAATACAGATTATTTCACAATGGAGGTCCACCATGGTGAAAGATTCTTTGATAAGCCAAACAATATCACATATGAGCATGGTTCAGTGTTGTATGTGGATTTCGTTCATCCAATTTTTTTGACAAGTGAATTGCTGAACAAATATGTAAAAGCCTGGGGATCTAATAAGCAAATTGAAGTATTCTATAGGAAGCCAAAAGCATCATTGGGAAAAGGCTTATATAGAATTAACAATGAGCAAGATGTAAAAAATATGCTGAAGGACAGAAATGAAGCAAGGGTTGTGGAGATATATCTTGTACCTCCAAAACAAAAACACGACGATTCAAATACATCTCTAAATGAGCATGTTGGGAGGTCTGATCCAAGTAAAGAAGGATGCTATGTTCCTATTCTTGAATGGAAAGATGAAGAAAACCAAGAATATAATTGGGATGATGAGTTTTTCTATGAAATGAAGATGCAATTTGGTCACAAGTTGAAGACACCATGGCATACCATTCTGGAACACATGATGAACAAAATATACGTACTTGTGATGCAAATAATACAAGTGAATCACATGAAGAGCGGCAATGTATAGAAGATGATGGTGTACTTGTAGATAGTGACTATGAAATGTATGAAGACTTTCTTGATAATGTTGGAACTCATCCTCCAAGAATTATGGATTTTGGATTTGGTATTTTAAATGAGCCATTGGTAAAGGATTCAAACACAGATTATGGTGACTCGGATGAATTAAAGAGTTTGGACAGTAATGAAGAAGAAGAAGAAATTAGTTCAAGGAACAGAAGTAGAAGGCAAGCATTCAATCCTAGGACAGATATGGGGGATCCTATATTCATAGTAGGTAAGTAATATCAACAAAATTAATAGCTTTAGTCTTGTAACTGGCTTTTGAGACTATTTTTTTCTTTGGCAGGGCAAACATTTGAGTCAAAGAAGGTGTTGAAAGATGCTATTACTGAGCATTCAGTGAGGCATAATAGGGAGATCAAATATGTGAAGGATGATGTTAGGAGGTTGAGAGCTACCTGTACACAAAAATGCTCATGGGTTTTGTATGCAACAAAGCAAGAGGATAAGTGGAGCTTCGAAATCAAAACTTTCAGAGATATTCATAGCCGTAGCCTAGTGTATAGAAATAGAAGAGTGAGTTCAACATACTTGGCAGCCAAATATGCTTCTGATTTTAGGGTTGAACCTAATATGACCTGTAGTGGATTTATGGATAGAGTTAAGAAGGACAATCTGGGAGACATATCTGTATGGTAATTTTATAGGACAAGGGAAAAAGCAATGGAGAAGATAAGAGGTAGTGTTGTAGAACATTATAAAGTTTTGGCTGATTATTGTCACCAATTCAGGTTGTCAAATATTGGTAGCACAATTCAATTGGAGGGGCGTACAAGTGAATTCAAAAGACTGTACGTATGTTTAGGAGGATAGAAGGAAGGTTTCATCAATGGATGTAGGAAAGTGATTAGGGTTGATGGTTGTATTCTCAAAACAGAATATGGTGGGCAGTTATTAACTGCAGTTGGAGTTGATGGCAATAATGGAATGTATCCAGTTGCATATGCAGTGGTGGAGACTGAGAATGGAGAGAATTGGAGATGGTTCTTAGCCTTGTTGCTAGACGACTTGGGAATTCATAACTCCTATGGATGGACATTTATTTCAGATAAGCAGAAAGGACTGGTGAATGAATTGGTACACTTTTCGAACATACAGAACATAGAACTTGCGTTCATCACTTGTACAATAATTTTAGTGCTACTCATAAGGGTCTAGCTTTGAAAAATTGCCTATGGGATGCTGCAAGAGAAACAACAGTTCCAAAGTGGCAAGAACACATGCAAAAGATGCTGGATTTGGATCATGTAGCATATAGATGGCTTGAGCTAAAATCGGCTTCTCAATGGTCGAAATCACACTTTCAGGAAAGGACTAAATGTGATATGTTGTTGAACAACTTGTGTGAATCTTTCAACAGTACATTACTTCATGCAAGAGAGCAGCCAATATTGACAATGCTAGAAGAAATAAGGATATATTTGATGAAAAGGATTGTCATCCGAAGGGAATCTTGTGAAAAATGGATTGGAGAAGTTGGGCCTAGAATTCAAAAGATATTGAACAAGAATAGTAGACTTGCAAGGAGTGAGCATGCAGATTATTCAGGAAATGGAAAGTTTCAAGTCAGGCACAATATTGGAACTCTAAATGTAGTGGATGTCAGAGCAAAAACTTGTTCTTGTCGAGGGAGTGGGATCCCTTGTAGCCATGTGATTGCATCCCTAACTTCAAGGGGAATGAGTGTTATTGACTACATAGATGACATCTACAAGAAAGAGGCGTACATTAGAACATACACCATCTATCTCACCCATGACAAGCCCAGATTCCTGGCCTAACCCAGGTCTTGACCCCTTGAAACCACCGTTCTACTCCAAAAAGGCGGGGAGACCAAAGAAGGCTAGACGAAAGGAAGTTAATGAACATGAAGGCAGGGGTTCATCAACAGAGAATGCAAGTCGGGTAGGGTTGAAGATGAAGTGCAAGAAGTGTGGACAAGCATGCCACAACAAGAGAACATGTAGTGGCTTGCCACCACCTAGTGCTACTTGAAGATGTTTTGAGTTTAGCGAGGTTTTTGACTTTTGAAAACTGAAACTGCTACAATATTTTTTGTGGATATCTTATCCTTTTTTTGTGTAGAAGCTTAATGCAATGTACATCAACATCAGTGTTTTTTTTGACATTGATATTCTAGAACCATATTGGAAAAAATGTATGTTGGTACTAATATTTTATTAACAAATATGGTTTTTGAGGCTATGTGGATGATTAAGTTAAATCCTTGTGTTGTTTTACAAAGTTATTGATTGATTTGATGATAGTTAAATATGCTTTTTGAGGCTATGTGGATGATTCAGATTTATTGATTGATTTCATTAACAAAAATACGTATTTTTGTGACATTTCTACTTGGGAATGTCTATGATTTTTATATGAATGATTTTGGATTAGGTGATAGTTAAATATGTGCAATGGAAATGATTCAATACATAGTGAAAATAGTATAAAATTGCCCTTATACTAAGCAAGTCTATAGCTGGGCAAACGGCTGGGCAAATAGAATATATGAAAAGGGCGAACTCTGCAAAAGAAGGTAGAAATAGGGTTGTAAATGCCAAAATTCAAATGATAAGGATGATTTGTGCTAATTACCCCTTCTTTAAGTAACGAGGTTTTTTGTGGAATTTATGAAATTTTATAGATTTGTATGAATTTAATGAAAGTGTAAACTTCTTTAAACTTTTATTTTAGAACTTTTATAAACTTTTGTATAATTCATAGGGTTGTATAAAACTCTCGAATCGAATTGAGTGATTCGATTTGATTCTTTTTAATTTAAATACTTGAATGGGTATTGTTAGTATCTGACCTGTGACCTAATTAAAACCGATTGTTAAATATACCCAGTTTATTCTAATTTGAGATCGGCTTTGTAAGGTCAGCTCGTAATTCCGTGGATCAAGGGAACATAATGATTATAAATTCCTTATACACTGTTAAAACATCCAATCAAATTAATTATTACATTCAGAACTTACGTCAGCGCCCACTTATTTCACCAATCCTAGGATGTAGTTTCGCCACTCACTAGTTCATTAATTGTTAGGGACCCACTTAAAGGATGATTTCATGATAAACTAACGAAGCCGACCTCAGTAACCAATGGAGATATGCTAATATTGTACTTTTTCAATTCGGAATTGGTGATTGACAAGACAGGAATGTGAAAGATACTGGATCTTCTTTTCTTATAAAAGGGTGTAAGGTATCTTTAGAAAGAGATGACGTTTTGGGATGAAAAATATCTCATTTGATGAAACTCTTGTAATGTATAAGTGATTATCAATAAAATCCATATTTTCTCTTTACTTGCTTTGAAAGTTGACTTGAATTGATCCATGCACCTTTTAATGTCAACAATTTGGCGCTAGAAAGAGGGCGCCTAACTTGTATAATCAGCCCCATTTTCTCCATTAAAAAAAATCCCCTACAAAAACCCGTCATGGATGATATTTCGGCATCGGGAAATCAATCTCATACCTATCCTGAACAAGCCAATATTCAACAAAAAATTGGAAGAGGATAAGGTCAAAATGAAGCTGGCGACCCTCACATGACCATCATGAGAGAAGTTATTGAAAGGTTGACAAATGCAGTCAACAGATTGGAGCAAAACCAATCTCTCATTCACCTACCCGATACGGAGGTAGAGTCCCCACACAAGGAATGGACTAGATGACCTCCCACCAGGAGGACTCTCTACTTTTCAGGAGAAAAATCGTCCAAAGGTCAAACTGAAGAAATCAGGAGTTCTCCCGCAGCAGCGGAGCCGGTTAATAGGATAACCAGCAGTGTGTTTGATAGGTTGGGATCTCAGTACTCTTTAACACCTTGGAGCGAGTATATTGAGCCATTGTGCAAAGCGCCCTTTGGAACAGGCTAAACCTGAAATGAACACCTAGAAAAAATGCATTGTTGATCTGGAAGCTAAGAATAAATAGGTACGAAGGAGCATCTCACTAAGCACCATTTTCCTTTCACTGAAGATATTTTCATTGAACCTTTACTTGAAAATTTGAAATGCCACAACTAACTGCATATGAGGGAGAAGGAGATCCTCATAGTCATTTAGACAAGTACACTTCCTGGATGGAGCTACAAGGAGCAGGTGACGCTATTATGTGTCGTGTTTTTCCATTAGCGTTGGGAGACAAAGCTCAAAGGTGGTTTAGGAAGCTACATCAGAGGTCCATAAGAAACTGGAACGACCTTACCACTGCATTCCTAACTCAGTTCATGGGTTCTAAAGCAAGAACCACGCCCAAAGAACGTTCGGTAAGCATTAAGCAAGGAAAGACACTTTGGATCAACAGTCGATGTAGGTTGAAAAAAAATTCGACGATGCTGCACTTATAGCAGTTCTATCTGGGTTAAAGCCTAGAACAAGGTTTTGGTGGTCTGTACATGAAGATGGGCCTCAAATGTATCACGAGTTCCTCCATCAAGCTGAAAAACATATAAGTACAAAGAAAGCCACTTTGGATCAACAGGAAGTCAAGGCGAATCCAAATTCCTCTAATCCAACAAAGGAGAAAAAGTAGATAAAGGGTTCAATCATGAAAAGATGAAATACCGAAGGGACAGGGGTCCAGAAAGATTCTGTGAATATCACCCACTAGACACTACCTTGCGGTTGGTGTTCATTGTCTTCTCCAATATTTGTTTAATCTTTATGTTGGAGATTTATGCTTGTCCATTGGATTAGAGATGATGACCAAGTGTTAGTTTGTGCTTGACATTGTATTTAGCCAAAAGGGAATTAAAAAGTTTGTTACAGAAATGTGTACCTTCATCACTTACTATTGCCCTAGGTTACACCAAACCGAGTGAAGTTGTTTTTCTATGGAAACTTCAAAACTACCTTTGCATCATTTGTTGGTGTAAAAATGGCCTCAACCTATTTGGAGACATAGTCTATTGCAAGAGGATATATATCTGGCCAAAGGATGGTAGAAACGAACCCATGAAGTCTATACCCCACACATCAAATAATTCCACCTCAAGTATATTAGTCAATGGAAACTCGTGACACCTTGATATATTCCCAATACGTTGACTACGGTCATATGTCTTCACAAAGGCATAACAATCCTTGAAATGAGTTGGCCAATAGAATCCCGATTGAAATACCTTAGAAGCAGT
The DNA here is from genome assembly GCA_035079005.1 of Fraxinus americana. NCBI lineage: Eukaryota > Viridiplantae > Streptophyta > Magnoliopsida > Lamiales > Oleaceae > Fraxinus > Fraxinus americana. Next base: position 20,015,672 of record CM068707.1, on the reverse strand, counting down.
ATATGTAGGACTGAAATGACCTCCATAAGGTGAGGAATGATAATGCTTCATAATTGATTTTGTTTCCTCCATCGGGACACACCTCCTGATCATCATATCCGTGCATTTTCTGAAGAGAAGTGGATTATCCCATAGATATGACTTGACATTATGTAAGAATTTCTTCTTTTGGTGAGAATTCAAGATAGGTGGCATCCTTCCACAAGCCAAGTAGTTTACAAGATCAGCATACCATAGGATCCTTGATGAAACTGTTAATAGAAGCTTGTCAAGAAATGATTCTTTAATCAGATTGTTATCTATCACCTCTTCATTTTCCAACCGCAAAAGATGATCAACAACTACTGATGGGGATCGAGGTGCTGACCAAGTTAATTATCCCAAATATTCTCAAGATCCTTTACAAGGAATTGGTGGTCCAATGACTAGGGCAAGGACAAAGAGGATGAAAGAAGCTTTGCAAGGCTTGATTATGGAAGTGCAATACAAAGAGGTTGTGCTCGAGGATTCTAAAAAAAACCCGAAGATTCCAAAGCTTCACCAAAGATGGTCACTTATCTTTTTGTGCAAGGGATAAATTTGGAAGGACAAGAAGAGTACAATGGCTAGTTAGGAATCTTAATTGTAATCTTTAATGAATTATGGGCTTTTTATATTTTGATGAATTAGGCCCAATCCACAACTTTTGAGGCCCAACTCATTTTTCCTTCTTCTTTGAAGCTAGGTTTCCACTTTAAAAGGAGCCACCAAGATATTTGTAAGGGGAGAACGTTTTTGGAAGTAAATAGAAAAGCTCTTGCTTTGCCTTTTCTTGTGTTTTTGATGGAATGCTAGAAATTTGACTTATCAAATGAGTGATCAACCTTTGTGGCATCTCAAGGTTGGGGTTTTAAGGCCTTTGTTTCCTTAAGGTTCTAATCTGATCTTCTACCTCACATTCATAGCAAAAATCAGATCTGGTTTGTTCCATTTTCCATTGATATTGTTTTTCAAGAGGGGAAATCCATCATTTGGTATCAGAGCATTGTGGTTGCTGAAAATCAGGTTGTTTATTTCAATCTCATTGTTGTGTTCTTGCTGGTTAAAAAAAAAAACGTGGCTGGTTGTTGAGTGCTATAAGTTTCCCATTCTTGTTCTTAGTCCAAGTTTCATAGTCCCTATTGATTTAAGTTCAGATTGGGGTTTATTTTCTTGAGTTTCTCGTTCTTACTGAATTGGTTCCCTCTTAGTTTGGTCTGGTTTTGCTCTATTTATGACATTAAAAAAAAATCTGACTTTGTTGAGATGATCACCATCTAACCGATTGTTTCTCAGATTTGTTAAATTCCTTGATTCTATTAAGAACATAAAGAGGGCTGGCTTGGCTTTGAGTGGTAAAAGGCAAGAGAGATCATCAACAAAGAAAAAGCCAAAATTGTGTGAAACATGAGAGATAACAATCTGATTTGAGTGTAAACACGTGAGGGAGTGTGTGAGGAACAACACCTTTTATTTTGTTTAATTTTGCGGGTCTAAATCATGAGCAAGGAAGGAGAAGAACCACAAGAGGTCGACTTGAAATTCTTTATCAAGGCTGTTACCGACCAATTTAAATTATTGAATGCGAGATTAGATGATTTGGAGTCCTCTTCCGGCTCTAGAACACATAGAAGACCTAAGTTAGATGAAGAAGACGAAGCTAATTCCGAAGTGGAGAGAACAAGTTGTAAACGGGACAAGAAGGTTGGTTCCAAAGGAAATAACAATATAGGTAGTATAAAGATGACAATTCCAACTTTTCAAGGAAAGAATGATCCGGAGCTATACTTGGAGTGGGAAAGAAAAGTTGAGCACGTATTTGATTGTCATGATTACTCCGAGGAGAAAAAAGTAAAGCTAGCAGCCGTGGATTTTTTAGATTATGCAAGTATATGGTAGGATCAATTGGTGATCAATAGACGTAGGAATGGTGAGAGGCCTATTCGGACATGGGAAGAAATGAAGTTGGTAATGCGCAAGAGATTTATACCTAGCCATTACTATAGAGATTTGTATAGAAAGTTGCAAGGGCTGGTTCAAGGTTCCATGAGTGTAGATGATTATTATAAGGAGATGGAAATCGCCATGGTTAGAGCAAACATAGAGGAAGACAGAGAAGCAACGGTGGCTAGATTCATTACCGGATTGAACAAGGAGATTGCTGATGTGGTTGAGTTACAACATTACGTAGAGATGGAGGAGCTACTACACAAAGCTGTTCAAGTGGAGAAACAAATCAAGTCTAAGAAGTTCAGATCTAGTTCAACTTCTAGTTCTCCATGGAAATCAAATTGGAAAGACAACAAGGCTGGTCTTAGAACAAAAGAAGAAGCAAAGTCCAAGAATTTAGTTGTTGCTCCTAAAGGAAAACCAGAAACTAAAACTCTTACTAGGTCACGTGATATTAAGTGTTTCAGGTGCCAAGGATTCAGACATATTGCTTCTGAATGCCCAACTAAAAAGGTTATAGTTGTACGGGCAAATGGAAAAGTTGAAAGTACTAGCTCAAGTGACAATGAGATGCCACCATTGGATGATTGTTCTGATGTTGAAGTAGAATAACCTGTATAGGGTGATTTGCTTGTTACAAGGAGAGCCTTGAGTATACAGCCTAAGGATGGGGATGAGGAGCAACGTGAGCATATATTTCACACAAGATGCCACGTGAAGGATAAGGTATGTACGTTGATTATTGATAGTGGGAGTTGTACTAACGTTGCTAGTACCTTGTTGGTAGAAAAGTTGAATTTGAATTGGCAAATGCATCCTAAACCGTACAAGCTACAATGGCTAAATGACCGTGGAGAAGTGAAGGTAAACAAGCAAGTTCGGGTACCTTTTTCGATTGGCAAATATGAGGATGAGGTTCTTTGTGATGTGACACCGATGTATGCTGGTCATATATTACTTGGACGACTGTGGTAATTTGATAGGAGGGTTTTGTATGATGGGTACAAAAACCGATATTCTTTTATAATGAACAATCGAAAAGTTGTATTAGCCCCTCTCAAGCCATTGCATGCTTATGAGGATCAAATTAGGATAACACAAGAGTGCAAAATGAGAGAGAAACAAAAGTATGAGCATGAAGAAAATAAAAAGAGAGCAAGTGAGGTCGAGAGGAAAAAAGGAGAGAAAAGTGAGCAAAAAGGAGAGAAAAGTGAGAAAAAAGGGGAGAGAAGTGAGCAACATGGGGAGCAGAATAAAAGAATGAGTGTCATTGTTGAAAAACATGAGGGTGAGAGTGTAATGATGGCAAGGAAACAAGTACTTTTACATATGTACAAGGATGTTTATTTTTCTACTAACGACCTTAACTCATCTTTGCCTAGTGTTGTTGTGTCGTTATTGCAGGACTTTGAGGACCTATTTCCTGAGGAGATTCCTCATGGGTTACCTCCTTTAAGAGGAATTGAGCATCAAATAGACTTCATACCTGGTTCGGCCATACCAAATCGACCTGCTTATAGAGCTAATCCCGAGGAAACAAAGGAGATACAAAGGCAAGTGGATGAACTATTGCAAAAAGGATTTGTAAGGGAGAGTCTCAGCCCATATTCGGTTCCTGTCCTCTTAGTTCCAAAGAAAGATGGAACATGGCGCATGTGCGTGGATTGCCGAGCTATCAACAAGATAACGGTAAAGTATAGACATCCTATCCCCAGATTAGATGATATGCTTGATGAATTGCATGGCTCTCAAGTGTTTTCTAAAATTGATTTAAAGAATGGCTATTATCAAATTCGCATGAAAGAGGGAGATGAATGGAAAACTGCATTTAAGACTAAATATGGATTGTATGAGTGGTTAGTAATGTCTTTTGGTTTATCTAATGCACCTAGTACATTCATGAGGCTAATGAACCATGTCTTGTTTGCTTTCATGGGGAAATTTGTGGTAGTTTACTTTGATGATATTTTAGTTTATAGTAAAAATTTGAATGAACATGTGAAACACTTGCATTGTGTGTTTAGTGTGTTGAGAGAGCATCAATTGTATGCTAATCTTAAGAAATGCACGTTTTGCATGGAATTTGTCGTATTTCTTGGATTTGTTGTTGGTCCACAGGGTATTAGTGTTGATGAAGAGAAGGTAAGAACAATAATGGACTGGTCCACACCTAAGAATGCAAACGAGGTGAGAAGTTTTCATGGTTTGGCAAGCTTTTATCGAAGGTTTGTTAAAGATTTTAGTTCTATTGTTGCACCTTTGAATGAACTTGTTAAAAAGAATGTTGCTTTCAAGTGGGATGATGTGCATGACCGGGCTTTCAAAACTTTGAAAGATAAGCTAACTAATGCACCTTTGTTGTGTTTGCCTAACTTTGATAAAGCTTTTGAGATAGAATGTCATGCATCTGGGATTGGAATAGGAGCTGTTTGATGCAGGATTCCAAGCCAATTGCTTATTTTAGTGAAAAGCTAAGTGGGGCAGCCTTGAATTATCCTACTTACGACAAGGAGCTTTATGCATTAGTGAGAACTCTTCAAACATGGCAGCATTATTTGTGGCCGAGGGAATTCATCATTCATTCCGATCATGAGAGATTGAAGTTCTTGAAGACCCAAGGTAAGCTTAATAAAAGACATGCTAAGTGGTTGGAGTTCATAGAAACGTTTCCTTATGTGATCAAATACAAGCATGGGAAGGAAAACATTGTGGCTGATGCATTGTCTAGGAGGTACGTATTACTTACTTCATTGCAAACTAAATTACTTGGTTTTGAACTGCTTAAGGATTTGTATGCCAATGACTCTGATTTCAGCCAAGTATGGAGTGCATGTGATAAGTGTGCGTTTGGTGATTTTTATAGGCATGAAGGATTTCTATTCAAGAAAGATAAATTGTGTGTGCCTATTGGTTCTATTCGTGAGTTGCTTGTTAGGGAAAGTCATGGGGGAGGTTTGATGGGGCACTTTGGTGTTCTAAAGACTTTAGATATATTACGTGAGCACTTTCATTGGCCTAATATGAAGCATGATGTGCAATATGTTTGTGATAAGTGCATTACATGTAGGCAAGCAAAATCTAAAGTTAGACCGCATGGCTTGTACACCCCTTCGCCTGTGCCTACTCAATCTTGGATTGATATATCTATGGATTTTGTTTTAGGATTACCAAGGACTCAAGGCGTTAAGGACAACATATTTGTTGTTGTTGATAGGTTTAGTAAAATGGCTCATTTTATTACATGTTCCAAAACCAACGACGCAACACATATTGCTGATTTGTTCTTTAGAGAAGTGGTTCGATTGCATGGGTTGCCTAAGACAATTGTTAGTGATAGAGATGTTAAGTTCCTAAGTTATTTTTGGCGCACTCTATGAAATAAATTAGGAACTAAACTGTTATTTTCTACTGTTGCACATCCTCAAACGGATGGTCAAACTGAAGTAGTTAATAGGACACTCACTACATTGTTACGTGCTATCATTCAAAAGAACCTAAAACAGTGGGAAAAATGTTTGCCACATATTGAGTTTGCATATAATCGGACTGTTCATTCTACTTCTTCATTTTCTCCTTTTGAAATTGTTTATGGCCTTAGTCCTTTAACACCTGTGGAGATTTTACCTTTGCCTACTAATGAACGTGCTAATCTTGATGGTAAGAAAAAGGCAGATTTTGTGAAGGAGTTACATGCTAGAGTTCGGGCCAACATTGAAAGGAAGAATGAACAATATGCCAAGCAAGCCAATAAGGGGCGTTTGAAGGTTGTCTTCCAACCTGGCAATTGGGTTTGGGTGCACATGCATAAGGAGAGGTTTCCCACGCAACGAAAATCAAAATTGCAGCCTAGAGGAGATGGACCTTTTCAAGTCGTGGAGCGGATCAATGATAACGCCTACAAGCTAGATTTGCCAAGTGATTATGGTAATGTTAGTGCAACCTTTAATGTTGCTGATTTATCTTTGTTTGATGTAGGTGATTCGAGGACGAATCCTTTTGAAGAGGAGGGGAATGATGGGGATCGAGGTGTTGACCAAGTTAATCCTCCCAAATATTCTCAAGATCCTTTACAAGGAATTGGTGGTCCAATGACTAGGGCAAGGACAAAGAGGATGAAAGAAGCTTTGCAAGGCTTGATTATGGAAGTGCAATACAAAGAGGTTGTGCTCGAGGATTCTAAAACAAAACTCGAAGATTCCAAAGCTTCACCAAAGATGGTCACTTATCTTTTTGTGCAAGGGATAAATTTGGAAAGACAAGAAGAGTACAATGGCTAGTTAGGAATCTTAATTGTAATCTTTAATGAATTATGGGCTTTTTATATTTTGATGAATTAGGCTCAATCCACAACTTTTGAGGCCCAACTCGTTTTTCCTTCTTCTTTGAAGCTAGGTTTCCACTTTAAAAGGAGCCACCAAGATATTTGTAAGGGGAGAACATTTTTGGAAGTAAATAGAAAAGCTCTTGCTTTGCCTTTTCTTGTGTTCTTGATGGAATGCTAGAAATTTGACTGATCAAAGGAGTGATCAACCTTTGTGGCGTCTCAAGGTTGGGGTTTTAAGGCCTTTGTTTCCTTAAGGTTCTAATCTGATCTTCTACCTCACATTCATAGCAAAAATCAGATCTGGTTTGTTCCATTTTCCATTGATATTGTGGGTTTTTTCAAAAGGGGGAATCCATCAACTACATTCTCACTGCATTTCTATACCAGATTTCCACATTGAACTCTTGCAACAACAAAATCCACCGAATTAAGCGAGGCTTAGCATCTTTCTTTCAAACAGATATCGGATTGCTACATGATCTGCGTAGATGAATACTTTGGTGCCAATGAGATAAAATCTGAATTTGTTACAAGTAAAGACCACTGCTAACATCTCTTTCTCTATTATGGTGTAATTAGATTGAGCTTCATTCAAGGTTTTGCTAGCATAGTGAATTGCCTGGAAGATCTTTTCACTCTCCCAAAACTGCTTCTACCGCGTAATCACTGGCATCACACATTACTTTAAATGGTTGACCCCAATTTGGTACTGTCATAACGAGAGCTGTAATCAATTTCTCATTTATTGTTTCAAATTCCCTGAGACAGTCATCATCGAAGGCAAATGTTATGTTTTTCTCCAGAAGGTTGCAAATGGGTTTAGCTATTTTCGAGAAGTCTTTAATAAATCTTTTATAAAATCCAGCGTGTCCTAGAAAACTCTGAATTCCTTTGACATTGATGGGTGGTGGTAGCCTTGCTATTGTATTTATCTTAACTATGTCGACTTCTAGTCCTTTTGCTGAAACATGGTGGCCTAGTACAATTCCTTTTTGTACCATGAAATGACACTTCTCCCAGTTAAGAACTAAGTTCTTTTCTTCATAGCGTTGCAACAATAAAGAGAGATTGTGAATGCAATTATCAAAAGAAGTACAAAAAACAGAAAAATAATACATAAATACCTCCATGATTTCCTCTACCATGTCTACGAAGATAGCCATCATACATCTCTGAAAAGTAGTTTGAGCATTGCATAATCCAAACGACATCCATCTATAAGCAAAAGTCCCATATGGGCAAGTAAATGTCATCTTTCCCTGATCCTCTGGTGTTATTGCAATCTGATTGTAGCGCGAATAACCACCATCAAGGAAACAATAATAAGAGTAGCCTGATAGTCTATCCAACATTTGATCAATGAATGGAAGTGGAAAGTGATATTTTCTAGTTGCTTTGTTCTGCTTTCTGTAATCAATGCAAACCCTCCAACCAGTCACTATTCGTGTAGGTATCAGCTAGTTGTTGTCGTTCTTGACTACTATCATTCCACCTTTCTTCGGGTCCACCTGTACTGGACTAACCAATGCACTATCTAAAATAGCAAATATAATCCCTGCCTTCAGTAGCTTTAGTATCTCTACTTTTACCACTTCTTTCACAGCTGGATTTAATCTCATTTGATGTTCAATAGATGGCTTGTAAGAGTCTTCCATGAGAATTTTGTGCATGTAAACTGTAGGACTTATCCCCTTGATATAAGCTATAGTCCAACCCAAAACAACTTTGTTTTCTCTCAACATTTTCAGTAATTTGTCCTCTTCATCCTTGGTAAGTGGGGAAGAAATAATAACTGGAGATGTAGAGTTTTCCTCCAAGAACGCATATCGAAGGTGGTCTAGAAGTTCCTTCAGTTCAGAGTTCAGATTTACTACTTTCATTACCTTTGCTGTCATCTAAGCCCATTGCATGTTGAATATCTTCAATCTATGGTGGATTACCGTCAACTGGAGATGATTTAAGAGCCAATATGCAGTCAACTAATTCATTGCTTCATGTGTAACCTCTAGAAGTATCGATGTCATCATTTATTACACTAAACATCATACAATGCTCTAGGGGATCTTTAATGAACATTTTTTCTTCCTTGACGATAGAGTCAATGAAGTCAATTATATGGCAAGTATCGTGTCATCCGCAAATCTCATTGCTTAGTAGATATTTCACATCACTTCTTCTTCATTCACTCTCAAAGTGAGATGCCCGCCTTGTACATTGATTATGGCTCTTCCTGTTGCTAATAATGGCATATCCAAAATCAATGGAATCTCCTGAGCTTCTTCCATATCCAATACCACGAAGTCAGCTGGGAATATGAATTTGTCAACCTTTACTAACACGTCTTCAATAATCCCTCGTGGGTATGTGAGGGACCTGTCAGCTAGTTGCAAAGTAATCTTTGTTAGTTTTACCTCCCCAAGGCTTAACTTCTTAAACACTGACAGGGCATCAAGTTGATACTTGCTCCAAAGTCACAAAAGACTTTATCAAAAGAGGAGCCTCCAATGGTGCATGGAATAGTGAAGCTGCCCAAATCTTTTCTTTTCTATGGGAACTTCTTTTGAATAATAGCACTACATTCCTCTGTCAACTTCATTGTCTCATATTCTTCCAGTTTTCTCTTTTTTGACATTACCTCTTTCATAAACTTAGCGTAGTTTGGCATCTGTTCCAAAGCATCTACAAATGGGATATTAATATGAATTTTCTTGAAAATATCCAAGAACTTGGCAAATTGTGCATCAAACTTATTCTGGAATCTCTGTGGAAATGGAAGTTGATAAGTGCGTTTTTACATATTTATTTTACCGTCAAAGTATGAGCAATTATTAATTAATATGTTGGAATATAGCTTAATTCTATGCAATTCATGTTTTGTAGGACAAGTGATGAATGTAGCGGAAATAAAGAGAAACAAGTGAAAAATGACCAAATTGAGGAAAACAAAAGTTTGGGGACTAAAGTGCAAATACGCCAACTTGTTTCTAACCTTTTGATAAAGATTCAAGAGTTTTAGAGTTCAAATGGATGAAGGAAGAAGTCAAATGGATGAAACATAGCCAAAATATTATCACATATCAACTATCAAGCTGAAAAGTTTGCACCGATTTTTAGCCTCATATTGAGACCAGTTTATGACATGGAAAAACATCGAATTCGAAGATGGTAATTGAAGTAAAGTTGCATCCCTTTAAGTTAGATTTCCAATGCATTTTGAATCGGCTCAATCGGAACTTGTGGAGAAAGTTATGACCAAAATACCGAACTCTGTTCAAAGACAAACCTGTATGTGCATGCAGTCAAATTCTCTTGTGCGTGCACGGGCATGAATTTCACTTATCGAGCCTAAAACTAATGAACAGCGGGCGTGCAAGGAAATATGCCTTGTGCGTGTACAAGCATTGTTCACAGCTGAATTTTCAAGTTTCCTTTTACGACTCAAACACTTATGGTAACTTATTTTGGCCCGATTTCTCAAACCTAAAACACCCTAGAACGGCTCAGAACACCTCATTCTTCATTCTACACCATTCATTCATTGATTTGGCTCAAGAAACACATGAAAACTAAAGATCTTGGTGAAGCTACGAAGGAACTCGGTTGGAATTGGTAATTTCATATCTTTTATTCAGTTCTTTTGATCTTTTCATTGTCAAACAATGCTAGAATTTTGGTTTTCATTCTTATAAATTTACATTGAAATTGGTTTAATTTTTATTAGATTTTTAATGGATTCAGTCATGTTTTTTCCATTGTTTAATCGAAATATTTGTTGAATTTCAATTTCATGAATATACGTTAAGTTTGATTTAACTTTTATTAAATTAATCATAGATTCAGTCATGCTTTTTCTATTGACAAATTGAATTAATTGTTGAATTGAAATCTCAACTATTTTATTGGTGTGATTTATTTATTGCTTTATGTTTGAAGTATATAGTCGATTTATGAATCTACTTTCAATAAAATTGTGTAAAGGTGTCATAAATTTAGATTCTAAAATTACATTTGTAAATCAAATTGGTTTCCACGATATATCTTCCGATTAGAGTGTCGGGATGAAAACATCTAATTGTGTTATAAAAATGAATAATTGATATGATTGATCTAATCCAATTGAGGGAATTCCGACGTTTCACTGCTTCGAATTATTGATTTTAATTTCACCTTTCAACATTGAATCGTATTACACATTTGAGAGAACAATTCAGTCTTTTTTATCCTTTAAATATTCTTTCGTCTCCCTGTGGATACGACACCCCAAAGCTGCACTACAACTACCGTGTTATTCTTTGAGAGTAATCAAATTTTGGAACCGTTGTCGGGGAGACGGTACAAAATACGCAAGAATCGACTACAAAAGGATGACATCGTTCCTTTTATTTTGTTTTTAGTTAGTTTAATTTTCTTTATTGTATTTTCAATTTATTTTCTTTTACTTTTTCTATGAGCGGGTATCGAGGAGAACGAGGACGATCTAAGGACAGACCCAACACAAAGCTTTTGATTCTATATCTGTTAAAACTGACACTTCATCACATAACACAATGTCAGACAATGAGCATGATGTGCCGTATATAACTTTGCATGATTATTTGCATCCCATGCTTACATCTACACCTCATGTATTATGTTTCACCCAACATGCCACATGTAGATTTTAAACCTGGAATAATTCAACTTCTTCCTAACTTTCATGGACTTGAGAATGAAAACCCGTATGTGCATGTTAGAGAATTCGAGGAGGTTGTAGCAGCTTTCCACAATCAACATGGTATAATGGATGCAATTAGGCTCAAATTATTCCCATTTTCTCTTAAGGAAAGGACTAAGAGCTTGTTGTATTCATTGACACCACGTTCAATTGGAACTTGGGCTGAAATGACCCAAGCGTTCTTTAGCAAATAATTTCCCAACCACAAAACTACTGCTTTGAAAAAGCAAATCTCTTCTTTTATCCAAAAGGAGAGTGAAACTTTATATCAAGCATGAGAAAGGTATAAAGAACTCCAAACTCTTTGTCTGCACTATAGTTATGAGAGTTGGCGCATCGTGAGCTATTTGTATTAAGGGTTAACATCTAGAGAGCGTCAGTTTGTTGAAATGATGTGCAATGGTGATTTCCTACAAAAAGATCCATATGAGACTAGGAAATTTAGATGACTTAGCTGAGAAAGCCTACACCTGGACTGGCCCTAGTGCCACTGATAGCACCAATAGGTCACGAGCCGTAGAAAATCCTTCTAGTGCAGGCTTGTTTATCATCTTAGGGAAGAAGACAATCTTAGAGCTAAAGTAGAAGCCCTGACTAGAGAAATTGAAAACCTACGCACTAAGAGTTCAAAGCCTACATCTACTGTCGCTCGTGTTGAGTCTTTTGGACCTTGTGATGTGTGTGGTGGAATTGGTCATCCAGCGTAAGAGTGTTCTACTCTCACTGAGATGAGGGAGGTTTATGAAGAATATTGCAATGCCTTAGGCACGTATAACAAACCCTATGCTCCTTTCTCTGAAAGCTACAACCCAGGGTGGCGAAATCATCCCAATTTTAGCAGGAAATCTGAAAACCAGCAACCCGCCCAAACGAATAGAGCTTACAATGCACCCTCATACCAACCCACGTCATCTAGTAATTTCTTAGAAGATACCTTACAGCATTCATGGAGATACAGAGGAAAACAAATCAAAAATTCGAGACTATGATTACCCAAATTATTGAGGATTATAAGGAAATCAAGAATCATATCTCCAAAATAACTAGTGCCTTAGCTGTAGAGGAACGTGGAAAGTTTCCAGCTCAACGTCAACCTAATCTTACGAGGCAATACATAGAACAAACCTCAGGATCTAATGTAAACAATCTTAGGGAGGTAAATGCCATAACCACTAGGTCAGAGAAAGCTATAGAACAAACCCCTAGACCTATGGAAACTGAAAATGAGTCTAGTGAGCCTGAAGAGAGTAGCCCTATGGAGGAAGTAATGACAAATCCAGTGAGAGCACATTTTCCACTAGCTCTTAAGTTCACCTCAAAAACTGCTGGTCAACATAGTGAAGTCTTAGAGCATCTAAAGCAGGTAAAAATCAATTTACTCTTTTTGATGTAATTTCACAGATTCTTACAAATGCTAAAATCATTAAGGATTTATGCACTATCAAAAGGACTGAGCAAGTAAGTGCAGTGATCGAACAAAGAGTCCCACCTAAGTGTAAGGACCCTGGTTGTCCTACTGTGTCTTGTATCATTGGGAGTCATGAGCTTGGACAATCTCTTCTAGATTTAAGGGCTAGTGTCAACCTCATGCCTTATGCTATTTACCTATAATTAGGTTTGGGTGAGATAAAGCTTACATTTGTGGCTTTACAATTAGCTTATAGGCCCACTGTTAGACCTAGGGGAGAAGTTGAGGATGTCTTAATTCAAATTGATAAATTTTACTATCCCGTGGATTTCGGTGTTGGATGTAAAAGATGATGTGAATTTTGACTCTAAAATTCATATTATTCTTGGTAGACATTTCCTTGCTACTGCTAATACTCTGATTAATTGTAGGAATGGTCTTATGAAACTATCATTTGGGAATAGGACTCCAAATGTCAACATTTTCCATATCACTAAGCAGTTAGAGGAGGATGGCGAGTCTCATCAAACACAAATGATTGATGCACTCACTCAAGAGGTTACTGATAGTATGTCCCTTGGACCAGCACAGGAAATTCTAGAACCGGATGGAGTAGACTTCATCATCAATAAACATCTTGAGATAGATTATCAAGAGTCAGGTAATAGTTCTTATTTTACATTGCCAGTTTCTAATGAGAGAACTTTACCTTTTGTCTTGAAGGTCCCTACTCCTGATTATGAGCTCTCCTCTGGTTATCCCATACATGTATTTGATGAAGGCGGAGGAACATCACCAATGCTTATGTTCAAGGAACTTAGTGCATTGCAAAAAAGATTGAAACCACACTTACTGGATGCAAGCTAGGGAGGAAACATTGGGTCTAGCCAAAGACAATAAACAAAGGCGCTGCTTGGAAGGCAACCCAAGGGGAATTTGTTCTTTTTCTTTTGCCTTTTACTTTTTCATTTTTATTCGAGTTAATTTTGTCATTTTCTTTGCTTTACCATTTCATTGAGTACTTTCGACTCTTACATTTTAAGTTTATGTTGATTCGCTGCACTATTATGTAATATTTGTCATTCCCTTCATTTTTCTTTCATGTTTATGCATTGAGGACAATGCAAAATTTAGTTGGATGGATTCTGTTGGATTTTGTTGTGAATTTGCATAACTAATATCATGGACTTTCAAAATTTTTGAGAATTTGTTTAATAATTGTGTCGATTATTACGTGATCATTAGGATAAGTATCAGTTGTGAATGATGAAATAGTGCATTATTGATTAGATTAGACCTGTTTATGTAAAACTTGACATTTTCTATGCACGTTGCTTGTGTTTGGCATATTGAGTTAGTGATGCGGTTTATTATGTATATGATATAGACATAATAATTTCACCTAAATACCCTCTAGTGTATTATTCCATAATTCAACTATAGGTTAGTTTGGAGATAATTGAACTGTTACAAGGGAACATTGAGATGAGAAGGAATTTCATGCATGAAAATTTTGTGTGGATTTTCTAAAATGTGATAAGATGAAAATTAGGTGAAAGTTTTAAGTTAGATGTTAGTTTAGAAACTGGACGTCTAAAAGAATAGGGGCATTGCACTAATCTTTGAGTACATTGAAACATATTTTCGAGCATATATAACTCGAGTGATTAAACTTGTGAGGGTGATTTAAAACCTGATGCCCTATGGTCATCTGATTTGGGAGTCATCGGCCTAAAGCTCGATACATTAGTTATATAGAAAGCAAATGAGAAGATATTCAAATAAAAAAATGAAAAAACAAAGGAGAAAACATGAAAGAGAAAAAAAAACATACACTCAATACATTGATTATGCCACAGGCATTCAGTTGACAAAACTACACCTTTGATGAGAACCAGTAACTTAATCTAGTTTTAAGAGTTAAAGTAATCAGAAATATAGAAGAATCTCGACTTATTAAAATATGAACTTGTAGGAGTAAGGTCTATCCAAACTACGAGAGGGTATGGAATAGAATTGAAAAGTTGAACCTATGATACATCCCGGGAAAAAATGAGTGAAAATCATAAGTTTGGGGGTGTGTATATCTCTTGAGTGATGAAATAATATATTTGACTACTTCGGGACAAGTGCTGAACCATTCACAATCTTGATATGCTAACATGAGTTTTCACACACACATGTTAGATTATGCATATAATAGGTGGAGACTGATTTAATTTTTGCAGTGTTGTAATTGTTCATTTATCTTACTACCAAATTTCAAACCTGAGACATGACATATTATTAAACCATGTTGTTCACAGAGTTGAGTTATATTGTTGTTGTTTGAGGATAAATAATAGTTCAAGTTTGGGGGAGTTTAATAAGTGCGTTTTTACATACTTATGTTACTGTCAAAGCATGAGAAATTATTGATTAATACGTTGGAATATAACTTAATTCTATGCAATTCATCTTTTGCAGGACAAGTGATGAATGTAGCGGAAATAAGAAGAAATAAGTGAAAAATGACCAAAATGGAGGAAAACAAAAGTTCGGGGATTAAAGTGCAAATACTCTAACTTGTTTCTAACCTTGTGATAAAGATTCGAGAGTATTAGAGTTCAATTGGATGAAAGAAGGAGTCAAAAGGGGTGAAACATAGCCAATACATTATCACATATCAACTATCAAGTTGAAAAGTTTTACACTGGTTTTCAGCCTCATATTGAGACAAGTTTATGACATGAAAAATTATTGAATTCGAAGATGGTATTTGAAGTAAAGTTGTAGCCCTTTGAGTTAACTTTCCAACTCATTTTGAATCAGCTCAATCGGATACTTGTGGAGAAAGTTATGACCAAAATACCAAATGCTATTCAGAGACAAACATGCACGCGCGTGCAGGCGAATTCTTTCGCACCCGCACGGGCATGAATTTCACTTACCGAGTCTAAAACAAATGAACGGCGCGCGCGCAAGGGCACAAGCATTTTTCACAGCCGAATTTCCAAGTTTCCTTCTACGACTCAAACACTTATGGTAACTTATTTTGACACGATTTCTCAACCCTAAAACATCCTAGAACGGTCCAGAACGCCTCATTCTTCATTCTACACCATTCATTCATTGATTTGGCTCAAGAAACACATGAGGAACTAAAGATCTTGGTGAAGCTACGAAGGAACTCGGTTGGAATTGGTGATTTCATATCTTTTATTCAGTTATTTTGATCTTTTCATTGTCAAACAATGCTAGAATTTTGGTTTTCATTCTTATAAATTTACATTGAAATTGGTTTAATTTTTATTTGATTTTTCATGGATTCAGTCATGCTTTTTCCATTATTTAATCGAAATATTTGTTGAATTTCAATTTCATGAATATATGTTGAGTTTGATTTAATTTTTATTAAATTAATCATAGATTCAGTCATACTTTTTCTATCGACGAATTGAATTAATTGTTGAATTGAAATCTCAACTATTTTATTGGTGTGATTCATTTATTGCTTCATGCTTGAAGTATATGGTCGATTTATAAATCTAATTTCAATAAAATTATGTAAACATATCATAAATCTAGATTCTAGAATTACATTTGTAAATTAAATTAGTTTTCACGATATATCTTTTGATTAGAGTATCGGGATGAAAGCCTCTAATTGTATTATAAAAATGAATAATTGATATGATCGATCCAATCCAATTGAGAGAATTCCGACGCTTCACTACTTCGAATTATTGATTTTAATTTCACCTTTCAACATTGAATTTTATTACACATTTGAGAGAACAATTCAGTTTTTTTTATCCTATAAATATTCTTCCATCTCCCTGTGAATACGACACCCCAAAACTGCACTACAATTACCGCGTTATTCTTTGGGCGTAATCAGAAGTGTTGGCTTGATGATTGGTGGGTTATCAGGGAATGATATAGAGTTAGACTTGTAGTCCTACTTTGTTTGGTCGACCTGATTCTTTTGTTCTCCAACTCTCTGTTATTCGCTTTGATCAGGTGTAGAGGTTGATGACACTATAGGCATGTTCTCTCCAACTTTCTTGCTACTCCTCAAAGTAATAGCTTTGCAGTGTTCCTTTGGATTCACCTCTGTTTTACTTGGAAACTTCCCTTGTTGTTGAGACTTCATTGATGTAGCCAACTGACCAATCTGAACTTCAAGATTCTTCATTGTAGCTCCCATGTTGGTCACATGAGTCTTGATATTATCCAAGAGTGATTCATCTTTGTTGAACCGCGATCTCGACTCAGAAATAAAAGTCCCCATGAGGTCGTCTAAAGATGTTTTCCCTTCTGACTGTTGAGGGTTGAACTCGGGAGGAGGTTGAAGTACATTCTTGTTATTGCCATATGACAGATTCTCATGATTTCGAAGCCCTGGATGGTAGTGATTATAAGAGTAGTTTCCTCTCTATTTTACAATTCCGACTGTTGATATACTGAGCCTGCTCATTCACTATTTTGTCTCCTGTTGTGCCGCAAAAGCAGCCATAATCGAATCTATCTTCTATTGTTTACTCTGAGTGGTAAGTGTAGCTATCTAATCAGTGAGTGATGAAACCTGAGCTGCTAGTGCAGCAATAGGATCCAATTCGTGTAGACCTGCTACTCTCTTTATGCTTGATCTCTCACTCGGCCATTTTGTAACTGTTTGTAGCTATGTCATCCAATAGAGCATATGCAACATTTGCTGTTTTAGCCATTAAAATACCTCTGCAGTTGCATCCACTATGGTTCTTATTTGCCCATTTAACCTAATTATAGAAGATCTCAATCTTCATCCAATTCTAAAAATCATGTTGAGGACACTTTCTAAGTGGGTCTTTGAATCTCTCCCACCCTTCATAAAATGGCTCGAAGTCAGATTGTCTGAATTGACCAATTTCACTCCGAAGTTAAGCTGACTTGGAAAGTGGGAAGTACTTAGTGAGGAATTTCTGAGCTAAGTCATCCCAAGTAGTAATGGAACCATATGGTAGTGACTGGAACCAAGAATTGGCCTTATCCCTCAAGGAGAGGGAAAAGAAACGAAGTCTAATTGCCTCTTCAGTAACTCCATTAATCTTCACTATATCACAAATTTCTAGAAAAGAATCTAGATAAGCATTTGGGTCTTCTGTCGGAGCTTTCCCAAACTAGTTCTGTTGTACCATGTGTATCAATCCTAACTTTAGTTCGAAATTATTTGCAGCAATGGCTGGGCGAGCTATACCAGAATAGTTGCCATTGACTACTGGCCTGACGTAGTCCCGAATAGCCCGTTGTTGATTATTTTTATTAGCTTCTCTTGCTTCTTGTTCTGTATTGCTTCATGTTCGTTTCTCTGTATACTCCTGAGAAAACGAAATGTGCATTCTGGTTCAGGATCAAGATTCTTAGATTTTTGCATACACAACTGAAAATAACAACCAAAGAGCTATTAAAAATAGAGAAGAAATATATGAAAACAAAAACAATAATTTTAAATAAAATAAAAGCTAATTGGTAATAATATCAATTAAAATCAAATGAAACAATCTCCTACAACAGCGCCAAAAACTTATCACGCATTTTCTATAACGTGATTTATGCCGCGAGCTTATGGTGTCAAATTTTGTAATATAGTAATGGACTCAAAGTGTCAAACCTACAGGGATTGCAATTTAATTCCTACTAAGTACTATAATTATTTCAGCTTTTATTTTATCTAGAAAAATCAAATCTTAAGTCAATATTTTTATACTAAAATAATGTAAGTGTGTGACAATTCAAATGAAATAAGGCAAATTATAGGAGAGTTATCAATGTGAGAAGGCCTAGGGATTGATTTCACTTCACTATCAACAATGTTTTTCAATTTCTATAGTTACTTCTATCAATATTTCCTAAATTTATAAGCGAGAACCTTAGGTTAATTCTATTCCCTCTCTCGAGTGTTGAATAAAACATATTTTTATATTTTAATTCCAATATCTCTATTCTGAATTAATACTAATGAAATTATATGCACAGGATTCTTAAATTGGATAAGCTTCAGAGATTTTATATTTTCTCTTGAAATCTACAAAATTTAGGTTATGTTATTCTTAGATCATGCCTAAATCTCCCTATCTCGAGTGCCGAAATTTAAAGTATCAAATTATTCAATTATTGATCAAGTAATTGAAAGTATTGCGCAAGAATCAACACAAATAAATTAACGAAAAAATCAAATGAATTGACTATATTAGAATCCAAACATGTCTCAAATTTAGTTAAAGTCTAAAATAAAGAACATGGAGAAGAAAAGAATAAGAAAAAATGTTTTGCTGCTTGAATTCTTCTCCAATTTGTTGTCATTTTTGCTCTCAATGATTTCTCTTCTTCCTTTCCTCCTAAGTCGTCCTCTCTCTTCTTAATTAGGTCTTTCAATTTGTATTTATATCCTCCTAAAGTATCAAGACGGATTGAAGTTGGATTGGGCTGAAAATTTTATAAAAAAACTCGGTTTCCTTGTTCTCGGGAAGCGGCGACGCAGGGCCCAGGACCGGTGCTGCAGCGCAGCGTCTTCTGCTGGTTTTTCCAGGCGCCCAGCTCTTTGCCATATTTTGGGGCCTTCTAGGCTCCCACTTATGGCGCTATGGCACCCAGCTTTCTACTATTATTTATTTGCCTCCGTTTTCTCATCTTTTCCACTTCATTTTTCTTCTTCTTTCACCTCCTCTTCAAGTCTAATTCTATGATCAACACGTGGCTCCATCCCAAGCTCCAATATGCGCCATTTTCTCCAATTTACCTAAACTACAAAACAATGTGAACAAATACATCAAAACACTCAAAAGTGCTCAAGAGCAAGCCGAAAACTATGTTTTAAAGGTATTAGTTCAATGAGTGATTCTACACTCATCAGGATCGCATTTTTATGAGCCTAAATTTTGCCAAGGATCGCTTTGATATCTCACTGATTGACAATATATTCAAGGAATTTTCAAGATTTTAATTCGAATGCGGATTTGAGCTGATTGAGTTTCATCTTGTATTTTCGCTATACATTGAAATCCTCTTCTAAATGTTTCAAATGGTATGCAACATGAAGGCTTTTTACAAGTATATCATCGATCTATACCTCCATCTTTTTCTCGACTTCCTTCGCGGACATTTTGTTTACTGGCCTTTGGTATGTTGCCACGCATTTTTTAGCTCAAACGGCGTTAATTCGTAACAATATAGTCTTCATCTATCATGAATGCGGTGTGTTCCTCTTTGGC
Source organism: Fraxinus americana (assembly GCA_035079005.1). Classification (NCBI taxonomy): domain Eukaryota; kingdom Viridiplantae; phylum Streptophyta; class Magnoliopsida; order Lamiales; family Oleaceae; genus Fraxinus; species Fraxinus americana. The sequence goes on along the minus strand of CM068707.1, from coordinate 19,996,026 downwards.
CCACACATAAGGATTTGGTTATATCCTGAATATACATTTATGAAACTTAACAACTCATGTCTTGCAGTAGCATCTACTAGCTGATCAATTTTGGGGAGCGAGAAGCTGTATTTTGGACATTTTTATTCAAGTCTATAAAATTTGCCAGTTTCACCACTTTTCGTTACTCTTTGGTATTAGGATCGAAATGTATACCTATACTGGATAGCGAGTTTCATAAATAATACCATTTTCTTATAGCTTATCCACCTCTTTTTTTAGTGCAATTGTATTTTCCGACACTCATTGGTCTATGCGTTTTATTTTAGACTTGATCTTTGGATCAACATTTAAGGCATGACAGGCAACTTTGGTATTAATTCCTATCATTTTTGCATGTTTCCAAGCAAACACATCTAGGTTTGTGGCTATGATGTTTTTTAGCATGCATTTCATAGGTTCGCACAACTCTTTGCCGATTTTGAGAGCTTTGATCGCATCCTTTGAGCTACGAAAAAGCTTTCTAACTCTTCGACCGCTGCCACTTCTGATGTGTAGTATGAGCTTTGCTTGCATCCTCGATAGAGTCATCAATTTATAATTAATCCTGGGTGTACTTATTTCAACTATATCAATAATATTTCCAAGAGCTCTTGAGCCTCCTTTTTGGTTGCTTTTGTAGTTGATGTGTAGGATTTCTTAATTATACTTTAAAGATATTTTGTATTTATTAGTGGACTTAATACCTTACATATGACTGGAGGAGAAAAATGGTTATATTTCCCTGCTTCATAGCAGGTTGTCCAAGAATTTTGTTCTATGCGTATTTACCCTTGACATTGTCAAAATTCATATATCCTTGATAAACCTGGGGCTCTTTTCCTATCTTCACTAATAGAGTGACTATCCGTGAAGGATTTAGCCTTCTCGGGTGAAGTGGTGGAGAGCCAACGTAGGAATTCAAGGGTTACTTCTTCGTATCCGGTCAAATGCCTCTTTGTATAGAAGTATAGAACCTTTTTTGTATTTTTATTATCCTGGAGTATGCGACGAAGACTCTCTCTTGCTATCATTGCATGGATCACGACCGCCTCATCCTCAGCACCTGAAATTTCAATATATGTTTGATAGATGTAATTGAAGAGGTTAAGAATTGTGCGTTACTTGTGAATATACCTTTTTCTTACATTCCTATCTTTCAGGTTCCGTATTTTTGTACATAGAGAAGCACATTTTGTCATTAATGCCTTTAGATCTTCAACCATCTTTCGGATATTTTCTGTAGCCAAATTTTCTCGCGTATTAGCCTGAGCATTGCTATTTGTTGAGTTTTTGTTACTTGGTGCTGAAGATGACCGCTGGTCTCTTCTTGTTCGTTTCATTTTCTTTCATTTCATGTACTTCTTAGTTGGAGCATAGAACTTGTAGTTTACTTTGCTCAGTTTCTCACAGACGGTGCCAATTTGTTTATGGTTAAAATCAAATCAAGTGATTTTATTTATAAAATACTTACAATCGAAGATTAAATATAAATACAATTAACAAATCTTCTAACTTAACTACGAATTTCACCATTAAATTTACAAATCTTGATGTTTCAACTAGAACAGAAAGAAAATTAGTTATTTGAGAGGAAGATATTTGAGTTGCATCTTCCTTCTTCAAATGTGGAGGTATTTATTGATTTGCCTCCAAGCATTGGGATAATCCGATCATTTTGGAAAGGCTGACAAGTGGCGACTCCTTAGTGGCCACCTTACCTAATTCAGTTAAGCAATCGAGCCTTACCCACTTTGTCCACGTGCTTCTATTGACAACCTTTAGCCAGCTTGAATATGGAGAACGATCCGTCATTTTTATGCGAGCCTTTGCTTCCTTCACTTTGTCGGTATATAACTTTGTTTATGAATTGACCATTCGAGGGCCAACAATATATATATATATAGATTAGAGATTAATAAATTATCTTCAACTCTTTTCATTTGATATCCTCTAGTCTTTGTTCCTATTTTAGTGTCTTTATAAAAGCTTTTTATTTTAATTAACTAATCTGGTATAAAATATAATATTCGTTTTTTATTATTCATATCTAATTCTATACTTCCTAATAATCCTTGTTATATATGTATGTGAATTTGCTATCATATAAACATATTAGGCCCCGTTTGGGAGGGATTAAAAGTCAATTAAAATTGAAAATATGGCCGTTATTGGACCCCATTCGTCTAATAAAAGTCAACAATAACGACTATATTTTCAATTTTAATCTGATTTTAATCCCTCCCACACAAGCTCTTAATATTTAAGTTCCTAGATTTTCTTTATGTGGTCCCTTAGTCATTATTAATCCTAAATGGGTTTGTTGAAATTTTTTATTAACAATTTCTTTGAAGATTATTTTTCTATTATATTTAAAGATAAGTTGTTGGTCTTCATGTGTACGTGAAACGTATACCTTTCCTATACACGTTCATTGGTTTTAATAATTTGAATTTATTTTATCTAAAAGTTTCTATTTGTTCTTCAACATCTTTTAAAGTTTATAGCCACTGTCTGTTTCCAATTTTTTTCTCCATTTTAAGAAGAATTATAGCCGTTGAAGGGTCCCACCTAGCTGCAAATTTTGACTTGCATCTCACATGTTTTTTTGGAAAATTGTGCTCCAACGGTTGAAAAATCTATTTTCACTGTGGAAAATCTGCTCCAAACAGGGGGATAATCTTGTTTCCGATTCTATTCTTCTACTTAATTATCTTAATTTTTCTTAGATCCAATCTTTCCAACTTATTTATTAAGATATCTAAGTCTTGTTTAGGAGTTTCTATTGACTTTTCTTTTTCTGATATTAGTATTCTACATTCTATGTTGTCTAGGCTGAACTTTTGTAAACTATTTCAATTTTCTTGTAAATTTTCAATTTAATTTTTCAAAGGGGATTTTAGTATCTATTTCACTTTTATCACAAAAGTTATTTTTTAATATTTCATTATTTTGATTTTTAGTATATTCTAAATTATTTTCTAAGGATTTTATATTTTTATTTAAAGTTTCTAGTAGAGTTTCAATTTTTTTATTACTTGTTTAAATATTTCTGTCTTCCTACTAGATTTACAATTAGAACTACTATATTATTTAATTATTTATCTTCAAAATATAAAATAATAGTAATGTTCATATACAGAAAATTGATTGTGGTACAAGAAGCTTGAGTTTTCTCTCCAGTTAGCAGATAAAAAGTAAATTATCGGAAAATTTATATACATATAATAATAGTATTGTTGATGACTCAAATGATTGTGACAGAAAATTCACATTTATTGATACACACGAATAATAGTGCTGTTAATATACAGAAAATTGATTGTGGTACAAGAAGCTTGAGTTCTCTCTCTAGTTAGCAGATAAAAAGCAAATTATCAGAAAATCTATATACATATAATGATAGTATTGTCCATGACTCAAATTGATTGAAGCAGAAAATTCACATCTAATAATAGTTTATGAAAAAAATCATTACATTCACTAAATTTTGAAGAATTAAGCTTTCATATTAATGAACTAACTGTGTTTGGGAGAAATTTTAATTAGAATTTTAATCAAAATTTTAGCCGTTAACTATCATATCAACCATCATTTTTTACTTTCCCTCTCACGGGTGGGACCCACTGGTTGACTGTAACGGCTAGCATTTGAATTAAAATCCCACAAAAATTTCTCCCACACACTCCAAATAGAAAAATGAGAATTGGATAAGTCAATAAACTTGTATGTACTTTATTGACAACCAAAGCCCAATATTTATAAGAAATGATTAGGAACACAAAGAATACGACAATCATAATGACTAGAGTTTGAAGAATATAAAAGTCATTCATAAATATTAATATATTTACAACAATTATAAATCTTTGACACTGTTTTCAAAGTTGAGCATTGATAGGATTTCTGTGCAAGGAAAAGATGTACATTTGTGTTTAATATGAATTTTAAGAAACGGGAAAAGTTTTCGGTAAACAAAACAATTGGTACATTTGAAGGAAAATTGAAGCTCAATAAAACAATTTCTGGTATTAGATTTCCTTCTTCCTTGTTTAAACTAGGCATATAATACATCTTCAAATGGTCTTAGACTTGAATCGTCCATGGTAGGTACTGCGATTTCTCCCTTGAAAATCAATTGAACCCCATCTCAACCAGTGCCAAGGGCATCAGCATTGCACGAAAACCAATCACGAGTCTTGAACAGACTATAAATTAGGAAACTGTGATTGTATATATTCTGTAGAACCTATATGTAAGTAAACAGGCCCACAGTGAGAGATTGGGGGGGGGGGGGGGGGGGGCGTCCAATAATCTTTTAGCAAATAAATCCTTCAACACAAGTTCACAGCTCTCACTACATAGTGTTCATAATATCTTGTTCCCATGCCCACAATGGAGAATAATTCTATCGCGCATTCATCCTGTAAAGGAAACTGGTTTTGAAGGAATATTTTTACATCTCAAAAAAATTATATGAATAACACGATAGACCCTATTGTCCCAGATTCCCCAAAAGTCGTTCCACTGCTGCATGAACATTTCCTGAAGTCGCACGCAGTGCTCTGATATTCTCTTGGGTGTCAAAGAAACCCATCTCTTGAAGCTGTGATAGTTGAGTTGCATAAAGTTCTTCTGGGGGCACTAAAACCCACACAAACACAATAGGATTAAGATATCTAGTAACCGACCAACCATAATAGAAAAATAAATATAATAATTAAATAAAAAGGCAGAAGAATAGTTTCAACCATTAGGATTGCTTGGGACGGACGAACTGCCAGCTCCAAGTCCACCAAACATATTCCTCAGTATCTCCAGCCCCATGTTATTTTGTGTTCCCGATATTGGGAATGCTAATAAAACAGTTGCATTGACGCATGAAATTATAGACATAAAATTAAATCAATCTCCATTCATCTATGTACAGTTATTCAATTTCTAGTTTGTTGCTTCATACCTGTATTCTGATTTGCCTGATTTCTCTCTCTGAAACAGCAAAATTAAAGTGCCCAAGTTAGATTACAACATGAAAAATTAATTGCGTATCAAATGTCAGAAAGCAATAATAGTATCTAAGTCAGATGAACATATGATGAAAGGGATCCTTTTTTTTTCGAAATGTCAATTTTCATTGTAAGTGTTGCAAAAGGCTGGTTTAAAAGCTGCCAATGGCCTAAATAATAAAAAACCCAATCCAAGTCAGTCCCTATAACTCTAGAAAACCTCAACATAGGAGGAGACAACATTCTAAATATAGAAAGGTTGGAGGCATAGCAAGAAACTGACAGGATATCTCATTATTAATATGGAAGGGTGGTAATGCCACTTGAAATATAAAAGTGCCATCTAAACCTTGTGAACCATTCAAGTGACTCCTTATCAATTGAACCATGTACTTGATATTCTATTTAGTAACTCTAGTTGAATATAAAAAACCTATCTAAAATAACAGCTAAGTAAGAAGTAATTATTTCTCACTCACGGGGTCGATTGCTGCTGACCAAGCTGAGACAGTTGCTGCTGCAGAGCCATCACTTGCTGAAATATAAAATGGACAAGGTGCTAAGAGAAAATGGGGTACAGTAAATAATTTTCAATGAAGTATTGTCTAGCTACTAATCAAAAAAGTATCTAGCTGAAAACAAAGGCCACAGAATCTGATCTATTTGACTAATCAATCTATTAACTGAACAAAAAAATAAAAGGACAAACTGGCCAACAAGGGTAAGAAAGGTGGAGGGAGAACTGTCTATAGAGGACTACCTGCATGGTTTCAGGTGAGGTCAACTGGCGAAGAATTTCGGGGTTTTGCATCATTTCTCTCAGTTGAGGATTCATATCAAGCAAGCTGCGTAGCTGAGGATTGAAGCCCAGGATCTGCAACCGACGTTATGATTTAAGACTAATTTAAAGTAAGAGCTATAACACTCAATATATTCCTACTAATACTTGATCCATATACTGAGGGTTGGAAAACAAGCTTTGCATCATCTGGGCCATGGCTGGATTTTGCAAAAACTGACTGAAGACAGAGGGATCCGACATGCCAGCCACGCGCTCTAATTCAGGAAGCCCAAGGCCTCCTAAACCGGCCACACCAGGTGGCCTTGCATCACTGGCAGGATTAGCTATTGTAGCATTATTCGTTTGAGAACCTCCTGAAATTTTAAATTTATATAAGTCCCAGATAGACATTTCATTATTGTTGTATTCAGAATGGATAACCAAGCACCAAGGTACCAGAAACAAATAGCATGGCCTTGATTGACATCTAGCTTAAAAAAGGATGGAAAGTTGTGTAACACTTGTAATTTACAATAAGTTGTGCTTGTTCAACAACGAGTGATCATAGCAGTAACTAAAAGTTCGAATATGCAAATCCATTGACCCATTTTACCGTTAGCAACAATCAATACGAAGACCAGTAGAGACAGCTAACAGATGACTACCTCCTACTAGATCAGAACAATGTTGGATAGTTCAGCATGGAGAAAAAGTGAAATTAAAAGGAAGAGAACTGGAGTAGTATAGTGGAAACTGAAATGAAGATTACATTATTCAATAAACAAGAGAATGCAACAGGAAAGCAGTAATGCAATTACCACGCATACTCCACATTTTCAAGGTCACACAAACTGGAGGATTAAGAGGCAATGCACCAGCAAAAACAAAATTAACATATATCAAACTTGAAAAGTGAGATAAAAAGGGTATGGGAGTAAAATATAATAGGAACAATTTTACACATCTTTCCACTCAATCTCTCTCCTCTTGCATTCCTCCTTCAGAGATAACAGGATAAAATGGATAGTTTCCTAGGAAAATCTATCAATCCACCATCCATCCCTCTGCTACAAGAAACAAATAACAACAGCCAACCCTGCTTATTTTGTGAATTAGCTATAAGAACTAGGGATGTCAACGAGTCGAGTCGAGCCGAGCCGCACCGCGCCGCGAGCCGAAACTTTTTGCTCAGGCTCGGCTCGAATAAAAATGATTTGAGCTTTTTTTGGCCCGAGCCGAGCAAAAGCTCAGCCAAAAAATTTAGGCTCGACCCAAGCTTTCAACTTGGACCTTAGCGAGCCGAGCTAGCCCCCTTTTTTTAAAATTCGTGACAAATCTAAATTTTTTAAAAAAAAAATTATAATTTACGCAATTTAAACGTATTATAAATAATAACTAAATATTAACATATAAAAACATTACAGTTGTAATCTTTTTTTTTTAGCTTCACGATCCGGCCGGCCCGGGGCTGAGCCGATGCCCCAAAATGGGGCTCGGCTCGGCCCGGTCCCACCAAAGCCATGAGCTGGCCCGGGCGAGCCATATTGACATGGCTAAAAAGAACTAGTTATGCAAAATACTACCAGAAGAGTTCTTTCAAGCAATACAGATGGTAACATTACTGTATGCATACTTCAAAAATCTTATCTTACCTCCAGCATTAGTCCATGGGTTGGGAAGTGGATTAGCATTTGGCGCAGAATCCCCTGAGGCAATTTCAGACCCAGCAGTTGAAGGATTAGCTCCACCTCTGGTTTGGGCACCAGTGCGCTGATTACCCAATAGAGCAGCGAACGGGTTTGATCCAGTATCATTCGCCGTGCTTCCACCCATCGTCGTTGCATTCAAGAAGGGCTCTTGGACATTTTCATACATACGTCTGAGCATGTTAAATCCCTCAGGAGAAGATTCAATATTACTCATTGCCCTGTCAGTGTTGCGCATCATCTCACGCATTAGCTCAGGGTTCCTAGCAGCTTCTAATGTTTGCCGAAGGATGCCAGGATCATTAAGAATATGACCAAGTTCAGGGTTCCGGTCAATAATATCTCGCATTTGAGGATTATTCATTATTAAGCTTCGCATGATCTCAGGGTTGTTCATTATATTTTGAATGGCTGGCGTGTTCATTATTTCTCTCATCATGTTAGGATTCTGGGTTAGTTGTTGTTGCATCTGTTCAAACTCAGGAAGTCCAGTTCCAAACAACCCAGATGCTCCATTGCCACCAAGTGCACCCAAGCCAAGTCCTGGAAACAGATTCGCCCCCAAACCAGCACCTCCATTGGGACTAGTACTTTGTGTGGTGCCAGAATTATTGGCATTTTCAGCACTCGCAGCAGCATCAGCTGAGAGCTGTGAAGCAGCTGGAGCAGAACCACGCACCATATGAACTGTGTGATCTGCCTGCAAACCTTCACAAAATTAACAAAAAATCAGTTAAAAGAATATCCTCAGAGGAAGGGAAGGGGAGAGTTCCAGGTGGAGGAGGGGGGGGGGGGGGGGGGGGGGGAAGTTATTAAAGAGCATTGACAACTGCAGCAAGCACTTCAATGATTAGAACAAAACCCTTTCCCAGTTCAATCAGGTAATCAAAAAACAAAATTAGGCGACCACAAAAAGCAAATAATCAAGCAACCAAAAAACTTTTAAGACTTGGATTTCAAGCGTGACTACTATTCTCTATAATAAGTCTACTCCCACAATAATTAACCAACCAACAATAAGCGGGACGCTTTCATGATGTTATTGGTATTTAGTTACTACTATGCAATGATGAAGATCAATCCTCGAATTGTGAATGCTAAATAGGTAACTAAGAAGAATCACATTCACCAAAATGAGGATTGGTAAATAAATTCTCGTGATGACCTACTCAAATACAGAAGTAAAAAGTGACGTATTATAAACTTCTAAAGGAATCGACTAGGCTGTTCAGTCATTATCCAATTAGCTAAGTAATCACGATTACCCAGATCTCAATTGCCTTTAGGTATATTGCTGGCACCTTTATACCAGCAAAATTATAAAGACTTCACAATAACCCCATACACTTCATGCACATAGTACCAAACCTAACTCCACAGGCAAGTGCTCATTTTCTTGGGCCCATGCCATTAATGATGAACAGTTTGACTGATCAAATCTCTTATCAACAATGGTTAAAGAGTTAGCATAACAATGCCAAAATACAAGGAAATGTAAATTCTTTAAAATTGTACATTTATAAGGTACACCATTATTTTTTTAAAATTAAATCAATACATTTGCAAGTTATGATTCTTGTTGATGAAATCTTTTAAAATTATAGTAGTTATTTGTCATATTAAAAATATTTTTATTACGACTGCTAAAGAAAGAAAAATGCATAAAGTAGAGGTAAAAAAAGTTCGGCATCTAGTTCGTAGAACTTCTCTCGTGTTATTTTTCCCTTTACAAAGATTCTAATAATTACAAATTTCTTCAACTTCCTTGAATGTCCAAGGAGATTCAATGTCAGGGCAAGTCACCATAATAGGAGTGCATGTGCTTCATAGTTAGGTACAATTTTCTTTATCATGATTCCATTGAAATTCATTCGATCAGGAAAAGTAGAATCTCAAAGGCAATGAAGAATCAGCAATTGGAATCTCCATCCAAATTGCTAATGGTGGTTATTATGGCAATCTTTTATCCTTCTCCCTCTCTATGGTAATTCTAATTCTCATATCAGTAAACAAATTTATACATAGAGATACAGCGGAGTGAGAAACAAAATGGAAGTGGAGTAGATTTTGAATGTACACGTACAACCTCCAAAATAAGACTTCGTTCAGGTATAGATCCTAAAGATAAGAAAATAAAAACAAAAAATAATAATAAGTCACACATTCAAAGTATTTATCCGACGAAACTTTCAGGTATCAACTGTAGTGAAGCATTTACTAGCATCTCTTAAACATGATAAATAGCCTAAAGAAAATTAATTCTCATTATGAAAAGGAAAAAGTAGCTTTAGCTTTTGTGCACTTGGCCTACATTCTTAAGACGACAAAACATGTTTACTTTTTATAGTTAATATTTATTGGTAACTATTAAGAATGTAAAGCGTTATGTACATGTCCTATGGATCTAGTATCTAGACATTTATCTAACCTAAAATAAAGATACCCAATGTGTCAGGTTGCGAATGGACAAAATGAAAAAAAATAAAAATTAACATGCTCAAAAAAGTGGACTTCAAAACAAAATTCTCATTTTAGAAATTCAATTCAATCTTGCCAAAAAATCTCCCCCTTTACTTTTTCCAATTATTAAATTAAATCTTTCGGCTTCCCATTATTTAAATCATATTCACACTTTATCTTCACTTAGTATTTTATCAAATACAAAATTCGTATTTTTAGCAATTTCATGTTCTATTAAAAGCATCATTACTGCAAAACAAAATGAATAAAGATTCATTCTCAACAAACTTAGAGTCTGTCGCCTGAACCCCTTTTTGATAATCCATTCAATCCACTGCTATTTTTTTTTTAACAATTAAGTCATGTTAATCATTTCTGTATTGTAAAATGTGAAATGCATACAGTACCGACCTTGTTTTGCTGACAATCTTACCACCAAAGCAAAAAGAAAGAAAAGCCAAGCCTAGATAAAAAATAAAAAATAAAAAAAAGGACCCGAAAATAGAAACCAGAAACCCATTTATATGCTGATTAGATCATCCGCAAAAACCCCCGAAAGAAACCAAAAAATAACGAACCTTCCCTAAATTTGTCATCAAAACAGTTTAAATTTCAAATGGTTCATTCTTTCATATTTTAAATTATTTTTAAATCAAGTTTCCTATATAAATACACGATCTCACTAACAAAATAACTGGATAATTGAATAAAAATCAGTATCAACGAAGAACACAAAATTGATTAGCATACCATAGCTAACTAGGGTTTGGTCGTCCTTTAAGATCCGACCTTTGTAAATCAAACGCTGCTGTTCAGCTGGAACGTCGCAACTCTGCGCCAGAATAGCCTTGAAATCCCCCACCGTCGACTCGAGGTTCGTTCGTACGGAGAATTTCGAGCCGTTGGAGCATCGGATATTCACATTCACCTGTTCACCGCCACTCACAGTAGCGCTTGAATCGCCATCGGCACCCATTGATTTATCTCTACAAGTTAACCAACCGATCTATTTATCTATCAATCAATCAAAACCCTACCCCAACAAATAATTCTGCTATCGCTGTATGTATTGAGGTATATAAGTGTTACTTTGTATGAGGATCGAGACGTGTCGGTTTATTTAATTGGGACTTTTAAAGTGACCTCTATGAATTTATTAAAAATTAATAAAAATCTTTCACGATTTTTAGAGACGACGGCAATAGGCCGAGCCGAGCCGGCTCGGCCCATTGACGAACGAGCTCGGCTCGTGTTCGCACGAGCTCGACTCGTTGCCGGCGAGCCACGAGCTCGGCTCGTGTTCGCACGAGCCGAGCTCGTGGCTCGCCGGAGCTCGGCTCGTTGCAGTTTGGGCGAGCTCGGCTCGCGCCCGAGCTCGCCCAAAGCGGGCGGCTCGACGAGCCGAGCTTAAGCTCGGCTCGCCTCTTTTTTTTTTTTTTTTTTTTTAATAAATAAATAACGTTACTACTATAAGTCTATTTTTTCTATTTTTTTTAAATATATATTTTCCAAAACATTTATCGGGGCTCGTCAAAACATTTATAATTTTTAAAATAGTAAATATACATTTATTTAAAAAAAAAAAAGATAAACCCTCCTCCTTTATCCGGGTTTGGGACCGGCTACTTCAATTTCGTGTAGGCGGAGTTAAAATTGTACACGAAAAACTTTTTACGTGTACAATTTTTTTAAAAAATTATAAATGTATGAAAATAAAATTTTGTAATGAATGTATTGAAATTAAATATCACTTACTTGATTACATGCAATTTCGGCATATTTATGTTGAATTCGATAATTAGCGTCTTCCCAATCCTTCACGCACATTAACGCTTCCAAAATATCTTCTTTTAGTCGACTTCGAATTTCAGAGAGAACCCTCTTCCCTACACTAAAAGCAGACTCCGAAGCTACAGTGCTAACCGGAGGTGTTAGTAGATCTTTTGCAATTGCACAAACAATTGGCCATCGACGTTCATTATTTCGCCGTAATTCGATTACATCTTACGAACTTTTCTTAACTGATTTGTTACTAGGCATAGTATAACGAAAGTAATCAATTAATTCAGATGGCAACGCATTTGGACTACTACTCGAAGTTTGAGTACATGCAGTGGAAGACATACTACTACTACTAGAGGAACCATATGCATATGCAGTTGAATCATATCTAATTGAGTCTATGTTTTCTAATAAATTAATTACTTCAGCGTCGTCATCGTTTATATTAGTGGAAGGAGGAGTAGGTACACGAGTAACTGGTGTACCTATTCTTGAAGCATATAATTCATACATCTCAGTTAACGTTTGTTCCAAATTCCTATAAGTAATAGGCATATTAAAAGTTAAAGCATTTGAAATTTGGTCAATTATAAATTTAGTACCCGATAAATTATATCGGGGGTCCATGACGCATGCTAAAGGAAATAACATAGGTAATTATTCCCAATATTTTCTAAATTTTAATTCCATAGCATATATAAGAAAACCGTATTCCAATCGGATTCATTTAAGATATCGTCGTCGTCGTCTCTAATATGCCTATTGTTATAAAATTCAGTGATAAACGGTTCAAAACCTTCACATGATTTTAATAATAAGTAAGTTGAATTCCACCTATGACCTACGTCAGTAATAAAAGTTTTTGTATTAGAGTTCCCAACTTGTTCACAAAATTCTTCAAATGATTGTTTTCTACTAGGTGTAATCGTGATATACGTAAGTGCATTCCTAATTCGACTAATTTCGTCCTTCACATGTTTTAAACCGTCTTGTACAATTAAATTAAAAATATGGCACACACATCGAATATGGAATAAATAACCACCAAAATCGGGTTGAAGTACTCTATGCAATTTATCGATAACTACTTTATTTACAGAAGCATTGTCAAAAGTAAAAGAACGAATTTTACTCTCGCATTTATATTCTTTAATTATTAACATAATTGCATTAAATATAGTGTTAGCATTATGAGGATACTCAACTATTTTAAAAGCAATAATTTTTTTATGCATAACCCAAAGTGGGTCTATATAGTGTGCAGTTGCAGCTATATAACCTCTCTTATTAATCCCTTCCCATAAATCCGAAGTTAAAGATATGACATCCCCGTATTTTTCTAAATCCCCAATCAATAATCGCTTTGCATTAAGAAAATATTCAATTGTATTAGAACGAAGAGTATTTCGACTTACCCCAACGTACTTTGGTTGAAGATATTGTTTGACGTAGTTTACGAAATGTTCGTTGTCCACTATTGCTAGTGGCAGCTCCGCCGCGGCAACGAACTTCACAATTCCCTTTCGTGCTTCCTCCTCCGAATACATCCACGTAGAAAGTGGCGAAGTAGTAGCACCGTCTCTACTAGTACCAAACTATAGTTGCGTTTGTCCACGTTCAAGAAGCCCATGTTTGGCCGCACATGCTTTGTAATGACGGTTGAGGTGAGTGGTTCAAATTTTTTTTTGCCATGCCAGTCGTTGTTGACAGTATTTACATACTGCTTTATTTTCTGGAACTCCATCGATCACACGACCAGTGTTAACCAATTTGAAATGGTCCCAACATTTTGCCTGCTTCTTCCCCTTTCTCTTCCCTCTTGCATCGGGAATATTTAGTGATGGTTCTTCATCTTGTTCCAAATCAATAGGAACACTGGGATCAACATCAACGTCATCCAAATCAATCGGATCGGCATCGCCTTCACGAACGTCGAAATCGTCAATGTCTTCTGGAATTGGTAGTTGGTTGAGACCGGCAAATTCATTCCCAAATTGATTTTGGGCAGGTGTTTCACCTTCCATACCGAACAAGTTTTCAACAAATGCTCGTGGATCCATTTGTGAATTGTTGAAATAGAATGTAGAAATGTAGAAATGTAGAAATGTGAATTTGTAAAATGAAGATAATAATGTAAAAAAATGTAGAAGAGAATTATAGAATTGTTGATAATGATTTGTAAATTGTAAATTGTAGAGTAGAGAGTATAGAATGAAAGTTTGGTGGGAAAAAAATGTTGTAATGGGTTGGGTATTTATAGGAGAAGAATTGGAGAAAAGTAGGAAAAAAAAAAATTTCAAAAAAAGTGACCAAACGGTCACTGAACCAGTGACCGTTTGGTCACTTGTGTGACCAGAACGGTCACTGGTTCAGTGACCGTTCTGGTCACTTTTTAATTTTATTTTATTATTATTTTTTTTTATTATACTTGGGTGGGCTCGTCTAAGACGAGCCCACGAGCCTGGCTCGTGGGCTCGTCTCACGAGCGGCTCGGCGAGCCGCTCGCCGAGCCGCTCGTGAACAGTGACGAGCCGAGCGGGCTCGGCTCGTCTAGTCCATGAGCCCGCTCGGCTCGTGCTCGGGCTCGTTTTTTTACGAGCCCGAGCGGCTCGTGGGCGTGAACAGTACGAGCCGAGCGGGCGAGCCGACGAGCCGCTCGGCTCATTTGCCACCACTAAGAGACGTTGATTAAAAATTTTTAAAGACTTTTCACTTTACAAATTCATTATATATATTTGAAAAATTACATTTTTTTTACTACTTTTCATTTTACAAATTCATTATATATATATATATATATATATATTACAATTTGAAAAAACTACAGTTTTTTTGTAAAAAAAATTGTAATTTTTCAAATATATAATGAATATTCATTTTTTTCAATTTCAAATATATAATTACAATTTTTTTTAAAAGTCTTAAATGAATATTTACTACTTTAAAAAAATTAGAGTTTTTTTTTTTTTTTTTTGTAAAAATGAATTTTTGCTTTATTATTTTTAAGGGTTAAATCCATCAATAACTACTCAACTTTATACTTAATGTCATCATAGTCACCAAATTTAATTTTATTTCATCATAACCACCTAATTTTGATTTTATTTTACTATGGTCATCAAATTTCATATAACGTTTCACCATGATCACCAAATTTCTTTTCACGTTTTTCACTAATTTTAAAAGAGGTGAAAAATGGTAAATTTTCATTATATATATATAATAAATTTTAAAAGCATAAAAATAAGTAAAAACTTATTTAAAAAACGTTACTGAAAAAATAAAATAAAACTTATTTTTAAAAAAAGTTTTTAAAATAAAATAAAAATTTATTTTTTAATTTTATTTTACATATTACAATATAAAGTTACTGTTTTACCCATTTAAAATTAGTGAAAATGATGAAAAGAAATTGGATGGTCATGGTAAAATGTTATATGAAATTGGGTGGTTATAATAAAATAAAATCAATTTTGGTGGCTATAGTAACACTAAGTATAAAATTTGGCGGCCATTAGTGCATTTAACTCTATTTTTATCTACACATTCTTTAATAAAATAATATTAAACGTAAATTCAAAACTTTTAATTTTAATTACACATTTTTCAAAAATCATTATTTCAAAATACATTTTCCCTTAAACCTATTTTTAATGGAGCCCAAACATAGGAAAAACCAACACAAATCGTTCAAATCGATCAATGATTTTTAAATTCAATTGGGTTGGATTGGGTTAAAAAGTTAAAGTGAGGTTGAGTTAGATTGGATATCTGTTATAAATTAAAATCCAACCTAACACAACCCAATGAATTAAAAAATTTAATATCTAAAATTGAAAAAGCTAAATAGACATAATAATATAGACAAAAAAAAACAAGGACTTCAATGTAGAAACATTTTTATTTTTTTACGTTGCCTGATTGGTATGAATACTATATACAAATGCAAAATTATTTCATGATAAACTAAAAATTAAGGATATCATGATGAAATGGGCAAATCCCAAAAAAAATGAAGGAAATGAAAATACTTCATAATTTTAAACTTATTTATTCATTATTTTTTTCAAAAAAGGTTCCTTATGTAGGTAAAAACAATGAAAATTTTCAAGTGGTTTTAAAACTATAAAAAATTATCCAAATTTAACCAAAAAGAAATAGGGGTACTTACAAAAATACCCTTAAACTTAGGGATGTTTTGAAAAATCATATGAAAGGTTTTTAGGAAATAAAAAATACTGTGTAAAATGAAAAAGTGACACAATGTCACTTTTTTTTTATATATAAAAATTATCACTTTTTTACTTTCATAATAATCCAACCTCCATTTTACCATCTTGACACACAACGTCCTCTCCACCTCCCTACAAAACCACATGATTCTATTGACACATGTTAGTTTTGATAATTTGTACTCGTTTGCATTGACAGTAATTCGTATTTTATTTCACTTTAAGTCTTTTTAGTTATTATATATTGAAAATCATTCAAATTTGCATGAATTGAGTGGAGTTTGTATATATGAAAATTCAACTTTAGATCAATTCAAATGATCTATGAAAGCTGTTCGTATAAATATAAATACAAATATGAGAATGAGAATTCTCTGTCATTTTTCAAAAAAGTCACAATCTGTTTCATTTGAGTTTTTTTGGATCAATTAAATAGTGAATTCTTTTGGATTAATTAAATAGATGCATACATGTGAGTTTGTGAAAGTTTAAATATAAATATGAATTCAAACCTTGTAATACTATATAAAGTTAAGTGTCACTTTACAGTGTTATTTTTATTAAAAAAGTGACGTTTATCACTCAAAAAGACAAAAATTTAAATAAAGAAACAAAAAGTAAAATAGTGACAAAAATTCCAAAAAAAGTGACAGAAAACAAAACGATAAACACTTAAAAAAGTGACCCAAAAAAATGACAAACGTTAAAAAAGTGACAAAACACCAATCAAAATCTATATTTGTCATGCAAAAAATGACAGAAATTTAAAATAAGTATCAAACAATAAAAAGTGACAAAAAATTTATAAAAGTTACCGAAATAAAAAAAAATTAACAAACAATAAAAAAAACTGACAGAAAATAAAAAAAAATTGACAAATAATAAAAAAAGTGACAAAACACCAAATAAAACATGTTTATCACTCAAGAAAATGACAAAAATCTTTAAAAAGTAACAAACAATAAAAAGTAACAAAAATGTGTCAGAAAATTAAAAAAAAGTGACAATTTTTGAGAAAGTGACAAATACTCAAAAAGTGACAAAACATCAATCAAAGGGCATATCACTCAAAAAATTTACAAAAATTAAAAAAGGTAACAAACAATAAAAAAAGTGACAAAAATTTTTAAAAAGATGACAAATACTATCCAAAAAAGTAACAAAAACTAAAAAAGTTACAAACATTCAAAAAGTCACAAAACACCAATCAAAATCCTAAAAATGCAAAGACGACTTGCAGTTATAACATGGTAATCTTTGTTCAAATAGCAAGATTCAAGGCCAAGTCAGAAGTCAATGGCCATAATATTTAGAATCATGAAGAGCATTTGTTACTGCAATTATTGAATAATTCGCACAGTATCAACTACATATTTTCCATTCTTGATAATCCAAGTATGTTTTCGAGATTGGACTCATAAGGAATCACACTTTGAGAATTCATGTCAAATTGTAGACCCGTAGGAGGAAAATGCGTCACTAGACCACCAGATATTACAAAGGGATCGAACAAATGAAAGCATATAAAAATAGTGAAATGAGGGTGATTCTCGAAAGGAACTACATAGGTATAAAAAGAATTCATTTCAGTTGGGCTTTTTGTTTCTACAGCATATCAATGCGTCTATTCCTAAATTTCTTAGGAAATTTCGAGATAGCCCATTTTTTCCATATTTTTAGATGTTGCTGTATTCCATCATACTTCTCTTTCCCATTTTCTGTGTTATTTCCTTTCAAAACATGAAAAAGATAGAAGTTTTATATCTAATAATAATCCTAACATAAGCAGTTCTACTTAGCAAATGAACTTCCAAGCAAAATCTTACACCATCAGTTTTGCAGATTAATAATCCAATTGAATAAAAAACGCAAACCCGTGCCTTCAATACACAAATACCATTGATTTAATTTACCTTTAACCCTAAAAAACTAATCGAAAAACCTCAATGCGATTGTGAATATAATTTTCTCCAAGAAAATAGAAATTAAAGAACGTAAATATTTTACCATGGCACTGCAACTTGAGTTCTGAACTATGTACAAGTTATAAGTCGAGAATATGAACACAAGAAGCAATATATTCTTGATTTGGGTTTGGGGGTTTCTATGTGTGCATGTGTTCTTGAGTTTGGAGGTGTTGGGAGTTTTTACAACGCGTTTATTACGTTATTAAATGTTTTAATTAGTTAATAGGGTATTAATCAAACTAATTAATTTTTTAGGGTATTTGGCCTAATTTTCCCTAAAATGTATGTGTAAATTTATTTTTTATATATTAGTCCGACTTGTAGTCCGGTTCTAAATTTGTCTCTACTATTTATTATTCTTGTTTGGGAGGCTGATGGCTCGTACCATCTCTCCCCTAAAGAACTACCGCATACGGTTCAAGTGGCGACTGCGTGCCGTTTTTGGCCACGTGACTCGGGACTTAAAAGTTAATATTGGAAAAGTTTCTTGATTTCTCGAATTATCAATAGTATACACGTAAGTTGTAATATATAGCAAGATTAGAGATCAGCGTATGCTTTTTATTTATTGCAAAAAGGAAGAAAACTTAGAAAGGGAAACGAAGGAAGGAAAATGAGGAAGCAAAGACAAATTAATTAATTTATATTTGTAGACAGTACGGAGGGTAAAAATAAAAAGATAAATTGGCAGAGGATTGATCTTGTAAATAATTTGAGAAATGGTTTGAGCCCAAAAATGGTCCAGTGATTAATTTTTGAGGAAATTACACCCATAACTAGTTTTTAATTTTCTATTTTAATAATCAGGTCATAAAGTAAATTTTCCAAAAATTAGGTGTACTCCACCCCTATTCCACTCCACTCTACCCCACCCAATGCCGCACTACACCTAACACAATTTCAACACCAACAATTTTAACATAAAAAATGATCTCAATAAACTGCCACTTCCACAACCACACCTCATGAACGTCAACTGCCATCGCCATCGTCGGCTTAACTGGATCTGTAGCTAGTGTTGGATTAGCAATCGACTATTGCCATCATCGTTATCGCCATACCCAGATCTATCTAGTTATACATAAATCCAAACTCCAGCCATCGCCATCATAAACCAGTTTTAGAAGGTTCAAACATACGTCAGCCTGATAGAACTCTTTACTCCATTTTGCATTCTTCGTTCTCTCTGAACCCTTTCAATTATTCGATCAGCTTTCTACAACTCCTTCAAATCTAGGTGCAGCCAAGGTCGTATCAGTGTCCTATCTACCACAACTCTACTCCCCTACACCGTCATACCATTCACCGTCAAAGTCGATGTTGTGGTGGTCGTAGATGGAAATTAAGTGTGAAAAGCAATATAGTTGTGGTGGTAAAATGAAGTGTGGAAAGCAGCATAGAGTTGAAAGTAGCAGTGGTGGCGGCATAGATCTTGTAGTGAGTTGGGATTCAATGTGGTGGTCTTCATATGGCTACAAATCAAGCAATCATCAGTGGTTGTAGATGAGGTGTTGGTAGGGGAGGTGGTGGCGGTGTGATGTTGTGGTGGTGGTGCTAAAGGTATGGTACGGGTGGAGGTAGAGGTAGATGTAGAGGTGGAGGTGATGGCGGTTTTGAGGAGATGGAGGTGATGGTACATCTCTAGTTGTGCATATATTCATTATTGGGGTCATGGTGGTGGGTTGGTGTGGCTAGTGGTGCTGGTGGTGGCGTCTCCAATCTTAATATTCGAGAGTCATTAAAATTGTATCTTGAACATCAAAATGCGCTTTTTAAAGTTTAAAACATTATTAAATAATGAGAGTCAACCCACAATTAATGTTCCAAAAATATAAGGTATAATCCTATTATCACATAAAAGCACTTATACGCTTGTATTTTGTGGGGATGATAACATAATTAATTTCAAAAGGGATTACGTGAGTGTTTGTCTTGGAGCAAGGTGCGAGCACACACGTGTTTCAAAGAAAAATGTTCTAAATGTGCTTCGGAACAGAACATAAGATACTTAAGCTTGATCTGACCAAAATAAAATTCTATTGAGTCAAATACTCGTATTTTAATACGAGCTTCGATTTGAGACCAATATTAATATATAAATTTTAAAAATTCCCAAAATTCTAAAATACTTAGATATTTATAAATTATAATTTTTATCATGTTTGGAATAAATAAAACGGAACACGTGTCACTACTCTATAGGTGCTTAAAAGGCATTTTTGATGCTGAAAACTTAGTAGTCTAAGATAAATATAGATAACAATTTATCTAAAACAATATATGTATCACAACATATTCTTCAAATCTTGGGTCAATTTAGGATGTAGATAACTAAAAATTTAAATATTTACTTATCTAAATATACCATCTATTAGAGGCTAGCTTTGGACATGAGAGAATATTCCAAATGGGAATACTATTAATGTATTACAATAGCTGACCCTAGAAAATCGGGAAAAAAAATTGCACATTGGACCCTTAACTATGTCAAAATTCAAATAGATACTTAAACTCTCAAATTCATTCAATAAGGTCCTAATTTCAAATATAACAGCTAGTTTTGGGGTACAGGGTGTTACAATTTATCCCCATAATAATAAATTCCATCCCCAAAATTTACCTGTCGAAGAGTTGTGGATACTTAGGTTACATCTCTACATCTCTATCCCAAGTTACTTCCTTGACTGAGTGATTCCACCATTGCACTTTCACTAAATGAATTGCATTGTCTATGATTGCTTGGAATTTCATATTAATGATCCTATGTGGCACTTTCTTATAACTCAAACCTTGATATAACTCAATGGACTGATGGTTGACCATATAACTCAAATCAAGGATGTACTTTTTCTAACATTGACACATGGAAATGTCATGCACTGTCAAAAGTTCTGGGAATAAAGCCAACTAATACGCAACATTCCCAATACGTTGCAAGATTTCAAACTGGCCAATTAGCTTTGGTCACAACTTACACTTATTTCTCCGGTGCAACCTTGAGAAATACCTTAGCACCACCGAAAACTCAAATTCTTTTCATCTTTAGTCAGCATAATTTTTCTAACTATCCTGGGCAGTTTTCCTACTAGCTAGAAATTTTTCGATAGCCTGCACTGTCTATTCAATGATATCTTGACCTAAAATCTTACTTACCGACCTCATCACAATGAATTGGCGCTCTATACTTTCTCCCGTACAATGCGTCATATAGTATCACTCCAATATAGGTATAATAGTTGTTGTTGTATGCGAATTCAATCAAGGGTAAATGTTTTTCCCAATGTTTCCCAAACTTGAGGACACATGTTCGAAACATATCCTCCAGTGTTTGAATCGTTTGCTTATACTGCCTATCTGTCTAAAGGTAGAAAGCCATACTAAATTTTAGCTTAGTCCCCATAGATCGATGTAATCTTTTCCACAAGTTCGATATGAACCTTGGATCTCTATTTGATATGATTGAAATGGGCACACCATGCAACCTTTCTATTTTATTCACATATAATTGTGCAAATTGGTTCATTGAAAATATCATCCGAATCGACAAGAAATGAGCCAATTTGGTGAGCCGAATAGCCTCATGACCTTTTGCTGACTTCCAAAAATCGACCACAAAATCCATCATTAGATGCTCCCATTTGCACTCCAGAAATTCTAACGATTCAAGCAACCCTAATCGTCGCTGGTGTTTAGCCTTCACTTGTTGACATACTAAACGCATTTTGACATACTCGACTATATCTCTCTTCATGCCTTTCCATCAAAATACTGCATAAAGATCTGATATATCATGTACCTCCTGGATGTATTGAATAATGAGCAGAGTAAGCCTCCTTTAATATTTTCTTTTTTTAATTCTTTGAAGTCTCGTACATACAAGCGTTTTCGATAATAAAGTGCTTTATCCTGGACTACAGTGAAGATTTTTTGCTTCTAGGCACCAATCTTGATCTTAATAAATTTAAATGTCTGACTTCTTTTCTGGCAACATCTAATTATGTCATGGAGAGGTTGGATCGAGATAATTACCATATGTGTGACCAAATCCAATGGAGTTGTGACAATCTCGAGACCCAAAACATCAAATTCCTTCCGTAGAGGTTTCTGAATGGTCAACATCATATTTGGCATGTTGCTTCCCTACTCAAGGTATTTGTTACCACATTCGCATTGCTTGGATGGTAATTTTTGCAGTCGTAATCTTTTACAAACTCAAGCCATATCCTTTATCGTATTGTTCAATTAGTTTTGAATGAAAATGTACTTGAGACTATTATGGTCTGTTTAGATGTCATATTTAACTCTACAAAGGTAGTGCCTCCATATTTTTAGTGTATGGACTATTGTAGAAAATTTTAAGACGTGCTTGGGGTAGTTCTACTCATGTGGCTTCAATTGCTTCGATGCATAAGCGACCAGTTATCATGTGCGTCAAGATACATCATATGCCTTATTTAGAGGCATAACTGTAAATTACAAAACCCACTTATCCTTCACGTATAGTTGATAATGGCGCATGCATCAAATGCTGATTTAAGTCTTCAAAACTACATTTTTCGATCCAGTTAAACTTCACATCCTAATTGGTTAATTGTGAAAGTTACGCAATTCGACCCTAACAACACCTACAGAGAGGTGAATAGGTGTATAATGCGGAATTCAAAATTACTAACGAATTAAATAACAACAAGTCACTTTTTAGCCTCTGTTTGGTATCCATTCTTTTTTTCATTCTCATTCTTCTATTAATTTTCAACCACACATTCATCAATAAAATAATATTTTCCATCACATCAATAACTTTTCCTTCATTTTCAACCACAAAAAAGGTGTGATTTGACACAAAGAATGCATTTTTTTCTAGAATAATGGTTACCAAACGGTGCCTTAATTCTTTTCTAGATGATTAAACATGCAAGTCATTTTAGTCCTAAGTTTGAATGTCACAGTTTATATGATCAATCAATAAACAAAGCAAAAGCAGTAAATCAACACCAGGATGATCATGGAGAAACCCAACTAGGAAAAACTTCGAGTATTTTGCTAGTCAATCCAATATAAACGATTTTAACAATTTACAGTCTATCAGACTAGATGACCCGTGCTATCTGATTTCCCGACTACACTCCTTACAACTCTCCCTGGATCCTGTGCTCTCCTACACCAATCCTTAGATGTTATTGGCAAATCTCTCCGTGGAATCTGCTACCCTGCAACACTCATAAACTTGTGGAATCGTCTATCTCCCGTGGATCAACGAAGAACACTTTGTTCTACACGGACTGGAACTCCAGTCAACTTCCTTCGATTTTCAGAACTCTGACCAGATGTAGAGGAAATGCAGTTTGGTATTTGGATTATGAGAACGATATTTTTCTCACCAAAACAATCAAAATAGACTAATGTTGAAAGATAAATTAGAATGAATCTCTCACAGATAAAGCTCTCTCAATGTTCAATCTTGAAATTCACTTTCAAATGTGTTTTGGAATTTATAGATAGGTTAGAAAAGTAATGGATCAGGGAAAAAGCATTTAAATCGTGAAATAAAAATTTCCCGGATAACCACGTCGCTCGAGCGAGGGCTTAGCGACAGTTGAACGACATTATGTCGCTCGAGCGAAAGAGGAGCGACAGTCCATCGACGATATTTCTATTTTTGTAGCTCGAGCCAAACATTGGCGACAGTCTAGCGAAAATCAGCGCCGTTTTCCTTCTTGCCATTCTCGAACCCTATACCTAATAACCATATTTTCAACTATTTGCACATTACTCCTTAACTTTTTAAACATAGTACAATTCAATCCTTTTGTTTACAGAATTGTCAATTACAAAACATCTAAAATCTAACAAACTCTCCATTTGTCATTCTGTGACAAAACAACTAAGTCAAGGTAGTAATAAAAAATAAAGTACAAACTCAAAACCTATGACAAACTGACTGATTTGAACAATTCTGCAATTTAATCAGCACCTGTTTCCTGAAACAAATAACTTAACACCCAGTGTAAAATGTGTGAAAAAACAGTATAATAAAACAGTTCAAGCAGTTTATATAATTTAGGCAATTTAAGAATCATATAGTATTCTTCAGTTTCACACATGCCTACTAAAGTAAGATATAGTACCAATGCAACCCAACATACCAACAAGTCACATCAATGCTATTAAAACATCAAACTTAATTTAGCAGAACTAAAATTAAATAATAAAATGCTTCAGAGTCAAATAAGAATCAATGATCAATGATTTTATGCAGTAGGCAAATGTATCTATGTCTCTCCCCTACGACCCTTCAAACACAAAATTTAAAACTCAATTTCACTTTTATATATATCAAAAAGTTAATTACATCCAGATTTTTGATAAATAGCTATATCATGTAAGCATAAGCAAAAAAGATCTAAATATCTACTATCTACTATCCCCCTATCAACAAAAATCTAATACTGCCAAAAATCTATATCTATATCTACTCCCCCTTTTTGTCATAAAATGACAAGGGGTAATCCTAGAACTAGGAAGCACCAGCAACATCATTAGCATCATTAGAGTATGTCATCTCCTCAAAAGTGGCATCATCCCAATGGCGACGAATCTATCGAAGTCCACGCTAAATGTATCTGACAGCACCCCGAAGCGAAGCGAACTCGGTAGTGTGGCGATCAACTGTAGCACATAGCTACATAATCTCCACCATCATACGAGCTTGGTACTCGATAAGCACTGTCACCAGACTTAAAAGAGCGACTGAAGGGTCGATAGGAGCAGAAGCAGAATGTGCAGACTCATGAGGAGGATGAACTAACTCGGACTGAGGAGGAGCCGAAGTAGAAGTAGATGGGATATCGGAAGGCTGGTGCGCAGTCGAAAAAGAAGGAAAATCAGAGGGATCAAATGAAATGAGGTCATCAATCGGATCAGCCGGCACAGTCGGGTCAGCAGGCTGTGCTGGCTCAAGAGAAGCATGAGACCTACTCTGGGCGATGGTAGTATGGCCAATCGACCGAGAAACCCGCGTCGTACCCCTTCTGGAAAACTGACTCCTAAGGCTGTCACTAAGCTGTATATCAAACATGCATAGGGCAGCCCAATCCTCGTCCCCGTAGTACGAAAGGCTCTCAAAATCTACTGGCATATGAAGAATGGCAAATCAATGGCCGACAAGCAGAAGGGCATAAAGAAAACGATCATTCTCCGTCGGTAATGAAGAAGTGTGAGAGACAAGCCATACGTTAGTGCACACAATGAGCAACATAATCTGGAACTCGATCGGAAGAGAAACAGTGTGAAATGCACCTAGACCTCCCTCCAACGGTGTGTTAAACACAGTCGAATGGACTAACGAGTCGGAAATAGGGGGTGAACGATCCGGGGAATATGAAGAAGACTCGAAATAACGTCCGGAGTGATCCTAATCGTCCTACCTGAAGAAATACCCTAAAAGAAGAGCCGCTAACATCATGAATGTTAGCATAGAACTCGTGAAGAATTAGGCTAGGCGGGGGTACTAACTCAACTAATAAAGGCTCCCAACCCCGAGAAGAGAAAATAGCGACGAGGCCGGAAGATAGGTTTGACATAATGACCTCGCAAGGAAAACTGCGACCCAAAAATGCCTAGGGCAATAGCAGAGATAAACCTAGTCCTACTGTAGGCAGTGGAGGTACAAGGAGTGGAAGCGGCTGTGCGTGCTCTCTTAGGCAGCATCTGAAAAGAATTGAACCAAAAAATTAAAAATCAGGATAAAAACGATACTAATGCATGATATGTGTGAGACGCATGAATGCACGCAAAACAAGGCAGATAGGGTAACATGCAACGTGCCCTAGCATGAATCCCCAACAACATGCAGTGATACCTAGACTTAGGTTACGTGAAGAAAAGACGCATGCCGTGTGTCAAGACGCAGGACGCGAAGTCATGACGTAGTGATGTGACGTCACCTAGTGTTCCCAACAACAATCGAAAGCACAAAAACACAATGCCCATTCCGAATGGCCAACACGACACTCCAAATTAATACAACTAAACCACAAACACCACTAACGATCCACAATTTCAAACTACAACAAAAAAAAAACACACAACAACCTCTCAACCAATCAATAATATGCCGAAAATGAAAAGTAATCACCCTAGGTCCCCACAACTCCAATTCTCAACTCAACAACATGCAATGTAAGGGACTAAATAAAACACACAAGAAACCACAATAACAAATGCCAAAACCACACCAAAAATCCATATTGGTTGAAAAATCACGCAAAAATTGATGACAATCGATAACAAAGATCAAAACATGTAATGCATTATAAAGAAACTCAAGCAAAATGTTTAAAGCAACTAGAAAACACCAACATAATTGCTAAAATGTGAAAACACCACAACAAAGCAAAAGTTTTCAAAATTTACCTTTTTAACTTGAAGATTTGATGAGATACTACGTGCAATGAGTGATTGTGAGTGTTTAAGAGGTGGGTAATACACAAATTTTATGTGGGTGAAAGAATTGAGGAAGAAGTTGAGAGAAAAATTGGGGAAAAAGCAAGAAAAAAACCCTGAAAAAGAACTTTAAACTTCAAAGTTACCACCTGTCGCTCGAGCGAAGGTCGACCGATAAGCAGTGAGGTAGCTTCTGCTCCTGTCGCTTGAGCAAGTTCCAGCGACGAAAATGTAATTGATAGAAATAGCACTTCAATATTAAAAATTAAGAAAAATAGCACCAAAACATTTTTTTTGTTTTGTTTTTTTTGTTGTCGTTGTTTAAGGAATACGTAAATTAACAAATTAAGTAATTTTTGTTTTTCTTTTCTAAAAAAATAAAATTAAGCTCTTTTCAATCCTATGATCACAATCATGCATGCATTCAGAAGTCGATCATTATCAATAAGGACTTTTCCATGTACTCAATGAAGTTCAAGATGGAGTAAAGTGTATAAGTGACTTATGAGTGTAAAGTACCACTATTTTCTCGTAAAAATGACTCCAAATCTTAAATTATTGAGAATGATATACAAACATCACTGTTAATTAAGTATGATCCCTACTAACGAAAGTCAAACCCATGTAATGTTAGGACCTAAAAACGAGCTCAAGTATATGACTAAATTTATTTTCTCCCCATGAAGATGAGCATGTAATTTTTTTTGTCACTTTTCTCGAGAATTACATCTTGTGTGCAGACTCTTGTTCATTAAGCGACTTTGACCCCTCTAATGAGCTTTAGGCTGGTTAACCCAAATCAGATGATCATAGGCACCAGGTTATAAGAAATCTCTCTGGGTTTAATTGCTCGAGTCCAATAGGTTTCGAACAAAAGTATTAGATGAATCAAACATGTGTGTATTTTTTTTATTTCATTTTCTTTATCTCAAACAATGTAGGGAGACTCATCACGAGCAAGGTCATCTAGATATAGGCTAATTCACGTTCGAGGTCATCCCACTAACATGTGATGGCCATCCCAAATCTCACACACACAGTCTAGACTCACTTACAAGATCATAGTGTGTGTTGTGCAGATTGTACATGGAGAAACATATACTCAATACTCCATAGAGAATCGAACCAAGTGATGAAAATAATAGTATAGATCTGATAACGGCATACTCGATCACACATGCTATATTGAAGAATATCACAAATTGTCTAGGCTCAAAAAAATAATTTTTTATTATTTATATATATATTTTTTAAATAAAATAATTTTAAAAAACACCAATATCAAAGAGAAATAAATACAAACCGAAATGAAACAAAACGTAAATAAATGAGATGCGCAACAAATGAATGGACACAATGGATTGCATATGTATGCACCTAAGAACCAAATCACGAAAACCCATGAATGCTCTTACCTTTAAGAGCATGACCAAACTCACGACCTTCTAGATCACTTCTCTTAACCCAAACTTATTTAGATGTAGAAGTGATTTTAGTTAACCGAGTCATCATCTCAATTAAGTGGCTAACCTAATTGGCGAGGAAGTTAACCGTGCTCGAGACATCCTTGCTTTTACTTCTAGTCACGAGTTTACGACACCTAGGTCTTGTATGTCCCAGTGTACCACAATGGTGACAGGTGGGAATAAACCTAGAATCAACCATGTTCGGTGGTTGTTATCGATAAATAGGACGATTTACCCTACATTGTCTAGTAGGTCTCGATCCTAAGTCATTTTTGCCTTTTGATTCTGGGAAAATAATTTTTCGAGCTTTGTTAGTGACTGGAACGAACGTGGTCTGAGATGTACTGACAAACCCAGACCATGCATGTTTCTAGCAGGCTTGTTCATTCCTAACAGATTATCAAGCTTCTGCGAGCCACTCATGAAATATTGGAGTTAAGTACTGGATTTTTCAATATCATTTGTTAATGATTTAATTTTGACTTCCAGATTTTTGTTAACAAGCTTCAGCTTACTCAGTCTTTTAGTAGAGTCATGAAGGTCACCTATGAGTTTTTCTCTTTCAAGTTCGTTAACCTTCTTCAAATCAACTTGATTGATTTTTTTTTAATCTTAAGACTCTTCTCAAATAGTTCACGATAAGATTCGTGAATATCAGGTTCATCCTCAGATTTCTCAATCTCACCATTATTTTCAATCTTATCAATTTCCTTATCAAATTCTATAGTAGCTATGGATGTGAAGGCCATAAAATTTTGATGATCTTCACCACCAAACGTATCATTCTGAGCACTAGAATCTGATTCATCATCACTTAAGGTCACAGCTAAAGCCTTACGTCTACCATTATTAGAACTATTTTTCAAGTTTGGACATTCATTCCTATAGTGATCGTAACCCTGACACTCATGGCATCTAACAGATTGAGTTTTCTTATTAGCAGTCCTAGAGTTACTCTCTTCACGATTATCTTTTACGAATTTACTAGAGAATCCACATTTTCGTTCTTAAGGTTTTCTCCTATTTCTTATCACTTTCTGAAATTTTTTAACGAAAGAAGCTATTTCGTTGTCCCTAAGTGACTCGGCCTCGGTAGACTCGCTCTTCTCTTTTATAATGGTATTCATGGTGATTGATTTAACCTTTTTAGATTGAGAGACAGTGAGTTCATAAGTTTGAAGAGATCCTACGAGTTCTTCTATCTTAACAGCATCTAAGTTCTTACTTTCTTCTATCGCAGTAACCTTAGGTCTAAACCTCTCGGGTAGGGATCTAAGGATTTTTCTAATGATTTTAGACTCGGAGATCATTTTGCCTAAGTTAAAGCTCGAATTCACTATGTCATTCAACTTCGCATAGAATTCATCGAACGATTCATCGTCCTTCATCCTAATCTCTTCAAACCTACTGGTTAACATCTCTAGTTTAGAATTCTTAACCGTTTTAATTCCCTCGTGTGTGGTTTCTAGAATATCCCAAACTTCCTTGGTAGTTTCACACATCGAGACTCTCCAAAATTCTTCAGCAGACACAGCTATGAACAGAGGATTTAATGCTTTATTGTCCAAGTTGCATTCGTCTAGGTTAATTTTAGTTCATAGAGATATGTCGGTGTGTGTGATTACACCAACAATAGTTGTTGAAGGTGGAGCCCACCCATTTTGAACGCTGATGTAAATACGTTCATCCAAATATTTAAGGAAGGCTCTCATTAGAACTTTCCAATAGGCATATTTGATTCCGTTGAAAAACGGAGGCACAGACAATGACTGACTCATCTAAATGTTATAAAGGGCCAGGAATCGAATTAATTCTCCGATACCAATTGAAAGTTATGCAGTTTGACCCTAACAACACCTAGAAGGGGGTGAAGAGGTGTAGAATGCAAAATTTAAAATTATTAACGAATTAAATAGTAGCAAGCCACTTTTTAAATACTTTTCTAAATGATTAAACATCCAAGTCATTTTAATCCTAAATTTGAATACCATAATTTATATGATCAATTAATAAACAAAGCGAAAGCAGTAAATCAACACCAGGATGATCATGGAGAAACCCAACTGAGAAAAACTCCGGACACTTTGCCAGTCAATCCACTATAAACAATTTTAACAACTTACAATCTATCAGACTAGACGACCCGTACTATCTGATCTTTCGACTACACTCCTTACAACTCTCTGAATCTTGTGTTCCCCTTCACCAATCCTTAACTGTTGTTACCAAAGCTCTCCGTGAAATTTGCTACCCTGCAGCACTCCTAAACTTGTGGAATCGTATATCTCCCGTAGATCAACGAAGAACACATTGTTCTTCACAGACTAGAACTCCAGTCAACTTCTCTCAATTTTCAGAACTCTGACCAGATGTAGAAGAAAGGAAGTTTGGTATTTGGATTATGGGAACTATATTTTTCTCACCAAAACAATTAAAATAGATGAAGGTTGAAAGATAAACTAGAATGAATATTTCATAGATGAAGCTCTCTCAATGTTCAACCATGAAATTCACTTTCAAATGTGTTTTGGTATTTATAGGTAGGTTAGAAAAGTAATGGGCCAGAGAATTAGCCTTTAAATCGCGAAATAAATTTTTTTCGAATAACAACGTCGCTCGAGCGAAGGCTCGCGATGGTCGAGCGACAGCATGTCACTCGAGTAAAGGAAGAGTGACAGTTCAGGGACAATGTTTCTACTTTTGTAGCTCGAGCTAAACCTTGGCGACAGTCTAGTGAAAATTCACGCCATTTTCCTCCATGCCATTCTCGAATCCTAGATCTAATAACCATATTTTCAACTATTTGCACATTACTCCTTGACTTTTTAAACATAGTACAATTCAGTCATTTTGTTTATAGAATTGTCAATTACAAAACATCTAAAACTTAATAAATTATACCAATAGTCTAGCTATCTTTGAAAATCGTTCAATTAACCTCTTGTAATATCCGGCTAAGACTAAAAAGTTGCGTATTTCACCTATATTGGTTGGCTTCGACTACTTTAGAACTACCTGGATCCACCTCCATACCTCAGGTGGCGACAACGACCAATGAATACCACTCTTTCCAACCAAAACTTGTATTTCTTAAATTTGAAATATGCTTCTTTTTCTTCAAAATCTCATGTAAAATCCTCAAGTATTCCTCATGTTCTTCTTCGCTCCTCGAATAGATTAGAATATCATCGATGAATACATTAACAAACCGATCAAGGTATTTATGGAAAATGTGATTCATCAAGTCCATAAATACTACGAGAGTATTAGTTAGCCCAAATGGCATAACTAGAAACTCGTATTGACCATATTGAATCTTAAAAGACGTCTTTGAGATGTCACTCATCTTGGTTTTTACTTGATGGTAACTAGACCTTAAGTTGATCTTGAAAAATATCACTGCATCTTGAAGTTGGTTAAACAAATCCACGATTCTGGAGAGAGGATACTTGTTCTTAATAGTGATCCTGTTTAATTCTCGATAGTCGATGCACATCCTTATTGACCCGTCCTTCTTGAAAATAGAACGGTGCTCCCAAACACTGGCCTAGATAAATACTTTTTCTAACAATTCTTCTATTTGTGCCTTTTGTTGTGCAACTCCTTTGGTGCAATCCTACAAGGAGCCTTAGAGATGGGTGCAGAGCCACGAGTGAGATCGATCATGAACTCTACTTCCCATTCTAGACATCTCAAATAGTGTAATCCGAAGTTTTTATAAATATCCTAGAACTTTAACAATTGCCTTCTAATGTTCATTGCTTGTATTACTCGTATATCAACCTTGCCTACTAATAGAGTAAGCAATATCAGGTTAGTGTAGTTCATGACATACACGAAACTTCCAATAATTCAAGAATATTCCAATTAAGACTTACTACACCTGTGTTTGAAATAAGATACATACTAGCGTCGATCGGTGTTTTAATAGGAATAATGTCATATTTCTTGAAGTTTATCATAAATCTTTTCAATTTTAGTGTGATTGAGACAATATTATACCATGGGATGTCCTAGTGATTTTAGTTTCTAATATAAAATCGGCGACACCCAACTCCTTCATTCCAAACTTACTCATTAACATTCTTTTGGTAGTTTGAATTATAGCATCATTATTACTCATAATTAGCATGTTATCTACCTATAATTATAGCATGAGATATCCATTTTTAGTGCTCTTGACATAAACTTATTTGTCACACATTAATTTTGAAATTATTTGACACCATAACTATGTCAATTTTTTTGTATAATCTTTAGGATCCTACTTTAATTCATAAAACGATTTAACAAGCCGACGTACTTTCTTTTCTTGTTATGAGACAACAAATCGTTTAGGTTGCTTCATATAATTTTCTTCACCTAATTAACTATTCAAGAATGTTGTTTTAATATCTATTTCATGTGTATTCAAACCAGTTATCACTCCTATCACTATAAGCTTATGGATGGAAGTAATTCTTGTAACAAGTAAATGTATCGAAATAGTTAAGACATTTTGCTTGTAGCCTTTAGCAACAAATTTAGCTTTATATTTATCAAACGATCCATTTGCCTTCATTTTCCTTTTGAAAATTCATTTACACCCTAGTGGCTTATTGTCAGGTGGAAAGTCTACTAATTCTCATATATAATTTTATAGTATGAATTCAATTTCACTGCGGACAACTTCTTTCCAATACGAAGCTTCGGTAGATGATACAAACTCTTTATAATTTTAAGGTTCATTTTCTAGTAACACATTCTAGAAAATAAAACCTAAATGAAGTTGTCTTCTGAGACCTCTTACTATATCTAGGTACTTCTACATGTATAGATTCTTGATCTATGGTCTCATCATTATTGCGAGATCTTTAGTGAATTTTATTCACTTTACATGTACTAAGGAGAAATATTGTAAAAAATTTTAGCATCTCTAGATTCAATAATCGTATGTGCATGTACATTGGGAATTTCACACTTATATAAAATAAATATGTACGCACTAATATGGTAGCGTGAGCACAAGAGATTGAATAAGTCAATGATAGCGAGACCTATCCTTAACCATCGAAAGAAGGAAGTCGAAAAGGTGTAAGAATGTTGAATGTCCTGCCCAAACTTCAATTGAAAAATTGTCATTAGTGTTTTTATGAAATATTCGAAAAAGAAGAAATCTAGAAGATTTGAAAGTGGAGTTCGCTTAGCATTCTCTTAGTACATATTATCAAAGGGAACCCACAAGTTGAGTAGTGCTGAGTCGAGAGATCTTCCTTTGGATCGTTACAACACATGGGTCGGTGTGTATCACCTTTGGTGACTAAAGATGTAAGAGGTCTGAATTCTCCATTTCTAAATCCTCCAGGCCGCCATTGAGATAATAGCCACTACCCTTTTCATTGGTTTGCTTCTTTCTGATTAGGCATAATAATGAATACACAATCAATAGTTTCAATCATATCTCAACCTTTTTAGGTTGAGAAATTGCTATCTTAGCCAAATATCCCCATACCTTTAATTATTTATCGTTAAGTTTGTGACATTTCCATAACTTGTAAAGTATTTCGTGCGTTTTTGGACACTTCGTTGAGAATATAACTAGTAAAGAGCAAAGCTTCTCCCCACAAGTTATGCGGTAATCCTGAACTTATCAACATATGATTTTTAATGACCCAGGCCTCGTGCCTAAGCCATTATATCATATACATTGTCCGTTTTGGGAGGGCATCTGCCCTCTTACCCCCTCATGGCTTTTTATCAGATAATCCATGATTCGAATTCAAAGCATCTACCTTATGAGAAACTTAAGGTGAATTATGGTACCAATTGAGCAACTTTTCTAATTTGTATAGAATTCAACTTAGGCCTCTCATAAAGTAGAGGTCTTGGATTCGAATGTTGGAAGACGCGATAGAAAGCCATAAGTGGGTATGAGGGCAGATTCCCTCCCAAAGTAGACATTACGTAAGAGAATGGCTTGAACACAAGGCAGGGGTCATTACGTCATTTATTATCTCCTTTAATATTTGATTCTTACATCCAATAATTCCAATTGATTGAGAAGAATAAGGTGTAGTTGTTTGATGAATAATTTCATATTTCAAACATAATTGTTCAAATAGAGAATTATATTCACTGACTCTATCACTTCGTATTGCATTAATCTTTTTGTTGAGTTGATTATCAACCTCTAACTTATAATATTTAAACACGTCATTTGCCTTGTCTTTGCTTTTGAGTAAATACACAACAATATCGAGTGCAATCATTGATAAAACTAATAAAGTACATTTTATAGTCTCTAGTTTGAGCAAACTTTAAATCACATATATTGGTGTGAATTTAATCAAGGGGTTCGTTACTTCTTTAGAAAGAACAAAATGGTAAATGAGCCATTTTGGGTTCTGCATATATATCGCATTTACGATTAGGATCTAAATAGTGCTTTGATAATAAATTCATTTTGATTAATGTACGTAAAATATTAAAAATCACATGCTCTAATTGATTATGCAAAACATTAAACGACTCAAGAAAGTAAGGAGAATGTGTAATTTTATTTATAGTCGAAGGAACAACAGTCATTACATTCATTTTGAAAAGCACCTCATTTAGGTAGCCATTTCCTACAAACATAGTTTCTAGTAAGGACAAACTTGTCTGATACAAAGACTAAATTAAATATGTTCTTGCTTAACGGAGAATCGAATACTAAATTTTTACAAATCTCGTGCACATGAAGAAAATAATTCAATGTAAGTTTCATATCACTAGTAATTTTCAGCACGTCTTTTCATGTCCTTCAATTTTGGAAGATGAAGATTTTTTTCATGTACAGTTCACTGTGATCCATTGTATTTTAAGTAGAGAACATCTAGCAGTTTGTAGGTATATGGCGAGTATCTCCAATATCCACCCACCAATCTTTAGTATTCCCTACTAAGTTGCATCCAGATATGACCGTAGAAAGATTTATATCTACTACCATGTCAGAAAGGTTGTCACTTGTAATGTTCTATTTTATTGGCCCGAGCATTTTTTTCCCTTGACATTCTTTGAGTTCCAGCAATCCTTAGACTGATGGACCTTATTACAATTATAACAATTTCCTTTGAACTTTTTTACAGCCTTTAAAGAACTAAAATATCCTTCCCGGTACTTTTTTTCTCTGTTCGTTAACCTTGGAACCTCTTTCCACAATGTTGGAATTTGTGATTGTCTTCTTCGATTCTCAATCGAACAATGATGTCTTCAAGCTCTATTTCCTTACGTTTATGCTTCATGTAATTTTTGAAGTCCTGAATCCTTCCATGAAGGCGACAATTTCTTAATCAGTGCAGCAACTCGAAATGATTCGCTAAGTTTTATTCCTTCGACATGAATTTCACCGAGTATTATTTGAAGTTCTTAAACTTCAGATATGAGAATAAACTGAGAATAAAATTCTTCTTCAAATTGTTGTTTTCTGTAGTATAATTTCCTCTTCCAAAAAATGTGAAGTGACTTTTGCAAATTATCGAGACTGCATTTGAACAAAGTAACATGATGAAATCAGAGCAAAATGATCAACATGATCAAAATCGAAACAAATCACGAATAGAATGTAAATTAGAGCTCACCGACTTCTCAATTTGTTTGTAAGATTAATTTGCTCCTTTATATGGTATTCAAAGCGTTTAACAAGCGTCTCTCAAGATAGAACAGATTTCATCTCTTACGGAAGCAACACGACAATTAGTAAGATTTCCAATGAATTCGATGAAGTGCTCGAAAAAATAATATCAAAACAAGAGAAGAAAATGAGATTCAAAGCAGGGTATTTGTAATGAAAATTGTGTAAATTTCTAATAGTAAGGCAATCAATTTATAGACTTATTCATTGCCATTTGAGCACTACAAACCTTTTCAGAATAGTGGTGACTATTCAGATAATCATATAAAAATGAATAGATAGCTCTGTTAGAAACGAAACACTACGTCTGTTAAATTGGTTAATAGACATCTATTACAAAAAAGCAAATGCCGATTACAGATATTCACATCCCATGATAGAAAATTATGCAAAAATAAGCCATATGTTAAATTTTAAATTAATGATAGAAATAGTTTCACTAAGTACCAAAAAATTTGATTAATTATAATTTGACCCAAAATTTTATATAAATTTTGTTAAAAAAGATATATATAAGATACGGATTTATCTGCGCTTTTATCAAACTTGGACATGGGTTCTTGCTTGTGCCGTGCCAAGTCAGTCAACGACGGTGCGCATGTGTATATGTGAGTTTAGGACCAAATCCAATCGAATCTAGGTCTCCTCCTTCCAAAGACTATGGGTATTCATTGGACCCCTAACTCAATTGCCAAACTTCCATTATATAAATCATATAAAAGTTTTCAAGGTTTCTTATGTTGTTAAGCTTAACTATTCAATCAAATTCTTTGCTTTTTTTCAAGTTTTAGTGGGTAGCTTAGACATTAAGTTCTTGTTTGGGCTCTATTAAAATGAGATTTTAAAGGAAAATGTATTTTGGAACAGTATTTTTTTGGAGAAAGTGTGATTAAAAAATAAGGAAAAGTCTTAAATTTACGTATAACATTATTTTAAATAAGAATGTAGGTTGAAAATAAATGTATTTTTGGAAAAATAAAGCCCAAATAGGGGCTAAATATTTCATTTAATTTTAAATGATTTTTTATAAATAAATATATCACAATAATCAAGTAAAACATGAATATGCTTTATCTCGTTTATTTCGGAGTACTGTCCAATTGAAATTTGAACTCCCATTTCAATTTATTTATACACCATTTACAAGTTACCAACAGGTTCAACCGCGTTGGAACCCCCACAATTGTAGTTCAAATTTACCCTATTTGGTAACCACAGAAACAAAATCCCTTTTCACTCATTTTCAACCACATATTTTCACAATAAAATATTTACACGTGAATCCAAAATTTTTCTTACTTCTTAATCACACATTCTCCATAAAATCACTATTCTAAAACTCACTTGTCCTTAAAAACTCATTTTAATGGTAGTCAAAAGAACTCTTATCAATGAATTAAAGAATCCATATTAGCACTCGACAGTAAAGAAAAGGTGCAGCTAACGAAGGTGCATCTTTCTATATGTTATACTAGTCATAATGTGCTTTCACCTGAAGTCTTGACACTTGGCGGGACTCAAACACAAAACACGACAAGGACAGTAGAAAATCTGGAAGCCCATGAATTTGCACAACGCTGTAAAAATGCACAAGCTGAATTTCACACAGAGAACATGAAATGCAGATTAACATCCAATGACATTAACATATAATAGTAAAACTTCAATTTGTTTCTTGATTCTTGAAGTCAAATGATTCACAATCATTTATGGAATAACTTATTCCGACTGATAAGTAGCACAAAAATCAAATATGTAAAGAATCAAAATCGTTACAATAATCGTGAAAGAGGGAGAGGGTCATTTGGTAGTCCAGAAATCAGGATGTACTTTCCGGAACTCAGTCCAGATTTGAGATGACAGCGTCCACGACTTCTTGGGTAGTGCTGTCTCCACCAAGATCTTTTGTCCGGTATTTTCCTTCTGATATTACGCGCTTCACCGCAGTCTCTAGTCGATCAGCAAATGAAGGAAATTGCAAGTGTCTCAGCATCATAGCTGATGAAAGAAGCAAAGCCACAGGATTTGCCTTCTTTTGCTCCAGTAAATTCTCATTTCCTACATTTCCCGCTGAAGCACCTTGCTCAAAAATGGCATGATCAGCCCCCACATTGCCTGAAAGTCATCAAAACTATGTAGATCACTCAAGAATATATGGACTAATTTCCCTCATTTGTATAGCATCACTAAAGACTATGAGACTACGTATACCCTTCTAAGTTTAAAGAAATAGTTCTGACTTCTGAGTTCTCAAAGTTGCTTATAATATATACATACCTCCAGGCATGACACCAGTACCTCCAGCAATACCAGCAGCTGTATTTGAGACCAGATTCCCGTAAAGATTAGGTGTTACCTGTAAAATATGCTCTAATTCAAGGGTAGAAATTAAGGGGGAGGACACTAATAGTTCATCGTTAAAGACTTTCAAGAACCACAGCATTTCTGAAACTTAAATATGTACTCTGTGATTTAACAACATAGCTTAGTTTTTCCTCAAAACATAGTAGTTAAGGGCAAAATATGCACCCAGGCATCAAGATGCCCTGGAGTTAATACATAATTTCTTAATTTTGCTACTTAAGTGTTAATGGTAAGAAGTTGTAATTAGAACTAAAAATCCCTCATTCACAATATAGTCCCAGTGTGTCCATATCCATGAGGCATCATTTCTTCTTTCTCAAATTAGCTCTCTCAAACTCTGTATTAGTTCACATGCACGAACTTCAAAACTAAAAGATTATATAGAGTTAAAAGTTGAATAGTCCACCATCCTTTAAACTCGCCTGGACTTACATGTCTATACAGGAGTTCAAACACATCCAATGGTGTTGGCATCATGACCATGGATGCTCAGCGCAACCATGTACTCTTAGAAATTCAATATGGAAATGTAGATATGTAACCTACTTCCGACCAAGACTGGCATATGGGTCTGATTCGAATGTTCAATCCATCAGTGGCCTCTAATTTCTTTCTTCACATGCACCATCAGCGGTTATTTATACTCCAATTCTTCGTCCAAAAGAAAAATGAAAAAATGAATCAACAATTTATAGACTATAGGCTAAAAAATGGGTATGAGCTCTCTAAGGATGATTGTGCAGACAATTACGTCCAATTCTTCGTTCACATTTTGTCAACGGAGCTGAGAAAATAAGCTCGTCAATGTTCTTCAAGCAAATTCTAAAGATCGATCAAACAGCAATGAATTACTACTCACGTGATATCTCATGGCCTCATCTTCAACGGCGGATCAATAGATTGATTCACTTAACTACATCTTCAATTAGCATTTTCTCTGTTTCAGTCCTAACATGAAGAATTGGTAGAATGGGTACTAAGAAACAAAATTCATCATCATTTTAAGTCCTGTTTAATAGTGAAAATGATAGTTTTCGATATCTGAATGAATAAAAAACCGATACAAACGGAGAGAAGACGAGTTCACAACCAACTAATTAAAAAGCAACGTCAAGTGGAGAAGAACCCTCAAGTGAATAAATGAACTGAAAAAGTAGATTGCCATTGTCCCTTACCATAACATCAAATTGCTCTGGCTTTGAAACAAGTTGCATAGAACAGTTATCCACAATCATTTCATTGTACTGGATACTGGGGTATTTGCTAGCAACTTCACGGCAGGATTCTAAAAACAGACCATCTGCAAGTTTCATTATGTTTGCTTTATGCACTGCAGTCACTTTCTTCCGATTATTGAGATAGGCATACTCAAAGGCATATTTTGCAATACGTTCTGAACAGAACTTTGTAATCACCTAGCAATGTGGCAAAATGAGAAAAAAAAAATGGGCAAGCAAGTCGACATAAAAATCAAGAGAGAATACAAATAAAAACACTTACTCAATAGGGAATGTGAAAATTCCACAAGAAGATAAAGCAGCAGTAAAAATGTAAGTAGAATAATGTGGTCCCAACAACTTTAATCAACCAACCAACTTTAGATACTTCCCTTTCAATTATGTGATGCATCATATATAAATCAATAGAAATATTCCATAATTGCACTTTAAAATGGTTAATTGAGACAAGAAGACTGGTAAAATAAGAAAAAGTACCACATAATGTTGAAAGAAAATACACCTGATAAGTATTTTAAAGACGACATTAAGTTCATCAAGAAGTTGCTTACAACATGGTATGTGAAGTAAAACAATTACCCCCAATAAACAGCACAGTTCAAGCAAGATTGACTATTCAATAGAATTTGAATTGAGATGTGGAGACTGGAGATCGGACTTACAAAAGTTGAATATATTTTTTATGAATTCAAGTTGTAGTGCTTCAAGTCCACTTTGCTGCTTGTAAGTTAGCAACCTAAACTCAAAACCCAGGAAGTAGCTTACAGATTGTCCTATATTCAACAACATGCATTAAGCCTTGAAATCCATTCTTATTTTTGCAGCTAAGAAATCATTAATCAAGGTCATTGCAGAGAATAATATGAGATGCACCACACAGCTTGCATCATTTTGAAAAGTGGATCTTAAACTTACAAGATCATCATTTGAATGCTAAAGAGACAAATTCATCCCTGCACACAAATACTTGTTCTAGTCTTTCACATCTCACAAAATTCTTTTGCATTCCATAGACCAAAATCCAAATAAGATTCCAGTTAAACTCTCTGCAAAAATATCATATATTTTTTTTCTAATTATGGTCTTTCCCTTTTCGTCATGCACTTCCTAGCAAATAACTGAACATAATAGCAACATTTGATAAACAGATATTACTAAAAGGTATGACCACGGGTTTATGAGTGTTCCACGTGGGTCGCACATCCAACAATTCATAATCGTAATCCTGAATTTACTGAAAATCGGTGCAGTATCAGAATAAATTTTACATAAAACACAAAATTGACACTACCTTGAGGCTCTCAACAACACCGGGAACAACCTCGTGCTCAAGCCCCGAGTATTCGCCTTCAGTATTCTCCCGAATCACGACAATATCCACATCCTGGTGGCGCGTTGGGAGCCCTTGCAGATTAAAGCAGTGAACAAGCGATGCATAGAGATCAAGCTCTTTCCTCAAGAGCACGTTCAAAGAGCTTACACCTCCGCCGACGGGAGTCTTCAACCCTCCTTTAAGACAGACCTTGTTCTTCTTAATCGAGTCGATCACCTCGGGAGGCACACTCTTGGCATCGCCATGGACCTCGTACTTCTGGAAGTAGACAGGGGCATGTATGGCCTCCATGACCTGCTCGACAGCGCCGGTGACGAGTGGACCGACACCGTCGCCGGGAATTAAAGTAACGGGTCTCGGAGTTCCATCTCCAGGTCGGGGCATGTAGGTGACGGATCGAGTAGCGGTGGTGGTGGAGGAGATTATGCGTTTGAGGATTGGAAGGGTTCGTGAAGTCATTTTATTTTGTTTGATTTCAGAAATTGGGAATTTGGGAATCAAGTTGAAGGAAAGAGCGGGCAAGGAAAATTAATTATTGATTGATTAATTTTAATTATTTAACCGACAATAGTACTTTTCAAAAATAAAGTTTTAAATACTAATAATTTAGAATAACGTGTGATTAAAAAATAGATAAAAATTTTAAATTTACATACAAAATATTTTACTGTGTGAACGTGTTTACATACAAAATATTTTACTGTGTGAACGTGTGATGGACTGATTTTGTTATTCACACGAATTAAGAAATCTTATTTAATACTATTGAAAAAATATTTTTTGTCAAAAACATTCATAGTTCACTCTTATTTAATTATCAACAATTAGTATTAAATTATTGTTGGAAGTGGTAAAGAAATAAAGGTGCATTTGATTGACAATATTTACGACGAAAAATATTTTTTTCCATCCAAATTCTTGATTGATATTTTTTCCATAAAAAATCATTGCTCTACTTTTGGACAAGTGATTATATTTTCCTCAAAATTAAGGAAAATATTTTCTTTAGTGGAGTATGATTTTATTTTCCAATGAATTCACTATCTTTCTTTCTTTTATCTATCACATCTCTATCATCTTTACTCACCAATAAAAAAATTGATAAGTATAATATTTTCTATATTGAAAACTAAATCAATCGAACACATTTAATTAATAATTTTCATACAAATAAATTTCTAGGCAATTCAATTGCCTACGATTTATTTTTCTTTACATACAAATTATATGTTCGCAATCAAACGCACTCTAAGGGTTTATTAGTAAATGAACCAAGCAAAACATTCTCAATAAAGAAACAAGACTATATAATTGAAACAAGAAAATAAGAAAAGTCCATTTATATAAATGTGACAGAAGGAGTATATTGAAAAAGAAGTTCAAGAAATATGGTTGTCAAATAGGGGCTTAACTTTGAGCCCACAAGTAGAGTAGTAGGATAGTATCTATGAAGTATTTTCTATAATGGACTGCTAAAACAATCATACTACGTGTATATCTTTTTTTTTTTACCTCATTTCTGACGCGAGACACATAATTGGACAATTTTTAAAAAAGCTTTTCCACCCCCATACTTTTTGAACTTCAAAGTCTTCAATGGAGCGTACTCAAAGATGTAAACCAAATGATGTACAATTGACATAATTCTTGCTAAAAATAAATTGAAGTGAAATGCTACTTGAACACCCAAGTTTACCACCTAGGTAGAATGCACGAGTGAAAGATTTTATGGGCTGATGAAACTTCATGTTTTATCCACTAGCCTAGGAAATCTTACCACATCTACATTTTGTCACTCGGGTGTTAAAGTTGAGTTATACATATAACATTTCTCTAAATTAAAGCATCCAATCGTGATAAATGAGTAATTTATGTAATAGTTATTTTTTGATGAATGCATTATTTAAATGTAAGAAAAAAATTTAGATTTTAAGTGTAAAATTATTTTATTGAAAAAATTCTATAATTAAAAATGAGTTTGAGGAAAAAAGATTTTTTATAGAAAGAAACTCAAATACCGGGTCAACTTTGTTAGGCAAAAGAACCTCTCACATTTAGGGAAGGCCCTAACAAATAAATAATGTTGGCAAGTTCACTTTTTTGTGGTATTAAACAACCGGTGCACAAGTAGCCAGCTATTGGTCCCACCTTCGGACCTTCCAGAGGAAGTGTAACACTCCAATTTTTTTTTTTTTTTTTTGTAAAATAGAGAAATTTTATGTTATCATTTATCTTTTAAAAAATAGAAATTCTTTTACATTTTAGTCTTATTAGCCATAATAAAATTCATAGGATAATATGATTGTTTGGTCCATTTATTTTATTTAGTTTTGATAAAATATTTAAAGGCTTGTTTGGTAAAGATTCTCCTTTTCTACAGTAAATCAATTCTCATTTTCAACCACACATTCTTCAATAAAATAATATTTTTCATCACATCAATAC
This sequence comes from Fraxinus americana, assembly GCA_035079005.1. Taxonomy (NCBI): domain Eukaryota; kingdom Viridiplantae; phylum Streptophyta; class Magnoliopsida; order Lamiales; family Oleaceae; genus Fraxinus; species Fraxinus americana. The sequence continues at coordinate 19,953,132 of CM068707.1, read as the reverse complement.
TTTTTTCTTCTTTTTCAACCACACATTTCCCATCAAATCACTATTCAAAAATCAATTTTTCCCCCAAAAATCCTTACCAAACACAATCTAAGTGTTGTAGGAGAAGGAAAAAGTATATCAACATTAGGCTCATTTTGAGCTCGCAATAAATAATGTAAATTGGGGTCGAGAAAATGTAAGTTTATATGAATTAAGCCCAAATTATTTCAATTCAAAGAAACATGATTAATATGAGTGTGTTTGGTAGAGATTAAAATCGAATTAAAATTGAAAAATTAGCCGTTATTGTTGAATTTTATTAGACTAGTGGGACTCAATAACAGCTATATTTTCAATTTTAATTGAATTTTAATTCCTTCCAAACAAGCTCTATGTATTATTTTATTCTGTAAAAATGTATCTTTTTAAGATAATTAGGAAAAAAATTATCACAATTATCTTTACTTTAAAAATGTATTAACCATGTTAAATTCTGTTACAAAATTTAGATTAACTAACATAGTTTTATCCGGTGTGTATATATATATTACAATTTTTGGGAAAAGTAAAATAGTTATAAATATGGTTAATGACATTAATTATAATTATCCAAGTTCAATTAAGTTTATTACCAAGTTATTCGATTCAACTAGGATATTTTGACAGTTGATGATATAAATATTAAGTTTATCTCAAACTAATTGGGTTTATCACCATGCAATTATACAATTGAATTTCTTCCTAGATATGACCATTTGTTTTAAATAGGATTAACTTTTACTAATTAGATAAAGACTACTTTGTAGTAAAAAAGAAGGGAGTTTGATTATTTATTTATTTATTTATTTATTTAAGGGAGATTTTTTCTAATTGGCCTAGTCAATTAGCCTATTTATAAAACAAGCTAAAAAGTCTATTTTACCCTTAGTGAAATGAATTCTTTGATTTTGCATAATATATCCTTCTTTTTATTATAAATTTGAAAATCAGTCTTATCTTATATTTCTTTTATTTCTAATTTTAATATATAGTTCCATTCTATGATCTAACATATTAGAGTAATATGTAATATATTTATTATGTTCTTTGTTAAGTTTCTCATATTTTTCAGATAATATATTCATATATTTCTTTTTTATCTATGAAATTTTTTACTTTTTCAAACATTTTGTCTAATAATTTATATAATCCTTCTATAGTATATCATGGCATTTTAATAATCAAACTGATAACAAAACATACATCATAACAAACATTAATATGAATAATCCCTACGATTCTTTTAAAATCTAAGAAAAATTATTTTCAAATTTAACAAAACTAATAGTTTTACCTTAGTTTTGATCTTATGCTTTTAATCTTAGAATCGAGTGACTTTCAAGTTTCTGGATCTACAAACAACTCCCTTCAATGGCCTCTTACTTTCACAGGATCCTTGATATTTCAGCTTTTGCTCTTTCTGTATTTTTTCTAGGAATTAAAACTATAGATCATTAATAAGGAAAATTCTCTTTTTGTTAAAGTAAGAAATAAATCTTTCCCTTAATCATTTAAGAATCTATAGGATAAGTGGTTTTAAAACTCATATTTTTTCTGAAAGAATTTGAATATTATTGATATAATTGAGATTGATATATGATCAGTAAAGAAAGACAGAAAAACTTGGCTATCTCACAATCTAAGTGCTTAGTTCCTTCAACTCTTCCAACCCTGGAGCCTCTATTTATACAATCACATGAAACTTAATAATTTAGCTTCTTACATCATTGATTACATCATACTCTAATTATAGAGTTTTATTTTTTCAAAAGTCTGACCACTACATTATCGTGGTTCCATTATTGTATTAAACAATCAACTTTATATCACATCTTCTCTATCAAGGGCACTACCCTTCTATTATTGTCCTATTGATATACGGCTGGCAAGACTCTTTGGTAGAGGTAGGACCTCCCAACTCTATTTTCTTGGAATCTTTTGTATCTTTCTTTCAATTCTGTCGGCATGTGGGGCATTCCCTTAATCTGCATGCATCTGGATTGTTGTAGTACTTCCATTAATTTGATGAGTATCAAACTTTTGGATGTATTCCTTTAGAATTGTAGACTTTTCTTTTTCATTATTTGTTAAGAGTGTCCATCCTTTATATTAGCATAGGCATCTGAACTTCTTTTCATATAAGTTCTTTGCCATATCGTAAAGGACCTTCATTCCCAAAATTCTTCGGGGATTTAATCAATGATCTTGTAATTTTTGGTAATGGTTTATTATTCTGTCCGACTTCAATTTGGAAATCTCGGCCTACATATCCGATTGTGATAATATGTTCTGCAGGATAGTATATCATTCCATCAACCTCTAAACTAATTGAATAAAATTTGATATATATTGATCTTCCCTGGGCAAAATTTTGAGACTTCTGATTTACATATATCAACAAATTTTTCGATTCCTTTTAAGTCTTTTCCTGGATAGATTAGATCTAGAAATCCATAATCTGCTGCCATTTTTACTGTAAGAGGGTCTGCATCTTTGGCAATTATCAATCTTGGGTAAACATAATCTCCTGGTGAAATGAAATAGGAATCATTTTCTCCCAATTCATAGACAATCTTGGCAAAAAATTTATATTCTTCTTCTTTTGATGATAAAGGGGTATCATCATTTTCGTCGGTTCTAATTCTGATCACTTTTGTATGTTCATCTTCATTTTTTATTGTCACCTTTCGGGGACTTGGCATGATCATATCTCTTTTTATTTGGTTTGATCTACTGCTGCCTCCGCTTGGTATACCTGTTTGTATTTTTGGTATTATACATGTTGTATTTTTGGTATTGTACATGTTTGTAATCCCTGTTTGGTATTCAACTACTCCTCAACAAGGAATTTCATTCACCGTTTGGCGTCTGTCAATGAATTTTTGATATCATCAATCTCCAAATTCAATATTCATGCTTAGGAAATTTGCAAGATAATTGTTTACACCTTTAATATGAATAATATCAAAATTATAAAAAGATAAATATGCTTGCCATATGTGTAATCTTCTATATTGAAGCTCCATTGGTAACTTATTTCTGACAAGTCCTGCAACTTGGGAATTATTAGTTTCAATAATAATTTTTTTAGATAATAAAAATAATGAAAACTTTTATATTCATTTGATAATTGCTAATAATTCTTCTTCATGAGTAGTATAATTTATTTCTACTTGACTAAAAATTTCACTTGAATATCTGTAAATCTCATTTAAATATGTTTTTAATATTGCTGCCCAATATTTATCTGAGGCATCAGTATTAACAACTAAATTCTCTCGAAATTTTTAATAAATGTCCACAAGGTGTTTGTAACATTATCATATAATTATTTTGTTTATAATATTGAAATTGTTGTATAAAATCATTTCTTAGCAACATATCACATTCTAATTTATCATATTTATATGTCTTATTTATTATAATTTGTTTACTTCCAAGTATAATATCGACTTTATTAGCACTATCAATTATTTGAGTACTTTCTCCTGTTATTCTAGTTATTTTTATCTTACTCTCATTATTCCATGATTTTATTAAGAAACTTTTTGATATTGTTATATCACTTCATGTATCAATTAAGGCGCAGGTTGTTATATTTGTTTCTATAATAGTAACTTGTATATATATGGCTAATGAAAAACTTATTTGATTATTCATTTAGTTTCTTTTTACATAATTAGTTTGACCATTATGAAATATATATTCCTTCTCTTTTTATACTGTAATCTTTTAATTCATTTAGGAAACTCATTCCAAAAAGTATATGAAGATTTATACAGGAACTAATAATTCATCTAGTATTTGATGATGTATTGATTTTATTCCCTCTAATTTTTTATTCAAATTATTTTTTATTTTTGCCTTTTCTATATCTTTCATAACTTTAGTTAGATATTTTAAGAATTAATTTTTTATGATGATTCATAAACTTCCCTATAATATAAAATACTTTCATATTCTTCCATAATTTTTTCATATATATATATATTATGGATTCTACTATTAATCTATGTAATATTTTTTCTTTTATTTTTCTAGGCATTTCTTTAGTTACAATTAATGTTATTGTCTCTAACTTATTAGAAATATGTTCAAAAAATATATAACTTCATTGTTCTTCTTTTAATTTACAGTAATTATCTATTTTCGTTATTGTAATTTCCATTATTTTTATGGCTCTGATATCAATAAAAGGGGGCTACTCTGAGCGAACAAAAATCTAATAATCTTTAAAATCCTTTTTCTAAAATTCTTTAATATTCTAAGAATTCTTTTAATAATGCTATACTTATTCTATTGTTTATTATAGATATATAAAATTTTAATGCTAACTTATATTTTAATTTCTTATACTCTTGAGGTAATCTGTTCATGATAGGTTTTCTCGTAGAGTTTTAAGTAAATCTTCAAAATCTAATAATGTTTGAGAATTTATAATATTAAGATATGTTATTATATCTATATTTGGGTTAAAAGGTATACCATATTTTGAAATACTCTTTTTCCTTTTTTCCAGTTTATCTATAATATCCCGTATATCTTTTATTATTATAGATCTTACTATTCCTTTAGCAAAATTTTCTATCATGTTTTTGTTAAAGTATTTTAATATTTTTTGAGATACATTTAATTGTTCTTGATATCTTATCTTATCAAATTTATTTTCGAATTCAATCTCCTTTTTGTTTTTCATGATTCATTTAATCTTATATGGTCCTCTGTTAGATCTGAATTTTTTTAAAGTTTTATAAGTCATTCTTAGCTATAATAATTCTTTAGGTCTTAATTGTACTCTTTTCATATTATGGTGACTTGGATGTAATTATCATATTTGGGGTATTTTAGGTAATTCCATTTGTTTAGAATAGTCAAAGGCCATTTTGGAATTATGACCTTTTATTTAGGCTAACTGCATATATTTCCTCCTTATTTAAATATGTTTGTTTCTATTAAAATAAATTAAGCCTTATATGTGATGCAATTAGGAATCCAACTTTTCCAAATGTGTGCATGCATGGATAATGATAATTTAATTGGGATTAATCACATCATATATTCCATTCACTGTAAGTGTAAGTGCACGTGTGTTTATATACTTTGCAAAATAATAAAATATGATATTTATCATAATCGTATCGCTATTGAAAACAAATTTAATCGATAGTGTTTCTATTATTAGCTTTTGAGGATACACTTCAATTCCAATAATAGTTTACATGCATTAGGACTCTTTATTTCACTATAAAATACAAGAGGCAAAACATTGGCACGCCACATGTCACGATTTCCTATCGTCGTCAAAATTCAATTTTTTTTTCGCAGACTGCAACTACACCATCCCAACTGCCATACTTTCTGTCCTTTCTTCACCCTCTTTTTCCTTTTCCAAATTTCACGCCCAACACCCTTTAATTCCTCCAGCCATCGTTGAGATTTGAGTTCCCGAAACCCTGGCAATATTACCGCCAAGAATCGCACGAAAATGAGCGCCGGATTGGTCGTCTTCAGCAGCGTTGTGAAGGTGGCTTTCGCCTCATTGTTGGGTATGTTTTTCACCATTCCTCTCTTGATATACATGCACAATGTATATGTAGATGTATTTTCGAATTTAGCCCTTCCTAATGTGCGGAAATTGATTTCAGTTTTGTTGGGTTTTCTTTTTCTTATGTTTAGAATTGTTTTGTAGGTAGTTGCAATTGAGTTTTGTCTTACTACAGAAACTTGTGAATTGGACATGAAGTTCTCAATTGTGTTTTGTTTAATTCCTGGAGGAATGAGTAAAAACATGAGTTTTGGTAAATATTTTATCTTATAGGAGTTTTATCAACTTGTTTTGTGTAGAATTGGAAATAATTGATAGAAAAATGGTGCAAAATCAAAACTTAGAGTTGATTTTTCTATATCTTATTTGTTTCTGGTTTTACTTTTTCTTTCTGGTGTTTTTTGAAATTGGGTTATGAAGTATTTTTTTTTTCTTATTGATTATGGATCGTGTATTTGTTAGGGACCTGGAAAATTTGTATAAATGAATTGGAATGGGATACTCTTTCTCGTGAATTCAATTTTTCTCCAGTTTCTTAGGGTTCTATTCTATTGTCACTATAAAGTGTGTAAGGTTCAAAAAAGAAGCTTCAAAACAATAAAAAATGGTGGAGAGAGTGGATACCGTTATGTCTAAGTTGTCTGATTGAGTCTTTAGGCCAGACACATGGTGCTAACAAGAGTATTAACAATTTGATAAAATGTTGGATCTAGCAGAAAAAAATCCGGACACCATGTAGCACGGGTGTCTCCGTGCTGCACGGAGACCTTCTCCGTACCACACGGAGACAGGTCTCCGTGCAGCACCGAGACACCTCTCTGTGCCACACAGAGACTCTGTGCTCACACGGAGAGCTATCTCCGTGTGAGTATTTGGGCCAGACATACGGTGCTAACAAGAGTATTAACTTATAAAATGTTGGATCTAAAAAAAATCCAAACACCGTGTGGCATAGAGGTCTCCGTGTGCGCACGGAGACACCATGTCTCTGTGCGCACACGGAGACCTTTTCCGGTGTCCGGTTATTTTTTTTTTTTAATTTCTCGATGGTTTTGGATACAGTCTTCCTTTTTTTTTTCTTCAACCCCCACGACCCAATCCCCGTCGGAAGTTGCCCCCGAGCCCCACGAAGGGCACTGCCCTCGACCTTTCCACCTGACAGGTTGATCCCGTTTCGAAGCGGCAAACCATTTGAATAACAACAATAAACAAATAAATAAATTATAAAAAAATATATTATCTCCAAACTTCCAAACTAATAGAAATCTCAGTATTTTCAATCTCTAACTTCTTAACGATTGGATATGTTGTTTTTAAGAGTTCGTCCTCTTGTTAGATTATATGATTAAAAATAACACAAAAATAACAATCAAATTTCCCATCATTAGAACCTTAAACTAATGTAATTAGGTTCCTAACACAAATAACTTGAATCTAAACAAATAACTAGTTAAAATGTACCAAGCATGAGTAATTAATTCTTCATTTAAGCTCTTAAAATATTTATAACCTAATATAAAAGAAAATCATTAAATCATTGATTATATTTAATTAAAAATACATTTGTGACGCAATTAATACTAAACATTCATATGAAGAATTGGAAAGATACAAAGAATATAGACGACAAGTGATTTCATTCGAATTAACTTATAAATATTTTTCATGTTTACGAATGAATTTCTCTAAAATTTACATATATTTATTTTCAACATTAAACAACTAACGTGCAACGCACGTTAACCACACTAGTAATTACTATAAATAGAGACACAAAGTTCAACGATGAATTACTTTGATTTTCCTCATATTAGCTCATTCAACTTTCACCTTTAAAATCAGCAACCAAGTTGAGAAAAGTTTTGAAACGTGCAAAGCATACTTGTTTCAAAAATCCATTTGATCTTACAATGTAGGATACTATGTGCAAGTTGATCTGTACTTGCAATATTATAATTTTTTTTACGTAATTTATTTCATGAAATGCTAATTGACTTACGAGTCTTAATGAAATGAAATGTGAGATTTCCTTCGAATTTTCTCAAATGTTTGCACAGAAATATGTTACGGCATTCGATCGATCTCCGACTGTTTTTAATGAAATGGTGGTATGGAACGCCATAAATTTATGTTTAAAAATTTATTATTGTTTTGAACGCATGTATCTCTCTGAGTTTAAATTACTCATTCCTTCAAACTTCAACATTTCAACTTAGATCGGCTAACGTGGATGGTGACTGAACGGTACGCAGGTTGCCCAAGTAAAATTTTAGGAAAACATTAAACAATAAATTTTGTTATGATATTTTTTGTTTTTCTCTATTTTTGTTTAATGTTATAAATTTCTAGACTCTATTTTTATTTGATTCAATTTATGAAGGTTCAAATAAATTGAGGATTTAAATTTTCAATTAATATTTTCACTTCAAGTATGATTATGAAATGATATCATTAACACCTCAAAATTTAAGTCAATAAAATTTGGGATGGAAGTTAACCTCTATTCCAATTAAAGTCAGTCACGCATTCAATAAAAACTTAGGAAGCAGATAAATGTTCCAAACAAAATAGAAATCATATACAGATATAAAAGTAAAATCCATGGTTGAATGGCAAAAACATTTACTTCAATGCTTGTATTTCTTCGAGAGCCAACAAGATTCTTAAGAGAGTCGGGTATCCCCAGCAACCCTCTAAAGATGCCGATCTGCAGCTTCAAGTATATCCTTAAAACCGCATACAGCTTGCTCAACTCAACATAAATATGTACAACATATCTATTTAATGGCGGGAGCAATATCACTGCTTCCTAATCCCATCTTCTTCCCGAGAACATCAAGCTGCTCGACGAACTCACCTCCCGTCAGTATTTCAGTGGTTCCATAAATGACATGCTTGACTGGCTGCTGACTGCGTGCAAGATCTTGCAAGCTCCCGTGCTCTACATAATTTCCACCACCGATCATAAACACGATAGCCTCTTTGAATGGTCCTTTCAGGTTGCTGCTACTTGAACCGGGGGTTGACTTAGGTGCGCGAGGATCAAAAACAAGATAAGAATCACTTTCAGGATTTGGTTTGCCCTCCATTAGTGCATCAACTGTTCTTGTCAGAGCCAACTGATGATCACTAGACAACAAATTTTTCACACCAGCAGTTACAGCACTGATTGACTGCCCATACAATTTTTCGGCCCAATCGACAATATTGCTCCTGCTGGCAGAATTTGCTGATGCTAATGAGATATTTAATGACTTTATCTTCTTCACATACTGAAATGCACTAGTATCAACCTCTGACTCCCTCAGTGCAACTTCAACCGTTTCAACTTCTGAAGGAGAGAGGCTTTCAGTTGATATGAGATACATTACAGCGAACCGCAGTTTGTCCATTTTATCTCCTTTCCCTCTAAGCACGCTAAGAAGCTCGTTCCTATCAATTCCACCTCTGATCATCATTTCACTTTCCATTTTGGCATAAGAATCCAGAGACCGTTCCTTGATCTCACCCAACAATGCAGTAGCAATATTAGTGTGCTTATCAATCACTTGCTTCCGCTCAGTCAATTCAGGCAGAGAGTTTACTGCACTCATCAGATGCTTTGTGTTGCCAATCAAATCTGTTCCATCGAACTCAGCCCCAGCATTTCCTCCAGTTCGCCTATTTACCTCCTCAACGTCTTTCTTATACTTGTTTAACTGCGTCTCAATTTCCACAGCCACTTCTGGAAACTCTAGCAACCCATTTGCCATCCAAAATGGGTCTGAATGATCCAATTCAAACGACTTCATCCCACCTTTCTCCCCTTTTACATTCAATCTATTCAACCTCAACCCAAGCACGTCATGAACCAGCGGCTTATACCTAAATTCATGCTGTATAGCCACAGACAGTTCAAAGTTCCTATCAAATATACATAAAATCGGCCTCTGGAACGAGCTTGTGAAATTCCCACTCTCTGTGAACAAATTGTTCTTTGCCAACAAATGATCACGCAACCTCTGATCAAGTAAGGATGCTACCATCTCAGAGGGCCCTCCAGGGGGGCACCTAATAATTGGCACAACAGCAAGTGTTGCCAACACACAAAACAACCCACTGACAATTTTTTCAATTATTTCCTCAATCTCTTTATCCCCAGCTGAAGGATCGTTTAATTGAACATAGCAATTCTTATTAGCAAGCGAAAATAAATTATCCTCAAGAGTCACAAATTCCAAATACTGATCATGGACCTTGGAAATTCTCTGGATTGAATCAGAATTAACAGATCCTGAAGCAAAAAGTATAAAAAAAATGAATCAATATTGGTTTCTATCAAACATTCAAATTGATTGTTCCTGAAAACCGCTTTTCCTTTTTCTTTTTAATTATCTTTTGGCAACTTAATATTTGACTCTTAAAAGCTGAATCTGATCACGAGTCCCTTAGAACCAAGAACCACACTAATATCCCTTACATGAACTCCTGAAAGTCGAATTATTCTGAAAATATGTGTTGTACCATATAGACTTAGATATTAGGCATACGTGAGATTACAATGTGAGTTATATGCTAATCCCCCTTTAACTCAGTTGCATCACCGTTCATTTTTAAATTATAAAATACAGATTGAAAATGGCCCTGCATCATGGATCTAAACGTAAACATCACCAATCAAAGCCACAAAATAATATAACTTTTTGTTAAAATTCTAGTTCCTTGTCCTAATGAAATCCAAATTAATACAATTCAAATCAGATACCAGATGCGAGGTCCTCGAGGAGCGGCCTGGGAATGGAGGAGGAGAAATTGAGGTGAAACGAGTCATAGAGCGCCCTGGACGTATCCAAGACGATACGCTGGATGTTGAGTTGGGTAGGCTGAACGAAGTATACAGCGGGGACATCGTGGACTGGCTTGCGATCCTTGTCGACAAGAAAGTAGAGCGTGACACCATGCTTTCGCAGATCCTTGACGTGGATAAGCGGCGACAGTATATCCTGGCAGAATCTATCGTAGATAAGGATCTTGTACACCTCCTCGTTCGCCGTTCCCCCTCCGCCACCAACCGGGTTGATCACCGTTTGGTTCAGATTGAGCATCCGGATAATGCACTCTGCACAGTCAGCAACAAGATGAAGCTAAACCCAGAAATAAAATTACCCAAAAAACTGTGCGCCTACGGGAAATTAGAATTCGATTGCCGAGATCTGGGAAGAAATATAAAAGAATTTACCCGTTTGCTTTTGCCGGAGATTGAGTGCCATCGTCGAGCACGATTTAACTTTGAATCCTCCTCGAAATGATGGATTAATCTGTGTGTGTGCGTGTGTGAAAGAGAGATTTGGTGGAGTTGCGGAGACAGAAGATGGGGATTTGTTGGGGTTGAAATTGATTTTTATGAACTATGGTGCATATAAAATTGTACATGGAGCAATCAATAGATGGAATTATAAACGGAAAACGGCGCCGTTTCATGTCTAACTGCTTCACCTGTTATAATAAACTCGCGTGTTGGATAACAGCGATTTTTGTTTGCGCTGAACAGGAAAGAAGCAGTTCTTTGGTACCTCTCTTTGTTTCTTTGGATTGACGAATGGCGAGTGGGTACAAATTTCTTAAGAACAGGTATTGGATTCTGAGACACGGTAAAAGCATTCCAAATGAGAAGGGTCTCATCGTTTCATCTATGGTAATACTTCATTCTTTCAAATTATTTGTACCCTTTGCCATTCTTTGGGATATGTTCATTAGATTTAATCTTTACGATCTGGGTTCATGGTGTCTTAACAGGAAAATGGAACACTTAAACAATATGAATTAGCTTCTGAAGGAGTTCATCAGGCGCGCTTGGCTGGAGAACTGTTCCTTAAGGCAGTTCTTTTTTTTTTGCTCGAACCTTCCCGCTTTATATTTTTATTCTTTTTTCTCTAAAGAAGTATTTCGCAATTCGGGCTGTTGATTATAGATTTTGAAGTAGCTAAAAGTTGATACTTGTAAAATTCACAACTGTAAATAAAGCGAAATTTGTGCAATGTAGAGTCTTCTTTGGGGGCTCAGAGGATTTACTGATTACGCGTAATTGATTCTTGGAATGTTGAAGTTCCTCAATGATTCTTATAGGTCTGGAGAAAAATCTCTAGTCTGCTCGCACTGATTAATTTTTCTTTTCTTAAAATTAGGCAAGTGGATATTTTGGATGGTTTTGAAATTGAAGGATTACAAATATTGAGTTTAGGAAATCATTGATCTTTAATAACTAAAGATAATTTCGACGATCAAATTTGGGTAGTACCAAAATGCCAACTAAAACGAGCAGTGTTAGATTTGAATAACGTATTGGAGGTGGTGACATTTGTCATTTGCAGAGCCCACTCTCACTCTTTCTTGAAGACGCATCACTGTTCAGGATGCATGGCATTTCATTTATCTAGTTGGTTGATTTTCTCTGTATGGGCTCAAACCACTCTGTTTACTACCACATTACTGTTTCTCTAAGGTTCTTCCTACACAGACAAAAATGCATCCACATTCTATGTTTGTCTATCAAACCTAACTGATTATGAGGTGATAATCTAGATGATACAAATTATATGTACTCAATAAAATGGCTTTGAGTCAGTCTTTCCGGCTGATGACTTGAAGAGATTCTGGTTTCCCCTTAAGTTTAGTGATGAGGCAAGAGGGATGTACTGAATAAAAGTCCAATTTGTATTGGTCATTGACTATGTCATATCTTTGTTTTTAAGAGAAAAGGTGGTCCTGGATGGCAAATCCATTCTGTATGTAAACAGCTCTATCAGGATGTGTAAATCAAGGGAAGATCTAATCAGGAATGAAACCTGGGGAGGGTGGCATTGCAGAAAAAAAAACAGATGTTAATTATGGATTTCATTTTACATTTTGCTCCTCCTTCAAACAAATTCTAGATTTCCCCTAGTTTTGGCTAAACTTTGAATTGTCACAGGAACTCAGTGAAATGAACTTTGGACTGGAAAATGTTCGAATCTGCTATTCACCATTTTCAAGAACCAGTCATACTGCAACAGTGGTGGCATCTGTGCTAAATATTTCACTTGAAGGTCCACAGTGCAAGGTAAGCTATTCTATCCAATTGATTTCTGTATACTGGAGATAGTTTAGATACAAGCCTTTCAAAATATAGTTGTAGAAAAGATCTTTCTTTACCAGATACATTTTAGGCAGTATCACCACATTCTTGGAACATGGGCAGATGCATCCCGATCTTTATTTGAGCAGATTAGTTTCTTCCAATGATTAACAATGAATAATAAGAAATATGATTAAAAACTATCGTGGCATGCCAAAAGTGGAGTGGATATTGGAACTGTTAGCTGTTAGGTAAACTATTTAGCTAATTCATCTAAATTCTATGTATAGATTTGTTTGATTGCAGCTTAAAGTCAAAGAAGATGCTTACCCAGCTATTTACTGGACGAAAATAATTTTTTGGCTAGGAACTAGAGGAAGACTAATGGGAAATGGAATTTTGCTTTATACTATCTTAATATTATACCAGCAATCAAAGAGGCCTTACCTAGCCAAACACGAATTACCGGATTTTAAACACTTAAACCAGTAAAAGATGGGATGCACATATAATTTTGTTTTTCTTTCCTTCCATCATCCAAATGTATCATTCGGATGATAAATTAATTAACAAACGGTTTGGGTATAAATTTTTGGCAAGGGGTCTTGTGTACAATGGAAGTGAGTTAGGACTAGTAATTGTTATCTTGCTCTTCAAAATTTTTCTAGATGTTGAGATGTTCTCATCAGTTTACTTAATGTGAGTAATAAATACTGAACAGGCTATGGAGGATCTTCGGGAGAGATACTTTGGTCCTTCATATGAGCTTATGTCTCATGATAAAGTAAGTGAATTTTGAGAATTTGTATCATCCTGAGATGATTTACTTGTCAATCTGCTCTTGTAATCTACTTCTCTAGTATGGAGATTATAAATATTTGCAGTTGGTTCAACCTATCAAAAAAAAAAAAATATTTGCAGTTGGTTCTCAATTTGGTTGGAATTTAAAGTTTTCTTGCTTTCCTTCCTTTACAGTACCCTGATATATGGGCCGTGGATGAGAAAGATCCCTTCATGCGGCCTGAAGGTGGAGAAAGTGTTGCAGATGTTGTCTCTAGACTCACGAGGGCTTTAAATATTATAGAATCAGATTTTGAAAGGTAATGGTTTTTATCGGTTCTCTCGTTCCTTTTCAAGCATGCTTTTTCAACTTCTTGGTCAAAATTTCTATCAATTCCGAAATCTGTATAAATTGTTTTAGGTCGTTGTTCACATACATTGTGCAACTATCGCTGCTTAATTCTATTTGTGTGTATATATACTTGGCCTCAAATAAATACTAACAAAACAGGGTATTTAACAGGCTCTCATGTAGAAGAAACTATCGCTGCTTAATTCTTCTACTTAGGTATTCATATAGTTAACTGTCACATTCCGTGTCCAATAAGAATCAGTTTTTGCAAATTAACATATTGACATTGTAGGGTATGTTTAACATAACCGAAAGTTGGTTGAAAATGGAAAGTGGGGAGTCGAAAAGGGAAGGTTAATAGACCTTTTCCTTCAGAGAAAAAGGGAATGAAATTGAATTTTCAATGGATGGTAAAAATTTTAGTTCCATTTCAAATTAGATGTGCAAATGTTTAATGAGAATGTAGCAAGGCAAGTCTAAAATTGTTTTTTTCATGACACGTGTTTCAAAATCCATGATTATGGATCTCTCTGTAAGCCGTTTCCCGCTACGTCTTTCCATGGTCTTGTCATTGGCTGAAAACAGATCTCAAATCCCTTAATTTGTCATTGTGGATTGTGTTTACTGCAAATGTCTTTGGACGACGAACACGACTGGATAAGTCTTCTCTTTTGTAGATGTGCAGTATTGGTTGTGAGCCATGGTGATCCGCTCCAGATTCTGCAAACAATACTTAGTGCAGCCCAGATTCACAACGATGACTTGACATCAATAATGCAGGCAATCAGCATTCCATCTGTGCTGTCAGGGCATCGCAAGTTTGCGTTACAAACTGGAGAACTTCGTCAATTAGTATAGATCGTAGTTTCCAAGTGGCAGCAAAGCATACAGTAGTTTAAGTATATTACTGAAATCTATATTTTATAATAATGAATTAAACATTAATACTAGATTCTAACTGGAAGTTGCCAGTTATGAAGGTATGGTATTTGAATTTGGGAATAATGTCACCTCTTCACATGTATAAAAATGCAACCATTAAGCATGGAAAGACTAGGTGTAGATGTAACCACTTTGAAATTTAATGTCTAAACGTTGCACATTCTGGGTTCTTCCAAGTTGAGGAGAACTGAACATATCTATCCTCCTGGGGGTAAGAGTAAAATATATATATTAAAGTGAAGAAGATATGTTGAAGCCATTACTTTTATTGATTGAGCTTATTCAATATATAATACATTGCATTGCTACAAGAAGAATCTAGATATTACAGCTGTTAGGTGGTTCCATAAATTATGGATCATGTTGGGATTCTTCAATAACAAAATGGTGGTCCAATAACAGCAAGAAGAGACGGTTATGACAGCAAGGAAAGAGGCAGCTGAGTGAATGAAGATAGCTCAATGATGAATGGAGATAGCAACACTAGCTCCATGGTGAATGAAGCTCGCCACCAACTCCTTGCTGGAAGGAGCTAGCAACACTAGCTCCATAGTGAATGGAGCTAGCCATTATTCTTAACATCCCCCTTCAAGCTGGACGACAAGGAAGTGACTCCAAGTTTGTCTTTCAAAAAGAGAAACCTTGAATGACTTAATCCTTTCGTCAGCAAATCAAGAATCTGATCTGAGGTAGGTATGTATTGCACTTCAAGTTTTCTTGCCAGCACCTTATCTCTGATGAAGTGGGTGTCCAACTTTATATGTTTTGTCCTTGAGTGATATACTGGATTTGCAGCGAGCGCTCTTGCACTCATGTTATCACACCACAGAGTTGGAATTCCAACTAGAGGCAACCCAAGTTCCTAAAACAGTAATTGAATCCATGCAACTTCTGAAGCAGTGGAGGCAAGGGCTCTGTACTCAGATTCTGTGCTAGAACGAGCTACTACGTGCTGCTTTTTAGAGGACAAGGATATCAGATTATCACCCAAATAGATACAGTAGCCTGTTGTTGACCTTCGATCATCTGGACAAGAAGCTCAGTCAGTATCTGAGTATCCAGTTAAGTTCAATTTGTCGCTCCTCTGGATCCATAAGCCATGATTTATAGTGCCTTTGAGGTATCTCAGAACTCTCTTCAAAGCTTGCCAATAAATCGAAGTTGGAGTTTGCAGAAATTGGCTTAAGTCCTTGACTGTGAAGGTAATGTCTGGTCTTGTATGTGAGAGGTATTGAAGGGCCCCAACTGCACTTCTGTAAATTGAAGGTTCAGTTAACATTTCACCATCAGTCTTGGAGATAGTTTTGCCAGCAGGAATTGGTGTAGGACAGGGTTTTAAATTCTCCATCTCAAACCTTTTTAGTAAGTCAGTAATGTATCTTGATTGGGTGAGGTGAAAGCCAGAGTCGTGTCATACAACTTCAATCCCAAGAAAGTGATGCAATCTTCCCATATCCTTCAGAGTAAATTTCTTGTTAAGTGAACTTATAAAACCTTGCACTAGATCTTTGTCATTGCCTGTATGACTATGCCATCAACGTAGATGAGGGCAAAAATTACCTGCCTTTCTGTTTTGAAGTGGAACAAGGAAGTATCGGCTGTTGATTGTTTGAATTTCCAACTCAAGAATGTGGCCTTCAGTTTATCATACCAGGCTCTGGGAGCCTGTTGCAATCAATAGAGAGCTTTCTCGAGTTTTCAAATATAATTTGGCTTTGATTTATCTACAAAACCTTCCGACTGAATCATGTAGATAGTTTCTTTAAGTTCCCCATTGAGAAAAGCATTATTTATAACTACCTGTCTAATGGTCCACTCATTTGCAATGGCCAGAGTAAGTATAATCCTTAGAGTAGATGGTTTGATCATTGGGCTAAAGGTCTCATAATAGTCAATTCCAGGAGTTTGATGAAAACCTTTTGCTACTAACCTGACCTTGTACCTCTGAACTAATCCATTACCATTATACTTGATCTTAAAGACCCATTTGTTTCCCACTATGTTGTGAGTTGGTAATGCAGGTACGAGCTTCTAGGTTTTCGTCTGTTTCAATGCATTGAATTCTTCTTCCATGGCTTGTTTCCAGTTTGCATTCATTAGTGCTTCTCTTACATCTTTGGGTTCAGATAAATTCAAATCATTTTCAGTTGACTTCATCAAGTAAGCCTTTGGCTTAAATATTCCTGCCTTTCCTCTAGTGACCATAGGGTGTTGATTTTGAACTCTTGGTCTATCTTCTTGAATTTGATTTTCTCCTGTTTGTTGAGCATTTTCACTTCTCAGTGTCCTGTAATACATCAATTGTTGGCTCTACAGATTTGGAAGTTCAATATCTTCAACTCCAAATCTGCTAATCTCGCCAAGGCTATTATCACAGGAATCATTTTCTGATTGATTGTTACTTGAACCAGATAGCAAGTGATGTTGGCCAAGGTGTAGCGATCGCGAACTTTTAAATTATACAAATTAATTTTCTCGAAAAATGTGTCGCTAAAACGTAACCCTAATTTCTAGAGAAACGCGTTCGTCTAGCCGTTATAAAAACGAATTCAAATCTATTCGATTGAATCCAATCCCGAATAATAATTTTATTATCAATTTCGAATTATTTTTATTTATATCCAATTTTTATTAAATTCAAGCCCAATTGTTAAAATTTAACAATTATGGTCCAATCATAAGCCCGATTTAATTTTAATTCTTTTAGCCCAATTTATTTTAGTCCATTACAATTACGTCCAATTATGTCGGCCCAAACGTTGATGTTTAGGCCCAATCCATTTAGGATTCCTTACAACCCAATTGGCCCAAGTGGCACATAGGGATTTGTGCCCTAACATTTCTTATTTTATTCACGCAGCCAAGGAAGTTGGTAAGAAAATTTCATCTCCCTCAACTTCCTCTATTTCAGCCACTGTAGAATCTCATGTTGATGCTAAAATCGAAATTTTAGCATCAACATCAATCCTTCTAAATTTGGAAACTCTTGATGATGCTAGAATGACAATTTCTAGCATCAACAACTTGTTGATTCCACAAATTCTGCAGCACAAACACCACAACACTTCACTCACGAGGCCAACCTCCACTGTCCAGAACCGTAGCCTCCAACCACCTTCACCATCAACACTACAGCCCTCCAGTTTAACCATTAGCCACTCAATGACCACCATCCAGTCACCATTTCCACCCCCAAGTAACAACACCTCTGCCTAAACCACCAAACCAACACCCAGCAAGCTGCACCACCATCGGTTTCACTCAAAATCGAAACCCAACTTCACCACTGCTTGTCGAGTCACATACCACCATCCAAACTCCAGAGAAACCGTACCACCACAGCCACCCAACTCCCAGCTCAAACTCCTTTGTACACACACATGCTGCAGCTAAGCCCGTGGGTTGCAGCCACCCATTTCGAACGGTCCAGACCATTCGAACCACACTGCCAAACCTCAACCCCACAACTTACTCCAAACCCAAGCAACGACACCACTCATGGCCATCCAAAATCGTGACCAACACCACCCACAAACTGCAAGCACACCGCAAGCAAACACCTAAAATCCACCGAAAACGCCACCCTTTCACCCCCAAGATCGACAGCCACTTCACCCAAAACCCACCTCAAATCAACCCCAAAACCAAGAAATAGCATAACCAATAAACTTACCTCAAGATCCCCAACCCATTTCCAGCAGAAAAATCGAACCCCAAGTTGCGATTTAGCCTCGGTTACCATCGAATTCGTGCACCCAACAACACCACCCTGCCACCTCTACCCTTACGCCGGCGCCACCACGCGATGGTGGCGCTGAGTTGACCTCCGGTGGTGAAAACGGGGAAGAGGCAGAGCCCTTCCCCGTCGCCCGCTCGCTCTCTCTCTCTCTGAAATGAGAGAGAGAGAGTTTTGGTTTTATTTGATTTGATTTTAATTTTAGATTTTAGTTTAATTTTGATTTTAGAAATTATAACCTTAAGCCCCAAAGTTTTAAAATGTTTATTTAAGTCACAAAGTTTTAAATGTTTTTAATTTCGGTCCTCTAATTTTATTTTTAGTTTTAGATAATGTTTAATTTAGCCCCCAAGTTTATAAATTATTATTTCAGTCCTTAATATTTTATTTTCAGTTTCAGCAGATTTTCAATTGAGTCCTTAAGTTTTGAAAATGTTTAATTTCAGCCCTTTAGTTTTATTTTCAGCTTTATTATATTTACAGATTAGTCCTTAAACTATTAAAAATTATTATTTTAGTTTTCAGCTTTAACATACTTACAGCTTAGTCCTTAAACTATTAAAAGTTATTATTTCAGTTTTTAACTTTTATTTTCAGTTTTATTATAATTACAGTTTAGTCCCTAAACTTATGAAAGTTATTATTTTAGCCCTTAAAGTTTTATTTTCAGATTTAATAAATTTTCAATTTAGCTCCTAAACTTTACTTTATCATTTTAAGTCATTTATTTCAATTCCAATAATTTTCAATTAAGCCCTTAAACTTAATTTCAACACTTTAAAACTTTAAAGTTCGAAATACTAATTCAAACTTATTTTCTATTTTTGGCTAGACGATACGTACGAACAATTAGGAGCTTGAAGTTATTTTCCCGCTCCACTTTTCACGCAACTCGAAACAATTGAGGTAGACTCGCCACCATTAATTAGTTTAAATTATAATTGCATGCTTTATGTGAATTACGTGATTTATATGCTTTATGCATAGGATGAGAATGTGTCATATGCGATAGATGATATTGTTATGCTTGCCATAACTTATATGCTTAATTGCATGAGAAAGAAAGAAAGAAAGAATCTCTTATGAGATAAGAAAAGAATGTTATGCATAACTTATGTGTTTCATCCGCATAAGAAAGAAAGACTACCCATAGCCTGTATTTTAAAGAGCCTATGATTTCAAGAAAATGAGCCCAAGATGATATCACATTGTATATTGTATAAGTGTGTTTTCGATTATTCTGTAAATTAATTATCGGCGATGAGTCTACTGAGTATTTCTTCGAAATACTCATTCTGCTATTTTTAACAATACTTGCAGACTTCGGAGGCGATCGAGATTGATCCGGCAGTGGTGGCATAAAATTTGATTATCGAAATTATTAAGATTTCAAATTTATGTATTGAAACATTGTTAACGTATTTTTCGTTTCCGCTATTCCAAAACATGATATTTAAATTTTGAACAATTATCCAATGGATTTTTCTTGCCGACGAAGTTTTCAATTGCAAATGTGATTTTAAAAAATTAGGTTATTTCCGCAAAATTGATTGTCAAAATTAGGGTAAAAGACGATGACGTGGTAATCCGGGTTAACAGAACTCGGGGCGCTACAGCATGGTATCAGAGCTGGTCTGCGTTTCTGTAGACTGGCAAATTTTCCAAAAAAAAAAAGAGAAAATTTTCAAAGAGAATTTTTAAAAAGAATATTTTATTTAATTATTACTGGAAGTTGCCACTGCCATCATTCAATCCGTCGACTCCGAAGGTAAAGAAGTTTATGAAGTGTATTGTTATTTTATTTTGGATACTGTTTTACGATTTACGAGACTTGGAAGAAAGAGAAAGAAAGTGTATCCGAATTAGAAAGAAAGAAAGAAAGAAAAGAAAGAAAGACGAGTTTGAGTATAATTGGAAAAAATTTTCTAAATTTTTACGTCCTCGTAAATTTTAACTAAGAAAAGATGAATAACCCCACTTAATTGGACTTTCATAATTGGTTTAGGACATGACACCCATTCGTAGAAATGCACCCAGTGATGTAGAACAAGCTGCTAGAGACTACGACCGCTTCATGCCTAGACTTGATTGGACAATTGCCCAACACATAGAGCAGTTGAATGTCGTACGGGAGCGGGCCATACAGCATGGCTACGTGACCTGTAATCGCTAGTCGATTCATCACTTACTCTCGACTTTCCGAGACGACTATGCGGAAGTAGCTCGTAGCATATACATGGATGCTCTTACGTCACTTAATGTGGATATGGAATATGATACATTCTGTGTGAGATTTGTGGCATATTGGCCCATGTACTTTGAGGACCGCTTTGGGGTTGTACCTGAAGGGGAGCCAGAACATGAGCCAGTTGTCACGGGACTAACTTTCTTACACTAGAAAAACTAGACACCGTGCGGCCTTAACGCAACACAATTCCCGTCCCTACGAGAAAGCGCTAAGTCAGCCTTTCGACGCCCCCAAAATGACTTAACCTTGTAGGCTAAATCAAGACAAACTTTGAGTATGAGATTTGAAGTAAAGACAATATCGAGAACAAGTAAGTTTGGGGAGAAAATCTCTCTTTCAATAAAAACTCCACACCAATGTAATATATAATGTGATCCAAGAATTATATGAATATCATGAATCCCATAAATTGCATGCCTTCCAATAATTCTCTCAACTCACATATGCTACTTGAAAATCTAATGGATTCCAATCTAATCAATCTAATAAATTACAATGTGACTACATCCCTATTTATAGGCAAATCCCATGTAAACCTCCTTAGATTTAATGGCTAGGATCAATCCTCATCAATCCCCATCCAAGGGTCCCCATTGGCTACAACTTGCCTTTAAACCTCCTTAGATCAAGTGGAAGCAAACTTGGACTTTGCTTCTTTGCAAGTGGATTCTTCCTTCAAAAATCCCATGGGAATTATGTCCCTTTCATAGTCATCAAGTTGAGTTTCTCTTCCTTCCTTGGTCATTCCCTTGCAAGTGGGTTAAGTAACCAACTTAGACAAGTCTTCCCAAAATATCCCAGCAATCTGCCCATAGTATTTTCCTACAGAAAACCACCTGGTATGCTGGGATTTACTGCCCATGTCGCGCCCATGTCACTGCTTTAGTCAGGCAGCCTGTTGTTCTCGTTGCACTGCGACGCGATCGCAGTCTGTGTCTGGCCATGTCCTGGGAGTCGCCTCGTAACCGCTGCGATGATCGTCATGGCGCGATCTGCAAATCACACTCGCATTTTCTAGGCATGACCTGGACATGAACCAGCCACCACGGATGTTAGTCATTTCCCCACCATTTTAGGTAACATCCCTGTGCCATGCTAGTTTTTAGGACATCACCTTGCGATCCGTCACACAGTGCCCGAACCCGAACCCGAGCAAGAGAACAGGTTAGATCCCGAAGAAGACCCAGAAGAAGACCCAGAAGAAGAAGAAGAACTTGAAGAAGACCCTGAAGAAGAAGAAGAACCAGAAGAAGACACTGATCCAGCGCTACGAGAGTTCTCGGACGCTGAATCATGTGTAACCGAAGGAGAATAGAGAGATAGGATCTAGAGTAGGTTTGACATCATTGTATAAAAGGAAATTGGAAATGTTCGGCATACATGTCTTCCTATTCATGTACCCGCACCAAAAGAAGTTGAATTATTAATGAAATGATGCATGTTTAGAAAGACTGAACTTACTAGGAGAAGAGATTGGTAGCACCCTCGAGGTTAGTTTGCCGTCAGGAGAAACTATCGATACTAATAAGATAGTCAAGGCAGTACAAATAGATTTTGATGGTCAAGTTTTGGAGGCAGACCTGAATATTATCCGAATGAAAGATTTCGATATTATTCTAGGAATGGATTGGCTCAGCACCAACCGTGCCGCAATTATGTGCCACGAGAAGGAGGTTATTTTTCGTAAAGATGGTGAAGAAGTATTCAGATTTTATGGGACGAGGATTAAGACACTTCCTCGCCTGATTTCGGCTTTGCAAGCGAAGAAGCTATTAGCCAAGAATAGTTGTCATGGCTATTTGGTTAGTCTTCAAGACAAACCCGTAGATGAGATCACTCTGGATTCAGTGCCAGTAGTATGTGAATATGGTGACTTTTTTCCAGACGATCTACCCGGCACTCCGCCGGATAGGCAAGTGGAATTTTCCATCGATTTGGTACCAGGAGCTGCTCCTGTTTCTAAAGCTCCATACCGCATGGCACCAAAGGAGTTGCAAGAACTGACGGTGCAA
Source organism: Fraxinus americana (assembly GCA_035079005.1). NCBI lineage: Eukaryota > Viridiplantae > Streptophyta > Magnoliopsida > Lamiales > Oleaceae > Fraxinus > Fraxinus americana. The sequence goes on along the minus strand of CM068707.1, from coordinate 19,930,406 downwards.
TTAGAGGAATTGCTAGAGAAGGGTTTTATCAGGCCAAGTGTATCTCCGTGGGGAGCACCTGTGCTGTTTGTAAAGAAGAAGGACGAAAGCATGAGGATGTGTATCGACTATCGAGAACTTAACAAGTTGACGATAAGGAATAAGTATCCCCTACCCAGGATCGAAGACTTATTCGATCAGTTGAAAATCTTGCAATCTTCTCGAAGATTGATTTGAGATCTGGGTACCATCAGCTAAAGGTTTCGCCAGCTGACGTACCAAAGACAGCGTTCAGGACACGATATGGACATTATGAGTTCACAGTGATGCCGTTCGGTCTTACGAACGCACCTGCAATATTTATGGACTTGATGAACCGAGTTTTCCATTAGTATCTTGATAAATTCGTTATTGTTTTTATCGATGATATACTGATTTACTCCAGAAATTCCGCACAATATGAAGAACATTTGAGGATTGTGTTGGAAACGCTGAGAGCAGAAAAGTTGTACGCCAAGTTCAAGAAATGTGAATTTTGGCTTGAGAAAGTAGGTTTCTGAGGTCACATTGTTACAGCTAAAGGCATCGAGGTTGATCCTTCTAAAGTTGAAACTGTAACGAATTGGCCAACACCTGCAAATGTTGGAGATGTGAGAAGTTTTCTTGGATTAGCTGGATATTATCGGCGATTCATAGAGGGTCTCTCTAAAATAGCAGGTTCTATGACTCAGTTGACCAGAAAGGGAGTTAAGTTTCAGTGGACAGAACAATGTGAACAAAGCTTTCAGAAACTTAAGGACAGACTCGTCTCAGCACCAGTACTGACTATACCAGATGAATCTGAAGGTTTCGTTATTTACAGTGATGCATCCAAACATGGTTTAGGTTGTGTTTTGATGCAGAATGGCAAAGTGATAGCATATGCTTCAAGACAGTTCAAGCCACATGAGAAGAATTACCCGACACATGATTTAGAGCTCGCAGCTGTTGTGCACGCTCTTAAGATCTGGCGACACTATCTGTATGGGAGTAAATGTGAGATCTACACCGATCACAAGAGTCTCAAGTATTTGTTCACTCAGAAGGAACTGAACATGAGACAACGACGATGGCTAGAGCTAGTAAAAGATTATGACTGTACCATTCTTTACCACCCAGGTAAAGCAAATAAAGTTGCAGACGCCTTGAGCAGAAAGAACGCTGGACAGTTATCAGCTTTAGGAACAACGCAAGATCAGTTGATTCGAGATTTGAGAGATCTAAGAATCGAAGTGCAAACCCCATCAGTCCAAGGATCTTCTAGATTGGCAAATCTGAGCGTTAAACCAGACTTGAGAGGTCGGATTATAACAGCCCAAACTGGAGATAAATTCTTGGAAAAGATCAGATCCAAAGTTGGAACTGACAAGAGAATAGGTTTCGAGATTGCCTCTGATAAGGCACTTATATTCAGAGGACGTCTCTGTGTGCCGAAGGATGAACATATCCAGAATGAGATTTTGACAGAAGCTCATTCAGCACCATATGCATGCCACCCAGGAGGGACAAAGATGTATCGTGATTTGCGCAACACCTTTTGGTGGAGAAACATGAAGGGTTGTATTGCAAAGTTTGTCTCGCGATGCATGACATGTCAGCAAGTTAAGGCTGAACACCAAAACCATCAGGATTATTAAATCCTTTGGATATACCAGAATGGAAATGGGAGAAAATTTCCATGGATTTCGTAACAGGGTTACCGAAATCAGTGAAAGGACATGACGCTATTTGGGTTATCGTAGATCAACTTACGAAGTCAGCTCATTTCCTACCAATCAGAATGACTCTCAATGTGGATCAGTTATCCCAGTTGTATGTTAGAGAGATTGTTCGACTTCATGGAGTACCAGCTTCCATTGTATCAGATAGAGACCCGAGATTTACATCGAGATTCTGGAAGAGTTTACAAGTAGCGATGGGTACTAAATTAAATTTTAGTACTGCTTACCATCCCCAAACCGATGGACAGTCTGAACGCACTATTCAGACACTAGAAGATATGCTTAGAGCTTGTGTACTAGATTTGAGTGGTAATTGGGAGACTCACCTCCCATTAGTGGAATTTGCCTACAATAATAGTTTTCAGGCTACTATTGGTATGACACCATATGAGGCACTTTATGGACGACGATGTCGATCACCAGTCTATTGGGATGAAGTAGGCGAGAGAAGAATTTTAGGTCCAGAATTGATTGAAAAGACAGTTGAGGCTATTGATAAGATCAGACTACGGATCAAAGCCGCTCAAGATAGACAGAAAAGCTATGCCGATCAAAGGAGAAAAGACTTAGAATTTGAAATTGGAGAGAAATTATTTTTGAAAGTAGCTCCTATGAAAGGAACTATTCGCTTCGGCAAGAGAGGGAAGTTAAGACCTCGTTTTATCGGACCATTCGAGATATTAGAGAAAGTGGGTAACGTGGCTTATCGTTTGGCGTTGCCGCCCGAGCTATCGGCCGTTCACAACGTTTTTCACGTTTCCCTATTGAGAAAGTATATCCACGACCCAAGTCACGTGGTAAATTTTCAAACTATTTCGATTCAGAGGAATCTGTCTTATGAGGAGACACATATGTGCATTATAGAAAGAAAAGTCCATGTCTTAAGAAACAAAGAGATTCCTTTAGTCAAAGTCCAATGGGGTAGACAGGATAGCGATGAAGCTACCTGGGAGAAAGAGGAAGAGATTCTGGCTAAGTATCCAGATATATTAGATCAAGTAAGTTTAAATTTCGAGAACGAAATTATTTTAAGGGGGTAAGGTTGTAGCGATCACGAACTTTTAAATTATACAAATTAATTTTCTCGAAAAACGTGTCGCTAAAACATAACCCTAATTTCTAGAGAAACGCGTTCGTCTAGCTGTTATAAAAACGAATTCAAATCTATTCGATTGAATCCAATCCCGAATAATAATTTTATTATCAATTTCGAATTATTTTTATTTATATCCAATTTTTATTAAATTCAAGCCCAATTGTTAAAATTTAACAATTATGGTCCAATCATAAGCCCGATTTAATTTTAATTCTTTTAGCCCAATTTATTTTAGTCCATTACAATTACGTCCAATTATGTCGGCCCAAACGTTGATGTTTAGGCCCAATCCATTTAGGATTCCTTACAACCTAATTGGCCCAAGTGGCACATAGGGATTTGTGCCCTAACATTTCATATTTTATTCACCATCACCTCATCCATTTCTCTCCTCCTTTACAACAATTCACGCAGCCAAGGAAGTTGGTAAGAAAATTTCATCTCCCTCAACTTCCTCTATTTCAGCCACTGTAGAATCTCATGTTGATGCTAAAATCGAAATTTTAGCATCAACATCAATCCTTCTAAATTTGGAAACTCTTGATGATGCTAGAATGACAATTTCTAGCATCAACAACTTGTTGATTCCACAAATTCTGCAGCACAAACACCACAACACTTCACTCACGAGGCCAACCTCCACTGGCCAGAACCGTAGCCTCCAACCACCTTCACCATCAACACTACAGCCCTCCAGTTTAACCATTAGCCACTCAATGACCACCATCCAGTCACCATTTCCACCCCCAAGTAACAACACCTCTGCCTAAACCACCAAACCAACACCCAGCAAGCTGGACCACCACCGGTTTCACTCAAAATCGAAACCCAACTTCACCACTGCTTGTCGAGTCACATACCACCATCCAAACTCCAGAGAAACCGTACCACCACAGCCACCCAACTCTCAGCTCAAACTCCTTTGCACACACACATGCTGCAGCTAAGCCCGTGGGTTGCAGCCACCCATTTCGAACGGTCCAGACCATTCGAACCACACTGCCAAACCTCAACCCCACAACTTACTCCAAACCCAAGCAACGACACCACTCATGGCCATCCAAAATCGAGACCAACACCACCCACAAACTGCAAGCACACCGCAAGCAAACACCTAAAATCCACCGAAAACGCCACCCTTTCACCCCCAAGATCGACAGCCACTTCACCCAAAACCCACCTCAAATCAACCCCAAAACCAAGAAATAGCATAACCAATAAACTTACCTCAAGATCCCCAACCCATTTCCAGCAGAAAAATCGAACCCCAAGTCGCGATTTAGCCTCGGTTACCATCGAATTCGTGCACCCAACAACACCACCCTGCCACCTCTACCCTTACGCCGGCGCCACCACGCGATGGTGGCGCTGAGTTGACCTCCGGTGGCGAAAACGGGGAAGAGGCAGAGCCCTTCACCGTCGCCCGCTCGCTCTCTCTCTCTGAAATGAGAGAGAGAGAGTTTTGGTTTTATTTGATTTGATTTTAATTTTAGATTTTAGTTTAATTTTGATTTTAGAAATTATAACCTTAAGCCCCAAAGTTTTAAAATGTTTATTTAAGTCACAAAGTTTTAAATGTTTTTAATTTCGGTCCTCTAATTTTATTTTTAGTTTTAGATAATGTTTAATTTAGCCCCCAAGTTTATAAATTATTATTTCAGTCCTTAATATTTTATTTTCAGTTTCAGCAGATTTTCAATTGAGTCCTTAAGTTCTGAAAATGTTTAATTTCAGCCCTTTAGTTTTATTTTCAGCTTTATTATATTTACAGATTAGTCCTTAAACTATTAAAAATTATTATTTTAGTTTTCAGCTTTTATTTTCAGCTTTAACATACTTACAGTTTAGTCCTTAAACTATTAAAAGTTATTATTTCAGTTTTTAAATTTTATTTTCAGTTTTATTATAATTACAGTTTAGTCCCTAAACTTTTGAAAGTTATTATTTTAGCCCTTAAAGTTTTATTTTCAGATTTAATAAATTTCCAATTTAGCCCCTAAACTTTACTTTATCATTTTAAGTCATTTATTTCAATTCCAATAATTTTCAATTAAGCCCTTAAACTTAATTTCAACACTTTAAAACTTTAAAGTTCGAAATACTAATTCAAACTTATTTTCTATTTTTGGCTAGACGATACGTACGAACAATTAGGAGCTTGAAGTTATTTTCCCGCTCCACTTTTCACGCAACTCGAAACAATTGAGGTAGACTCGCCACCATTAATTAGTTTAAATTATAATTGCTTGCTTTATGTGAATTACGTGATTTATATGCTTTATGCATAGGATGAGAATGTGTCATATGCGATAGATGATATTGTTATGCTTGCCATAACTTATATGCTTAATTGCATGAGAAAGAAAGAAAGAAAGAAAGAATCTCTTATGAGATAAGAAGAGAATGTTATGCATAACTTATGTGCTTCATCCGCACAAGAAAGAAAGACTACACATAGCCTGTATTTTAAAGAGCCTATGATTTCAAGAAAATGAGCCCAAGATGATATCACATTGTATATTGCATAAGTGTGTTTTCGATTATTCTGTAAATTAATTATCGGCGATGAGTCTACTGAGTATTTCTTCGAAATACTCATTCTGCTATTTTTAACAATACTTGCAGACTTCGGAGGCGATCGAGATTGATCCGGCAGTGGTGACATAAAATTTGATTATCGAAATTATTAAGATTTCAAATTTATGTATTGAAACATTGTTAACGTATTTTTCGTTTCCGCTATTCCAAAACATGATATTTAAATTTTGAACAATTATCCAATGGATTTTTCTTGCCGACGAAGTTTTCAATTGCAAATGTGATTTTAAAAAATTAGGTTATTTCCGCAAAATTGATTGTCAAAATTAGGGTAAAAGACGATGACGTGGCAATCCGGGTTAACAGAACTCGGGGCGCTACACAAGGGCTCTTTCAGTCTTGGCTGTATCAATAGGACTTGAAGTAGTGGCAGAATTGTTTGGATCAGATGGAAGATGAGTATAAGGAATGATTATTTCAGGCGCTTCAGGCTGAGGTTGAGATTTGAATAAGGACTCAAAAGGGAACTCAAGTTCATTGAAAACTACATGTCTTGAAATGTATAATCTACCTGAAGAGTTTAGACATTTATAGCCTTTGTGAGCATCGCTGTAGCCCAGGAAAATGCACTTTGTTGAATGACAGCTGAATTTATGTTTCTGGTATGGCCTTAGGTAAGGGTAGCAGACACATCCGAAGGTTTTTAATGCTCTATAGTTTGGTTCCTTTTTGTGTAGAGGAAGATATATATTAAAGTGAAGAAGATAATGTTGAAGCCGTTACTTTCATTGATTGAGCTTATTCAATATATAATACATTGCATTGCTACAAGAAGAATATAGATATTACAGCTGTTGGGTGGTTCCATAAATTATGGATCATGTTGGGATCTTTCAATAACAAAATGGTGGTCCTATAATAGCAAGAAGAGATGGTTATGACAGCAAGGAAAGAGGCAGCTGAGTGAATGGAGATAGTAACACTAGCTCCATGGTGAATGGAGCTAGCCACCAACTCCTTGCTGGATGGAGCTAGCAACACTAGCTCCATGGTGAATGGAGCTAGCCATTATTCTTAACAGTAAGTGAGAGATCTATTAGCAAATTTCAAAGTGATGGTTATCAGTTTCACTTCCCCAAGACCCAATTTCTTGAATACCGAAAGAGGTATTACATCGATGCTAGCACCTAGATCACATAGTTCTTTATCAAAGGAAGAACAACCAATTATGCAAGGAAATGTAAAGTGCCTGGATCCTTTAACTTATGAGGAAGCTTCTTCCGAAGAACGTAGCTACATTTTTCTGTTAGCTTTACCATCTCACACTCCTCTAATTCCTCTTCTTTGACATTACCTCTTTCATAAATTTGGTATAATTCAGAATTTGTTCCAGTGCATTTGGAAAAGGGATCTTTATATGAATCTTATCGAAAATTTCTAGAAGTTGTACAAATTGTACATCAAGCTTCTTTTTTTTGAATCTTTGTAGATAATGGAGAGATGGTTTTATAATTGGTGGGTTTTCTGAAAAATGAAATTGAATTGGGCTAAGGAGCCTTCTTTGTTTTCTCTGCTTCAATTTTCCTTTCTTCAGCACGCTCTTCTTCTTCTTCTTCTTGATTAGAAACGTGTATAGAAATCAAAGATTCTTTAGACTTGCTATCTTCAATCTTTTTACCACTTCTCAGTGTGATGGCATTGCAATGCTCCTTTGGGTTTACCTCTGTATCATAAAGAAACTTTCTTTTTGGTTGAGAATTTATTGTAGTAGCTAGCTAACCAATCTGTAACTCATGAGATCTCATCATGGCCCCTATGTTGCTCATATAAGTCTCAAAGTGATTTAGTCACGACTCATCCTTGTTAAATCTCAACCTAGTCTCCGAAATAGAGGTTCCTATAAGATCTGCTAATGACGGTTTCTTTTCTGTAGTTTGATTATTGAACCCAATAGAGAGATTTTCATGATTTTGCAAACCTGGATGGTGATAATTTGACTAGTTATTTCTCTTTTGTCGAAATTTCAGTTGTGTACATATTGAACTGCTCATTCTCCATATCAGTCTCCTAGTGTGGCATAGAAACAGTTATAGCATACTCTACTTTTTGTTGAGTTTCCTATGTAGTTAATACAGCTATTGGCTAGTAAGCAATTATACTTCAGCTATAAGAGCAGTAACGAGATCACCTCATAAAGATGAGCAACCCTTTCTACACTTGAACGCTCACTTGGACATTGAAAAATATTGGTGGCCATTTCATCTAGCGAAGAATAAGCATCTTCTGCAGCCTTAGACATCAAGGTACCACGTGCAGTAACATCAACTATCTTCATGTCTGACCATTCAACCCATTATAGAATATCTAAATTGGCATACAAATCTAATAACCATGCTGATGACATTTTCCAAGTAACTCCTTGAATCTCTCACACGTCTCATAAAATGATTCAAAGTGGTAATAGTACTAGATTATATCGATTGAAGTCATTCCCTTGCTTTATCCCTCAAGGAGAAATGAAGCAAACACAGTCTAATTGTGTCTTCGGTAACACTATTCATCTTTACCATATCAATGGACATTTGGAATTTTTAATGGAGATCATCCAAACTAATTCTGCTGCACATTGCTAATCATTACGGGCTTCAGTTCATATTTATTCGCAGCAATAGTTTGATGGACGATATCATAGTAGTTATCATTGACTACTGGTCAGACGTAATATGGAATAACCTGCTATTGTTGGTTGTCGTTAGCAGCCATTGCTTCAATTTCGTTTATTCTTCTAGCCCTTATTCTCCGATTTTTTCTTCGATATCAAGATCGAATGGTAGTAATTTAAAACTTCTCGATCTTTGCATAAATTGCTGAAATGCCAACAAACAAACAATTAAAACTAAAGAAACCTAAATTAAAATCAAGGTTAATTAGTACAAATATTAGGAAAAATAAAATCAATGGATCCCCAACAACGACGTCAAAAACTTGTTGTCAGAATTATATCGCAAGTGTATGGTGTCAAGTTTTATAGTATAAGGATGAATTAGGATGTCAAATCCATAGAGATTGATGATTAAATTTCTATGAAGTATTATAATTTAAATAATCCTCGATATAAACAATCAATTTAATAGGATTACTGAAATTCAACTAGATCTAAATTGAAATTTAGATAAATCAATGATGGAATGACGAATCTTAAGGAATAAACAAGATGAAGAAAGCCTAGGGATTTTGATTTCATCTAACTATCAACTATGTCTTTTAATTCTCTATTTATCTCCAACTAATATAATCAAAGGACCCTATTATATGTCTTCTCTCTCTCTCTCTCTCTCTCTCTCTCTCTCTCTCTCTCTCTCTCTGAGTGGAAACTGTTCCTAAATTATGATTTCAATATCTCTATACCAAATCAAGAATATAAGAATTCATATGTTATATGGTTCTTTATAAAAAGTTTTAAATAGTTTATATTTTCTTTCGAAACCTATAGAATTCTAGGTTGTGTTATTCTATGATCACATCTAAAATTTCTTTCTCTCGAGTGTCGAATCTTAAATATCAAACCAATCAATTAATGGTCATTTAATTGAAAGCATTAAAGGCGGAATAACACAATTAAACTTGAGAATAAAACTTCAAGGAGAGATATTGAAGATCAAGACGTAGTATCAAATTAAGTTTTCATCAATCCCTTAGATAGATTACTTAGTTCATGACTGAAAAATAAAGAAAACTCAAGATCATAATCATAAACATGTAAGGGAAAAAGAGAAAAACTGTTCTGGAGTTCAATCAATCTTTTTTCTTGTCGTCTCTTCCTTCAATTGTTTTTTTCCCTTCAATTAGCCGTCCAAGAAGAGTCCCTAAAAATGCTCTAAAAGGTTCTATTTATCTGCGGCGCTGCTTAAGTAGCGTTGATGTGCTACTTTCTATCTTCTGTAACATTGAGGCACTGGTAGTGTGGTGCCTAGGCACTACAGTTTCTGTAAATTATTTATGTCTTCTGCAGCGCTAAGGCTCTAGTTATTTAGTACCTAGGCGATGCACTTTCTATCCATTTTTTGCCTTGTTAGCATGTTTTCAAGTCTTTGTATCCGCAATTCATATCACCATTACTCCTTGGCTTCCTAATTAGTCAAAGGATCATCTTTTTGTCACCATTTCACCTAACCTACAACAAAACACAAAAACGCACATCAAAACATCCTAAAACTCTTAAGATCAAATAAAACATCAAGCTTAAATGGTATTATTTGTATGCGTGAAATACACTCATCAACAAGAAAATGTAGACTTGGACCTATTTAGGGATATAAATGTTGGGACACTTCCAGAAATATCCTTAAATCTTTCCAATGCTTTTGAATAGCTCTCGGGATCTCTTTACTTGAAAGTATATATATATATATATATATATATATATATATATTTCATTTCTAATCTAATGAACTTGAGACGGTGGAAAGAATTCCAGCTCCTGTTTGAGCCACATTCTCATTTTCATTCTCATTCTTCTACTCATTTTCAACCACACATTTTTTAATAAAATAATATTTCCATCACATCAATAACTTTTCCTTCTTTTTCAACCACATATTCCCGATCACATAAAAAAAATGCATTCTTTCATAAAAAATGTGCATCAAACACACTCTCATTATGAATTTCTACACCATATTATTCCAAGAAACAATGCTCCCAGCGGAAGAGAATATAGCCAATCTCTTGCGCTATCCTTCAAGGTGTGAGAGAATAGACGTACTCGAGAGGCATCAACAGAAATTCCTTCATGATAATGACCTCATAAAGCATCATGAGAGCTTGAACATGTTCATGAGGACTCCCAATTGCTTTCCCAAAGAACTTGCTGTCTTGATGATTTTGAAACAAGTTGATGACCAAAATGGGTATTAGTCTACCCGAAAGGAGGATATATAATGGTAGGTTGCACATGAGCTTGCACATGAGCTGGAACAGGAATCATATAATCCCTAACTAATATGTCACCATCATTGGCAATTGCTCACGACTTAACTATAATTGTGGAATTGGTAGTAACTGAGCTTGATTTTGATTTTTAACCATGTCAATTTCCCTTTCTCTCTATTCTCTTCTTCTTTGCCTAAATGTCCTTTCAAGTACTGGATCTAATTGTAGGAGCTCAATTTTATCATAATCTTACATGAACTACTAAATAGTGCCTAAAAAGAAAATCAAACAAAAGAGAGATCATGTGTAGCGCCCCGAGTTCTGTTAACCCGGATTGCCACGTCATCGTCTTTTGCCCTAAATCAACTAAATAGATTCGCGGAAATAACTAAATTTTAAACATCACATTTATAATTGTAAAACCCTAACGGCAATAAAATTCATTTGATTAACTTAAGAAAATCGTTTAAATTTCAAAATGCGAGTTTAAAATAACGGAAATAACAAAATGAGTTCATAATGCATAAATTTCAAAAAAAAAGAAATAATAATAATTGCGATAATCAAATTTCGTGCCACCACTTCCCATCAATCACGATCGCCTCCGAAGTCTACAAATATTGTTAAAATAACGGGCTTCGAATTACTCAGTAGATTCATCGCCGATAATTAATTTATAGAATAATTGAATACACATTTATGCAATATACAACGTGATATCATCATCATCTTTGGCTTATTTTCTTGAAAATCATAGGCTCTTTACAATCATGGGCTGTGGGTAGTCTTTCTCGTGCATTTAAAGCACATAAGTTATGCATAACATTCTCATCTTATCTCATAAGAGATTCTCTTCTTTCTCATGCAAATAAGCATACAAGTTATAGCAAGTATAACAATATCATATATCTCATATGACATATTATCTTCTCATGCATTAAAGCATATAATTCACGTAAATTCACATAAGACATGCAATTATAATTTAAACTAATTAATGGTGACGAGTTTATCTCAAATATTTCAAGTTGCGTGAAAAGTGGAGTGGGGAGTAATCTCAATCTCCTAATCGTCCGTACGTTTCGTCTAGCCAAAAATAGAAATTCGGTTTGAATTAGTATTTCGAAATTTTAAAGTCTTAAAACGATAAAATAAAGTTTAGGGATCTAATTGGATATTTATTAAAATTGAATTTGACAAATCTCAGGGCTAAAAATACTATTTTCAAAGTATTGGGGCTAAATGTGAAAAATAAGAACTCTAGGGACTTAATTGAAAACTATTGAAACTGAAAATCAAAGTTTAAGGGCTGAAATTGAACTTTTACAAATTAGGGACTAAACTGTAAATATATTAAAACTGAAAATAAAACTAAAAGAGCTGAAATAGACTTTTGATAAATTAGGGACTAAATTGAACATTTTCTAAAACTGAAACTAAAATTACAGAACTAAAATTGAAAATACTCAAACTTAAGGATTTAAATAAAACACTTTAAAAATGTGGGGGCTAGGGCTATAATTTTCCCAAAATCCAATTAAAACAAAATAAATAAAAACTAAATCGTTGGGACTAAATTAAAACACTTTTAAACTTAGGGGCTTAGGGCTAAAATTTCAAAAATCAAAAATTAAAACAAAAATTTTCTCTCTCTCTCACATTCACGTCTGAAAGAGACTGTGTGGTGATGGGAGGGACTTCGCCCCTCCCCTGATTCCACCACCGACCAGCGGTCTGTGGCAGCCCACTACTGTGGTGGCGCCGGTAACGGGGCAAAAGGTGGGGGGGGGGGAAGGAAGTTTTCATTTGGGCGAATGGTTCGAAAATGGGGCTCGAATTTTCGCTCGGGTTTTCTCCTTGGTGGCAATAAATTGAGGTAAGTTATGGGTTACTTTTTTTCTTGGTTTTGGTAGTTGTCTTATGTTGGTTTCTGAGGTGTGGTTGCCGATTTTGGGGTGGGCTGCTTAGGTGTCGATTTTGAGGGTGATAATGGTGGTGGTTTTGGAGTTCGGTGTTGAGCTTGTTTTGTTGTGGTTTGTGGTGGAGTGTGGTGGTGGTCTCGGTCTTGAGCTGTGGCGGTTTGGGGTTGCAGCTTGGTGGTGAGCTGCTGGGTTTGCTGTGTTGGTTTGGTGGTGATGTTGGGTGAGTTGAAAATGGTGGTTTGAGACTGGTGTTCGAAGCAGTGGGTTTGGCTGTAAACTTGGGTGGTTCGATTGGCAGTGAGGTGGTGGTTTGGTGCAGGCTGCTGGGCGTTGATTTTTGTGCTGGTGAAATTCCAGCTTGCTGATGCTAGAAATTGTTCTAGCATCAATGTGAGTTGAGATTGTTGTTGATGCTAGAAATTGATGTTCTAGCATCAATTAGAATTTCCAAAATGAGGGAGATGATCCTTACCAAAATGTTGGTCTGGTGAGGTGAGGAGTGGAGTGAAATGAGGGAAATAAAATAGTAAATTTTAGGGCACAATTCCCTAGGTAATAATTGGGCCAGAAAGTTGGGCCTAGAATTTGGGTTGTAGTGTATTACAATTGAATTTAAGATTGGACTTAAATAAAATGGACTAAATAAATTGGATTTTAAATAATAAAATTAGGGTACTAATAATTATTAAAAAATAAATTTGATTCGAAAAATTTAAATTCATTTACAACGGCTAGACGAACACGTTCTCACTTTAACGTTAGGGTTTAGCGATACGTTTTTCGAAGAAAAATTTTATTTTATTTAAAAGTTCTCGATCGCTACAACCTTACCTCCTTAAAATAATTTCGTCTCGAAATTTAAACTTACTTGATCTAAAATATCTGGATACTTAGCCAGAATTTCTTCATCTTTCTCCCAAGTAGCTTCATCGCTATCCTCTCTACCCCATTGGACTTTAACTAAAGGAATCTCTTTGTTTTTTAAGACATGGACTTTTCTCTCTATATTGCACATAGGCGTTTCCTCATAAGACATATTCACTTGAATCGAAATAGTCTGAAAATTTACCACATGACTCGGGTCGTGGATATATTTCCTTAATAAAGAAACGTGAAAAACATTGTGTACGGTCGAGAGCTCGGGTGGTAATGCCAAACGATAAGCCACGTTACCTACTTTCTCTAAGATCTCGAATAGTCCGATAAAACGAGGTCTTAACTTCCATCTCTTGCCAAAACGAATAGTTCCTTTCATAGGGGTTACTTTCAAAAATACTTTCTCTCCAATTTCAAACTCTAAGCATTTTCTCCTTTGATCGGCATAGCTTTTCTGTCTATCTTGGGCGGCTCTGATTCGTAATCTGATCTTCTCAATAGCCTCAACTGTCTTCTCAATCAGTTCTGGGCCTAAAATTCTTCTCTCGCCTACTTCATCCCAATAGACTGGTTGTAATGCCCCGAAAAATTTTCATAGAATATAATTTAAATTCTATGTGCTATATCTTGATGTTTTGAAAGTTAGAGACTAAAATGACGTATAGCGATTTCAATTTTTTTTGGGTAGTATATTTTAGATTTTGACCGAGTAATGATAAGTGCATAAATACTGGTCTCGTTAGATAGATCGTAAATAGTTATACACTTTAGGCTCGAGAAAAAGTGAATTTGGATTAGCGAAGCCAAAGATGTTGAGATTGAAAGATATTGTTTGATTTGTATTTTAATTAGATTAATTGATAAGATTATAAACTTAATGGCCGACATGTGTAAGGAAAGTTGGGGAAATTAATAATTGATTTTGTCAAATTAAGGAAGAAAATATTATAATAATAAATGAATGGAAAGAGAGAAAGTGTGCCTCGTGATGTGTTAAGTTTGTTTTCTGTTTTATTCTATTTTATATTCTTTAGTTGGCATTGATTTGACAATGTGTGAGAATCTTAGATTAATAAGATTTGGTCAATATTTAGTTTCCTTTATCCTTATCAATTACATTATTCCACTCTCACACGTTTCCCACTCATGCACCGATTACTAGGTTATTATTGCCTATGTATGTAGGCACATTATAGTACAGGGAACATACACAAAAACTATATTTTTACGCACAGAACACACAAGCAGAGGCAGATTGGTTTGGAACATGATTTTGAGTTTTCATCTTTCAAGGAATTATTTAAATTAAAAAGGTAGGATTACAAGGTGTAAGTGGTTTGTCCCGTTAAATTTTATTTCTTCATGTTGATGAATTTCATGCTTATGAAAGTTGTGATATGATATGATATGCTATGATGTTGCCATACGGTACCAAAGTTATGATATGATATGAGTTCTTACCGGTTACTAAAGATATGATATGACGGTATGATATTTTCGACGCATGACACCATTAATCGTATCCTACTAAGTATTTTCAAGTATTCACCATTTTCCTACATCTTACAGGTTAGATCGGGTCGTTGGTTGGCGGGTGGTGAGGTGCAGTCGTTGTGCCAAGATTTATGGAACTCAATAAAAAAAATAATCCGGTGTAACAAGTCCTTATTTCTTTTATTTCAACAATTCCTTAGTTTTATGGATTTTTACTTGCGAATTTAAAATCTGTTTTTATTGAGTACTAAGTTCAAGACTATGTTATGGTTTATTAGTGGAGCATGCATTTATTTATTTCATTAATCAAATATGATATGCATGTTTTTATTGATTATTAGTTTTTATTAATTAAATTGTGCTCGTATAAATTCCATATTTTTACACCTTTAAAGCTAAAATTTATAGTTAGTAGCGATTTGAAAACTAAATTTTTGGGTCGTTACACTGGTGATCGACATCGTCGTTCATAAAGTGCCTCATACGGTGCCATACCAATAGTAGCCTGAAAACTATTATTGTAGGCAAACTCTATTAATGAAAGATGATTATCCCAATTACCACTTAAGTCTAGTACACAAGCTCTAAACATATCTTCCAGTGTCTGAATAGTGCGTTCAGACTGTCCATCTGTCCGGGGATGGTAAGTTGTACTAAAATTTAATTTAGTACCCATTGCAACATGTAAACTCTTCCAAAATCTCGAAATAAATCTTGGATCTCTATCGGAGACAATGGAAGCTGGTACTCCATGAAGTCGAACAATCTCTTTAACATACAATTGGGCCAATTGATTCATATTTAGAGTCATTCTGATTGGTAGGAAATGAGCTGACTTCGTAAGTCGGTCTACAATAACTTAAATAGCGTCATTACCCTTTACTAATTTTGGTAACCCTGTCACAAAATCCATGGAAATTTTCTTCCATTTCCATTCTAGTATATCCAAGGGATTTAACAACCCTAATGGTCTCTGATGTTCAGCCTTTACCTGTTGACACGTCATGCATCGAGAGACAAACTTTGCAATGCAACCTTTCATGTTTCTCCACCAAAAGGTGTTGCGCAAATCACGATACATCTTTATCCCTCTTGGGTGGCATGCATATGGTGCTGAATGAGCTTCTATCAAAATCTCATTTTGGATATGTTCGTCCTTCGGCACACAGAGACGTCCTCTGAATATAAGTGCCTTATCAGAGGCAATCTAGAAACCTATTCTCTTACCAGTTCCAACTTCGGATCTAATTTTTTCCAAGAATTTATCTCCAGCTTGAGCTGTTATAATCCGACCTATCAAGTCTGGTTTAACGCTCAGATTTGCCAATGTAGAAGATCGTTGGACTAATGGGGTTCACACTTCGATTCTTAGATGCCTCAAATCTAGAATCAACTGATCTTGCGACGTTCCCAAAGCTGATAACTGTCCAGCGTTCTTTCTGCTCAAGGCGTCTGCAACCTTATTTGCTTTACCCGGGTGGTAAAGAATGGTGTAGTCATAATCCTTTACCAGCTCTAGCCATCGTCGTTGTCTCATGTTTAGTTCCTTCTGAGTGAAGAAATACTTGAGACTCTTGTGATCGGTGTAAATCTCACATTTACTCCCATACAGATAGTGTCGCCAAATCTTAAGAGCGTGCACAACAGCTGCAAGCTCTAAATCATGTGCCGGGTAATTCTTTTCATATGGTTTCAACTGTCTTGAGGCATATGCTATCACCTTGCCATTCTGCATCAAAACACAGCCTAACCATGTTTGGATGCATCGCTGTAAATAACGAAACCATCAGACCCATCTGGTATCGGCAGCACTGGTGCTGAGACAAGTCTGTTCTTAAGTTCCTGAAAGCTTTGTTCACACTGTTCTGTCCACTGAAACTTAACTCCCTTTCTGGTCAACTGAGTCATAGAACCTGCTATTTTAGAGAAGCCCTCTATGAATCGCCGATAATATCCAGCTAATCCAAGAAAACTTCTCACATCTCCAACATTTGCAGGTGTTGGCCAATTCGTTACAGTTTCAACTTTAGAAGGATCAACCTCGATGCCTTTAACTGTAACAATGTGACCCAAGAAACCTACTCTCTTAAGCCAAAATTCACATTTCTTGAACTTGGTGTATTACTTTTCTGCTCTCAGCGTTTCCAACACAATCCTCAAATGTTCTTTATGTTGTGCGGAATTCCTGGAGTAGATCAGTATATCATCGATAAAAACAATAACGAATTTATCAAGATACTGATGGAAAACTCCGTTCATCAAATCCATGAATATTGCAGGTGCATTCGTGAGGCCGAAAAGTATCACTACGAACTCATAATGTCCATATCGGGTCCTGAACGCCGTCTTTGGTACGTCAGCTGGCGAAACCTTTAGCTGATGGTACCCATATCTCAAATCAATCTTCAAATAGATTGCAGTACCTTTCAATTGATCGAATAAGTCTTCGATCCTGGGTAGCGGATACTTATTCTTTATCATCAACTTGTTAAGTTATCGATAGTCAATGCACATCCTCATGCTTTCATCCTTCTTCTTCACAAATAGAACATGTGCTCCCCATGGAGATACACTTGGCCTGATGAAGCCCTTCTCGAGTAATTCTTCTAACTGCACCTTCAGTTCTTACAACTCCTTCGGCGCCATTCGGTACGGAGCCTTAGAAACAGGGGCAGCTCCCGGTAGCAAATCAATGGAAAATTCCACTTGCCTATCTGGCGGAGTACCTGGTAGATCGTCTGGGAAGACATCACCGTACTCACGTACTACTGGCACTGAATCCAGAGTAATCTCCTCTACGGGTTTGTCTTGAAGACTAACCAAATAGCCATGACAACTATCCTTGGCTAATAGCTTCTCCGCTTGTAAAGCCGAGATCAGGTGAGGAAGTGCCTTTATCCTCGTCCCATAAAACCTGAATACTTCTTTACCATATTTACGAAAAATAACCTCCTTCTCGTGGCACATAATTGCGGCACGGTTGGTGCTGAGCCAATCCATATCTAGAATAATATCGAAATCTTTCATTCGGATAATATTCAAGTCTGCCTCCAAAACTTGACCATAAAAATCTATTTGTACTGCCTTGACTATCTTATTAGTATCGATAGTCTCCTCACGGCAAACTAACTTCAAAGGTACTACCAGTCTCTATGCCTATTAAGTTCAGTCTTTCCAAGCATGCATCGGATATAAACGAGTGTGTGGCTCCCGAGTCTATAAAGACATATACGGATATCCCGGAAATAGATAGTATACCTGATATCATATTAACATGCTTAAGATGGGAAGGAAAATACAGTATGAATGCGGTTAAGACATGTACAAGAATACCAGTTTAACTAGTATACCTGCGATCACGTCGGAATCCTCTGCGGCATCCATAGCGAACACTCTGGCTTTCCCTTTTCGATTCTAGTCTGGGTTCATCCTCTAATTGGAACCCTGGGCAGACGCAGGATGATAGTTTGATGCAAAGTGACCCGACTGGTCACACTTATAGCAGACACTCTTTCCAAAAAGGCATTCTCCTTTATGCATCCTCTGGCACTTAGGGCAGGGTGAGATGAAATTGGTCATCTGTTTCCCTGTTGGTCCCGGAGTCGGCCTCTTAGCGAATGCCAGATTCCGGTTCTGATTTTGGTTCGGAGTTTGGTTGCGACTCGGACCTTGCCATTTCCTCTTTCCCTGATTTCTCTGCTTATAATGATTTCCTTGGTTTCCCGTTCTCCCACCGGCATAGGCTACCGCTTGAGCCTTCTTCACTACTTCTCAGTAGGTTGGCAGCTCGTGTGAACTGACAATTTGTCTAACATCCGAGAGTCGTGCCTTCTTGAATTCCGTCTCCACCAGATGTGAAGCATAGCGTGACGTTCCTCAAATCTTCTCTCATACTCAGTTATGTCCGTATCACCTTGTACCAGTCGCAAGAATTCAGCCTCTTTGTAATCTCTGAGAGCTTGTGGGAAGAACTTGTCCCTGATCTCCTCCTTGAAATCATCCCAAGTCAGGGCTGCTTGTTGTTCTTCGCTCCTTGTGCTGGGATGCTGATTCCCACCAAAATCCCACTCTTCCAACCAACATGAATTCTGCACAGCCTATCTTCCTGTATTCAGGGTAGGATATGTGCCTGAAAATCTTTTCAATGGTCTGGAGCCACTCTTCTACTGCCAGTGGCCCATTTCCGCTATCAAACGTAGGTGGGTTGTACTTTCTGAACTGTTCAATTACCGGTACAATGGGGTTGGAGTTAACCGGCGGTGGAAACTGTCTCATTTCTTGCACAGCTCTGAGTAATTCTCTGATAACATCGGCTTGGTTCGATGGTGCCATAACCTTCATAAATTTAAAGGCAGTTCGTCATAGTTGACTAGGCGTACTAACAACGCGAACAATAAAGATATCTCGTAAGACGGAAATTAAGATTCAAATATCATTTCATTCATATTTCAACTTCTTTTCATCTAGATACATCGGATAGCGTGTATGCCAACATTTGATTAAGACAAAATGTCAACCCTACTCTAACTCCTATCATCTATTATCCTTCGGTCACGCATGATTCGGTGTCCGAGAATTCTCCCAGGGCTGGATCTGCGTCTTCCTCTGGTTCTTCTTCTTCTTCTGGGTCTTCTTCGGGATCTTCTTCTTCTTCTGGGTCTTCCTCGGGATTGCCCTCGGGTGCTAACTCATCTTCTTGCACCTGTTCGGACTCGAGCATTGGCTCATGTTTTGGCTCCCCTTCAAGTGCAACCCCAAAACGGTGCTCAAAGTACATGAGCCAATATGCTACGAATCTCATGCAGGTGTCATACTCCATATCCACATTGGGTGACACAAGAGCATCATTATATATACTACGAGCTACCTCTGCGTGGTCTCCTCGAAAAGTCGAGAGTAAGTGGTGGATCGATCGGAGATTACTGGTCACGTAGCCATGTTGTATGGCCCGGTCACGGACGATATTCAGCTGCTCCACGTGTTGAGCAATCGTCCAATCAAGTCTAGGTCTGAATCGATTATAGTCTCTAATGGCTTGTTCTGTCTCACTAGGTGTATTTCTACGAATTGGTGTCATATCCTATACCAATTATGCAAAATCCAATTAGGCGGGGTAATTCATCTCTCTTAGTTAAAATTACGAGGACGTAAAAGAAATTTAAAACTCTTTCAAATTATGCTCGTACTCGTTTTTCTTTCTAATTCGGATACACTTTTTTCCTCTTTCTTCTAAATCTCATAAATCGTTACAATAGGTATCTGAAATAAAATAACGTTAAACTTCATAAACTTCTTTACCTTCAGAATCAGCGGATCGGATGATGGCAGTGACAACTTTCATTAAGGTTAATTTAAACAAATAATAATTTTTTTATTTTTCATTTTTCATTTTATTTATTTATTTTTTAAAATTTTGCCAGTCTACAGAAACGCAGACCGGCTCTGATACCAAGCTGTAGCGCCCCGAGTTCTGTTAACCCGGATTGCCACGTCATCGTCTTTTGCCCTAAATCAACTAAATAGATTCGCGGAAATAACTAAATTTTAAACATCACATTTATAATTGTAAAACCCTTACAGCAATAAAATTCATTTGATTAACTTAAGAAAATCATTTAAACTTCAAAACGCGAGTTTGAAATAACGGAAATAACAAAATAAGTTCATAATGCATAAATTTCAAAAAAATAATAATAAGTGCGATAATCAAATTTCGTGCCACCACTGCCCATCAATTACGATCGCCTCCGAAATCTGCAAATATTGTTAAAATAATGAGCTGAGTATTTCAAAGAAATACTCAATAAACTCATCGCCGATAATTAATTTATAGAATAATTGAATACACATTTATGCAATATACAACGTGATATCATCATCATCTTTAGCTCATTTTCTTGAAAATCATAGGCTCTTTAAAATCATGGGCTGTGGGTAGTCTTTCTCGTGCATTTAAAGCACATAAGTTATGCATAACATTCGCATCTTATCTCATAAGAGATTCTCTTCTTTCTCATGCAAATAAGCATACAAGTTATGGCAAGCATAACAATATCATATATCTCATATGACATATTCTCTTCTCATGCATTTAATTATATAATTCACGTAAATTCACATAAGACATGCAATTATAATTTAAACAAATTAATGGTGGTGAGTCTACCTCAAATATTTCGAGTTGCGTGAAAAGTGGAGTGGGGAGTAATCTGAATCTCCTAATTGTCCGTACGTTTCGCCTAGCCAAAAATAGAAATTAGGTTTGAATTAGCATTTCGAAATTTTAAAGTCTTAAAGCGATAAAATAAAGTTTAGGGATCTAATTGGATATTTATTAAAATTGAATTTGACAAATCTCAGGGCTAAAAATACTATTTTCAAAGTATTGGGGCTAAATGTAAAAAATAAGAACTCTAGGGACTTAATTGAAAACTATTGAAACTGAAAATCAAAGTTTAAGGGCTGAAATTGAACTTTTACAAGTTAGGGACTAAACTGTAAATATATTAAAATTGAAAATAAAATTAAAAGGGCTGAAATTATAACTTTTAGAAGTTAGGGAGTAAGCTGTAAATATATTAAAACTGAAAATAAAACTAAAAGGGTTGAAATTATAACTTTTACAAGTTAGAGACTAAACTGTAAATATATTAAAACTGAAAATAAAACTAGAAGGGCTGAAATAGACTTTTGATAAATTAGGAACTAAATTGAACATTTTCTAAAACTGAAATTGAAATTACAGAACTGAAATTGAAAATACTCAAACTTAAGGATTTAAATAAAACACTTTAAAAATGTGGGGGCTAAGGCTATAATTTTCCCAAAATCCAATTAAAACAAAATGAATAAAAAGTAAATTATTGGGATTAAATTAAAACACTTTTAAACTTAGGGGCTTAGGGCTAAAATTTCAAAAATCAAAAACTAAAACAAAAATTTTCTCCCTCTCTCTCATTCACGTCTGAGAGAGAAAGTGTGGTGATGGGAGGGGTTCCACCACCGACCGGCTGTCGGTCGGTGGCAGCGCCACCACTGTGGTGGCGTCGGTAATGGGGCAAAGGTGGGGGGGGGGGGGAAGGAAGTTTTCATTTGGGCGAATGGTTCAAAAATGGGGCTCGAATTTTCGCTCGGGTTTTCTCCTTGGTGGCAATAAATTGAGGTAAGTTATGGGTTACGTTTTTTTCTTGGTTTTGGTAGTTGTCTCGTGTTGGTTTTTGAGGTGTGGTTGCTGATTTTGGGGTGGGCTGCTTAGGTGTCGATTTTGAGGGTGATAATGGTGGTGGTTTTGGAGTTCGGTGTTGAGCTTGTTTTGTTGTGGTTTGTGGTGGAGTGTGGTGGTGGTCTCGGTCTTGAGCTGTGGCGGTTTGGGGTTGCAGCTTGGTGGTGAGCTGCTGGGTTTGCCGTGTTAGTTTGGTGGTGGTGTTGGGTGAGTTGAAAATGGTGGTTTGAGACTGGTGTTCGAAGCAGTGGGTTTGGCTGTAAACTTGGGTGGTTCGATTGGCAGTGAGGTGGTGGTTTGGTGCAGGCTGCTGGGCGTTGATTTTTGTGCTGGTGAAATTCCAGCTTGCTGATGCTAGAAATTGTTCTAGCATCAATGTGAGCTGAGATTGTTGTTGATGCTAGAAATTGATGTTCTAGCATTAACTAGAATTTCCAAAATGAGGGAGAGGATCCTTACCAAAATGTTGGTCTGGTGAGGTGAGGTGTGGAGTGAAATGGGGGAAATAAAATAGTAAATTTTAGGGCACAATTCCCTAGGTAATAATTGGGCCAGAAAGTTGGGCCTAGAATTTGGGCTGTAGTGTATTCCAATTGGGTTTAGGTAGATTGGACTATTAAGATTGGATTTAAATAAAATGGACTAAATAAATTGGATTTTAAATAATAAAATTAGGGTACTAATAATTATTCGAAAATGAATTTGATTCAAAAAATTTAAATTCGTTTACAACGGCTAGATGAACACGTTCTCACTTTAACGTTAGGGTTTAGCGACACGTTTTTCGAGATGTAATTAATAGCCAAAAACAACTAAAAAATATTTCAAATCTAAAACGAATCAATAAATTCACGTTAAACACTTTATTCTCCAAAAATTGTGCCAAAAACTTGTTCGTACGGAACCCTCAGACACGATATCATTGATAAGTAATAATTTAGTGAGTAAAAGAGTATCGCCCACGATGAATAAACTTTAAATTGAATTGTAGTAATCCACTACAAATTTTGAATTTGCTAACATAAAAGAAAGTTATTTATTTATATCTAAATTATTCAACTATGTATATATGATTATTTTTAACTGAATATGTGAATGCATGTGTTGGAATCCGAATTTACCTATTGTTATCTTCATTTTCAATTCTCGAGCTATGTAATTGATTTATGTATTCATGATAATCGACAATCCAAGTTTATTTAACTATCTCTCCCGAGATAAGTTAAATATATTCTAAGTATGACATGATCATTCCTATTTCGAATTCATATGCAAACTAACACATTCAATTACATAATTATCTACATGATTACACACGACATATATATTATTCGTAACATCTATTGTTTGTGTGTTGAAATTGTAAAATTCTAAACCTATTGTAAACCTCACAACATTATAACAAGTAATTAATTAATTAATTAATAGGTGAACAAACAATTAGATAATTCAACGAAGTATACAAGATCAATCAAGAGCGTAAATTAACTAAACTATTTTATCTTTAAATTAAAAAATAATATGGCTCATCTTCATAACAATACAAAAGAGATCTAGACTATCATGTTTTTAAAGATAAAACAACAAAATAATTTAAAAATCATCACTCGAATTTTATAAATACAAGAAGGAAATGTGAAATCTATTTCGTGTTCTTGATTTTCAATCTCAATGTTTGATTCTTCAAGTTCTCGATGTTTCTTGATTTGACGTGCTAAATTTAATCTTCTCTTCAAAAGATGGTGAATTGACTAATCATTTCTTGATAGATTTTATGATATGACGTGATTTGAGAGGTTAAATAGAGATTCCTTAAATATTAGCCCATCTTTTGTACTTACAGCCATCAAATTTAGTGTGTGTTTGGTAGGGATTTTTTGGAGGAAGAATTGATTTTGAATAGTGATATGATGGGAAATATGTGGTTGAAAAAGAAGATAAGATTATTGATGTGATAGAAAATATTATTTTATTGAAAAATGTGTGGTTGAAAATGAGAATTGATTTACTGTTTAAAATGAGAATTGGTACCAAATATAGCCTTAGATCAAAAAATGTGTCTATAGTTACCAAAAAGAGTTTTTGCCATAGATGGAAACCGCCAGCTGACCAACTTTAGACCCATGCGTGCACATAGTCTAGTGCTTGCTCAGGCATATCTTAGCCATGTGGGCTGCAGATTCTGTAGAAGAAGATGCCAGATAACTTTGGGGCCATTTACAATTTGGTCTTTGAGCTTTCTTCAAAGTATGAATTGGTCATTTTCTTGTGCAATCTCAATCCTAAATCTTCTTTTATCATCCAATTGACTCCCTAAATTCTCCAATTATCGATATGTGGTCCGAATCAACTTTTGAATGTTTGCATTTTGGCACCCGAACTTTTGGAATTTCTCCATTTTGCTCAAATTTTATTCATTTTCTTCAATTTCATCTTTTAGCACCGAGTTTCACCTAATAAACAAAATAAATAAGAGATTAGCTATAATTCGTCAAAAGAACTCCTAGATGTTTATATTTAACGGCTTAGATAAATGTATAAATTCCACTTATCACAATCTTTTAGATCTATTTCTATATATATTGATTTCTAAGATATAAACTGCTTCTCCTATATCTTTCATGAAAAATTATTTGACAACTATATTTTTACCGATTGAAATATATGGAGATCGTTTCACATTAATAATATGTAATCTACAAATAATATTATGAATATAATAACGCTCCTATTTGTCTTCTTGTAAACATACTTGAACCATATCGTATTAGCGACTTTTGATGGAGTAACATCTTAACATCATCAAAGTATGAATGTCCTCGTATAAGGTAATATGATTTCTCAAGTCGATGGACCAATTCACTATCGAACGTTAGAGATTAATATTCGACACTCAGATAGTTATTCATGTGAAATCTCTGCAGTGGATTTCCAATATTTTGTTCTCTTAATAAAACATTCACACCCACTATTTAAATGTCATTATATTTTAATTTATGAGATCAGCTACTCACTTCATAAATGAGAAATATCATACATGTTGATTTATTCGTAATAATGATATACATATCTCATTATTATTTATGATCACGAATAATTTAAGATTTACTTATATGTAATTTGTACATCTCAATCACAATTTTTTATGATTAACAAGTTATAAAAATTTGAATTTACAAACTCTATTAATTTAATTTATCAAAATAATAATAATTAAATTAAATAATAAATATATCATAAATAAAAATACATTCACGTCCAAAATTATTTGTACTTAGAGTATTTTCAAGTGACTCTTTTTTAAATAACATATTCTACAATTTATAGAGTATCTATAAATTTAGAGAATAAAAATTTTTAAATACTCCAACAAGTTTTCTATATATAATACTTTATTTTACTACTTCCAAAAAATAGTTATTTTTTCCATATATTTTATTTTCACTAGGTTTCCTACAAATTTTTATATTATTTTTTCTCTATTTAAAATTAAAATAGTTCGAATGTATTTAATTATAGATAGTGAGTTTAACTATTCAAAAAGTCAAACCCACATTTTAAATTAAAATGTTAATTTAAGAGATTCTTATTGCATAATGTTGAGGTTTGTCTATTTAAAATAGAGAGTATGTTATGTAGGGCTAGGTGTGAGTTGAGTTGAGTTGGGTTGGGTTGGGTCGATCTTTTATCCAACCCATCATGAGCGGTTTTGATCTAAAATCAAATCAATCCAATCCAATCCATTATTGATATAAACCTAATCCAACCCAAACCAATCAAGCTTAGGTCGATTTGGGTTGAGTTGTTGGTTTGGGCTTGGGCCCAATTTAAGTTGGATTCAATTATATATATTTCTTTTGGGTACTTACAAAAATACCCTTAAAATTAGGGATGTTTTGAAAAATCATATGAAAGGTTTTTAGGAAATAAAAAATACTGTGTAAAATGAAAAGTGACACAATGTCACTTTTTTATTTTTTATTTTTAAAAAGTGACACGAACTCAAAAAAAGTGATAAAACTAAAAAAAAAGAAGTGACATTCTCAAAAAGTGATACAAACTCAAAAAAGTGACAAACTCAAAAGAAGTGACAAATACCAAAATAACACCATTCATTTGTGTAGCACCAGTAATCTTTTTTTTTTTTTATCTTCTTAAAAAGTGACAAAAACTTAAAAGGTGACAAAATTAAAAAAAGTGACATAATAATTGATGAGCAACTTTGACATCCCTAAATGGTAATATATAAAATTAAGTAAGTGAGTGTGACACTTTTTACGAAAATTTCAAAAAGTGATAAACATTCAAAAAGTGTTAAAACACTAATCAAAACCTTAGAACCAGTTTAATAAAGTGACGATTAAAAAAAAGTGACAAAATACCAATCAAAACTTTGGAATCCATTCAATAAAAGAAATATTTGCATCTATGTCATTTCCAGACCTCAAAATCACTCAACTTTCCCATTCTCTTCAATTATACCATCTCGATTTTTCATAAAACCATTTTTTGTACTTCAACTACAATCAATTCAATCAACAACTTGCCTTCCACGGATAATATGCAAATCAAATATTTTAAACTATCAGAACTTTGACAATGCAAAAACAGAAAATTCCTAGCTAGACATTTCATCAAACGAAAAAGAAGCATCCCACAAACCACATGTTGAACTTGAATTTTCAGAGACAGGGCAACGATTGCAACCCGAAGATTAGGCCTTCTTGGGAGATTTAGTTGCCTTGGTAGGGGATTTCGCATGCTCCTTTCTGGCCTTCTCAGATTTCTTAGGCAGAAGTATCAGATTGATGTTCGGAAGAACTCCTCCATAAGCAATTCTCACTCTGGCTAGAAGTTTTCCGAGCTCCTCATCATTCTTCACGGTGAGTAGCACATGCCTTGGTATTTTTTCTTGTTATCTTTGGCTGCGTTGCCAGCCAATTCCAAAACCTGAACACAATTTCAATGAATTCACATTTTTTGTTCAAGATTATAAATTCATCTATATTTTGCGTGTTTACGATGATGTTTTGTTTAATATTACTCTTGTAATTGAGATTAGAGAGATTAGGACTTATGTAATGAATCTAAAGTTGACCCTAAATCCAAGTACTTAATCTAATTTCTCCAAAAGTAATCATCCACACAACAGAGAGATATTGGCTCATGTAATTCAAGAAAACCAACTCAAATCAAACACAAATTTTAACAAAACTCACAAAGTGCATAATTATTCAGCAAAAAAATCACATTTACAACAATAATACATATGGAATTTGAAATGAGTGCACATCCTGTGATGAAAAGGGTTTTTATACCTCAGCAGCAAGGTACTCAAGGACAACAGCCATATAAACCGGAGCTCTGGTACCGACACGCTGCGAATAGCGACCTTTCTTCAAGTACCGACTGATCCTGCCAACCGGAAACTGTAGACCTATCTTCACGTAGCGAGAAACTGGCTTCTTCTTGGGGCCACTGCCCCTTCTCCTCTGGCTCCCTTCTTCAGTTTACCACCCAGTTGAAGAGTGGGTTTGTGCTCAAAGGAAGATTGGATTTTAGGTTTAAGACGTATTAATTATGGGTAGAATTGTTTAATTAATTTTAAAAGGGTATTATTCAATTTAATTAGTTTAAGAGGGCATTGGGCCTAATTTTCCCTACATTTTTGTAACAACCCGAATTTTCAAATGTAAATTTTATAACTTAAGTTGTGTCGCTACGACATCTCCGTCAAATTTTAGAAATTATTTTACGTCCGTTGAGTCGTCTAGCAAAACATTTATTATAAGGATTCAAAACGATTTTAATCTTAAAAATTCTATATTTCTTTATTGGGTCGAATTTTACACCACATCTATTTTAAATTACTCTGGGTCCAATATTCTTCGTCGACCCAAGTTTAAGTCCATTAACAGCCCAATCAAGTGTCCAAATTCTAGAGCATAGGTTTGTATGACTCAATTGTGTCAAAAACCTAAAATCTAATCAATTTCATCCCCAAAAAAAAAAAATATTTCTCTCACGGCTGATACTCAACAGGAAATCTAGACATTCAACTAGGTAAATTCTCCAATATTGGAACAATTATTTTCCTTAGATTTCATCATCATCAGCTTCTAATCCACGTTTTCACTACACAGTTCTTCGTCCTTCAAAATTCACGCTACAAACATAGAACCTGTTATTCATTCTCAGCAAACAATCTATTCGGGTAACTACTTTGAAACTGATTTTCAATTTTCGAAATTCCATAGTCTATGTTCTTCTCAATATATTCATACATGAAAAAAAAAAAAGAGGAAAAACTGCAGAAAACGAAATCCATGAGATTTAATGTCATACTCCATATCTCTATACCTTGCTCTTGCCATTAGACTTCCTCCTTCGGCATCAATTTCGGTTGGTAAGCATTACAATGTGAAAACCCAATTTTGGAATCATGTCTTCTTCGAACCAGCAGCTCCAGACGTGAAATTATGATTTGGGAATGGGTTTGTTATAAATATGGGAATTTCATTTTTAAATCCTCAACTTTGATCAAAAGTTTAAGTTAGTCCCCTATTTGATTTTAATTCTTTTACTAGCCCTAAAGTTTATGTATTCTTCAAATTAATTACAAAATATTTTCTAATTTTATCATCTTGGTCCTAAACATTCTAATTTTGATTATTAGACCCTAAATATTTAAAAAATTATCAAATTACTCATTTATTCACTTTCAAAAAGTTCAATCAAGTCCCTAAAAATTTTAAAACATTAATTAGGATTTAGTATCCTAAATTATATTAATTTTGTTCTTGCCAGACGAGGTCGCGAGAAAAGTTTAAAGTACGGTAATATCACATCAGTTCAATTTCAAGAAAATTTTCAAAACTTTGAGGTGAGGTTTACGTTTAAGCAATTGTGATTATGTTTGTCCATGTTAATTCTTGATGTGTGATTTTGATTGTGATAAAATGCTTATACATATGAAAAGGTTGTCGGACCGTAAATAGGTCGGGGATCGAAAGTGGGTCCTTGGGGGTGTCCCACAGTGCAAAATTGTTATGCGCTTATAACATGTTGTCAGGGACCGTAAATAGGTCCGAGATCGAAATTGGGTCTTTGGGGATGTCCCACAGTATATATTTCTACAGCATGTTGTATTGGTATGATATTCATAATTCAATTTCATGTTTAGATTTAACTTGGACTAATTGCTATTTCCCCACTGAGTATAATTCGTTATGCTCACCCCAAATATTTATCCACCATTTCAGGTTAAGGAGCTCGGCAAGGCAAGGCAATAAGCGGGACAATCATGATTAAATAATAGACAATTTAATTTATAAATTTTTAAAACTAGTATTTTAATAGCTGTTTCCCATTTTGTCTTAAATCTCAAATTTTAGTATTTTTGAAAATTGTGACACTTTACTTATTATATTTGATATTGACTCTTGGATGAGTAAACTATTCAAATGATGTTTCCGCATTTAATGTTAAAATTGCTATAGTTTTGAAAAAAATAAATATTTACGCATTTTGGCATTTATTGAGGAAAATTATTTACAGGATATTTCGACTTAAATAGCGCCTTCAGTTTTCTGAAATTTGGGGCGTTACAATTTTATACTAACAAAATTAGCAGGCCAGGGACTGTAGCCCAATCTAGTCCTCCCTACATCCGTCCATGATAAATAGTGCTAGACAAAATTAATCAGTACAGTAAACACGACTTTAATTTCTTTTTCTTTTTTCTTCTAGAAAGTTTCATTTCCTTTATTATTAGCGAATACCAACAACGTTTTTCAAAATCTGGCTCGTTAGTTGTATCTAAATAAATAAACCGCCCAGAACATAACATATGACGCACAATTCTACAAAAGGCAATAGCAGCCAGAAGTCCAGAAAGAAATACCAGTTAAAATGAACGAACATTGTTGGCCTTTTGTCAATAACTATGAATAATATTATAGGTTTTCGGGAAAATTCACTAAATTGCAAGAATTTGTATATTTACAAATAAATAATTCCCGGTATCAAGGATTCAACTAGATAGTGAATCTAAAAAAAAAAAAGTGCTAGACCCTCAATCAGCCGCTTAAGTTGATCTAACAAGTAGAACAACTCACAAAAGCTGATTTGATTTGCGTATTGGATGTATTCTTTTGCTTCTTCCCATCTCAAATTCTCAATCAGCAATCTGGAAATGTAAACAAGTGTTGGTAATTCAATACTAAAAACCAATATCACACATATACGAGAAAAACCCATGTAATGTTCCTCTTAGATACATCAATTTCACTAAAAGAAGCTGATACACCCTGTATAGGATTATTGAACAAGCATAAGGAAGAACAATCCATATCAGACGGAAGTTAGGCTGTGTTTGATTCCCTCCATTTTCCATGGAAAATGGAAAAGGTTTTCCATTTCCCACATTTTATGGTGTTTGATTGCAATACTTTTCCATGGAATTTGTTCTCTCCCCATCATTCACGCGCTCTTTTCTTTGTTTTCCTAGAAAATGTTTTCTTTTGGTTTTGGTGGAATTTTGTTTTTCAGATTTTTTTTTTTTTTTTTTTTTTTTGCGGCAATTGGAAATTCTTCTAGACGCAATGGTAAAAAAATTTCTCACTTTTATTGACAATTTTCATGTAAAACAAAGCCAAACGAATTGTAATTGGTATGGTAAAATAATTTTTTTTTCAGATTTTTTTTTAAAAACTTTTTGGCAATTGGAACAAATTCTATACCCAATAGTAGAAAAAATTATGACTTTGATGAACACTTTCCATGAAAAACGAAGCCAAACGGATACCAAACTTTCAACATTTTCCAAGTGGAAAATTATATCAATCAAATACAATTAATTACAATTCTTAGCAAAACAATTTCTAGGCAATTCAATTCCCTTTAAAACATTTTCTTTCCACCCATTTTCCACCTTTACAATCAAACGGACCTTTAGTTACAAAATATCTCGAGAAAATTACAACGTTCATGCAACATACACACGCAATAAGCCAACATCACTAATCCAATAAATATTCCAAAATAACAAGTCAGAGCAGTGTAACCCTACTGCATATGAGCCAAAATTCATGACCAAACAATATTGATGAGAGATTTGGCTTTTGCTCCTGAAATCTATTAATATATAGTTTCTAATAATCTAATGAACATTAATTTAAAGTTTGAAATTGAATCTTTTTATTATAAAATAATATAACAACTTCTAATGAGCAGGACACAAATTGCCAAAATTTCTTAAAGAAATGTATAGTACTTCAAGAAACGAAGTACCATCCCATAATAATCGCAATATAGGTAAACTTCACCAAATACTGACAGGGACTAGAACTGTTTCCTTACTTTAACAACGAATAATCAAAAGCTAACCTTGGCTTTGTTCACATCACCATGCAGAAACCACCAGGGGCCATCTTTCGACATTAACCTGAAGAGCAAGAGCACTCCACAATGAGATTCACATTAAAGAAGCAACAAAAATCATATTATTCACAATTTTAATACTTCTGTCCATCCAAAAATGAGCTTCAGTTCTAACAAGCTTATGACAATGCATAAACCTATATCATTTCGTTTTACATCAAGATGTCTATTGCTGGATGACCTCACGAACACTGTATCCCACATTTGGTCCTAATACTTTGCAATTTCTACTATTCCTAGTTTAATAAACTACTTAGATGGAGAACAATCTATTCGAAATAGGAATGGTTCTCTCTTTTTCTTCTCCTTTCTTTTTTGAAATTCTTGATTAAAATATGATTCTTCTTTCTTTTAAATTAGAATTTTAATTTTCTTTCCTTTTGGGATTTTAGTTTAGTTTCCTTATATTAGTAAGATTATGGAATTATTTTGCATATATAAACATAAGCTTGGTATCAATCATAAATTCAATACAATAAAATCATTCTGTACAATTTTTTGAGTTTTTCAACTTTATTCTTGTTTCAAGAATTCCAATTTTGCTTCCACACCAAAATTGGTATCATTTGCCTTTAGCTGATGGCTACCTATGGTGGTAGTGGTACGCATTCTTGCAATGATGATCGGAGGATTTGAAAATTACCAACCTTAATTTAGAATCTGGAACTAATGACGGATATATTTGAAGATGCAACTATCAAGAATTTGCAGACTTCGACAGCTATTAATGTTGGTTACTTCAACAAGCTCAGAACATGGCAACAAGTGGCTAGAGAATTGCCTCTAGTCACAACTATATTTGAATATTCACAAGCTATCAAGGATTTTGAGAAAGACTATCGCGAAGATATAAAGAAGCCAAATTTGAAGTACGATAAGATTTTTAGAACACGATGCACTATTAACAACAAAGTATGTAATGTGATAATAAATCATGGAAGTTGTGACAACATGGTATCCAAAGTATTGGTGAAAGCTTTAAATTTAAAGATTGAAATATATTAATCTTGCTATCAAGATTCTCTAATTAAAAAAGCAGACAAGAAATTCAAAAAATGGAGATATGCAAAATCTCACTTTTTACCGGAAAGTAATTCAAAGATGAGACTGTGTATAACATGGTAGAGATGGACGATCATGGTACTATGATGAAGATGCTACTTACATAGCTTGAGATCATAGGTATGCCTTTTGATGGGTACGATAAGCAAATTGTTTTATTATCACTTGATAAGCAATTTGTGTATATGTAAACAAAGAGCAAAAAATTATACTGTAGATGATGAGGTTAAAAAAAAGTCATTCAAAATTATGAGAACATTGCTGACCATGATACTAAAATAAAGATAAAAGAGCATGTACAAGTTGAAACCCTCGACCAGATGATGCCTTATACATGAAAAGTGACAATAAATGTAAGCACAAGGATAAAAAACACTCTGATGAAATTGCAATTGAAGACCCCAAGCTCGAGCTGCACAATAATGAACAAGTCGAAGTTCACAAGAGTTCAGCCAAAGAAAAGGGAATTGATTTTTTCAATCAAGAAGGAATCAAAAGTAAGGCTTGTCAAAGTGAAAATAAAAATTTCATTGATCTTCTCTACTATTCAAATGTTAAAGAATTGCATAAGCACGTATTGCAGATGGCATCAATAGAAGTAAAAAATAAAAAGAACATGAGAAGTACAAAGAATTGAATGTGTTTATATGTGTACATGTGATTTAAGAATGAGAGATTGAATAAAGTATCGTTCCAAAGGAATGCCACAAAGAAAGTATCCATAAGGATGAGAAGATGAGCAATGTAGGCAAAAAGATGATGGCATTCAATGCAATTGTGGAGAATAAAGAGATGGATATTTGTTTAACATGTGATTTAGCAAAAATTGTTTAGTATTTTCCTCTGGATTTATTGATTTTTTTCTTCAACCAAATTCGAGGAAGAGTTTTTCTTGAAGTGGGTGAGAACGATGCAGGACAATCATATTCTAGATATGATCGGTTATAGAAAATGATTTCTTCTTTTAGATTAGGATTTCTATTTTCTTTCCTTTTAAGATTTTAATTTAGTTTTCTTATATTAGCAAGATAAGAGAATTATTTTGCATATATAAACGAAATCTTTGTGCACTTCAATCTCAACTCACACCACACAAAAAAAAAAAAAAAAAATAAATAAATAAATAAATAAATATATATATATATATATATATGATGTAGTACATCACAACTACAATTGACAGTTTCACTTTATCTAGGAGTTTGTCTTTTTTTAAATTATCATTTCTAATTTCCTTTTCTAATTGTAATAGGTTTATTCTTAAATTTTATTTACATTATGATTAGTTTATTTCTTTTTAGAATTTAGTTTCCTTATTTTAATTTCCTTTTATTAATAGGATTACGGATAATTTGGCCTATAAATATAGGGGTATTGTACACTTTTTAATCAATCAATCATATATCAATACAAAGTAAGATTATTCCAATATAATTCTTATTTTCAATTCTTATTACAGGAATTTCTAAACGCTTCTGCACCAAAATTGGTATCAGAGCAAGGAATTCACCCCAAATTGATGGCTGAGGACGGTTCGAGTGGCAAACAAACCACCGACAACGAACGAAAGTTTGAAAAAATTGAGCAACGACTAGAAGGGATGGATGAAGCTATTCGCAATATCACGCAGATGCTAACTGCGATGACTATTAAGAAGCATCATGCACCCAGGGCAGAGCAGATGGGTGGGCAGAAATATGTACAAAGAGATATCAACTCAGATTCCGACGATGAGGAAGAAGATGCTAATTTGAATGTAAGAAATCATGGAGTTCCAGCAAGAAGAGATATGCGCCCTAGTACCCAGCCCCACGTCGACCCAGGTGTGGGGGAAGGACTCCGGCCCTTTGCAGATAATCAACTTCGGCAACAGAACCCAGAAATTCATGATCGAGTTGCCTGGCGCGCAAACCCAATCGCGAATCACGACCCTTGCGAAGCTGCCCCTCTGCGGTTCTACGAGCGAAGAAACAGGCAAGATGAAGGTAACCTCCGGCAGAGGGTTCCAATCGGCGGCGATGAAGAGCTCAGTGACCGACCGCGAGCTCCGACGAAACATCTTGAGCGAGAGGCAGAGACGCTATTTGACTTCAGGGAAGGAATCAATTTTGACCCACACAATTTTAACCGTGGTTACAAGGTTGACCGAAGAGTTAATTTTGATCGAGGTCCTAATTTTTAGCCGAGGGATAGAGGCTTTCAACAAAGAAGGCCAAGGGGTTTCGATTATTCATCCGAAGAAGATAATTTTTGACCAAGGGCTAATAATCGAGGTACAAATGTTCAAGAATTTAAGATGAAGATGGACTTGCCAAATTTTGACGGCCGATTAAATATTGAAGATTTTTTGGATTGGATCTATACCGTCGAAAAATTTTTCAACTATTTGAATATATCGGAACAAAGCCAAGTTAAGCTCGTGGCGTATAAATTAACGGGTAGAGTTTCGGCATGGTGGGAACAACTTCAATTTAATCGTCAATGACAAGGAAAACAACGTGTGCAAATTTGGCTCAAGATGAAACGGTTATTGCAAAGGCGATTTCTCCCCCCCAGATTATGAGCAATTTTTGTACCAGCAATATCAGAATTGTCGACAGAACAATCGAACAGTAAACGAGTATACAAAGGAATTCTATCGTTTAAATGCCCAAGTTAATTTGTCTGAAACAGAAGCTCAATTAATTGCTCGATATATAGGAGGCCTAAAATTAGTCATTCAAGATCGACTAGCTCTTCAAGATGTTTGGACCATGACAGATGCAGTCAATTTAGCAATGAAAGTGGAAAATCAGATGAATAAGACCACAGCCCGTACTCAAGGCTATTTTCGACGACCACTTCAAGAAACTTATTCTACTCCAAAGGGTGCAACGACATCAGGCAACAATAATAATAACAGTAAGGGTACCACGCTAATTCAGAATTCGGCACAGAATCAAAGTGGAACTTCAACTCCTGTTCAATCCAACATCCAAAACAGAAACCAAGCACAGCAACGAACAAATAATGACCCTTATGCGCGTCCTAGTCTTGGAAAGTGCTATCGGTGTAACCAACCAGGACATCTTTCAAATAGCTGTCCAAACAGACGATCCATTAACATTGTAGAAGATGGCGAAAGTGATGAAGAACAAAATTTTGAAGACGGTGACTATGAGGGTGGTAATGTTGCAGATACAGATACTGGGGAAGAGTTGGCGTGCATTGTCCAACGCCTTTTACTTGCACCCAAAAAACCTGATAAGTCACAACGACACAAAATCTTCCGGACTCGATGCACTATTCGTAGTAAGGTATGCAACATAATCATTGACAGCGGTAGTAGTGAGAACGTCGTTTCCAAAGTAGTGGTAAAAGCTCTAAATCTGAAGACTGAGAGACACCCTTCTCCATATAAGATTGCATGGATTAAAAAAGACCCAGAAGTTCAAGTTCTAGAAATCTGTAAGGTTCCTTTGTCGATTGGGAAATATTACAAAGATGAGATCATGTGCGATGTGGTTGATATGGATGCTTGTCATATATTATTGGGTCGTCCATGGCACTATGACGTTGATGCCACTTATAAGGGGCGAGATAACAACCTTTGGAAAATAATCCTGCTATCAAGGATGATAAACTACTTTTTACTAATATATCAGGCCCAGAATTCTTCGACCAAGTAAAAGAGCCGAGCACTATATTAGCATTAGTAGTTAAAGGTCACTTGGAAGCAACTATACAGATTCCGGCCAAAGTTCAAAAGTTAATTGCTGATTTTGCTGATATAGCACCTGATGAGTTACTAAGCGAGTTGCCCCCTATGCGAAACATTCAACATCATATTGATTTGGCACCTGGAGCTAGTTTGCCTAACTTACCACATTGTCGAATGGGCCCAGTTGAACATGAAGAGCAGGTTAATGAGTTACTTGATAAAGGATTGATCTGTGAGAGCATGAGTCCTTATGCAGTTCCCGCTTTACTCACTCCAAAGAAGGATGGCAGTTGGCGAATGTGTATAGACAGTTGTGCTATTAATAAAATAACAATCAAGTATTGCTTTCCCATCCCGCATCTTAATGATATGCTCGACAGATTACAAGGGGTAGTGGTATTCACCAAACTTGATTTAAGGAGTGGTTATCATCAAATCCGTATTCGAACTGGCGACGAGTGGAAGACAGCTTTCAAAACCAAGGATGGTCTCTACGAGTGGTTAGTGATGCCATTTGGGTTGTCGAACACACCGAGCACATTCATGCGATTAATGAACCAAGTTCTTCGTCCTTTTGTGGGAAAATTTGTGGTGGTTTATTTTGATGATATTCTTCTCTACAGCAAGAATGAAGATAAGCACTTGTCACATCTTAAAGAAGTTCTCTCCGTCCTGCGAGATAATAAATTGTATATCAATCTCAAAAAATGCATATTTATGACTGATCAACTTTTATTTCTTGGCTTTATGGTGGGAAAAGATGGTATCCAGGTTGATGAAACAAAGGTGAAAGCAATACGCGAATGACCAGCTCCTAAAACCGTAAGAGAAGTTTAAAACTTTCATGGACTAGCAACTTTTTACAGATGTTTCATTCGAGGATTCAGTGCAATCATGGCACCTATTACCGATTGCTTGAAAAGAGGTCAATTTCAATGGGGTAAAGCGCAAGAAAATAGTTTTGAGGCAATAAAAACTAAGTTATGCACTATACCGGTGTTGGCACTACCTAATTTCGAAAAAGTATTTGAAGTTGATTGTGATGCTTCAGTTATGGGAATTGGAGCAGTATTATCTCAAGAAGGTCGCCCAATCGAATTTTTTAGTGAAAAGGTTAGTAAGTCTCGGCAAAAGTGGACTACTTATGAGTTAGAATTTTATGCCGTTATTCAGACTTTAAAACATTGGGAACATTACTTGATACAACGAGAATTTGTGTTATTTATGGATCATCAAGCTTTGAAATTTATCAATTCTCAAAAAACAATGAATCGAATGCACGCTCGGTGGATCACATTTTTACAGAAATTCACTTTTACTATAAAGCATAAATCAGGCCAACAGAATAAAGTAGCAGACGCTTTAAGTCGACGAGTATCTCTTTTAGCTACAATTAGTACAGAAGTAGTTAGGTTCGATTGCTTAAAGGAACTTTATGCAACTGATAAGGATTTTGGCGATACATGGACTCGATGCAGTAATAGAGAATTTATACCCGATCACCTACTTCAGGAAGGATTCTTATTTAAAAGAACGCAATTATGCATTCCTCGTTTTTCTTTGCGTGAGCACTTGATTCGAGAATTGCATGCAGGCGGATTAGGAGGACATGTTGGTCGAGATAAAACAATCAGCTTGGTTGAAGAAAGATTTTATTGGCCCCAACTAAAAAGAGACATTGGTCGTTTTGTTCAGCGTTGTTTAATATGTCAGAAAGCTAAGGGACAAGCTCAAAATACTGGACTCTATACCCCATTACCTGTTCCAGAAACAATATGGCAAGACCTCACTATGGATTTTGTTCTCGGTCTTCCACGAACTCAACGAGGAGTTGATTCTGTTTTGGTTGTAATTGATCGATTTTCGAAAATGGCTCACTTCCTTGTAAGAAAACTGCAGATGCTTCTTACGTGGCTAATTTATTTTTTCGTGAGATCGTTCGCCTACACGGCATTCCTCATTCTATAACTTCAGATAGAGATGTCAAGTTTCTAAATCACTTTTGGAGGACATTGTGGAGAATATTTGACACTTCTTTAAAGTTTAGTAGCGCGAGTCTTCCACAAATGGATGGACAAAGAGAGGTGGCTAATCGAACTCTTGGCAATATGATTTGAGCAGTCAGTGGAGATAAACCAAAGCAGTGGGATGTTGCCCTTCCACAAATTGAATTTGCTTTTAACAGTATACTTAATCGATCCACCAAGAAGACTCCATTTGAAGTCGTTTACACTAGTGTTCCAAGACATACAGTAGATTTGATTCGACTTCCGAATATCAATTCTAATGCAGAAGAGTTTGCTGAACGTATTCAAAGAATTCATCACGAAATAAAACAAAATTTAGAAGATGCTAACATTCGTTACAAGACTGCTGCAGATCAACATCGACGCCTTAAGCTGTTCAATGAAGGTAATTTGGTGATGATCCATCTCCGTAAAAATCGTTTTCCTGTTGGCACTTACAATAAGTTTGAAGATAAGAAGATTGGTCATTTTCGCATTCTTCAAAAGATTGGTGATAATGCTTACAAAGTTGACCTTCCTGCTGATATCAATATTTCTAATACTTTCAATGTTGCTGATATCTTCGAATACTTTCCTCCAGATGAGTTTTCTTTACACCCACAAAACTCGAGAGCGAGTTTTATTCAAATGGAGGGGATTGATGTAGTACATCACAACTACAATTCGTAATTTCACTTTATCTAGGAGTTTGTCTTTTTTTAAATTATCTTTTCTAATTTCCTTTTCTAATTGTAATAGATGTATTCTTAAATTTTATTTAGATTAGGATTAGTTTATTTCCTTTTAAAATTTAGTTTCTTTATTTTAATTTCCTTTTATTAATAGGATTACGGATAATTTGGCCTATAAATATAGGGGTATTGTACACTTTTTAATCAATCAATCATATATCAATATAAAGCAAGATTATTCCAATATAATTCTTATTTTCAATTCTTATTACAAGAATTTCTAAACGCTTCCGCACCAATATATATATATATATATATAGATTCTCTCAAATTTTCAAGTTTTTCAACTTTATTCTTGTTTAAGAATTCTGATTCCGCTTCAGAATCACTACTCAGGAATCTTTCTAAAAAAGTTGGACTCCACTTTGAGAATAGTAGACCGCTTATTCTATTCCCCAAAAAAGTACAGTTAAGAAAGAAAGAGAAATATCATTTAATTCCCCAATTTACCTGATAATTCCTGCCATCATCCGTAATCCCATGAAGAGAGTCAAGCCTGACCAAACACCAGGAAGACCAAAAACTGTAGGAGCCCATAGCAAATATGCAGAAGATATTGCCCCCACCAGCATCTACATTTCATAACCACATACATCAACCTACATTTCATGCTCTCATTAGCGACACAACAAAATAGATTAAGCTTACCATAGAATGTGCCGCATAAGGGAAGTCCGAAACACCATAATGGAGACCATCGAAAATAAATGCTAGTGCATTCATAGGTTGACTGGCACTTACAAACTTTACCAATTCATGGTATCATATTAGAAAAATGTTAGCAGTGCTTACATTAATTAAACAGATGAACAAAGATATAATGAATGAACCCACAAATTGATAACTTACCAAAACACCAGTTTTAACAACTCTTAAAACTTCAACATCCTTGGTAAACAAAGGGGCCAAAGAACTAAAAGAAACACCCAAAATCACAGCTAAGGAAACACCAGCAACAAATCCTATCTGGAAAAGCACATGCAACAAAAATCAAAGCATATTCACATAACAACAGTTCAGACTTACATCCTAAACATCACTTGAATAAGAATCTGCAGAAACGAAGTCTCAGAACATAAACAACTCAAAAGGTACCTTTAACACGAAATGCGTGACATCCTTCACAGTCCTGTAATCATCTTTTGAAATGTAACTGGCAACCAAGGCCTGCAAAAATCAAAATTTACTATAGTACAAAATAGAAAAACTATGTCAAGTGTGCAGTAACACTGCCATGATGTGGATATTTTGACGAGCCCATGAATATTCAACTTCAGAAAATAACTGTCGCTAAAGGCCATCTCCAGAACTTGTCCAATTGATGTATAAGAAAATATTCACTGCAGTTCCTATAATTCATCTCTGCTACACATACGAAACAAATCAAATAGATAACATTCTACCGAATAGGCAGTGCACATATAAATGTATTCTTCCAAAAAATATTCTTTACTTTTGCTTGGCCTTCTTGAAAGCGTAAATCGTAAGGAGAAAACCAAAGAAATGAAAAGAAAAATATATAGAGAAGCAGATGAATTGACAAGTAAAAGAACAAAGACAACCATAGCAAAAGAACAATAACAAAATGAAAAAGAAAAAAAATCACCTGAGCTGATGTACCAAGTGCATCTGTGAGAAGGGATACAGCCAGCCAGACTTGTACGCATATTTGGTGAGCAGCCATTGCTACAGGACCCTGACGAGCAGCCATTGAAGTACCGAGTGTCAGTGTCAGAAGGACAGCAAGAGTTCTCCCAATAAGAAAACCACCTAACAGGCCAAAAACATAATTATGTTAAAAAATTAAGGCATGTATTAGGAGAGATATCCATAGCACATTGATTGCAACTGAGAAGAAAATTGATAATAAGTAAAACATCTAGGAGAGTGTAAACTACTTGATACTCTAGATGACAACTGATTGGAATCATTAATAAATAGGAAGTCTTGGAGCCAAAATCATATAACATTGACTAAATATCGGCAGCATGTCTAATGTGTTCAATATAGGTACTTATCTTAGAAAAATCATTTCAACAATTGATATTCAATTCCAATAACATGGAAGAAGTACTGGCTATACCTTTCAACCACACATTATTTCCTTCAGAGGGTGAAAATGTGTAAAACGCATTTAATAGGAAAGAAAAAGAACACGTATGCAAGGTAGCACAATGGTTTAACAAAGGGATCTCACTAATTTTGTAGTAAGGATGCTAAGTGCATAAATTTTGGACATGCTGACTAGGTGCATACAGTAACCTGTTATATTAATAACGCTACCCTTAAAGCTGTTTTCCTTCTATATTTATAACCCTACCTTTATAGCTGTTTAAAGTTTTTGATGCTAATGGTTCTGAATACAGAAGAATTCAGATCATTAGGTAATAATGTAGGTAGAGTTTCAAGGCTGTTAGCAGTGCTAAGTCATACGAGCATGTGTCAAGTCAATGGATGAATTCAGTAAACTGTAGGTAAATGTTGATAA
Organism: Fraxinus americana; assembly: GCA_035079005.1. NCBI lineage: Eukaryota > Viridiplantae > Streptophyta > Magnoliopsida > Lamiales > Oleaceae > Fraxinus > Fraxinus americana. The sequence continues at coordinate 19,889,138 of CM068707.1, read as the reverse complement.
ATCTTGAAAATCAACTTCAGTAAGTTGAAATTTCACATATTGAAAAGATTTGTTGGAATTCAATCTGGGGCTCGAGAAAAAAAGTGAATCAAGGATAGCAATAAATCCTAATTTTATGCATGCCGCCTTCTATCTTGGTGAATGCGTGTGTATATTTTATATGGCTAAGGTTCAGAATCATTCTCAAAAGGCCTGCCATGCTACAGCAGTCAAGCATTAGAATAGTTTCTGTGTCGGGTAGCCACTCATAAGAATAAATCCATGACAATGTATACAGTCCATTCCTCTCAAAATTAACCAAGAAAATGCTAGCAGATAAAATATTCCACTATAGAAACTTAACAATAATTATATTAACTACTTTGACCAACATACACAAGTCACCTGATTTTAGATAACCACCAAATTGCAGGTTTCCAAGTTTCGGAGGCAATAACACCACTCTCTTACTCAGACACCAGATCATTGCAAAAGCGACGATGTATCTGGACGCAAGGACCATGGAATTAAACTAAATATTCAAGTAAAACCAAGAACAAGAAAAATTAGGATTAAAACAGAGGACGGTCACAACATAAATGAATACAAAATGTATTGAAGAGACCAATGAGAAAAGGAGCCGCACTGTGATATAACTGTAGAAATGGCAGCTCCAGAAACACCCAGTTGACAATAATATATAAGTAAAGGGAATAGAAATATAGAAGTAAAATTTCCAAAGCCTGCAGTGAGAAACAGCGCAATTAGCAAAAAGTATAATATACATAGAAATATAAAGTTCGTGTACATAATTACTGTGAACATAATCAGTAGAAACATAGCAGAAAGTATTACAGTGGATAATTAATGCTGTCGAAGTTTATGATTAGCCACCAATTAAGTTCACATATTTTAAAAGGGCCAGGAAGAGCGGAGAAGCAGCTGAATGTAACAAATTCTGTTAGTTCGGTAGCTTAGGTAGGCAAAGTAGTTACAGGTCATTTATAAATAGAGAGGAGAATGAAGGTAGTAGGAGGCAAAAGTTAACAAGTAGTAGCAATAGGAGAGTGATAGCCCTCTCGAAAGGCTATTGAGGCTCTCTTTTCATTACTGTAATCATCTTTATTTCCATCAATACATTGCTGCTGTTCATTTCTCATAATCACTTTATTCCTTACAGTTGATACTTTACAGTTTATTATAAGTGGGAACCAAGATGTATTATTAGAAAGCTCGCAAAAAATTAATCAAACTAGATCAAAAAAGGCCTTTTGGAAATTTTTCGTGGATGATATGACTATCAGATTTGTCTCGATGCCTCTCAATGGAGAGTTTCTTCTCATTATATAGGAGTTGTTTCCATAATGACAGCCTAAACATAGTGTCAAATCTCCTAATTACAGCACTTCTCTAGTTACAGTCCAAAAATCCCCCGTCAAATCTCCTAATTACAGCCCCTATTCTATACTTACAACGTAAGAAATGAAATATAATTATAGACATAACATGAAGACTAATATCCGAAACATTGACAACAACAACAATAAAGTAGACCTTGTTCCAAATACATTTTGGTATGAATCCATTTTCACTACTCCCTTCACTACTACACTTCATTGCTAGATGTAGTGGAAAGCAATTCTTGATAGATGATTAACCTATTTCAATTGCTTTTTGTTATCAATTTGCAAAAGTGAAAAAAACAAAGAACACCTGTCGTTGGGACTGCATAAACGCATGCAAAGGTTCATTTTACTTTTGACTACAGAGAAATGCATATCAGCTCAAGGAAAGTAAGACAAAACGAGGTAGGAAATAAGAACAAGAGGAGTTATGCCTTTCAATCCAATACACGTTTACTCAGTTTTTCAATAAATTATTGGGAAAATGACTGCTTAATGTACAATCTTTAGGCAATTAAACCTTTGGTACTTGCCTAAACAATATACAGGCGTCTTAGTATCCTTAAAACCACGAAAAATGCCTTGAAGAGCCAAAGATACAACAAATGCTGGAGCACCAATAGCCCTCAGAAAAAGAAATTGTTGTGCTGGAGCACGCATAGAAGAAGCCTGTAGAAAAAAGGTCAATGCAAAACATTATTTGCATACATGACAGTTATACACATACGCGCATGTCTCTTTTAGTCTGTGAGGCATGCGACAGAATAAAAATTCTGATTAATAACACCAGATTGAAGGAAACAGGGAAGGTTTTTGTAGCGATGGAGAAATTTTAAATAATATAAAATTATTTTTATTGAAAAACGTATCGCTAAGTTTTAAACCCAAATTTTAAATTGAAAGCGTGTTCGTCCAACCGTTGTAAGACCAATTTAAAACTATTCCAATCTCGAATATTTTAAAGTATCAAATTCCTTATCATTCTTAAATCCCAATTTTAATAGTTTTAAGTACAATATTTTATTATTTAAAGTCCAAAATTCTGTTAGCCCAAGTCCCGATTATTTAGGTCCAATCCACTTAGGCCAATTATGAAAATCCCTATAGCTCAACTTTCTGGCTCATTTAAGCTCCTAAAAATCTGTGCCTCCCTCTCCTTACACTCACGCAGCCAACCAAATTTGGTAAGGAAATTTCATCTTCCCCAAAATTGTTCCTAAATCCATTTTACAGTGAATTCACTATTGATGCTAGAACATCAATTTCTAGCATCAACAGGAAACTCACGACACTGCAAATTCAATCACCAACTCACGACACTGTCAAACCACCAATCCAACCAAAACTCACCTTCAATTCCTTACCAAACTTCGAGCCATCAACATCAAACAACCATCCAATCCACATTCCAGCCACCCATTCGAGCCTCCAATGCCAACTCCTTCACCCCAAAGGCACCACCACAACCACTGCCTGCAACCCCACACGGACGCACACACACCACCCCAAAATCGATAGCCCTACACCTCAAGATCAACACCCAACAGCCACAAAAACCAAGAAAATACAAAAACCCATAAACTTACCTCATAGCCCGAACCCATTAACTCTCGGACCGTGCGCCAAAACCACCCACCTGCCTCCACTCCCACACTAGGGCCACCACGCGACGGTGGCGCCAACGCCGGCTGTCTGACCGGTGATTGAACGAAGGGGCTTTGCCCCTTCCCGTCGCCGCTCTCTCCCTCTCTCTGCTCGTTTTAATCGAATGAGAGAGAGTGTGTGATAGATATTTTGTTTTATTTTGATTTTAGAAATTACCCCCTAGCCCCCAGATTTTAGAAGTATTCATTTCAGTCCCTAGAGTTTCATTTTTAATAAAACAGCCCCTGGAGTTTCTGTCTTCTGCAGTTAGCCCATTACTTTCAAAAAGTCTATTTCAGTCATCAAACTTTTAATTTCAGTTTCTTAAATTTTCAATTAAGCCCCTGAACTTTATTTATATCATTTTAAGTTATTTATTTCAATCTCAAAGTTTCAATAATTAGTAAATCAGTCCCCGGAGTTCTTATTTCCCACAATTAGCCCCATTACTTTGAAAATATTATTTTCAGTCTTTAGAATTGTCAAATTCAGTTTTAATAAATATCCAATTAGGTCCTTAAACTTATTTTTATCACTTTAAAACTTTAAATCTTTGAAATACTCATTCCATTATTTTAACGACATTTGCAGATTTTGGAGACGGTCGGGTTTGATGGGCAGTGATGGCAACGATTTAATGGATGAAGCTACTTACTTTTGAAATTACGTATTTAAACACTATTAACGTATTTTGTCATTTCGATTATTTCAAAAACTTGAGATTTAAAGTTTAATCAATTTCCTTAAGTTAACTAAATGAGTTTGTTGTCGTTGAAGTTCACAATTATTAAATGTGATGTTTAAAAGTTAGTTATTTCCGCAAAACTTTTTAGTTAAATTAGGGCAAAAGACGATGACGTGGCACTCCGGGTTCACGGAACTCGGGGCGTTGCAGCTTGGTAACAGAGCCAGTCTGCGTTTCTGTAGACTGGCAAAATTTTCAAAAAAGAGAAATTTTCAAAGAGACATTCTACCTTATTTAAATTATCATTAATGAAAGTTGTCACTGCCATCATTCAATCCGTCAACTTCGAAGGTAGAAAAGTTTTTGAAATTTAATCGTTATTTTATTTCGGATACCTATTGTAATGATTTATGAGACTTAGAATAAAGAGAAAGAAGTGTATCCGAATTAGAAAGAAAAACGAGTTCTAGCATAATTTGAAAGAGTTTTTAAATTTTTACGTCCTCGTAATTTTAACTAAGAGAGATGAATAACCCCACCTAATTGGAATTTGCATAATTGGTTTAGGACATGGCACCCATTAGTAGAAATGTACTTAGTGACGCAGAACAAGTCATTAGAGATTATGACCGCTTCAGGCCTGAACTTGATTGGACAATTGCCAACACGTAGAGCAATTGAATGTTGCACGTGAGCAAGCCATACAGCATGGCTACGTGACCTATAATCGCCGGTCGATCCATCACTTACTCTCGACTTTTCGAAACGACTACGCGGAGGTAGCTCGAAGCATATATATAGATGCTCTAGTATCCCCTAATGTGGAATTAGAGTATGACACCTTCTGCGTAAGATTTGTGGCATATTAGCCCATGTACTTGGAGTACCTCTTTGGGATTGCACCTGAAGGGGAGCCAGAACATGAGCCAATGCTCGAGCCCGAACCTGAGTGAGAAGATGGGTTAGTTCCCGAGGAGGAACCCGAAGAAGACCCAGAAGAAGAAGAACCAGAGGAAGACGCTGATCCAGTGCTAGGAGAGTTCTCGGACGCTGAATCATGTGTAATCGAAGGAGAGTAGAGAGAGAAATTAGAGTAAGCTCGACATTTTATTGTATCAAAAAAAAATGATGTTCGGCATACGTGCCTTCCTACTAGTGTACCCTTATTAAAAGAAGTTGAGTTTTAAATGAAATGATGTTTGGATTCCAATTTTCATTTTTTCGAGTTATCTTCTTCAATGTTGGTACACTTAGTTCAACCTTTACGAACTACTTTTAAATTTTATGAAGGTTATGGCACCATCAACCCAAGCCGACATCATCAGAGAATTGCTTAATGCGGTGCAAGAGATGAGACAAGCTCCACAGCCAGTTAACTCTACAGTACCAGTGATTGAACAGTTCAGGAGATACCATCCACCTACGTTCGATGGCGGAGATGGTCCACTAACAGTAGAAGAGTGGCTCCAGTCCATCGAGAAGATCTTCAGGCACATATCTTGCCCCGAGGATAAGAAGGTAGGCTGTACAGGGTTTATGTTAATCGGAAGAACGGGTTTTTGGTGGGAATCTATATCACGGACGAAGAGTGAAGAGCAGCTAGCAGCTCTGACTTGAAACGAATTTAAGGTTGAGATCAGGGATAAATTTTTTCCAACAAGCCCTTAGAGATCACAAGGAGTCTAAGTTTCTGCGTTTGGTACAAGGTGAAATGGATATAACTGAATACGAGAGGAAGTTCGAGGAACTGTCACGTTATGCTCCACATCTGGTGGAGACTGAGTTCCAAAAGGCACGACATTTTGAGAGAGGTCTACGCTTTGATGTCAGACAGATTGTCAGTTCACATGAGCTGCCAACTTACAGAGAGGTAGTGAAGAAGGCTCAAGCAGTAGCCTATGCCGGTGTAAAAGTTGTGAACCAAGGCAATCATAATGAGCAGAGGTATCAGGGAAAGAGAAAGTGTCAAGGTCCAAATCGCAATTAGAATCAGAACCGGAATCAAACATTTAACAAGAGGCTGAATCCAGGACCAACAGAGAGACAGATGACCAATTTCACTCCACCCTGCACTAAGTGCTAAAGGTTGCATAAAGGAGAGTGTCTTTTCGGAAAAGGTGTCTAATACAAGTGCGGCCAACCGGGTCACTTTGCAACAGATTGTCGTGCTCCGTCCGCCCAGGGTTCCAATCAAAAGACGAACCTGGACCAAAACAGAAAAGGAATAGCAAGAGTATTTGCTATGGATGCAGCGGAGGATTCTGACGTGATCTCAGGTATACTAGCTATTCTGGTATTCCTGTGCATGTCTAAACTATTCTCCATACTTTATTTCCTTCCCATTTTGAGCATGATGATATGATAACAGGTATACTATCTATTTCTAGTATCCCCGTATATGTTCTAATAGACTCGGGAGCCACGCATTCATTTATAGCAGATGCATGTTTAGAAAGACTGAACTTAATAGGAGAAGAGACTGGTAGTACCCTCGAGGTTAGTTTACCGTCAGAGGAACTATCGATACCAATAAGATAGTCAAAGCAGTACAAATAGATTTTGATGGTCAAGTTTCGGAGGCAGACTTGAATATTATCCGAATGAAAGACTTCGATATAATTCTGGGTATGGATTGGCTCAGCACCAAGGATGGTGAAGAAGTATTCAAGTTTTATGGAACGAAGATTAAGGCACTTCCTCGCCTTATCTCGACTTTACAAGCGGAGAAGCTATTAGCCAAGGATAATTGTCATGGCTATTTGGTTAGTCTTCAAAACAAACCCGCAGAGGAGATCACTTTGGATTCCGTGCCAGTAGTACGTGAGTACGGTGATGTCTTTCTAGATGATCTACCCGGTACTCCGCCGGATAGGCAAGTGGAATTTTCCATTGATTTAATACCAGAAGCTGCCCCTGTTTCTAAGGCTCCGTACCATATGGCACGGAAAGAGTTGCAAGAACTGAAGGTGCAGTTAGAAGAATTGCTAGAGAAGGGTTTCATCAGGCCAAGTGTATCTCCATGGGGAGCACTTGTTCTGTTTGTAAAGAAGAATGATGAAAGCATGAAGATGTGCTCGACTATCAAGAACTTAACAAGTTGACGATAAAGAATAAGTATCCCCTTCCCAAGATCGAAGACTTATTTGATCAGTTGAAAGGTACAGCAATCTTCTTAAAGATTGATTTGAGATTTGGGTACCATTAGCTAAAGATTTCGCCAGCTGACGTACCAAAGACAGCGATCAGGACACGATATGGACATTATGAGTTCGTAGTGATGCCTTTCGGCCTCACGAACTCACCTGCAATATTTATGGACTGATGAACAGAGTTTTCCATCAGTATCTTGATAAATTCGTTATTGTTTTTATCAATGACATACTGATCTACTCCAGAAATTCTGCACAACTTGAAGAACATTTGAGGATTGTGTTGGAAACACCGAGATCAGAAAAGTTGTACGTCAAATTCAAGAAATGTGAATTTTGGCTTGAGAGAGTAGGTTTCTTGAGTCACATTGTTACAGCTAAAGGCATCGAGGTTGATCCTTCTAAAGTTGAAACTATAACGAATTGGCCAACACCTGCAAATGTTGGAGACGTGAGAAGCTTTCTTGGATTAGCTGGATATTATCGGCAATTCATATAGGGTTTCTCTAAAATAGCAGGTTTTATGACTCGGTTGACCAGGAAATGAGTTAAGTTTCAGTGGACAGAACCATGTGAACAAAGCTTTCAGGAACTTAAGAACAAACTTGTTTCAGCACCAGTGCTAGCATATTGATGGTTTCGTTATTTACAGCGATGCATCTAAACATGGTTTAGGTTGCGTATTGATGCAGAATGGCAAAGTGATAGCATATGCTTCAAGACAGTTGAAGCCACATGAGAAGAATTACCCGACACATGATTTAGAGCTCGCAGCTGTTGTGTACGCTCTTAAAATTTGGCGACACTATCCGTATGGGAGTAAATGTGAGATCTACACCGATCACAAGAGTCTCAAGAATTTCTTCACTCAGAAGGAACTAAACATGAGACAACGACGATGGCTAGAGCTGGTAAAAGATTATGATTGCACCATTCTTTACCACCCGGATAAAGCAAATAAGGTTGCAGACGCTTTGAGCAGAAAGAACGCTGGACAGTTATCAGTTTTGGGAACAACGCAAGACCAATTAATTCGAGATTTTCAGAATTTAAGAATCGAAGTACGAGACCGATCAGTCCAAGGATCTTATAGATTGGCAAATCTGACCGTGAAACCAGATTTGAGAGGTCGGATTGTAACAGCTCAAGCCGGAGATAAATTCTTGGAAAAGATCAGATCCGAAGTTAGGACTGGCAAGAGAATAGGTTTCGAGATTGCTTTTGATAAAGCGCCTATATTCAGAGGGCGTCTCTGTGTATCGAATGATGAACATATCAGGAATGAAATTTTGACAGAAGCTCATTCGGCACCATATGCATGCCACCCAGGAGGGACAAAGATGTATCGTGATTTGCGCAATACTTTTTGGTGGAGAAACATGAAGGGTTGCATTGCAAAGTTTGTCTCTCGATGCATGACGTGTCAGCAAGTCAAGGCTGAACATCAGAGACCATCAGGGTTGTTAAATCCCTTGGATATACCAGAATGGAAATGAGAGAAAATTTCCATGGATTTTGTGACGGGATTACCAAAATCAGTAAAGGGTCATGCTATTTGGGTTATTGTGGACCAACATACGAAGTCAGCTCATTTCCTACCAATCAGAATGACTCTTAATATGAATCAATTAGCCTAATTGTATGTTAGAGAAATTGTTCGACTTCATGGAGTACCAGCTTCCATTGTCTCAGATAGAGATCTAAGGTTTACTTCGAGATTTTGGAAGGGTCTACATGTTGCAATGGGTACTAAATTAAATTTTAGTACATCTTACCATCCACAGACAGATGGACAGTCTGAACGCACTATTCAGACACTGGAAGATATGCTTAGAGCTTGTGTACTAGACTTGAGTGGTAGTTGGAAAGCTCATCTTCCATTAGTGGAGTTTGCATACAATAACAGTTTTCCGGCTACCATTGGTATGGCACCATATGAGGCACTATATGAGCGACGTTGTCGATCACCAGTCTATTGGGATGAAGCAGGCGAGAGAAAAATTTTGGGTCCAGAATTGATTGAGAGAACAGTTGAGGCTATTGAGAAGATCAGACTACGGATCAAAGCCGCCCAGGATAGACAGAAAAGCTATGCCGATCAAATGAGGAAAGACTTGGAGTTTGAGATTGGAGAGAAAGTATTCTTGAAAGTAGCTCCTATGAAGGGTACCATCCGTTTCGGCGAGAGAGGGAAACTAAGACCTCGTTTTGTCGGACCATTCGATATCTTAGAGAAAGTAGGTAACGTGGCTTATCGTTTGGCGTTACCACCCGAGCTCTCGACCATACACAATGTTTTTCACGTTTCTTTATTGAGGAAATATATCCATGACCCGAGTCATGTGGTAAATTTTCAGACTACTTCGATTCTAAGGAATCTGTCTTATGAGGAGACACCTATGTGCATTGTGGAGAGAAAAGTCCATGTCTTAAGGAACAAAAAGGTTCCTTTAGTCAAAGTCCAATGGGGTAGACACGTTAGTGAAGAAGGTACATGGGAAAGAGAGGATGAGATTCTCGCTAAGTATCCGATATTTTAGATCAAGTAAGTTTAAATTTCGAGGACGAAATTATTTTAAGGGGGTAAGGTCGTAGCGATAGAGAAATTTTAAATAATATAAAATTATTTTTATTGAAAAACGTGTCGCTAAGTTTTAACCCCAAATGTTAAATTGAAAGCGTGTTCGTCTAGCCGTTGTAAAACCAATTTAAAACTATTCCAATCTCGAATATTTTAAAGTATTAAATTCCTTATCATTCTTAAATCCCAATTTTAATAGTTTTAAGTACAATATTTTATTATTTAAAGTCCAAAATTCTGTTAGCCCAAGTCCTGATTATTTAGGTCCAATCCACTTAGGCCCAATTATGAAAATCCCTACAGCCCAACTTTCTAGCCCATTTAAGCTCCTGGAAATCTGTGCCCTAAGTTACTGTTCATATATCAGCTCATTTCCTCCCTCTCCTCACACTCACGCAGCCAACCAAATTTGGTAAGGAAATTTCATCTTCCCCAAAATTATTCCTAAATCCATTTACAGTGAATTCACTATTGATGCAAGAACATCGATTTCTAGTATCAACAGGAAACTCACGACATTGCAAATTCAATCACCAACTCACGACACTGTCAAACCACCAATCCAACCAAAACTCACCTGAAATTCCCCCCCTCCCTCCCTCCCCACCATCACTGATTACAACCAACACCCCAGCCAACCGACTGCAAATCCCAGCTAAAACCCAACTTCGAGCCATCAACACCAAACAGCCATGCAATCCACATTCCGCCACCCATTTGAGCCTCCAATGCCAACTCCTTCACCCCAAAGGCATCACCACAGCCACTGCCTACAACCCTACACGGACGCACACAAACCACCCCAAAATCGACAGCCCTACACCTCAAGATCAACGTCGCCGCTCTCTCCCTCTCTCTGCTCGTTTTAATCAAATGAGAGAGAGAGAGAGTGATAGATATTTTGTTTTATTTTGATTTTAGAAATTACCCCCTAGCCCCCAGATTTTAAAAGTATTCATTTCAGTCCCTAGAGTTTCGTTTTTAATGAAACAGCTCCTGGAGTTTCTGTTTTCAGCAGTTAGCCCATTACTTTCAAAAAGTCTATTTCAGTCATCAAACTTTTAATTTCAATTTCTTAAATTTTCAATTAAGCCCCCTGAACTTTATTTATATCATTTTAAGTTATTTATTTCAATTCCAAAGTTTCAATAATTAGTAAATAAGTCCCCGGAGTTCTTGTTTCCCACAATTAGCCCCACTACTTTGAAAATATTATTTTCAATCCTTAGACTTGTCAAATTCAGTTTTAATAAATATCAAATTAGATCCCTAAACTTTATTTTATCACTTTAAAACTTCAAATTTTTGGAATACTAATTCAAAACTTATTTTCTATTTTGGCTAGACGAAACGTACGGACGATTAGGAGGTTGAGGTTACTTCCCCCTCCATTTTTTACGTGATTCGGGATAAATTAAGGTAGACTCACCACCATTAATTAGTTTAAATTATGATTGCATATATTATATGAATTTACGTGATTTATATGTTTTAATGCATAAGATGAGAATATTTCTTATGAGATACATGATGTTATGCTTGTCATAACCTATATGCTTTAATGCATGAGATGAGACGAGTATTTCTTATGAAATAAGATGAGAATGTTATGCATAACTTATGTGATTAAATGCATGAGACGAGACTACTCACACCCTATGATTTTAAAGAGCCTATAATTTTCAAAAAAAATGAGCCAATGATAATGATGATGTTGATGATGTCACGGTATATATTGCATAATTATGTGTTCAATTATTCTGTAAATTAATTATCGACGATGAGTCTACTGAGTATTTCTTCGAAATACTCATTCCGTTATTTTAACGACATTTGCAGATTTTGAAGACGGTCAGATTTGATGGGCAGTGGTGGCAACGATTTAATGGATAAAACTACTTACTTTTGAAATTACGTATTTGAACACTATTAATGTATTTTGTCATTTCGATTATTTCAAAAACTTGAGATTTAGAGTTTAATCAATTTCCTTAAGTTAATCAAATGAGTTTGTTGCCGTTGAAGTTCACAATTATTAAATGTGATGTTTAAAAGTTACTTATTTTCGCAAAACCTTTCGGTTAAATTAGGGCAAAAGACGATGACGTGACACTCCAGGTTCACGGAACTCGGGGCGTTATAGTTTTGGAATTTCAATATACAAGTAGATGCATACCCGTGATATGCCCATCAAACTGAGAAGCTGTCCAGATCCTAAAGACAGGGCCATAGCCTCAAAGATGCCAATGCCAGCAGCTAGTAGTAAGGCTGTGGATACAGAAGATAGCTGCAGCCTTTCCGTGGCAAGTATGAAAGATTTTCCATGGGCACCTTCCTCTTCATCTGTAAAACGATACCAAAAGAATCTAAAGATTGTAAAAAATCTAACAATGATCATCAAATGAAATTGCATTCTCAACAATTTAATGGCTATTCAAGCTGCAAATTCAAGTGCACCTGCCGCGGATAATCTTCTTGCATTCTTTGAAACATCCTCAGCCACAAATGAAGTAGCAACACTAAGGAGAGGAATATTAAAGAGTTTTGAGATTATATTAAAGAGAGATATAGAGACACCAGCAGAAGCCAACTCCACAGAACCTATAAATGGAAAATTGAAAACAATGACCATGTGATGGGGAAAAAATAACCAAATTGAACATCTGATTCAGTAGCAGCAAGCTCCAACATTTGAAATAAGAATGAAAACACAAAACCATGTTTTTAAGAGTTATGATCTATGAAATCTGAGAAAGGTTTAGTTTATATATGGTAACCAGTGTTGTTTAATACATTCAATCTATCTCTGTACGTTATATCTAGGCAAGCGGGGGGGGGGGGGGGTGGTTTACATCCCCAAGTTAACACTACAATCATGACAAAGAAACCAAATATCAGGTCTCAGCTTGCGGCACTCCTGGTCATTATATTATAACTGGTGATGCAACAAGCACCAAGGTTTATGAAGTTGGATCCATCACTGTACCTACTTTCAAATACAAGACACTGAAGTACCAGACTTGTCTGTCAACAACCAAGAACATTATATGATCTCCAAAAAAAGGTTATTTAAAAAAAAAATATAAAAAAAATTCTTTTTTACCAGTATGGCAGTCATGTTAAAAGGAAAATAACCTATCAGCACAAGTTCACAGATCATACATCATGTAAATAACAGAGCATCCACCTTACCCAGACGGCCAATAAATGCAGTCTCCATCAATTGTACGAGTGGTTCAATGGCCTGCCCCGCAAGTGCTGGTAAAGACAGCATTATAAGCTCATCGATAGCTTCTTTCGATTGAGATGTACTAGCAGGAACTTCTGTCAACTTGCTATTACTTTCATTGATTCCAGAAGAAACAGTCCCGTTCAACTCACTGAATGAAATAAACAGTAAGCAGTAAAATTGAACGAAGCACCCAATTTCCAAAGATAACTCACTGAATGAAATAAACATATTGTTCAGTTACTATAGCTTATTAACATCTGATAGAGAAGTTCCGATATTAACAACAGAAACAGTTACTATATAATCGCTGCTCACCAAAAAATCATCAGTGTTAGCTAATACAAAGAAATTACACACCGAAAAAACTGAGAGATTGCTTAACAAAAATTGCAAAATTTTGATTTGAATACAGAAGTCCATCAAAATATGGCTTAGAGTTAAACTATGTTTTCATTCCTTTAACTTTCCACAGGGTGGAAAGGGCTCTGGTGAGTATTCACAAGAAACAAGCAAGGATATTTGTGAATCTTTTAACTGATAACCCAACGAAATTATCACAGTCCTCGGCATTTTACAACTTGAGACACTATATCAAAAGCATTCTTCACAAGGTCTGCATCAAATATTGCAAATGTAGCTGTAGCTGCCATAAGCAAATTGGCTTAGAACTTCTAATTGATGCTCAAACTGGCCCTATCCACACTGTAAAAAATCTAGCTTCCCAGTTTTATCTCAAGATTAAGTGAAAATTAGTAATATAACGCTCTGGCTAAGATTAAAATATCATTCCTCAGAACTGCTAAAATCTTAATATGTACCTTCGATCACTTTACACCATGGCAGATACTCTGTATTTTAATGCCCTATCGTGCAGTATCACTCAAATGTATGCATCATAACTCAGAATTCAAATTTCGAGCTGCTAACTTCATTTGCATAAACATTCACACTAGTCATGGTAAATATTAAAGATAATAGGATGAAACAAAGGATATAGCGAAAATATGAATTATCATTGGAAACTGAATACTATAAACAACAAAAAACTAAGCTATCTTATCATATTTACTTATTACAACAAAAGGAGATGGAAGAAGGGTGTCTTACTTAAGTAGACTCAAATTTTCGGGAAGACTTTCCTCTTCGATGACAGAACTCTCCTCAAAATTATAGGATTGCACGCCTCTCAACCGACTGTCGAACCTCGAAAATATAGGCTTCCTATGACGGAAAATTGATGAACTCAAAAACCCTCTTGTATTGTCCAAGGACAGAGAACAACGCCCAACAACAACCTCCACATTTCTCGTCCCTCTCGCAAGAAAACCGCGAAATTCTCTTGAATGGCTCGAAGAAAATGCCCATTTCCGACTGTGTTTATTTGTTAAGGCTCTCGAAACCGTGCCACCACAACTCAAATTTGCAATCACCATTGGAGTTTTTTTTTATTTCAATCAATAGTGAAAATTATGGCTTGCTTTGGTATCCAGTGTATCAGAAAACACACACTGACACGGGGGAGTGGAAAGGAGAGTGCGTAAAAACAAGAAAATCCTAACCCTTTTCCCTTTGACTCTATTTATACGTAATCAAAGGTTCTGAAAAGGATGGAAATAAAAGGATGGAGGAATTGTAGATAGAAGGATGCAGTATTATAAGAAGGATTGCGTGGTTATTCGGGCGATTAAGGTTTGTTTGCGGAGAGGGTTGTGTACATAAAAAAAACACACAGAGAAAACATACGCACAAGTAGGTGGGCCTGTTTTTTTGGCAGTATTTAATTCACCCCCCAGTTGAGTATCCGTATTTTTTCTGCCTGAATTTTTCTGTTGTTTGCCATGGCCCGTTGTGCGATGTCTGTTTAATAATTGCATGGATAGCCTGTGTAACGAGGTTCACGTTGGATTTTAGAACTAATTGTTCGTAAATTTTACATATACTCACATGGGGTGGCCCCATGTGAATAAAATATTATTATAAAAAATGGGGCCCACCCCAATGTGTCTTATCTGTTATTTTTATAGATGAAATTCTTCTGTAACTGTAGCATGATTCGTTCATGTTTGCTATTGGCCGTCTCATAAATTAATGTTACTAATGACAATAATAAGAGCAATGATACTGGTACATAGACGTGTACATAAGCGTGTACATAATGTGAGTGTGTTGGAGCCCACGACACAATGTTGTGGGCTCCAACACACTCACATTATGTACACGCTTATGTACACACTGTCGTGGGCTCCAACACACTCACATTATGTACACGCTTATGTACACACCTATGTACAAGTAGATTAATCCAAATAATAAATCATATGAAAATGTATGATTTGCATAGATATTCATAGTGATTTATTTGTGTTTATGAAAATTATTAGTTAAAATTTTGATTCTGAAAAAAAAAAAAACTCAAATTGAAGTATTTTTGTTTATTTGTATTTTAGTTACAATTTAATTGTTTGATTTCAGGTTAGTTATATAATTGTTAAGAAACAAGATGAATCTCCATAATTCTTTCTTCTCCTTCCTTTTATTGATCAATGAAATACAGAAAATCATTCTCCAATTTCAATATTATTTTATTTCAATGAAAACTACCGTCGCTATTGTCGCATATTCACTTGTTGACACACTAAAAGTGCAGTCCAAATTAAATAACCCAAAGAGTGAAACCCAATTGGGGAGTCCAGGATAAAGACCCAAATAAGATTATTGGTGAATACAGAAGAAACCTACGAACATAGTAACATCATTGCCCAATCTTGCAAGACATCCAGAATTTGAGCGAATGGAGTGCCTTACGGTCGCCCAGAGCAATGACCTCGTTCTCGCCCAAACCTTCGAATCGCCCAGAGTCTTAACAAATATGAGATATTATGGTTATCTAGAATAGCAGTTATTGAAGCAGTTATCGAGCAGACTTATCATTCCACGATTCAAGGAGCCCATTTGAAGGCGGTTGAACGACAAAGAGTAATGGCAGCAGTTAGAGATGGCAGTTCCACGACAAGTTATCCACCATGAAGAAAGTGGGTAGTTATAAAGCAATCAAGCAGTTTCCAAACGCTTTGTCACGAAGAAATCATCATGGGAATATAAAAAGGAAGAGAAGACATAGAGAAAGGACCCCAAATCAAACACTCTCAAACAGAGAATATGTAATTTCAATTTCTTAGATTAACTTTAATTATCCATTTTTCAGTACTAGTGTGCTTGCGCCCCTTGGAGGCATTCTGTTGATTTCCAATTGTAACTCTCATTAATAAAGCACCACTTTTTAGGACTTTGTCTCAAAAGGTTTGTCCCTTACACAATTGTCTGAATCTTTTTTAATTGTTAGCGACTACCCGCGCGAAACAATTTGGCATGCCCAGTGGGACATTGGTGTTTAGTGTTGATAATACAAAAAGTGAAGTATTATGCCTCATAAACATTCTGATAAGGAACCATTAAGTCAGGGAGTAGTCCAGTCTGTAATCGAGTGATATGAGGAGCAGCAAAACTCTCCACGAACAGAGGGACGGAGTCAAAGCAGTCACAGTCGTTACGAACCAATGACAGAGTCGAGTCCTCGAACCATGCGTGCATTGCTTGGAGAACTCACACAGGATGTCGTTGAACAGGTAAATCTACGAAATGTTCATAATATAGAAAGATTTACCCAAAGTGGGAATGCACATTATGACAATATGGCCAAACAACTGAATACATTAAATGAGATAATGAACAAGTTAGTAGGCCAAATGTATCAGCTAGTTATGCATATTGCAAACCACTTTCAAACTAGGACAATTGTGGGGCATAATTCACCACATAATTCTTCTGATTTGAACTTAAATCAAGGACTAGAACCGCCCTTTGGTCCATCTACTTCAAACTAGGGGGTAATGGAACACTAAACTTGAATGGTGATAATGGGATTACTAACCTCGGAGGTAATTCAATTATAAGAGATAATGTCCTGAATGATGGACAGAACGTCTCGCGCGTTAATGATGGTTTGAACACTCAGTTTAATGGTAATAACAACCCAAATAATGGCAATTTTGTTGTCAACCAAGGACCAAATATTAGGCCTCAAGCAAATCAACCATTAAACCAACCTGTAGGAATTCCATATGATCCCAATGTCATGTTGAGGAATCAAATCATGGAAATAGTACAGGATTAAATCGCTCTTAGGGTACGTCCTGTCATTAGGCCTACTTACAAGAAGTCATATCTTGATTGGGTAGATCAAGCATATCCATGGCTTAGAGGGTACAAGGTGCCAGAATTTTCATTATTTACTGGTTTATGAGAAGTTTCCACTCTAGAACACATAGGACGATTCACACTGCAGAGTGGTGAAGTAATCGACTACCATAAAATGAGATTGTTCCCTAGTTCATTAACAGGAGTAGCTTTCTCATGGTTCATTAACTTGTCAAGAAACTCTATTCAAACATGACAACAATTAGAACAAGTGTTCCATGCTCAGTTTTACAAGACTGAATCTGAAGTTACTTTGGCCGATTTGGCGAATCTACGTCAAATGCCAAATGAATGGGTAGAAGGTTTCCTTCAAAAGTTCAAGACATAAGAAGTAAGTGTTTTGTACCTTTGTCCAAAAAAGAATTTGTCAAAATCCCTCAAAGTTGTCTAAAATTCGATTTGAAAAAGAAATTCCAAGACAGGGAATTTCCAGATCTTTTCCAATTGAGCACAAACGTGATTAATAAGGACTCAAATTTTGATGTTCATAATATTAATAAGAGAAGAAGAGCAAATGAAAAATTCTAGCAAGGGAACTTATTATAGAGACTCAAATTTTGATGTTCATACTATTGATGACGAATATTACGATCAAACCGAAGTATGTTTGGCTGAATTAATCAAAGGAGATGCGTATACTTATCCTATAATGGCTAAGCCCAGAGCGTCGGGTAAGGATGAGCCTATAAAAGATGAAAACAAAAAGGCTAGAACGTTCTCGTTCGATGTAACCAAAGCTGTCCTTATATTTGATAAATTATATGAGGATAAGTAGATAAAGCTGAACGATAAACATAAGTTGTCAAGCCCTGAACAAATTAAGGGCAAAAAATATTGTAAGTGGCTGCACGGTCACATTTGACTAACAACTGTTTGGTTTTTTGCCATGTGTTACAGGATGCCATTGAATAAGGACGAATTACATTTGAGGATAAAAAAAAAGATGGTAGTGGATGAGAACCCTTTCCCACAACCACTTGGAGTAAACATGGTGACGACTGGTTTCAAAAACAAGTTGTCAAAATTCAAGTTGGTCATAAATGAGGGAGAAGAGAACCCTGGGCCACACCCCAGTGTCTTCGAACGTATCAAAGGGAATGAACCTAAAAAGGATGAAGACGTCTTGTGTGCAAGATGTAAAGGAGAAGTGAGTGCAAAAACAGGGAACTCAGGAGTAGGGCAACGTTACCATCGCCCTGTTTTTGTTCCAAACGCGCAGCCGTTAGAGGGTGAGGTATGTCATTCTATATAGGACTACATTTTGAGAGGCAGTTCAGGCCAACGAATAATGTGAGGACATTTAGACCGCAACTTCGTCAACCAAATGTATGGCATTCATTCCAATATAATGCAGGAAGGGTGATACCCTTCAATGAGATGACTAGAACCCAACAAAAGCGTTTTCAACGGAATTATGGACGAATGATGAAGTAACAACAGGGATTGCCACATCCTAAGGCGCCTAAACTACTCGAAGTGGCCAATCACAATGTTCTCGAAGACAATGAAGAGACTGGTACAGGCGAATCGATAGGAGAATTGCCAGAAATTTTTTCTGGGATATCGAAGTTTGAGTGAGACAGAAGGGATGAAGAAGATCCAGATCAACCCCTTACTATTTAGTTCAATACATTACCTCCTGTCATGGCTAATAACTATTTACTAGCTAACGGTTCAAGAACAAAGAGAAAGAAGAAGAAATGGAGGATAACGAAGAAGAAGCATGTGTGCTGGAATGTGAAGAAGACCAAACTTCCAGAGGGGCCACAATGATGAAGAGGATGATGGTATGATGGACATCGAAGAGGAAATTGATCTGGAGGCAGAAAGAAGAAAGAGGGGAGTATCGCGTAATACTCTGTTGAAGCAACTACATCGAGAGGGAGTTCGTGAAGTGGACTTGTTGGGAGAACCATCTGAGCGTTCTTTCGATTATTATGTGCTGTACGAGACACCCAAGCGGAAAAGGAGAGTACCTCGCTCTGAAAAGTATGGATCACCTCCAAGAATATTGCTTCCTTCCACAGGTTGGGTAATTGGAAATGAAGTTCTGGAAAGTAGTAAAAAGGAAATCCAGGAAACGGAAGCTCAGTGCTATATACTGCACGTTGACTTATCACAAAAGGATAATTCAGAAGAGGACAAGCAAGAAGTGGAAATAGATGCTGCCGAAAAAGTTATTTTTAAAAGACCAGCCATGAAGTTAACCAAACACTTGAGGCCATTGTACGTCAAGGCTCTAGTTAATCGTATACCTGTAGCGAAAGTACTCATTGATAATGGAGTAGCTATAAACACTATTCCATCTAGGATGATGAGGAAATTTGTAAAGACAGAAAGTGATATGATTCTAATAGAAGTCATCCTTACAAGTTTCAATGGAGGAGCAACTTCAGCTAAAGGGGTTATGTCATTGGACATAACTGTTGGGACAACTACTAGGACCACAGTTTTCTTCGTGATAGATGGTCCTACTAGTTACAATATGTTATTAGGAAGGGATTGGATACATAGAAGTCGCTAGATACCTTCATCGCTCCATCAATACCTGGTTTTCTGGAATGACAAGGGTAAAGCAGAAGTGGTGCGGCAGATCATAGACCTTTTGTTGCAGAAGCAAATTCCGTGGAAAGGTTCATGTACGATGGAAATTATGGACCTGTCAGAATAGTCTAAGATGGAGAAGAAACTCAAATTATTGCACAGAGTGAAGAGTCATTTTCAGTAGATGCGCTTACTAATATGTTCAGTCAAATGAGGCCAAACATAGTGGTCCTGGAGGAGCCAGTAATCGGCAAAAAAGTAATCAAAGAGTTTTAAATGAGTTGCAAGCAACAAAGGCAAATGGTTGATGTTCAGGCCTTCAAAGTCAAATTAATGGCTTTCAATAAAGAATGCAAAGATAAAGCGAAAGAAGAAGCAGCTTTGAAAGCATTGGGAGACAAATTGGCAGTGTTCGTGTTGGAACAAAGTATTAGCTGAGAAGTCAACAAAGTGGATTGTTTAGAAGAAGAAGTGCCTATAAGGGACATGGATAATGAAGTAATGAGGATTACTAGCCTGGATACTCTCAAGCATAAGACCCTCTAATCAAAGTGAATATTGTCAATGAAGGGGGAAGATCGCCCAACATTCGTCAACCGATGCTCGATCAAGAGATTAGTGATAAATTAATCACTTTATTAAAGGAATATGAGGATTGTTTTGTTTGGAAATATGAACATATGCCTGGTTTATATAGAAATTTGGTGGAATATATATTGTCAACCAAGCCAAATTTTAAACCTCATAAACAACCTCCTAGGCAACCTCCTAGGCGTTTTGCTCCTAATGTACTTCCTGAAATTAAGAAATAGATAGAGCGATTATTAAAAGAAGGCTTTATTGGAATAGTCAGATATGTTGAATGGTTGTCCAATATCGTGTCAATACTAAAAAATGGTAAATTAAGGGTGTGCATAGACTTTAGGAACCTAAACATAGCCACGCCCAAAGATGAATATTCAATGCCTACGGTAGATTTTTTAGTAAATTCGACTGCCGGATACGTAATATATTCCTTCATGGATGTTACGCAAAAATCTCGCAAGGAACACGTAATATATTCCTCATGGATGTTACGAGTTCGTTGTACAAGTAATAATCGTGATGAGTGAGTTGTCGTCCCACGAGGAATAAGGTTTAATTTTAGTGTATTCGATATATTTAAATTCACAAGTGTAACAAAAGATAGTTTGTTTGAATTTAACTACATTCTATAACTACGAAAGCAATAAAAAATGGATTTAAATCAAATGAGGGAGAGTGTATTAGATTTCCGACTCCACCAATCAATTCTTAGTTTCAATTCTCAACCAGTGATAATTAATTCAATTCATGCAATTGCGACAATCGATAATTCCACTTTCATTTACTATTCTTTCCCAAGATATAATAAACCTATGATTGCCACGAGACGATCATATTCCTAGTCCGAATTCATATGACAAGCAAGCATTGACGTTTAGGATTATCACACATGACCGCACACGACATAAATATTATTCCTAATATTTATTGTCCGTGTGTTCCATAAACAGTGTTCTACCTACCTGAGTTTTTCAACACTACGAATAAGCAACTAATTGTCATAATGGTGCGCAAACATTAAAACAATATACTTAAACATATTTATGAAATCAAAACACAAGAATTAAACTAAAAACACGTGGTCTCGAATTAAAAATTAAAAATCAAATAGTTTCATCATTCATCCAATACAAGGAAATTTAGCCTAGCATATTGTAGAAATTAAACATATAGAAGTGGAACGACATCACCTATAAATTTGATGAACGCGATTAATTTCCAATTGAAGATGCCACTTAGCTATCTGTTTCCTCCAAAAGTGCCAGCCACCGTATACGTATAATATGTCCAGATTTTCAGCCCACTATCTTACCTCCCAAAGCTGTCGGCAGTGTGTAAACCTATATATGAATTTAGTCCCAAAGTTTTGTCTCCCAATTTGCCAACATCACGTCTTTGTATATTGGCAAATTTATGGAGAATAGCAGTAGAGCTTAAATTAAATATATACTTTCAGATTGGCCGGCTTTTCTCCTGTCTCTCTTCTGTGCAAAATGGCTCCCTTGTATATGTGTATATATATGTAATATACCAGATTCAACAAGGCAATCCCTTTTGTTTTGTCCCCCAAACCGCCGGCATGTGCTATTTTCTTTCCAATTGTTTTCAGCCGGCTTCCCGTCTCCTTCCCCCCAACTGCTGCCCTATTTTCATGTATATAATATATATATATTTTCAGCCCAATCTTTTCAGCCCTCCTTGGTCAGCCGACCCAATATCAATTTCAGGCCCAATTATCCAGCAACTTTCGCATTTTGTATTCCATTTTAAGAAGCCCAAATTGATGTCCAATTAATTCCAATGTCCAATTAACTTGACGCTTGCTTCCAAGTCCTCGATTTTTGGATTTTGTCACTTTTTCCGCTATTTTGCATTCTTTTCTTCTTATCTTCATTAAACATAAAGTTTTACCTATTAAACGTAAAATACATAAATTAGGTAGAATTTTATTCAAAAGACAATAAAATATCACAATTTAGAGCTCCAAATAAGTATAAAAACTATACTTATCAATGGACAGGTATTCAGGATACAATCAAATTTATATAGTTGAGGAAGATATACATAAAACTGCCTTTAGATGCCCTAGATTTTTAGGATGTTTTGAATGGGTAGTTATGCATTTCGACCTGAAAAATGCAGTAGCGACTTATCAAAGAGCAATGAACTTGATTTTTCACAATATGATAGGCAAGTTTGTTGAGATGTATTAGATGATATAGTGGTCAAATCCATTAAAAAAGAAGACCATTTTGAACAATTGAGATGTTCATTTGAGCGAATGAGGCAAAATAAACTAAAATTAAATCCCTTGAAATGTGTATTTGGTGTTAATGCAGGAAACTTCATTGGTTTCCTAGTACACAAAAAGGGGATTGAATTTGATAAAAATAAAGCGATTGCCATTTTAGAGGTCAAACCACCTAGCAATAAAAAAGAATTGCAAAGGTTTTTAGGCCAAGTAAATTTTTTAAGACGCTTTATTTCTAACTGTGTAGGGCGAACTAAAGCTTTTTCGCCGCTTTTAAAGTTGAAAAATCAGGACGAATTTGTTTGGAAAGAAGAGTATCAAAAGGCTTTTGAAAGCCTAAAGACATATGTATCAAGTCCACCAGTGTTGGTGTCACCAATCTAAGGACGGCCAATGAAAGTGTACATATCGGCTGAACAAGAATCAATAGTTGGGATGGTCGCGAAAGAAGACCAATTTGGTGAAAAAATAGCAATTTACTACTTGCGTAAACGGTTAACAAAATGTGAATATAATTACTCTACCGTTGAAAAATTATGTCCTGCATTGTATTTCATATGTACAAAATTAAGGGCTTATTTACGGCCCGTAACCGTTTATTTGATTTCTAAAGTGAATTTGATTAAGCATATGTTCTCTCGCCCAATTTTACACCAAATGGTAGGCCTTTGAACTTTAGCTTTTTCGGAATTCGAAATACAATACATACCTCAAAAGGCAATAAAAAATCAGGCTTTGGCTAACTTTCTGACCGATCATCCATGCCTTGACATGCCTAAAGAAATTGAATTAGAAATTGACTCATTCGAATTAAAACCTTGGGTTTTATATTTTGATGGGTCAAAAACCTCTAAAGGTCCAGGAGTAGGAGTAGCATTGATAATTTTTTTAGGAATTTGTTACAAGTTCGCATTCACTTTAGATAGGATGTGCACCAACAATCAAGCTGAATATGAAGCCTTAATTATGGGCTTATAATTAATGATAGATATGGAGATAAAGAATGTGATTGTTAGAGGCGATTCTCAATTGACAATTCACCAATTGATTGGTGATTTTAAGTGCCAAATTGATTCCATTATAAATCAATATGAAATCACCCAAGAATTGTTGGAAAAATTCGACCAAGTAGAGTTTCAATGTGTCAATAAGATATATAATGACATAGCAAATGAGTTGGCCCACATGGCCTCAGGATATTCAAATCTTTTAAATTGGGAATCTAATTGTGAATATGGAGTAATATTGCCCGTAGTCTAAAGAAGGGCGAGAATGATCGAAATTCATTGCATACAAGATGAAGATTCAATAGATTGGAGGACAGAGATTAAAAGGTTCCTTAAAGAACCTAATAAAGGAAGTGATAGAAAAATGACATTGTGTTTGCTAAATTATACATTGATAGATGAAGAGTTGTTTAAGAAACGCTCTGATGGTATATTACTGAAATGTGTAAGTTTGCAAGAAACCAGAACGATCATGACTGAGGTGCATGAAGGGATATGTGGAGCTCATCAAGCCAGCCAAAGGATGAGATGATTGATTATTAGGAGTGGATATTTCTGGCCCAGGATGGGAAAATCATGTGTTCAATATGCAAAGAGTTGTTTAGCATGCCAAAAGCATAGTCCGATACAAAGAGGGCCAGCAAGTGTCAATGGCTTGCGCCTCGATTTTATTGATAGTATGGAAATGCTCTGTCAAATTCTTAGATTAACAAGAAGGAGCAGGCCACGTTTGGCTAAAACCAATTTGGCGAGCAAAAAATTGGGGAGCATATATCTCAACCCCTGCTTTAGCATTTGTTACTGTGACAATGTCATGAAACAGTTCTCTTCCAACCAAAAATTGAACCCAGATGGGTAAAGAAGTACTCACTTCAGCTAAAGTAGAAAGATGCTGTACGTATAGAGAGATTTGATGAGGAGAAAAAGGAAAGAAAGAAAGCGTTGAATTCAAAGTATAAAAGAATGTGAAAACATCCCTGCTGGACATATTTACCAGGCTCAATTGAAGAATGAATAGCCCATAACAGCTAACTATTCGAGGAGGAGACGGTGGAGTATCAAGTTGTGGAAAATAGGCTCTCAAACCACAATTGAGCAAGCCAAAGGGGTCCACTACCAGTGGGAGACGCACCATTCTTTAATTGGAGTTGGAGGGAAGCCATGCCTCTATAAAAGGCGGCTAAAAAGAATGAACACAAATTAAAAGACCTGCCACGTACTAATTCATGCGATAGATGCAGATAACTCAATGAGGATTTCAAGTTGGGGACACAAAGAACATATTTACAGAGTCAGACCTGAAGGAAGGCAACACGCTCAGCATGAGTAAGTTCAGATGTGGAAGTAGTATAAAAGCCTTACATTTTCTTGTCAAATTGTGGAGCAATACTGGAAATCAAAATACTAGACAAGATAGTATCGCCGAAGGCGGAAGATTCACTAGGGCTCCAATATCCCTTAGAGTAATGGACATTGGACCAAGAGGAAAAATAAAAGTGTTATAGTCAGAAGACCAGAAACTCAGGGCGATTAGGAAAAGCACTGAGTCATAAGTTGGGGGAAAAAGAGTAATTTCTAATAGGTCCAAAATCTTAGCACGATCAAAAATTGCTTTAGTAGGATCATGATTTACCATACGTGCATGCCATCTACGAAAACTAGGATCAGTTTTTGGCCAAGTATGAATATCTTTATCGCGGATTGGCTTCAATGGCAGGGAGTTCAAAAATGGAGGGTCTTCAGTGCAAGGGAATAGCTGGCCCACCGCCACTTGTTCAACTGCTTCGGTATTATTGAATGATGGACCCAAATAGAATTCAATGAAGTCAGCATTGGCTTGTGCAAGAAAGTTTGGATTTACATACGGTCTGGTAAGGATTTTTCGGAAATCTTCGAAACTGAAAGCATCATCAGATTGAGTTTGTAAAGTCTCCATTGAGTGCAAAGTACAGTCTTATTAAGGCTTGCCTAAGAAACGTAGTAGAGAAGCAAGAAGATGAATGGTAAATATAGTGAGGAAGAGGCAAGAAATATAAAGAAGTGGTTTAGTGGTGCGATGAAATGGCGTGTCTTTTGGGTTTATAAGGGTTTGTAACGTTGCACTTTTTTAGGCTATAGAAGGAAATTAAGATTGAAATTCGCGGGAATTTCAAATTTTGCCTGGAAAATACAAGGTGAATATGGCAAAGATTAATACTTGGTATTAAATCTGCCATATTGGGGGGTAATTGTTGACATACTAAAAGTGTAGTCCACATTAAATAGCCCAAAGAGTGAGGCCCAATTGGGGAGTACAAGATAAAGACCCAAATAAGATTATTGGTAAATGCAGAGGAAGCCCACGAATACAGTAACATCATCGCCCAATCTTGCAAGATGTCCAGAATTTGAGCGAATGGAGTGCCTTACAGTCTCCCAGAGCGATGACCTCGTTCTCGCCGAAACCTTCGAATCGCCCAGAGTCTTAACAAACATGAGATATTATGGTTATCCAGAATAGCAGTTATCGAGCAGACTTATCACATTCCACGATTCAAAGAGCCCATTTGAAGGCGGTTGAACGACAAAGAGAAATGACAGCAGTTAGAGATGACAGTTCTACGACAAGTTAGCTACCATGAAGAAAGTCAGTAGTTATAAAACAATCAAGCAGTTTTCAAACGGTTTGTCACGAAAAAATCATCATGGGAATATAAAAAAGAAAAGAAGACATAGAAAAAGGATCACAAATAAAACACTCTCAAACAGAGAATATGTAATTTCAATTTCTTAGATTAACTTTAATTATCCATTTTTCAGTACTCGTATGTTTGCGCCCCTTGGAAGCATTCTGTTGATTTCCAATTGTAACTCTTATCAATAAAGCACTCATTTTTTGGACTTTATTTCAAGAGATTTGTCTTTTACACAATCGTCTGAATCTTTTTTAATTGTTAGCGACTACCCGCGCGAAACATCGCCAAACCACGTTGATAGCTTTTAGTTATGCTCAAATTCCATTTAGACTAGTCTCCCTCAAATTGTCTCGAGCAAAAAGCATGGTGCTTGTAACACCCCGAAAATTTTAAAATAAAATTATTTGTTATAATTTATGATTTTGAAAGTTGAGGGGCTAAAATAAAGTATGTTTTAAATTCTTATATTTTGAATTGGTCAAATATTTAACTTTTTATAGAGTGACAAAAAATATATCAATATTGAGCTCATTTGATAGCTCGCATTAAATAATGTAAATTGGACTCGGAAAATGTAAGTTTGTATGAGTTAAGCTAAAGTTATTTCAAAGAAACGTATTTAATATGTATTTTTTTTATTTCTTAATGATGTACTTTAAGATAATTAGCAAAATAATATTATCTTAAGAGATTAATTCGTTTAGTAGTTAGACGTAACTTTGTCCCAATCCATGATTCCCTCATTAGTTTAGTTAAAGTAGAATTTGGAGTCAGCCGTATCTAAGCAAGAGTTTTAATAATTAACTCCTAGTGTAATCAATTCTTTGGAAGCCGTCCACCTTTTTTCTCTTGGTTTGATAAAAGATAACAAAGACTAATTTTGCATAAATCAAATAAGAGTGATCATTTAGTTATTTAAATTTCTTGTTTGCATTAAAATAAAATAAGCCTTATCCAACGCAGTTAGGAGTCCAACTTACCTTAATGTGTGCATGCAGGATAATGACTACTTAATTGGGACTAAATCAAATCAGTTTTTGGAAGAAATTAGAACCATTCCTGTTTCGACACGTCATGCAATTATTGTGGAATTATATGTATTTGACATCATTTGTTTTATCCAATACAATTGCACTAATTAAATAGTCCTTATCTACGTAATCTAGGATAAGAACCAATTGATTATGATATAATCTTAACCTTAATCAACTACTTTACCTTTACCTATAAATACTAAGGATGTGAACATATGTTTGCCTACAACCCCAGATTTTTCTATACTTTGTTTCATTCTTTGAATTTAGCAAAACCCCTATTGTATTCGACCAAAAATTCCTTTGCCTCTTTACTTTTATCTAATATATGCACATACACAACAACAGTAGAGAAGGCAGAGAAATATAAAATTCGGAACGTAGTTTCTGGATTTTGTCTTACCACATTCATTTGATCTAATCAACGTAGGATACTACGTGCAAGTGGATATGTCTTTGCAATATTATAATTTCTTTTACATGATTTATTTCACGAAATGCTAATTGACCTGCGAGTCCCAATGAAATGAAATGTGAGATCTCCTTCGGGTTTTCTCAAATGCTAGAGTTTTCGATTGATCTCCGATTGCTCTTGATGAAATGATGGTATGGAATGTTATAGATTTATGTTTAAAAAATTATTATATTATTTTAGATGCACGTATCCTACTGGGTTTAAAATACTCACTTCTTTAAAATTTTAACTTCTCAGGTTAGATCGGTCCAACGTGGATGGTGGCTGAATGGTGCACGGATTGCCAAGTAAAATATTTTCAAGGGAACCAACAGTAATTTTTCCTTATGTTTAGAGATTAGTATTTCTTAAATTTCTATTTGATGCTTTGAGTTCTGATTTAATGTTTTGGGTTAAATTAATTTGGATATTATGAGTGCTTAAATTTATTCAAGTTTAAACCTTCAATTTAATATTTTCCGCTTTATGTATGATTATGAAATGATATTGGTAACACCTCAAAATTTAAATCAATAAAATTTGGGGCGTTACAGTGCTAGTTGTTCATGGTTTATTCTGCTATTCGTTGACAGGTCACATCAAAAGGTCCCAATTTTCCTAATCATGAATTTGTTATTTGGGAACGACAAGACAAACTTCTTCTTGTATCTGTCATCACTTTCCATAAGGTGCTCTGACTAATCAAGTGCTAGAAGACTTGTGTAGAGGCTTGGAATAGACTCACAAAGAACTACACTAATGCCTCATCTTTGCGCATTATGGACTGACATGACAATTGGCAACCCTTACGTGCAATAATCTATCTATATCCGGCTATCTTGCTTCTACCCACAACTTGGCATAAAAAATTGTTGGGCTCTCAAATTCCCAACAACCGTCTCATTTTCCATGTTTTAAATGGAGTTAGCCCTGAATACAGAGAACTTCTCATGGTTATTCACGCATGAGACTTCTTTATGAGTTTTGAAGAGCTTTGTAACAAACTTGTCGAATATGAATCCTTTCTCATATAGGAGGATAGTTGCCAATCTATTTGCATCACTACCTACGATTCTCCTTAAAATCAACAAAAGTCTAGTTATCAATTTGAGCAAGACAACTCCAGCAATGTTAGTGATCAACATCTTGGCAAGCATCAACTCTGGAAGAAATCTACCTCCTACATGTCTATTTTGTAGAAAAAGGGGATACGTAGCACGTGACTGCCACACTCTCAAACACATGATGAGGCTACCTATCACTCCAAAAGCTAACCGCACCACCATGGCGAGTTAACATAACAACGCCTCCACTTCACTACTTGATATTGGCACTTCTTATCATGTGACCTCAGACTTGTCTAACGTCACTCTCAAAGAACCCTATGAAGGACTCAATGACGTTATCATTGGTGATGTTACATGATTCAATATCAATCACATGTGCAACTCTACTATCTCATCTCCCGTGATTTCATTTTTGCTATACAATCCATGTTTGGTGGAAATTAAAGTCAGATTTTTATTAAATTTTGATAAAAGTTAGGGTTAAAATTAATTATTAACTTTATTTTAAATTAAAATCTAAATTTTAATATCTACCAAACATGACAATAATGTGATATGTATTCCTTCCACATCACAAAATCTTGTCTATGTATCTCAATTTTGGAAAACAAATAATGTCTCTATAGAAATATTATCATTACTCTCTTTGTGCGAATGATCTAATAATGAGCACAGTCCTCGCTAGATGAAGGAGAATGAATAATATCTATGGGCGAATGAATACTATCTATGAGTCGCCCAACTTAAGGACAACCCTATCGGTACCGAAGTAAGCATACACTAGTATCAAAGTTAGTCTTATCCATTGGCCGCACGATCATCTAGGACACCACCTTCTTCTAGAATTTTAGACGTGTAGTGTCTCAAAATAATATGTCAATCACATCAAGCCCAACTAGTTCTATATTATGTGATTATTGTCAACGTAACTTCAGAAATTCTATTTTAAAGGTCGTAGCCCCTTAGATTTAGCTTACACCAATGTATGGGATCCTTCCCCTATTCTTTCAATCAATTTACTTTCTTATTATGTCATTTTGTTGACCATTTTTACAAAATACACTTGGTTGTTTTTCATGGAAAATAAATCGAATGTGCTTTTGTATATTTCTAGTGTAAACTCATGGTGTAATTTAATTCGACAGCGGATGATAGGTATATTTTAATTGCTTACCTAAACTCTCAAATCCATATAATATTGGATTATTAGGGTGGATTTGTATTAGTAGTATAACGCCAAATTTGAAGACGATTGATGCTAAGGAAAGAAGTTTGTGCATAAAAGGGGCCAAAAGGGGCAAAATGGGGAACCTACCTACTGAGCATGTGAGGAAATTAGTGTAAAATTTTGGTACACGTAATATAGATCTCTACATGGTAAATAATATGTAAACATCAAAGGTAATTGAATTTGAAGTTCAATGCAAAAAAAGTACTGCAATTTAAAGTTATGGGTCAAAAGTTACGTGTTTGAAGTCCGATAGTCTAAACTTGAAGTTTGAGATAATTGGGTGGCTGCCTTAGAAGGAATATGGGCACGAGAAGGACCTATTTGCCTCTATCTACTTGTTGGGTGCCTTGATGTGATCATGTCCAACCAGGTCTAAAATTTAATTTTTTGTTTCCTAATATAAGGGCGCTTTAAGTATTTGATTGACACGATTCTCGAATCATCTTGAGAAAATTAGGTGATTCCTAATAGAAGCTCTAGTTGTAATACCTTTGGATGGATCACCAATAATAAGTTTTTTTTTTGGGTGAGAGGGAACAAACCTTCCATTCTTTTGGTAGAGTGGGATCATTTGACGCTTCGGTG
This sequence comes from Fraxinus americana, assembly GCA_035079005.1. Classification (NCBI taxonomy): domain Eukaryota; kingdom Viridiplantae; phylum Streptophyta; class Magnoliopsida; order Lamiales; family Oleaceae; genus Fraxinus; species Fraxinus americana. The sequence continues at coordinate 19,858,775 of CM068707.1, read as the reverse complement.
GGTTCATCTTCACTTGGTTGAACGTTTACTTCTTCCTTGTGTTCTTCTTTTGGATAATCCTTGCTTCGGTCTTGAATGTTCATTTGTACGAAGGGAGTCTCCAATCCTATATCATTAGCAATACCTTTCTCACGATCAGGATGATTAGCTTCATAAAAAATAACATGCATAGATTCTTCAACGACTAGAGTTCTTTTGTTAAAAACTCTATAAGTTTTAATAGTCGATGAGTAACCTAATAAGATCCCAATATCGAATTTTGAATTAAATTTTTCCAAATTTTCTTTTGTATTTAAAATAAAGCATTTACACCCAAAAACTTTAAAATAGCCGGTATTTGGAATCATATTTTTCCAAAACTCATGTGAGGTTTTAGTTTTCTTTCGACTAACTAAAACTTTATTTACAATATAGCAAGCGGTATTGACGGCTTCGACCCAAAAAATATTTTGGCATACTATTTTCATTTGGCATGGTCCTAACCATTTCTTACAATGTGAGATTCTTCCTTTTTACTACACCATTTTGTTGAAGAGTTCTAGGAGTCGAGAAGTTAGTTCATATCCTTTTTTATTGCAAAATTTGTCAAAAACAAGATTATCAAATTCTCCACCATGATCACTTCTAATAGTTGTAATCGAGTATCCTTTTGCCATTTTGAATTTTTGCAAAAATGTTTGAAAGCATTCAAGGCTTCATTCTTGAGGTTTAGGAAAAGAACCCAAGTGAATCTAGAGAAGTCATTGACAATGACGAAGGCATAATGTTTTCCACCCAAACTAACAGTTCTAGAAAGTCCAAAAAGATCTATGTGGAGTAGTTGAAGTGGTTTTGTGGTCGAATAATATAGTTTTGGTTTGAAGGAACTTTTTACTTGTTTACCAAATTGACAAGTGTCACAAATTTTATCTTTATCAAACTTTAAATTTGGTAAACCTTTCACAAAATAATTTTTGAAAATTTTTGAAAGAAGTTCCATGCTAACATGGTCCAATATCTTATGCCATAACCAAGTATCCTCATTTAAACTTGATAAACATTTTTCATCACTTTCAAATTCGATATTTATAATATACACATCCTTGCTACATCTCCCTATAAGCAAGATGCTTATAGGGAGATGTAGGGAGATGTATTATTCAAGATGCTTATAGGGAGATGCTTATTGAATAATACATTTAGAAGAATCGAATTTAATATACCTCTTTTAATCTCCCTATAAGCATCTTGAATAATACATCTCCCTATAAGCATCTTGAATAATTCGATATTTATAATATACCTCTTTTGATGTAGCATCTTGAATAATACATTTAGAATAATCGAATTTAATATGATAGCCTTTATCACATAATTGAATAATACTAAGCAAATAATGTTTGAGGTTATCTATCAATAACACGTTTTCAATAGAAGGAGGAGAATGATTATCAATGTTTCCGATTCCAATATTTTTTCTTTTTGTATTATCTCCGTATGTGACATGACCTCCATCCTTTACTTTGAAGTTTGATAGTAACGTTCTATTCTCGATCATATGTTTTAAGCATCCGCTATCCAATAACCATTTGCTCTTCATCTTCTTTGGTTCCTACAAAAATAATTTAATTTTTGATCTGTGGTACCCATATAAGTTTGGGCCCTTGGTAGTTGGTTTTAGTGGATTCTCGAATCCACTTTTTTTTACTTTCAAAGTGTAGTTTAGTTTTGGTTAGACAATTATATGCAATATGTCCATTTTTATTGCAATAACTACATGTAATTTTTGAAGGAATGTTTGAAATTTTGACAAATAGATTTTTGAAACATTTTTGTTTTAAAGATGGTTCATATCAAATTCCTACTTTATCAAATACATTCTTTTGATCACCAAACATTAAATTAAAATTTTTCTTACCTTTAGTGAATTTATAAATAATTTTAGTTAAGTCTTCAACTTTTTCTTTCAAAGAAGAGTTTTCTTTAATCAATAAATCATGATCAACATTTTCCTTTTATGTTCTAAAATTTTCTCCATTTCACCTTTCAACAAATAGTGTTTCTTTTTAAAAATAGAGTGACTTAGAACAAGTTTTTCAAATTCTCAAGCTTGTTTTGGCATTCGGTTCTCTTGTGACCGGGTTTGTCACAATCATAGCAAATGATTTTTTGCTCCTTTTTTTCACCATTTTCATCTTTCTTTTGGAATCTATGATTGTTTCGAAATCATCTCCATTTTTTAACAAGAATGACTAGATTATTGAACTCTTCATTACTCATATTTTCACTTGTAGTTCCTTTCTTGATTGCCTATTTAAGAGCAATTTGGCACTTGGGAGGCTCATTTGATTCCTCTTTGCTTTTTCTCATTTTCTTCTTGGTCTCGGCATTGTTGAGCTCATATGTCATCAAGGTACCATAAAGTTCTTACAAAAGGATATGAGTTGATATCTTTGATATTTTCTATCAACATCCTTAATGGGCTCCATTTTTCCAATAGTGACCTAAGCATTTACTTACAAATTCACCGTTAGTAAATTTTTTATTAAACCTTTTGAGATCATTAACAATGTCGGTGAAGTGAGTAATCACGTTAACAATGAGTTCATCTTGTTTCATGAAAAAAATTTCAAATTCTTTAAACAAGAGATTAATTTTAGTTTTCTTTAATTTACTAGTACCAACATGAGAAACTTCCAATGCATGTCAAATGTCATAGGCAAAATCATACGTGCTAATACAATTAAACTCATTTTTATCTAAGGAGCAATAAAGTAGATTTTTGGTTTTAGCATTCAATGATAATTTTCTTTTATCATCTTCATCATTTTCTTCCCTAGATTTTGGAATGATTTTATCGGGTTGGCCATCAATTTTAATAGTCTTGGAAGGCATAAAGACCATATTCAATAACTTCACAAATATTATAATCCATTGATTGAATGTATATCATTATCCTAACCTTCCAATAATTATAATGCGTGCTATCAAAGAATGGTGGTTGATTAGTAGAATGCTCCTCAAGATTTTGAAGGTTGTAGTTAGCCATTGCTCAAAATTGTAGAATCTTAATTTATAAAATGAGCAATTGAAGGACTAAGAATGGCTAACCAAGAGGGGCGTGAATTGGTTATTAAAAACTTTTTTGTAAAAACAATATAAATACGAGCAAGTAAGGACCAAATAGATAAATTCAAATAGTAAATACAATAAGTAAAAGAGAGAGAGAGGATGCAAATGATATAATTATGGAGGCTTGATCCAAAAAATTAATCTACGTCCCCCATTACCAAGCTCTCCAGCACGAGCAAGGCCTTTTCACTATATCGATTAACTTATGGTGCAATCCAATGATTTATAACGCTTCCGGTGACTTACAAATAAGGAGCACCGATCCTTATATAACGTTGAGTTTTACAGGACTCAACACGGCCCACAAATTTAATAGAAAAGTGATTTTACATTTGAAACTTCTCTCTTAATCAATAATATGATCAAATTAAGTACCAGAGAGAAATATGCTAACATTTTAATAAATAGTAATGAATGAAGTTCAAGTATTAGGTGAGAAAAACTTTGATAAGTAAAATAATTTTCAAAAGTTTTTCAAGATAAATAATTTGATAAAGACGAATCAATGTAGTTTTGCTAAAAAAAATCTCAGATAAATGTTCTTAAAAGTGTTGTATTGAATGTAGAGTGAAGTGGTATTTATATTAATTAACTTATGGACCAAGTTTAATTAATTGGATTAATTGACTATGGCCTGACTTATGTTTAGTAGGTAGGTCAATCCCACTTAAACATCTATAAATAAATAAATAAATAGGACTTGAGTATTTCATAGTTGATATAACTCACTTCAGATTATAATTACAACATATCATAATTCACATTATGCTTTTATAATCTTGTAACGCAAGAAAGAGATACTCTAATCTCTCATTCTTGTTATACTATGTGGATTACTATTGGAGGCTGAACAATTGAATAGCTGTGTGTTGAAAGTTCGTGATTTATAAAGGTATGAAAAAAATTTGGTAAATCAAGATTCAGAAGAAGAACAAAAATCGTGATTGTTTGTGATCAAAATTTTCAAAAGAGTTTGAAACTTTGATAAAGGTATAATTCTCATCATGATTTCTATTTAAACACAACGATGATCCTTGAAGGGAATTGAATTTTTTTTTTTTAAACTCTATTGTGCATGAATATGTAACTTCCCAACAAGGGTAACATAGTCGACTTTATGTTTGTTAGAAGTTGTTTTTTGAATCTTGGGAACAATCAATGGTTGATTCTTATTTTTTTTTTCTAGCCTTAAATGTTGATTTTCTTGTTCCAAATTTGATTTGAAAAAAAAAACATAATTTTTGGGTCGAAAAATGAGATCCGGAAGAGTTAGTCGACCATCACTAGCCTTGGCGACAACAGGGTATGACACTATACACTACATTGTGCAAGGGTAGCGCGCTTGACACTTGTTGTCGCTGTCAATATCAGTGGCGAACACCGATAGTTGATCATGCAAAGAATAAGACCGTCGCCACTCTGTGCAAAGGCACCACTCGTTTGACAAAGAAAGGTACACCACTATTTTAGTTCCTATGCACTATAGAAGAGAGAGAAAAGAAAATTTTAGGGTTAGGTTAATTTGGAGGTGAGAGCCTCTCCTACAATTTGTGAAGTTATGGGCCATTGCCTACAATTTTGATTTGGGGATCATATTGTAATTTTAAAAGTAAGGGCATGTTTGCAATTTGAAGAATTAGGGGCACTATTTATAATTTTTAAACTGGGTTAGAATGCAATTTTTTCTTCTAAATACAATTTTGAAAATGATTTATATTATATATTTAAAAGAGTTTGACCAAAATTTTCAATTTTGACTATAATTTTTATTTTGACCCAATTAAAAATTTATTTCAAATTTACGAATTTTTAAATTATCGTTAAGATTGAATTTTAACTAAAGTTTATAATTTTGACCATAAATTAAAATGTTAATTCAATTAGCTCGAAAACTTTGGAATTGGAGTTGGACTCTAATTTGATATTTAATTTTAATTAAATAAATTCGCTAATTAAATTAATTGATTAATTTGATTAATTATTTGATTCATTTGCCTAAATTAGTTTAGACCCCCTTAATTGCTAGGAATTTGAAATATATTTATATATAATATTAGATATTATATAGGAATATATTTATGTGATGAATGTATACTTAGTTGATGATTATAAACTCTACCATGTGAATATGTTGAATGATTGATTTTAACTTTTGTTGTTTTGGGCATGCGAGCCCATTATCAATTTTGGGTCTGCAAGTCCCTTATTATCATTATGGGTCTACATGTTCAATTCTTTTAAGTTTGTGTACCAATTAGTATAGGATACAAGTTACAGTTGGATTAATTGAAGATGCAAGAAGGGTGGAGACCATAAAAAAAGAGTATTGTATGATTCAATGTTATGTTCCCTATGAACTAACCAAGTAGTCTCCCTTTTGTTTCGAGAAGACAAGATATATAAGTCAATAATCTTCTAGACTATTATATGTAGTTTATTTGCATGTTTGATGTATGATAAATATATATAAATAATTATGATGGGACACTTGCATATTAAATCATTTAAGTTAAACGTGAGATCATAATTAATTTAATAAAAGATCATATTAAATTCATTGATGCATTTTTGGGTATATATATTATTTTTTTTCTTCATTTACAATTTTGAATAATGAGTAACCATAACAATTTGCGAGACATAATGGATGCCAACAAGCTGAAGGAGCCAAATTTTCTCAGCGACACCGCAATCTGAGAATTGTTCTCAAGTATGAAAAAATTGTTTATGTCCTTGACCATCCATTTCCAGAGACACCTATTGAGGACTCTACATAGGAAAAGGTTGCTGATTATAATAAACAAAATGATACGATAACACTACAACATGTGTGTAATGCTTGCAACTATGTCACTTGAGTTGCAAAAGCAATATGAGGATATGGATATTAACGCTAGGATTTTTCATCTCTAAGAGTTATATGATAAGCAATCACGTTTGAAAACATATGAGACTTCCAATCAATTATACCAATGCAAAATGGCAGAAGGATCTTTGGTCAATACTCATGTACTAAAGATGATTGATTACATCGAGAAATTAGCTTTGGTTCAGTGATAGACCATAAACAAAGTGTTGACTTCGTTCTACAATCTCTGTCAGAGAGTTATTCACAATTTATTATGAATTTTGACAAGAATAAGTTAGAGTCCACACTCCCAGAATTGCTGAACATGTTTAAGAATGTTGATCACAACATCAAAGTTAGTAGTGGGCAAATCTTGGTCATTACTTCCTTTAAGGACACTAAGAGAAAGTCTAAAGGCGGCTTTGGAAAAGCATCCAAGAAGGCTAAGACAAACCAGAAAGCAGTCAAGACAATATCAAGTCTAATGACCATTGCTATCATTTTGGAATGAAAGGTCATTGGAAGAAGTCTTCTGAAGGTTTATATGCCAACTTCATTAGCTTTTTGGGTATTCGATATCGGATGTAGATCTCATATTTGTATAAATATTTTGAAATTAAGAGAAGTAGACTACTGCATAAAGGAGAAGTTGGTATGTGAGTTGAAAATGGAACTAGTGTAACTACATTACCTGTAGGAACATATTTCTTGCCATTTCTTTCAAGCTTAGTATTAGAATGAAAGAAATATTATTTTGTTCCACAATTATCAAAAACATTATTCTAATTTCATATTTGGACATGAATTGTTTTTCAAATAATATTAAGGTCAATTGTTGTTCATTTTATATTGATAAGATACATTATGGTTGTGATAAATTACAAAATGACATTTATATTATATACATCGGTCTTCTATAATGGGTATAGAAAATAAAAGGCATAAAAATGATAACCTATATTATAACTATCTTCGGCATTGCAAACTAGGTCAAATAAATAAAAACTCATTTCCAAATTACATAGAGATGAATATTTGGGGTCAACTAATTTTGAATAATTTGATAAATGTGAATTATATCTATTAGGCAAGATGACCAAATCTTCTTTTACTGGAAAAAGAGAAAAACCTACACAATTACTGGGTCTGTTATATACTGATATATGTGGACCCATGTTAATTACGCTAAATGAGGTTTCTCTTATTTCATCATGTTTACTGGTGACCATTCTAGGTATGGTAATATATATTTGATGAAATTCAAACATGAAACATTTGAAAAGTTTAAAGAATTCAAGCTAAAAATAGATAAACAATTAGTTAAGGGTATTTTCATACTAAGATCCGATCAAGATAAAGAATATCTTAAAGGTGAATATTTTAGATTATATAAAGGAGAATGAAATTCTCTCATAATGGACTCTGTTACATATACTACAACATAATGGTCTATCTGAAAGGAGGAATTGTACACTATCAAATATGGTGTGACTAATGATGAACCATACAAACCTTCCAAAATCGTTTTGGGGTCTAGCACTAAATGTCACATACTACACACTAAATCTTATCACGTATAAATCGGTCGACAAAGCTCTATACGAGTTATGGAAAGGCAGAAGACCCAACTTGTCACATATAAAAGTTTAAGGTTGTGATGCTTATGTGAAGCGTATTAAATTGGATAAGCTAGAGTTTCGATCCGATAAATTCATAATTGTGGGATATCTAAGAAAAACAATTGGATATCAATTTTATAATCCCATTGAGAAAAAAGTTGTTACGTGAAAATCCCGTAAGTGTACGGTTCGTTGTACAAGTAATAATCGTGATGGGTGAGTTATCGTCCCATAGGGAATAAGGCTCAATTTTAGAGTATTCTATATATTTAAATTCGTAAATGTAACAAAAGATAATTGATTTTTATTTAATTACGTTCTATAACTACGAAAGCAATAAAAATGATTTTTAAATCAAATGAGGGTAAGTGTATTGGATTTCCGACTCCACTATTCAATTCTTAGTTTTAATTCTCAACAAGTGATAATCAATTTAATTCATGTAATTGTGATGATCGATAATTACACTTTTATTTACTATTCTTTCCCAAGATATAAGAAACATATGATTGTCACGAGACGATCATATTTCTAGTCCGAATTCATATGACAGACATGCATTGACGTTTAGGATTATCATACATGATCGCACACGCCATAAATATTATTTCTAATATTTATTGCCCATGTGTTCCATAAACAGTGTTCTACTTACTGTGAGTTTTTCAACACTACGAATAAGCAACTTATTGTCATAATGGTGCGCAAACATTAAAAAAATAAAATCATACATATTTATGAAATCACAACGCAAAAATTAAACTAAAAACACGTGGTATCGAATTAAAAACTAAAAATCAAATAGTTTCATCATCCGTCCAATACAGGGAAATTTAGCCTAGCATTTTATTAAGAGTAAACACATAGAAGTAGAACGACATCACCTATATATTTGATCAACGGTATTAATTTTCCAAAGTGACGTTGCATGTATTTCTTTCTTCCGTTTCTGTCTGTCCGTTTATATATAATTTCAGCAACAAAGAAGAATTTTCAGCAACCCATTTTTTCACAAAGCTGCCGACTGCTTTCTCTTCTGTGCAAAATGGCTGCCTTGTATATGTATATATATATGTAATATACCAAATTAAGCAACAAGGCAATCCCTTTTGTTTTGTCCCCCAAACCACCGGCATGTGTCTATATATATATATGAATTGATCCCTCCAATTTATATTTTTAAATTAATTTGCCGTCGATTTATGCCTAACTGTGTAGAATTTTTGATGTATAAATCAGCCGGCAATTGAATGTATATAATTGTATTTCAGCCCACTAATCTGCCGCCCACTAGATGCATTTTACTGATGAAATTCAGCCGGCAGTCTACTATTTTCTCTCCATTTGATTCAACTCGGCTGCTCCCCTTTCCTTCCGGCTTCACATCTATATTTATTTCCTTCCATAGCCGAAAGTGAAGCCCTTTTTTTCACAGCAAAAAGGTCCAACCCAATTGTCTCTAACTTTGTTCATCATGTGGCCCAATTAATTTGTATTTCTCCAATTCATCCAATCTTTCAAATTAATGCAAATTAGTCCTTCAAATTCTATAGTGTAGACTTTGATCCCCTTATTTTGGATTTATCCATTTTTCGACACATTTTTGTTCTTTTCTCCAATTCTTCATCCAATGTTGAGTTTTACCTACAAGATGCAATATAACAAAATTTAAGTTGTATTTTGCCAAAAGAACAATAAAATTCTATAGTTTAAAGCCCCAAATAAGTGTGAAAAATACACTTTTTAAACCCTTAAACTTCAATCTTTGTTTGTCCTCAAACAAAATAAAACTTAACTACACAAAATTCCATACATAACTTGGTTGGATAATCTGCTTTTAGCCTTAGGATTAGACTTTCAGAGTTGAAACTCTTACTATTTCAAAATCACAATGTTAAATCAATCTCTACCTAATCAATGTAAAATTGACGTGTGTGTGTGTGTGTGTGAAGATTCATGTAAAGCATTACAAAGTCATAAATTGATTCAATTCCCAACCCTATATGGCCAAATATTTCATTTCTTCACTCGTAAGATACACAACCCCAAACTTTATTCTTTTCACTCTCTTCCCAAAGTGCGATATAATATTGAATGTGTGATATAATACCAATCATCACCCTCTCTAGTTTGGTTCGATTTTACTAATTGTAGCTCAACATGTCAACAAATGTGGATTCTCCTTATTTTTTATTACTTCAACCTCTAAGAATCAATTAAGTTAATAATCTCTCGTCAAAAGTCAAATTCTCTCAAATGAGTGTTTGAGGCTTACTCAAGACATGTAGCAGTGCTTTTTTTTTTTTTAACTCCTCTCTATTAAGCTTTCTAAATGACCATTGTAGCGAGCTTTCAGCCGATGACTCCAAAATCAGACGACCATAGGGTACCAGGTTTTTAAAGACCCTTACAGACTTAATCGTTCGAGTCATAAACACTCATTTTCAAAAATCGACCTCCAACTTAAGACTTTAATCTAAATTTCATCTTATTAGTCTCAGATAATCCACACAAAATTTAACACACATGAAATCCACATCTATTCTCAATGTCTCCCTACAACAACTCAATCACCCCGAAACTATTTAAAATTAGTTTAAGGATGTATAGTATAATGGTTATTTGGATTTAACATCTATGGTCCATAATTATCAACCTACTCTGCAATATGAATCAAATTATTTTCTTCACAATGCAGAACATAAATCTTGTGCTCAAAAATATCAAATTCTACATAAATAAGCACAAACTAACATAACATATAACTTATCTATAATTTATAGTCCAACTCTATGTTCCAATGAATACATCATCGTTAGCAAATTATCTGACCCATACAAGCATGCAAAAATACATAAAAAATAATAAAATTGATTTTTTTAAGTAATAAAAGCATACACCATCAAATAAAAAACAAAGGAAAAACTCATATTTTCCACCCCCAAATTTAAAGTAGACATTGTCCTCAATGTCATAAATCATAATTTCGCATAGAAATGGGTAGAGAAGAAAATGATGAAAAAGACTCCCCTGATATGGCTTGGAATCCGAAGGCTAGCTGTCCTATTACTCTCGTTGGCTCCTTAGTAAAGTTGATTTAGATGTTCTGTGATGTCATGTTCCTACGCAAAACAGTCAAATAAAACATTCAAGATCGAATACTTGGAACAAGCGGTACTTAGCTCTAACAACTATTAAACAAACTAACATATCGAAGATCTAAGGAAAAATGGGGTATGCATGATGAGTTCTAAAATTGAATAATAATAAAAGAAAAACTAATATCAATTATCTTGAATTATTCTAAAAGCAAAATAAATGAAAGAGATAGAAGTGTTGGGTTGCCTTCCAACCAGTATTTGTTTAAAGTCTTTAGCTCGACTTCGTTGTTGAGGCTAGTCTACAGGATTGAGTGGCACCGTTGTTTTCTCACTGGAGTAGTCACCTCCCCATTAATTTTGCAACTGTTGCCCATTCACTTTGAACCTCCTTTGCTGATCATGAGATACCACTTCCACAAGCCCATGCGGAAACACGGTCACTACCGTGAAAGGACCCAACCACCTAGATTTTAGCTTTCCTGGAAAAGCTTGAGGCGTGAATTGAACATCAACACTTGCTGACTAACTACGAACACCTTTTCCCGTATATGCTTATTATGCCATTTTTTGGTTTTCTTTTTATAAATTTTTGCATTCTCATATGAATCTAACCGAAACTCAACGAGCTCATGAAATTGAAGAACCCCATTTTCCTCTGCTGCTTTCAAATTAAAATTTAACAAGTTCGTTGCCCAATATGCCTTATGCTCGAGCTCAACAAGTAGATGACAAGCCTTTACAAATACCAACCTATATGGAGACATGCCAATCGGAGTTTTAAATGTTGTTCTATATGCCCAAAGTGCATCATCTAATTTTCTAGCCCAATCTTTACGTGATGCATTGACTGTAGCTTCGAGAATTTTCTTTAACTCCCTGTTGGAGATTTTCACATACCCGCTAGTTTGAGGATGATATGGAGTTGAGACAGGGTGTTTCACTCCATATTTAGCCAACAATAATGCAAATTGGCAATTGCAAAAATATTTTCCACCATCACTAATAATCGCCATTGGGGTGCCATACCTTGTGAAAATATTCTTCTTCAAAAATTGAGTTACCACTCGGCCGTCATTAGTTGGCAAAGCCACAGCTTTAACCCATTTAGACACGTAATCTACTGCCACCAATATGTATTGTTGACCGTAAGAAGAGGGGAAAGGTCACATGAAGTCAATGCCCCACACGTCAAATATCTCAACCTCCAAAATCCTGTTTAAGGGTATCTCGTTCTTCCATGAGATGTTTCCGGTCCTTTGGCACTTATCACAATTTTTCACCATATAATGTGCATCCTTAAACAATGTAGACCAATAAAAACCTGATTGTAGTACCTTTGCTGCTGTCTTGAATGCTGCGAAGTGACCTCCATACGGTGCAGAGCGCACATTCTTCTGCGTCCTCATTTTCTGCTGGTAAATCCTGAGAATGCACTAACAAGCCTCAAGAGCTTGCTGATGGTGATTAAGTTTGAATCTCTCTGATACTGCTTCCTTTATTATATCAATTTGCATGCAAGAATCTGGTTCGTTCTGAAATTTGAAGGCCTTAAAACACATTAATTTTCAATTCCTCATCATCCAATCTCAGTATCAACTGACCCTTCTGCACATCAATCAGAGCTCTTCCCGTAGCTAAAAATGGACGACCCAGAATGAACGAGACGTCTTTATCTTCTTCCATATCCAGAAAAATAAAGTCTGCTGGAAAAATGAATTTATCGACCTTCACCAAGATGTCTTCACAAATGCCTCTAGGATACTTGATCGATCTATCAGCCAATTGCAATGAAACTGTAGTTGCTTTTGCTTAACTCAAACCTAATTTCCTGAAAAGAGATAAAGACATTAAATTAATACTAGCTCATAAATCACACAATACTTTATCTATATATAAGTTACCAATATTGCAAGGAATAGTAAAACTCCCTGTATCTTTTAACTTTGGTGGTAACTTATGTTGGAGAATTGCGCTACATTTCTCAGTAAGCAAGACTGTCTCATTATCCTCTAGCTTCCTTTTATTTGATAGAATGTCTTTCATGAACTTGGTATAATTGGGCATCTGAGCTAAAGTTTCAGCGAATGGTATATTGACGTATAGCTTCTTGAACATATTCAAAAATTTCTGGAATTGCTTATCGAGCTTGTGCTTTTGTAGTCTCTGAGGGAATGAAATCGGAGGTATATATGCTCTGACAGGCGTGGTTGCTTTCACCCGTGGACTATCTGGTAACTCAACTTGATTTTCCTCTGTAGCTTTATTCGACTCATCCACATGTTCCTCGCTCGAGGTAGATACCTTTTCTATGACTGGTGGTGGCCGCTTTACATGTATTTCGGTAACTGGACCCCGCTACGTGTAGTGATTGCTTGGACTTGATCCTTAGGATTTGTCTCTGTATTGCTGGGTAAAGTCCCTTGAGCTCTACCTGATAGTGCGGCTGCTATCTGTCCCACCTGTTGTTCCAAGTTCTTGATCGAGGCCTGTTGATTTTGAAAGGAGGCTAGTGGTTCATATCTAATATTCATTAGTAGAATTGGTCATTCAACTTGAGGTCATCATAGTACCTTATATGATGACAGTTATACTTTGGTGATATTAGATGTTGCTATGCCATGATATCGTTCAGGCATGTCAAGAATCATATAAACGTTGTAAATAATCAATAGAAGATTTGTCAATATTAGATAATATGAGATTATGATTAATAGAAAAATTATAATCTTGCTAGAACCAAAAAGAGAAACTCTAATCACTCATTTTTGTTCTCAAGTGTGAATTATCATTGGAGGCTGGACAATATGACTGTTGTGGTGTGGAAAGATTGTAATTCATAAAGGTTTGGAAATATCGTGATTCATAAAGATGTGAAAAGATTGTGATAGATCAAAAATCATAAGAAGGAGAAAAAATCGTGATTAGAGTTCGAAAAATCTATTACATTCATAATTCTAATCATGATTCCCATCTAAACACAAAGACGGTCCTTGAAGAGAATTGAAAAATGTTTTAAATCATTGTACATGTTGATAATTGTATTTTGTACACTCATTTAGGCCTTTTAAGTTATAGTATTTATTGGTTATTTTGATTGGCTTAATTCTATGTGTGTTGTGTTTGTTAGGTACAAATCGACATAAATGGAGAAATTGAAGAAAATTGGTGAAAATTGGCTAAATTGTAAGTGGTTCAAAGTTCAAATACTCAAAAGTGGCAGACCTCGTGATGAAAATTTGAGAATGCTATGGGTCAATTGAATAAAAGAAGAGGTCAAGAGGGTGAAATATATTTAAAACATTATCAATTTTCAACAGAAAAAATTATACTTTGGATTTTCGGCCTCAGACTGAAACCCATTTTAGCGTAGTAAACATTTGAATTATGCAAGTGTTAAGACATCGTCATTTGAACCTGCTATCCCTAGTTTATGTACCGCCTATTTCATTTCCTCAAAGGTTGTGAGGCAGTCAAAAGAGAAACATGTTATGGCTATTACAACTAAGAATGAAGTTCAGCTGTGGAGATCAACACGTGAAGGAAAGAGATTGAGAGTAATCAAGTACCTACCACGGGCGAAGAACATGTGCATTAGTATGAAGAATCAACAGAATGAATCAGCAAAATCTTTCAGACGATCCATAAGTTAAGGCAAAGGTTCCTATCAAAACACTTATACCTCCAGTCCATTTCCTCAAAGGATATAGAACAACAAGCTAGAGAGGCAGTTTACTAAGTTCTTGGATGTCCTTAGAAAGTTGCAAATTAATATTTCTTTCATTGGTGCAATTCTACAAATACTAAACTATTCCAATTTTTTGAAAGAAATGTTGACTAGGAAGAAGAAACTGTCCGAATATGAAATAGTTGCATTATGTAAGGAGTGCAAAAGTACAAGCTCCAATCTAAACTAAAAAATCCAGGGATTTTCATTCTATCTTACTTTGTAGAATATTCACATCACATTAATAGTTTAACTGATTCTGAAGCAAGTATTAATTTGATGTCCTTAAATATTTACAAGATACTATGATTGGGAGCCAAAAGAGACATCAATCTAAACGGAGCAAAGGATGACTATGCAAGTCATCTCTACAAAAAATTCATTAGTGGATTGGTTGGAGCAATAAAAGATCAGCCAAGAACTTTTAGTGTTAAAGATCAAGGATGAGGTTGAAGATATCTGCAAGTGTAGCCATTGTAAAGCCAAAAATTCCCTTTTCAAGCCATCTTGAGTAGCTAAACAAAAACAAAAGTCAAGCTAATGATTATAAACAAGCGCTTGTTAGTAGGCAGCCCAACCTTTTACCCTTTTATTTATTACGCGTTCTAGATATAGGATAGTAAGTTTATTTTAGGTGTTATCATTCATACACACACATGCACAAAAAAGTGAACAGTAACTTTGTTGTCGTAACTTGCTACATTACCCTTCCCATTTTCCCCTTCATCCCTTGGTTGTTCTTGGATTATGAGATATTTTAGGCTAAGTATTTACTGTTCCATGTTATTTGGTCACTAATATTTGAATTGTATTCATTTTTGCAAGAACATGACATTAAGAAACACTCAAACTAACACTGAGCAAGGGGACGACTCGATCAAGTGGCCCATCTAACTCTCGCACTTTACTATCATTTTAACCACCACATTCAGCTTAACCAGAAGAGTTTTCAGTTTTCTTCTTTGCCTCTCTCTTTACATACGTAGTGCTATATTTTAGTACATAGAGAATAATGCACGTTTTAAGTTAGGGAGATAGGATATTATCATCAATTATGTGCGTTTTTATTGCTTTTGAATATTTGTTGTGGGTTATATAGAGAAAAAATTATCACTTTTTTGTGCTCTTGTGGGTTAGATGGCCTTAATGACAATGATGTATACATTGGAATGGTGGAAATATTACAATTTGGGATTAATTAATTCTTATTTAGGTAAAACTTGATCTTGCTTGTGCACAAGACTAGTGTTTTTTACATCATGAATAAGTGTTATGGTTCATATGTTGGAATAGGTTGAAAGTAGTGGTACTTAGATGTTAAAACCAAGAAAGACCACTATTCTATACATCCATAAACCACTTTTAGATAGGGATGGCAACGTGGCGAGTATGGAATGGGTCGGCCATTCCCATCGAGTATTTTTGTTACCTTACCCCATCCCCATACCCGTTTAAAGCGGGACAGGGCGGGATAGGGACGGGATAGAGGCGAGGCGGGGCGGGGCAGGTCCTCTGCCCCATTTATCGTCCCATTTATTTTTTCTTTTTATTTTTTATTTATTTTATTTTTTACTTTTTTTTATATCTTTACTTAGTAAGTATTATTACTTTTTTACCAATTTATTAGAAACAACTTATATTCTCTTTAAAAATATGATAAATCTATTATTTTTGTTTGATAAAACACTTAAATTTAAAATTAACTTTAAACGGGACGGGTAGCGGGGCGGGGACTATGATTCACGTACCCGCCCCATACTCACTTCGGGGCAATGACCATTGCTTCGTCCCCATCTCATTTACCCGATTAGGCGGGTAATCCCAACTGGTTCGGGGAGGGACCCCACGGGTTTTGGATTGAACGGGTTTTTTTGTCATCCCTACTTTTAGAATAGTTTGGAAATGGTTGAACTAGTGTAGGAAGACATTGATATGGTTATGGATTCCATGCATGAAATTCTTTTGTGGATTGTCGAAGGCCAATAAGATGAAAGTTAGATGAAAATCTTAAGTTAAGGGTTGATTTTTGAGAATCAATGTTTAATGAGAAACATTGTATTGATCATGGAAAAAAGAAAAGGAAAAAAGCTCTCATTTTGAAACCTTTTTTTCGTGATCTTTATGACTCAAGTGATTAAAATTGCAAGAATATTTGAAACTTGATACACTATAGTCATCAAACTTAAGAATCATCGGTCAAAAACTCACTACAAGGGTCAGTTAGAAAGTTTAATGGAGAGAAATATGCACATAAAAGTTGATAAAAAGAAAAAAAAAAGTACTACATATTTTGATTAAACCCGAACACTTGTTTGAAAGAACTAGACCTTTAATAAAAAATAATTAGCCTAGTTGAGTCTTAGATGTTGAAGTAGTCGAAATATAGAAGAACCCTTGGTTGTTGAAGTGTTTAATTACTACTATTGACATCTATCCATGCCAGAGAGAATGATGACTAGGATCATTTGAAATTCAGTCTAGGATCACAACTTGAAAAATGAGTGAAAATAATAAGTTTTGAGGTGTGTATCTCACGAGTGAATAAATGAGACATTTGACCAATGAGGGTTGGGAATTGAACCAAGCATGAGTTTGTGATATTTTACACAAGTCTTCATACACACATGTCGAGTTTTACATTGAATAAGTAGAGATTGATTCTTCTATGTGATTTTGAAATTATTCTTTGCATTGATGCAGAAATTCCAATCCTAAGACCAATGGCATGTTATATAATCAATTGTGTTTTGATTTGTGTTATAGATTGTTTGAGAACAAACAAATATTTAAGTTTGTGGATTTGATAAGTATATTTTTACACATATTTGGGCCTTTAAGTTAGAATACCTATTGGTTATTCTCATGAATTATAGCTTAATTCTATGTGTACTGTATTTGTTAGATATAAATGGCGAAATTGGAATGGCAAAAAAAGGCTAAATTGTAAGATATTCAAAGTTCGGGGACTAAAGTATAAATACTCAAAAATTGTGTTGGACATCATGATGAATATTCGAGAGTACTATGAGTCAATTAGATGAGAAAATAGGTTAAATGGGTGAAATATAATTAAAGCAATATCACACATCAATTTTCAAGCGAAAAAATCATGCTTCGGATTTTTAGCCTCATATTGAAACCCATTTTTGGTCGAGTAAATATTCGAATTGGAAAAATAATATTTCTAGAAGAATTGTATCCTTCTGAGTTGACTTTTAAACTTGCTTTGAATTGTTTCAATCAGATATCGAGAGAGAAAATTATAAAAAAATACCGATAGTTTATCAGAGACGAAACCATGCTCGCGCTTTACCCCTCACCTAGGCCCCCGAGGCCAAATTCACCTTCTATGCACACATCTCACCCATAACTAGGCGCACACCTTAAAGAATTTAGATGGGAAAATTTTGTTTCCTTTTCTTGACTTGGCAAGTTTTGATGTGATATTTTATGTATCCTTTATAACCTAAAAGAGGTCCACAACATGGAAAACCAAGTTTTTATCATTGAAAAGAGGCTAGCAAGCGATAAAAAGAATTCTACAAGAAGATTTGAAAATTCAAGGCACAGATCGAAGATTTTTGTGCAAGAAATCAAGTTTTTCAGTTCTTCATCTATTTCTTTACTTCAGTTGTTGTCTTTTCACGTCTTTTTATGTAATTAAATATTATAATGCCGGCTAATTTTTTATTTTATTTTTCGTATTGGATGAATGATGAAACCTATTGATTGCTATTTTTAATACAAAAATTAAGTATCTTAGGGCATTTTGGGCCGATTTTAATCTGATTTTTAGCTAAATTAAAGTCAAACAATCAATATCAACCATATCTTTCATGGATATCACATTTTTTCAACCACACATTTCAAAAACTTCTATCACAATCCACTTAAAATCTGATTTTAATCTACAACAAACACCCTCTTAGTGAATTCTCGTGTTCTTGATCACTTATACATGCTTATTTCATTGTTTGAATGCTTGATCGCTATTTAGACAGTTAGTTGCTTACTGTAGGTTGAGAGATTCAATCTTTTACAGTATTCTTAGCTTAATTTAGGATAATTACAAAAAATAACTATTTTGTGTTACACACATCGATTTTGATATAAATTGGTGAATGATAGTTAGCAATTATTCCTCATGGATGATAATTCAACTCATCAATTTTATTACTTATCAATGATCATGTACGTTTGCGTGTTTTGTCCGAATACATTTTTAAGTAAATTACCCGCACAGTATCCCAAAACTCCAATGCAGGCCCTTAGAAACCATAGTTGTCACTCATGGAATTCAACACCTTATTTTCCCTTACACGCCTCAGTATTATTGCATTTGTCCAACATTGTCAGTATCATATTGTAGAACTAGCATAACCCACTCTCCTCTTGTCCGTATGCTTTTGATATTTCCATCTACCTCACTACAAGACTCCGACACCCATTCTTGACCATAAGTCCACTTTAACACTCTTTCAATTTTTCTTAATTACAGGTTTTTGGATACTTTGTTATCCATGGCTTCGGCACCACCATAAATTAAAGTAGTGGTCAATGTTATGTACTTTTTCTAAGATACTCCAATATTCACAAATCTCATATCTATTTTCATCTCACCGACCAAAAGATATTTGCGTCGCCACATGCAATTCCTTGAAAAAGTATTTCCATCCTTCTCCTTCCACTACTATCTCTAACCGAATTAATATACTCATACTCAAATGGTGTATTACATCAACTTCTCTTCAGTCTCTCGAAGTCGACAGTCATGTGATCTCACCAACTTCACCACATGAATCGTTTTTACACATTTGCGACCCACTATCTATGTCATCTATTTCATGAGAATTTACTCATTTCGTTCCATCCCTTTACGCCAATTAGATACAATTTTTATTAAATTTTGAAGTTTCATTTTAAAATGTCAACTTTATTAAGAGGAGTAGCCAAATCCCTCATACGTTGGTCTATATTTTTATCTTTATTCGATATAGAATTTATCTAGGATGGGAGTGGCTTGTCATTAGGGCTCGACCCATGGAATGCTTGAGCTCATCTAGGGAAGAGTCGAAGCTCGAGCCAACCTAAAAATTTTTAGATTCGACTCATCGCTTGAACTAGTAGCTCGTGGACTGAGCCCACGAACTTGACTGTGTGCTAGTAAAAAAAAGACCAAATGATTGCATTTTTAAAAAATTGTTGGTGAGCTCAGCTCGGTCCATTGATGCCACTAGATTTATCCTTTTACATAGTCCCGTAAGATGGTGGTTCTTTTGAGCAAATTAATTTTAAAATTCACGTGCTCATTTTTCTAAATTTTAATCGGATCTAATTGTTCGTTGAAGTTTAATGGGCTTTGATACCATGTTGAGACTTGGTTTCCATCTTAAAAGGCCAATCTTATTAAAAAGAGTAGCTAAAACCCTTATATGTTAATCTATATTTTCATCTTTATTCAATGTGAGATTTATTATTTAACAAATTTTGGCAGTTCCCAATCTCACTCTATTCACCTGTTGAATCGTGAGTCCAGGTCTTACCCCTCTAGTTGTTCATGTCTTAACTCAGATAGTATGCATACACCTAGAGTTCATATGGCTGTTTCTCCCATAATGGCTTACTACGATACTTATATTACTTCTTCTACGAACTCTTGTAGTAAAGCCCACCTCACCCATGATACTGCAAATACCCTCCATATGATTACATGCTCCAAAGTCATATTTTAAAATCCCTTATCAAACTTTCCCTCACTACCACCAAACAACTTCTCTCGATCACCCACACTTGAACCTTAAATTTTGAAATGAAGAGTTGCCATGTACGATAAGATAAATGCCCTTATAAGTAACGATGCTTGGGAACTTGTTGCTAGCCAATGCCATCTTAATGTTGTTAGGTGTGAGTGGGTGTTTCGTGTAAAAAGGAATCTCAATGGTAGTGGGTATCATGTATATCCTGACTCAACACTGTTTTATAAGAAACGTAAGCAAAATTTTAGGGTTATCATAAAAATGATCGATTAGAAACGACTTCTAGAAGTTTGATGATTAATCATTAACAAATTGAAATTCAATAACAGTTAGTTTATGTCATGTTTGATTTCATTTGATCCATTTTCTTATAGCTAGCGGCGGATTAGCACCCGACGAGCACCGACATTAGCACATGTTGAATATGTCGGAACAATTTTTTTTTTTTTTTTTTTTTGTTGAGAATATATAACTTTTTAGCTTATATATCTGATAATTCATTTTGTCTTCAAATATATTTTATAGCTAAGTTGGTTAGAGTCTCCTCATCCAAATTGGAAGTCTTGTGATCGAATTCTTCCCAATCAATTTATTGTGCAATTTTGATAGCTCTACATTTTTTAACCAAAACAAATGCAATA
This sequence comes from Fraxinus americana, assembly GCA_035079005.1. Lineage (NCBI taxonomy): Eukaryota > Viridiplantae > Streptophyta > Magnoliopsida > Lamiales > Oleaceae > Fraxinus > Fraxinus americana. Next base: position 19,837,975 of record CM068707.1, on the reverse strand, counting down.
GAGAGGGGATTCAAATATGTGAGCCCTCATTAAGATTATTGAAAACTTGATCATTTTACAAAATAATATATGTTCAGTTCTAACGGTTTTAATGCGATTAAAAAGATTAAAACATGTGCTATTCCTTTGAATTATACAAAAATTGGTCACTATGTCATTTGGTGAATATTGTTCATATATATAACAGAATTATATATGTTTAATTTTAGCAAAATATTTGTTATATTTAATTTTTAGTATTTTATTGCGCCTGATAGTCAATGGTTGCATGTGTTCATTCAAAATTCTGGATCCACCACTATTTATAACATTGAGCCTCTATAATGTTAAAATAAGTCGACTCTTTTGAAAAAACCGAGGCTATAACATGTTTTTGATTACCCATTCCATTGCGTCTAGCATGTAGGAGAGTATGAAAATGTATATTAATTACTAAAAAATGACATTTTCTTGTGGATAAAACATGAATACATTGGGCAAAATAATGAAGATTGTGAAAATTGGGTCTGATTTGAATAAGATCAAAATAATAGTTCGGGACAAAATAATAGTAATATTATGGTATAGAGATAGATCAACATGTTCATCTCTTTGATGTTATGGTGATAAGTGCGTTTTTACATACTTATTTTACTGTCAAAACATGAGCAATTGTTGATTAATATGTTTGAATATAATTTAATTCTATGTAATTTATATTTTGCAGGACGGGTGATGAATGTATTGGAAATAAGAAGAAACAAGTGAAAAATGACCAAAATTGAAGAAAGTGAAAGTTCAGGGATTAAAGTACAAATACTCAAAAATTATGTCGGGGCTCACGATGAAGGTTCGAGAGTGCTAATGGTCGATTGGAAGCAATTAGAAGTAAACAAGAAATGAAATATTATTAAAATCAATTTGCAATTCGCATAAAATATATTCCAGATTTTTAGCTGAAAATTGAAACCCATTTTTGGCATAGTAAAAGTCCGAATTGAAAAAGATTTATTTTTAACAAAGTTTCATATCTTTGAGTTATCTTTCTAACACATTTTTAATCGTCTAAATCAGATATTGAAAGAGAAAGTTATAATCAAATGACTGACTACTATGCAAAGACAAAAAATTCACGCGCGAAAGCAACTTTCCTTATTCAATTAGAACTCTTTTGGAAACTAATTTGGACGTGATTTTCATCCAATTTCCGACTCTTACAAATACTTAACAATAGAATACATATGGGGGAGCCCCCATACACCATTCTTCTCCTCTTTGGCTCAAGAAACTCATGGAGAACTAAAACACTTGGTGAATCTACGAAGGAACTCGGTTAGAATTTAGATTTTCATTCTCTTGAATTTATATTAAATCGGTTTAATATTTACAAGATTTTTCATGGATTCAGTCATACTTTTTCAATTGCTCAATCGAACTATTCATTTAGTTTTAATTTCAATTATTTATTATTGAGATTGGTTTAACAATTATTATATCCTTCATAGATCCAGTCATGCTTCTTCTATCGTTAGATTAAACTAGATGTTGAATTTTAATCTCAATTTCACTTTATTGGCGGATTGATTACTGCCTTATGCTTGATGTATATGGTCGATTTTTGATCTTGTTCCAATAAAATTGTGCGAATATGTTTTAAATCTAAATTCTAGAATTACATTTGTAAAGTAAATTGATTTTCACGATATATCTTCCGATTAGAGTGTCGGGATGCAAGCCTCTAATTGTGTTATAAAAATGAATAATTGATATGATTGATCCAATCCAATTGAGGGAATTCCAACACTTCACTGTTTCGAATTATTAATTTTAATTTCATATTTCAACATTAAATTTTATTACATATTTAAGAGAACAATTCAACATTTTTTATCCTTTAAATATTCTTGTATCTCTCTGTGGATACGATACACCAAATCTGTGCTACAACTAACGTGTTATTTTTTGGGCGTAATCAAATTTTGACACCGTTGCCGGAGAGACGGTACAAAATACGCAAGGATCAACTATAAAAGGATGACATTGTTCCTTTTATTTTGTTTTTAATTAGTTTAATTTTCTTTATTATATTTTTCCTATTTTTCACTTTATTTTCTTTTACTTTTTCTATGAGCAGATATCGAGGAGAGCAATGAAGACCTGCTAACAGAACTGATATAGAGTTTGAATCTCTTTTTAACCCTATTTTTTATTCTGCATCTGTTAAAACTAATACTTCATCACATAACACCATGTCCGATAGTGAGCATAATGTACCTTTTAGGACTTTACATGACTATCTTATCCCACACACACATCCATACCATCATGCATTATTTTTCCACCTATATGCCACGTATGGATCTTAAAACGGGAATGATTCAACTTCTTCCCACTTTTCATGGACTCGAAAATGAGAATCCATACGTACATATTAGGAAATTTGAGTAGATGGTTGCAACCTTCCACAATCAAAATGGTACAGCGGATGCATTCAAGCTTAAATTTTTCCCATTTTCACTTAAAGATAGAGCAAGAAGCTGGGTGTATTCGTTGAGACCACATTTGATTGGAACATGGAGTGAAATGATTCAAGCTTTCTTCAGCAAATATTTTCCCCGTCATAAAACTAGTGCTTTGAAAAAACAAAGCTCTGAAAAAACAAATTTCTTCATTCACTCAAAAAGACAGCGAAACCTTATACTAAGCATAGGAGCGATACAAAGAGTTGCAAGCTCTTTGCCTCCATCATGGTTATGAGAGGTGGCGTATAATGAGTTATTTTTATAAAGGACTAACACCTAGGGAACGTCAATTTGTTGAGATAATGTGTAACGGTGAATTTTTACAAAAAGATCCTGACGAGGCTATAGAGTACTTAGATAACCTAGCTGAAAGAGCTCACACCTGGACTAACCCTAGTGCCACTGATAACACTAATAGGTCACGACCCATAGGAAATATTTCTAGTGCAGGCATTTATCATCTTAGAGAAGAAGATAGTCTTAGAGTTAAAGTAAAAGTCTTAACTAGAGAAATGGAAACTCTATGCACTAAGAACTTAAAGCTAACACCTACTGTTGCCCGTGTTGAGTCTTTTGGACCATGTGGTGTGTGTGGTGGAATTGATCATCCGGTGCATGAGTGTTCTGCTCTAGCTGAGATAAGGGGGGTTTATGAGGAACGCCGCAATACCTTAGGCACGTATAACAAGCCTTATGCTCCATTTTCTGATACCTATAATCAGGGGTGGTAGAATCATACTAACTTCAGCTGGAAATCTGAAAACTAGCAACCTACCCAGCCACCTAGAGTTTTTAATACACCTTCATATCAACCCACTTCATCTAGGAATTCCTTAGAAGATACCCTACATGCATTCATGGAGGCACAGGGGAAAACAAATCAAAAATTCGAGACTATGATTACCCAAATTGTTGAGGATCATAAGGAAATCAAGAATCATATCTCCAAACTAACTAGTGCCTTAGCTGTAGAGAAACGTGGGAAATTTCCAGGTCAACCTAATCCTAATCCTAATCCTACGGGGCAATACATGGTACAAATCTCAGGATTTAATATAAATAATCTTAGAGAGGTAAATGTTATAACCACTAGGTTAGGGAAAGTTATAGAACAAACCCCTAGACCTATGGAAACTGAAAAAGAGTCTAGTGAGCCTGAAGAGAGTAGCCCTAGGGAGGAAGTGATGATAAATCCAGTGAGAGCACCTTTCCCACTAGCTCTTAAGTCCACTTCAAAATCTGCTGGTCAATATAGTGAAGTCTTAGAGCATCTAAAGTAGGTAAAAATCAATTTGCCCTTTTTGCATGTAATTTCACATATTCCTACGTATGCTAAAGTTCTTAAGGATTTATGCACTATCAAAAGGAAATACAATGTCGAGAAAATCGCTTTCTTGACCGAACAAGTGAGTGCAGTGATTGAACAAAGAGTCCCACCTAAGTATAAAGACCCTGGTTGTCCTACTGTGTCTTGTATCATTGGGAGTAATGAGTTTGGACAAGCTCTTCTAGATTTAGGGGTTAGTGTCAACCTCATGCCTTATGCTATTTACCTGTCATTAGATTTGGGTGAGATGAAGCCTACATCTGTGGTTTTATAATCAGCTGATAGGTCCACTATTAGACCTAGGAGAGTAGTTGAGGATATCTTGATTCAAATTGATAAATTTTACTACCCCGTGGATTTCTTGGTGTTGGATGTAAAAGATGATGTGAATGTTGATTCTAAAATTCCTATCATTCTTGGTAGACCTTTCCTTGATATTGTTAATGCTCTAATTAATTGTAGGAATGGTCTCGTAAAACTTTTATTTGGAAATATGACTTTAGAAAAAAAATTTCATGTTACTAAGCAGCTAGAAGAAGATGACGAGTGTCATCAAACATACATGGTTGATGCACTCACTCAAGAGGTTGCTGATAGTATGTTCCTTGGACCAGCACAAAAAATTCTAGAATCGGATGGAGTAGACTTCATCATCAATAAACATCTTGAGATAGATGATCAAGAGTAAGGTAATAGTTCTGAAATAATCATATAATTTAGATTTCATGTCTTTGATCTCTACATAACACGCCGTAAAATCAGATTTTAATCTAAGTTAAAGTCAAATAATTAATATTAACCACATCTTTCATGGGCCTCACAACTTTTCAACCACATATTTCAAAAACTTCTATCACAATCTATTAAAAATCTAATTTTAATTCTCACCAAACGCCCATTAAATCTACTGTCAACAGTTACTAAACTTTAAGCAAAATCAAAATTGAGTTACTAAACTTTAACTTTAAGCCCCTGTTTTAGCCACATCATTTTTTTCGTTCTCATTATTCCATTCATTTTCAACCACATATTTTTCAATAAAATAATATTTTCATCACATCAATAATTTTTTCTTCCTTTTCAACTACATATTCTCCATCAAATCAAAACAAAAAATGCATTCTTGATGCAAAAATGTGCACCAAACATGGGTTAAATCTAGTTTCAAAATTTATCATTCTATCATTTGTTTGTCCCCTAAATTGATTGAAATTGCTTGCTTAGCAATCATACAACAGTAAATCATCAATGCAAACATCGCATACCACACTAACTTACCACTAGGTTAGAATACTATTTTTTAAAATAAGAAAATCACACCTTTTAAACTTAGGGTTTTACTAGAAGTACATAATTTTTGTACATAAAGAAATACACAACACTCGCATGGGGTCACATGTGAGTGTTATGTACCTGTTTATGTAAAAAAAAATTATGTACAACTAGAATCATCTTTAAACTTATAGCCCTTGTTGGAGGCTCATTTTGGTAAAAAATGAATTTTATAATAGTGATTTTTTGAAAAATGTATAATTAAAATGTATGAAAAAGTTTTGGATTTACATACAAAATTATTTTATTAAGTTCCTGTTTGAGCCACATTATTTTTTTCATTCCCATTCTTCTACTCATTTTCAATCACACATTCATCAATAAAATAATATTTTCTATCATATCAATAATTTTTTCCATCTCATCACTTAAAAAAAACGCATCCCCTCATTTCAATATGCACCAAACACACTCTAAGAGAATGTATGGTTAGAAATGAGTTTTGGAAAATATGAAATTTTAGAAAGTGGGGCTCAAATTGGAGGTTAATATAGCCCTTGTTTGGGTTCCATTTTTGTCAAAATGCATTTTTCTCTTTTTTATTTTGAATCACATATTTTTCAATAAAATAATATTACATGTAAATTTAAATATTTTCCTTATTTTTTAACTATACATTCTAACGAAAATCACTATTTTAAAACACATTTTTCTTCAAAACGGTTTTTTATTGGAATCTAAACAAGGGCATAATTACAGTCATTACCTTTTTTCCACCCTTTCTATCTCTATGGTCACATAACAATTACATGGAAAATCCATTGTGTTGTAGTTGTGAACTAAGCAACTTCTGTTAGCTTGGGAATTACAAGTACCGGAAATTAAATAAAAATTTAAAGTCCGTTTAGTTTGTGCTTTAGTTTTTAGTTTTAAGTTTTGAATCCATTTTCATTTTTCAATTTTGAGAGTATGTGTTAAAATTGCCAAAATGCGTTTGGTTTGTCGTTTCGAAAAATTATTTTTCAAAACAGAAAACTATAAAATATGTTTAATTTGAAATTTTGAAAATTGTTTTATGACACTTCATTCCATGAAATTATATTCAGTAAAAATAAAATAATTTTATGTTAATATATTATCAAGCAATAAATACATTTTAAATTTTATAAATTTAAAATATTTTTCCTCAATACAAAAGTAAAATAAAACAAATAATAAATTGAGTTCAACATATATGAAATAAAAATAAAAATTAAAGACGTGAACTGAGAATATTTTTATTTGTGTTCATTTAAATATTTTTTAAAGAACTTTTATGTAAATAGTCATTAAGAATTTGAACTATTTTTATTTTTTAGAATTTCTTTTATATTTTTAAATTATTCTAGATTTATTTTTCAAAATTTCATTTTTGTAGAATTTAGAATTTTATTTTTAAAAATTTTTGATCTTTTAAATTTTATTAAAACACATAGTGTTTTCATAATTTTCATTTTAAACACTTAAAAACTCAAAATTTCATTTTGAGTTTTAAATTATAGATTTAATTCTTGTTTGATTCTCATTATGATCCTGTTTGAACCACCTTTTTGTAGAATAAGAATGAAAAATATAGTTGTTATTGGGGTCACACAGGAGATAGAAAATTTGAATTTAAATATTGATATGATGGATAACGGTCATATTTTTCGTTTTAATGAGATAAAAAGGTGGTCCAAACGGGTTCAAAATACATTTTTCTCTTATTTTTTTTAACCACCCAATCTTCAATAAAAATAACACGCAAACCCAAAATTTTTCCTTATTTTTCAACTATACATTTTCTATCAATTTACTATTTTATAATGCAGTTTTTAGGAAAAATTGGACTCAAACAAGCTGTTAATCTTGTTTTCAAAAATGTATTTTCAGAAATACTAGATCAAATACATTTTTTATTTTGAAAAATTGAAAACAACGTACTCTTTTAGTGATCCAATTGAAACAAATTTAAAATTATGCTGAAAGTTCAGTGGCCACTAATGAAATTTATGCTTTGTCATGAAGGAATGGAAAAGAAATAAAGGGCTTATCCTCCGGTCCGAACAGGCCCATAAAAATCTTGTGCTAGGGTAGGGCAGCCAAGGGAAAACACAATCCCCTTTCTCAAGTCTCAATTCGCTCTTGCTCTCCCTTCTAGGTTACATAAAAAACCCAGCTCAGAACTTCCAATTTTTCTGTCTGGTTATATTTGAAAAGAAAAAAAAAAAAAACTTTTTAGAAATAAGTTTTATAGCCTCTCATGGCTAGCAGAAAACTTGTCCGGGATTTATTCCGCTCGAAACACCCTCTTTTTCGTCAACTATTAGAAGCTGAACAGGTGTGTGTCCTTTTCTGTTCTTCTATTTGTAATAGGGATTTGATATTTTTGGCGAAAAGATTGTATTTTAATATGTTATGTTAAATAATTTATGGGTTTTATGGTTATTTTTGTGTAGGTTTCAAGCAGATATACACGGCTACGTTTGGTTCCGCCAAATGGGTATTCCTTTAGACGCGAGTTCAGCGTGTTTAATGAGTTCTCCAAGAAGATTAAAGGTGAAGTTGACAGGTATTTTTATTTACTGGATTCTTCTTTAATTTTAATTTTAATTTTAATTTTAATTTTAATTTGCTGGATTCTTCGTTAATTTTTATTTCCGAACTTTCTGAGTCATTATGTGAATGTTACCTTACGTTAGTTCTGCGTATTAGGCCTCTTTTACGAGAGTTCAGTGTATTGAAGTAATGAATGATACTCATTTAATCATTATTTTCTAAACATGTTTATTTTTTGTGTTTTTATGTCATTTTTTCCTTTGCATTTTGCCAGGATTCTGTCTTTGAAAAGTAATGGCACTCATTAATCATTATTTTTTATTCAGTGAACATGTTTGTTTTTGTGTTATTTTCCCCGTGTTTTGCCAGATTATTTGTCTTCTTAGAGCAGGTCTTTTCAAGTGTTGTTTCCCTCTTTGGTCTTTTTGCATTTCAATTATATTCCTTCTTGGTTACTAATTGGATGTTTGTCTGTTCTATTTCTCCTTTATTTTTTTGTTCTATTAAAAATTGAATCATACTTCTGTATCTTATTGATGGTCTTGCTATGCTACATTGCTGAATCTCGATGTTTATCAAGATTGTAACCCAAGGTGATTAAAATGATGTGGATATTTAAGTATTCTGATTCACTTTGCTGTAGTAACGATGAATTTAAAAAATCGGTGAAGGAATTGAAGGAGAAAGCAGAAGAGCTGAAAGGTGTGAAAGAAGATCTGAAAGTTAGGTGATTATCTATTATTTTTACATTTTTTGTTTCATTGTTCTTGTTAATTACTTTGAGGCTGAGACATACTTTTGTATGTCAAGGCTGGCAGACATTTCCAATGGGGACCCTGAGATGGTGAAATGGCGAAATGCAGAACTAAGCAGACTTCTGAGAAGTTGTACAAGCATGTGGATGGCGTTTGGATGGAGGCTGAAGAGAAGGCCAAAAAGGTATAAACCTCTCTAATGATTCTGTGGTTGGCTTTGTCAAGGTGAATGATGAAAGCTATATTGATTACTAGAATTATCACTGAGAATATGCTATTGCTTTTTAACTATTCTTCTCTGTCTCTTACTCTCATCACTGTCCTAGTGAAGTAATGATATTCCTGGATATTTTTTAGATCCTGTAGCACTATTCTGATGTTTGCTTGGGCATTCATTTTTGTGCAGTTACTTGTTTATGCAGTGTTTAATTTATTAGAGAACCCCAAGTATGCTCCTGTTATATCCGAATATCTGAATATATATAGCTAGTAGAGGGATTGGATTTTACTGTCATACAATTTTGTCTTTCCTTGTTGGTAAGTGTGGGGTGGGGTGTATCATGTATGAATACCAAATAAGTTTGACATTTTTGCATCACATTTCTTAAAATGTCGATGATAACTTGAGGGATCCAACTACCTATATTTCTAAGTTTATGGAGGGTCTATGCATCCAGGATGCAAACTATTTGCCTAGAGCTTATGGTGGCAATAGTTTTGCTTAAAGAAATTCGATGTATTTCATTTTCACTTACCTTTTACAAGGTAATTGTAAAAACTACTTCAAGTTTCCATTAGCTCGTTTAGTAATTTAATGATACTAGCATGAAGCAATGGGATTCATTTGGTAATTACAAATTTTACACTCTTTTAGGAACAAGAAATGTGCTGGCCGTGTTTCATTTAAGTCAACCAATTCTAATAGCTCCTCAAAACTTGGCACAAATGTTCTTCATAGTAGCAATATATTGCAGATTATCCATATCCTTTCAGCCAATAGTTCTGCAATTTTTTAGATTTTTCAACTAGTTGACTGTTTTCACAGCAAAACCTAAATGATTAAACCAGTTTGAATTTCAGGAAATATTAATCCCTGTTTGATGGCCATTATTTAGAGAAAATGGAGTATTGAATAGTGATTTTTTTTGGAGAATGTATGGTTAAAAAATAGTGTAAATTGTTGGGTTTACGTGCAAAATATTTTATTGTGTAAATGTGTTGTTGAAAATGAGTTTGAGAATTAAAGAGTTCTGAAATAATGGTTGTCAAATAGGGGTAAATATTGTGAGTGTATGGCATGCTTGTGGCCTGGAATATAAATGACGTTTGCTAATTCAAAGACAGGAAGAACATGCTTACATATATGCTTTTTCACAGACACTGATAATATATGCGAAAGTGAACTGCAAGCTTTTATCTGTATGTTTAAATGCTTTCCGGCTCCTATAGGTATATTCTGATATGGAGGAAAAGATTTCAGCTGCAAAAGTAGAGGTTCGTTAAATTATGTTTTCAGAGATGAACGTGTACAGAACCATTTTCTGCCACAAATGATAAGTTACAAAAAAACATGATAATAAAGATTCTCTAAATTACTATTCAGGTAAAAGGAACTTTTGGTATTGGACAGCAAGATTCTCAAGAAAGAGATGGCACATCGGCTGATCACAGCTCAAATGACAAAGATGGAAGTAATTCTGCATTCAGAGAAGAAAAGCAGCAGGGACAAAAGCAGCAATCTGAATATAGCAATCCTGCGGAAACAATATTTGGCAAGGTTAAGTCTGGTGTTTCTTCCATCTCTCCTAAAGTTTCATTGGCCTTCCTTAAAATGAAGGAAGCAAAGCCCATTGACTTGGTGAAGAAGGGCTACGAAATTGTGAAGGATGAGTTGAAAGGTAACCCAAACAGGAGAAAGCGATTGGAATATGATGCATCTTCGGCTTCCTCGTCGCCAAAAGTTGAAAGAAGCACACGGACGGATGTTGTTGTGTTACCCTCAAAGCAGTCCGCATGGAGTAAGAAATGGGAGGCATTCAAGGAAAAGGTAAGATATCATTGGTATTCTTTCTCTGTTGCCTACCAGACATTATTAACGTTTCCTTTCACAATTTGACGATACATTTGTTTCATATCGCAGATGCAAGGACATCCTATATTCAAGCGTGTCAGTGGGATAAGTGAGCCTGTAATTGGAAAGAGCCAAGAGGTGCTTCTCAACCCTGAATGATATGCTATTATTTGCCTCCACATTTCCTTTTTATTCTCTTTTCTTGAGGTTTTTATCTATAGACACAATAGATTCAGAAACAAACAGTTAAATTTATATATTCTGCAATGTTAAAATACGAGTACAGAAGACCACTGATTTGTAAGGGTGTCCATGTGGCGGGGCAGATTCGGGGCCAGGCGGGGATTTTTGGGTGGGTGGAGATTATAATATCCTCATTTTCCGCCTTGTTAAACTAATAATTTATTTTTAAGTACTATTTAAATTTTGAAGTATAAAAATAAAATAACATAGAAAAATTCAGGGCAGGGACCATGTTCCCTGTCCCCTCCCGATCACCTAATGGGGCGGGGTATTTTCCCATCCATAATGTTTTGTTAATTGGTTCAAATCCTTAACTAGCAAGAATGATATTTGTAATTGATATTTCTAGTTATTAATTGCTATAACTGCAAGTGAAACTTTCTTTTTTGTTGTTGTTGGAATGATTCTTCTTTATATTTAGCTGGCCACCATCGTAATTAATGACTTGGTTAATATCTTAGCATGTTAGGATATCCATAACTAGGTTCTGTTCACACTTACCTCTTACACAACTTTCTTGAAAATAACTCCTTGTATTGCTTATGGACAAGTATAATAATTTGAGTTAAGTTTCTTGTTATATCATTTTATTGCTATTGGTTATTGTCAGCATTTGGCTTCTGCCTTCTGTTAAAGTCAAAATTGCTTAGGAGCAATCTTGAACGTTGTTTTACTGTGTGATCTTTATATTCTCTAGTAGAGATGTTATTACTGAAAAAATGAAAGTTTTGTCTCCACTTTTATGTCTTTTCCTGTATACCATGAGCACTAATGTACCATGATCTCTTTTGAACCTTACACTCTCATTAATTTGTGGATTACATTGGCAGATTGCAGAGGATATGAGAGAGAGATGGGAGACTAGTGATCACCCAGTTGTTCACAAAATCCAAGAGTGCGTGTTAATCCTTCTTTCATTCAATTTTTATTTCAATATATGATAGGTAGAAAACTGCTGAAGCATGTTGAGATTAATTAGTAGCATCTGTGTGACAGTATCAGCGAAACTGTTCTGGGAGAATCAGATGCAGCCATGTCATTCAAGGAAATTCGTCGCAGAGACCCGTATGATAATGATCTCTTGCTATATTTGTTTTAAAAATTATTTTGCTTTTCTGAATGTCTTGCATACTTCACTTGCTCCAATTTTGCATATGTTAGGACATTCTCTCTACCAGAATTTGTGGCTGAAGTTCAAGAGGTGATCAAACCAGTTCTCAATGCTTACTTCAAAGTAAGTTTTCAAGTTTATATGGGATTAGGGGTAGACACCAATTTATGCTCCACGGCTCAGGATATTCGCATAAACTTGATTATATCCAGTGTTTTAAAGATATTTTACCCTTAAGAAACTAAACTTAAACTTGAATTTTTGGCAATTAATGCCCCATCCTTTGCGTTATGTAATTCTTGTATTAAGAATTATGAAATAAATAACAATCATATCTTGTATGTATTGAATAATAAAAAGTGTACAATGCCTTTTGTATTTATAGGCAAAACTATTCTCTAATCCTATGAATATATCAATATAAGGAAACTAAATTCTAAAAGGAAATAAACTAAAATTTTAATCTAAAAGAAATTAGAAATCCTATTCTAATCAATAAAGAAAAGAAATCCTATTATAAACAAAATATTAGAAAAAAATATAAAACTTATTGCTACTAGACATCTTATTATAAATATATAATCCTAAACCTATTGTACTACATTAATTTCTTCCACTTGAAAAAAACTCGCCCTCGAGTTTTGTTGAAAAAAGAATCCTTGATAAATTGTGTGTTTTTGAACTTGGCTGGGATTTGAGGAAAATTCTCTAACCACATGTTGCAGTGTTTTGTGCTTGTTTAAACAACCAACATTCTTAGCAGTTAAGATCTGCAAATTCTTGTCAGTTTGCTTTTCCATGAGCTCGCGATTCCTTTCAAGACCCAACGCAGTCAATATCTACATGATGTTGTAAAGGGTTTCATCGATCTCCTTGATTCGTTATTCGAGTTTGTCGAGCTTCCGTTCGTTGTCGACGGTTCGACTGCCACAAGGACCATCGTGAGTCAATTTCCTTGCTTTGATACCAATTTTGGTACGGAAGTGTTATGAAATTCTTGTAATAAGAATTATGTAATAACTAAGAATGATATTTGAAAAATCATTTCTTGTATATATTGAATAATAATTGATTATTGTTGAAAAAGTGAACAATGCTTTTGTATTTGTAGGCAAAACTATTTCCTAATCCTATTAATACAAGGAAGCTAAATTCTGAAATGAAACAAACTAAAATCCTAATATAAAAGAAATTAGAAATCCTATTATAATCAATAAAGAAAAGAAATCATATTCTAGACAATGTATTAGAGTAAAAAGATAAAACTTATTACAACTAGACTTCTTATTATAAATATCTAATCCTATTGTACTACATCAACTTGACTTGCCATTCCAAAGGCTCTCTACTGTAATTTCTGTAAGCCACTGTACAGGGATGCCGCAAAGAGTTTGTACTCTCTCTCTCCTCCTAAATTATCTCATCCAGCAATAGTGGGGGTAGGGTGGAACCAATGTTGTCAAAACAAGTCTTGAACTGGCCACTTAGAACACAAAATTGGGAACATGTCTTGTTACGTTATAAAACACATTTGGTAAGGGTAAATGGTGAATGGAGTGTACTGGCCATGATTTGACCATTATTTATTTTATTGTTTTTCTCTAAGTGAAAAATAAAGAAAACAAATTAGGGCGTTTGATTGCAAGTATGAAACTTGCAAGAAAATAAGTTCTACATTATTCAATTGTCTAGAACTTTTTTGCTTGTAAATTATTAATCAAATATGTTTGATTGGTTTAATTTTCAAACCTAGAAAATGCTATACTTGTCCATCTTTTATTGGTTGGTAGATGAGAAAGAGGGTACATGAGAGAGAGTGAATTTCTTGGAAAATAAAAGCTTTTTCCTCCCTAAACATAATGTTTTCCAGAAAAATATTGTCACGTGACCAACTTTTGGAAAATATGTTTCATGGGAGAAAATGTCAATCAAACACTCCAAAAGTAGGAACATGGGTGAAAGAGGACATTTTCTATGAAAAATAAAGTCAATCTAACATGCCCTTAAGGTTAAAAGAGAATTCAACCTAGCTGTAGTCTCTTTAATCTTCATCCATCTCTTCACGTCTTTTCATTTCCTCCACTTGAAATCTCTTCATCTCTTTCTTCTCACTTAACTAAAAAGGAAGATTTGTTTTTACATTTTAGGGGAGATAGATTTTAGCCAACCTCGCAACAGCAACAGACTACTTTCCATGTGAAATTGCCTTTAATCTTAAGGATGAAATAATTATCCATGTATGCTGTGCCTTTAATTAAACAAATTTTTTGTATGGCACATGCAAATGTGGACTCTACACTGCTTTACCCATTAATAATTTTTTTTTTCTCATCGGACGTATATATTATTATGTTACAAACTAATTTTTTTTCAATGATATCAAGTTTTCCCATTTTATAATGGGTGCATTGTCCCTACTTCCACTCCGCTTGTGACCCTGAACTTTTTCCAACTCAATGCCTGATCTGGACTGTGTGGAACATATACGTGCTCCAGAAGAAACTAATTGCAGATATTCTTTCGTTAGGTCTTCTCTGGGTAATATATAGACTTCAGGATATCATCTCACTATGGATATTTGACGGAGATTATTTCCTGTATGTAGGGAGATGTTGAAGTTTTAAGCAAGTATTGTAGCACTGAAGTGATTGAGAGGTGTAAAGCGGAGCTTAAAGCATTTGAAAGTCAGGGAATCTTTTTTGACAACAAGGTGAGAAAATGTGCTTATATTTTTGCTTTCTGTCCATGCTATATTACAGGAATTGTTTGGCTCGTTTTGTTTAAGCAGTGGAACTATGAAAATATCTCATTTTTTTCTCGGATTATCTTTGACTTCTAATAATTCAAAAGAATCAAAATTAATTGAATTTTCATTATGCTTGAAGTATTAATAGGAACGAAATGCTTGCAGATTAAAGAAACTAATTTAATTAAATGTGCTTGGATCTATTGAGGCGGGTTATATAGATTAGGGGGTCTGAAATAACCATATGTTAAGGATTGGTGGCAACTGGCAAGTAGTAAAATGGTACTGAGAAAACTTGGTGGTGTTGTGGAGTTTATAGCATGGTTGTGGGTGGTGATATGGCAGGAATGGCGGACCATTATTTGATAATGAAAATGATGTATTTTTTTTGCTTTATACAGTGTATTTTTCGTGCAGAAAAATGTCCCAGTCCCAACTGGTTGGGCTTATGTAATATATCACCTTGTTGGATGAAAATGAGAAACTCGCTCTGTAGATGTGGGCCCTTTGTCACTGTGTGTTTGCTATGGGGATCTATGTGGGATGTGGGTGTTAGTGGTAGGGATGTGCAGCAGTGAGAAAAGTTGGCAGCAGCAATGGCTGTGGTAGTTTCGAGTTGTTGAATTTGAAGGTTATGACAGGTAGGTGTTGTGTTTGAGTTGGTTCTGGCAGTGTGAGCGTTGAAGCGGGTGGCAATGGGATTGACAATGAATTTGACTTTATACTGGGTATTATGGGCATAGGAAAAATAGGGCTTACTCTGTATGGGCACGTATAATATACAAGTATACCGAATGTTTCATATGCTTGTTAATAACTGCATGCATTGCACAGTTAATGTGAAAAAAGCCATTTTCTCAGCAATAATGAGCTGAGAGAGTAGTGAATGGTCTTGTTAAGTAATCATGAATGCGGATTTCAGTTGTAGCTTTCAGGAGAGTTTACGAAGATTGCTTTCAAAACTGGATTCTACCAGTCAACGAATTTCTCATATTAGTTGGCTTGAGTGCAAAAAATGGATGTATTGCATTTTCATTTATGAGGGAAATTTACAAAACAGTATATAGAGTGTAATTGCACTTAACTGACGGCAATTTTGAAAATGCTTTTTGCTGATATCACAACCAAAAATTCTTC
Organism: Fraxinus americana; assembly: GCA_035079005.1. NCBI lineage: Eukaryota > Viridiplantae > Streptophyta > Magnoliopsida > Lamiales > Oleaceae > Fraxinus > Fraxinus americana. The sequence goes on along the minus strand of CM068707.1, from coordinate 19,822,235 downwards.
TCCTTCATACAGATACTACACATATCAGAAGTTGAAGTTCGAGAGACCAAAATGATGGGGGACACTCCCATAATCATTGTGGCAGTAAGATCTCCCTCTCCCATTTTCCTATGTTGAAGCATCTACACTCTCTCTCTCTCTCTCTCTCTCTCTCACACACACACACAATTCTGATTGATCTTTTGGTGGGAAATTGTTACAGTTCCAAACACAACAAGTCTATTGTATACGTGATAGACTTGGATCAATAACGGAAGGTGGCCAGGTAAATGCTAGATCCTCAAGTTTTGTACCTTTAGTGGCTTTTTGTGCTTGTCAGAAAGAGTACTAAAAAGAAAAGATAATGTATTTTGCATTGGTCATTTGTGTCCGAAAATTTGAATATTCTGTGATTTCAGCATTATTTTATCTAGGATCAGATAGTAACCTCGTGAATCAAACTGGGTGGCCCTTTTTTCGATTTGTTTCTGGAATTTCGGTGGCTCGTTTCTAGAGTCTTTTGGTTCTCAAGTCTGCCAAAGGGTGTAGGTGTTCAGCTTCATTTGGGAAGAAAATAATTTTGATGAGAACATAATTTGGAGTTGATTGTTGTCACGTATTGTTATATGTTCCTTCTGTAAAATGTGATTAACATTTCATAATGTTGGAATTAACATTCATCTGCATGGAGATGGGGCAAATTCTGTTTCTGATAAGAAATAGGCTTTGTTACGCTGGTGTACCAAGCAATTAGCACCATATTTGGAAACAGATGAATGCCAATTTAGTAGTTGGAATGTCAAACTTGCTGCATGCAGGTAACCGAGTATTTGAACTCTTTGTTTGAGTTTCTGCGTGTATTTATGCTGGAAGTCATCATTTGACTCTTCGCAAAAACCATTGTTCCTCATTGGATGACTAGCTAATGTGCTATGTCCCACATTCGATATCATAATTGGGAAAAAAAAGGTGGGTGTAGGATTATGGTAGAAAAGTAACTGGCAAGAGGGTGCTTCTCTTGATTCCTTGAAAAAAGTAAAATAGTACTAATTGCCCAAACTTCCACACTGGTCCACTTAAGGTTTTTGCCTTTGCTAAAATGAGACCAATGTGCATTGCTTAAGTAACCTATCAGCTCCTAAAGTTTATTTTAAATTTGGTGTTGATTCAGGATACCATCCACACAGTATATTATGCTTGGGCCATGCAGCAACTAGATCCCGAAGAACTTGGAGATGGTGCTCCTTACTCGATATGGAGGCTTAGAGAAATGCAGCAGCTTGGAGTCCGAGCCCTTATTTGATTTCATTTTCTATATTAACTTGAATAATTTTGCCAGATGAGTATTTAACATTTATTTTATGGCGGCCGAGGAATTCATGAGGCAGCATCTTCGTTTCTACTCAATTTTGATTCCTGCCCACTTAAAAAATGAGATAATTTTCATTTGAACTTTGGCCTTTTATGTTCTTGATTTGCCATCTCTTTTAGTTGTATCAATGTTCTAAAAATTGGACCTATCAATTCCATCGGAAAAATCGTGAGCTTGTTGGACGAGCGGTTCGATTGTAGCTGGGTATCTGGTAATATGGAAACCCGTAAAAATTCAGTAAAATGTTTTTATGAGTTTTTTTGACTTTGCAAAAAAAGGAAAAAAAAAAAGCATAGATTAAATATTGAAAATGAAGCTTCCCTGATGGTCTCTGATAGATCATTCATCAATTCGTACGCACATGTATACTTGCAGAATTTGCCGGAAATAATTAGAAGCTGCTATTGCACAGAGTGAGGATAAGAATTCGCGCCGTGCCTGTGTTGACGATTTTTAGGTTTATAAGTTGAGTGAATTATACGCAGCCCTACTTTTAACTTACAATTTCATAATTTCAGATATAACTTTAATTTTTCACTAATCAGGTTTTGAGGAATTAAATAAATAATTTTTTATTCATAATAACCAACCCGATTTTTACGAGAGAATTTTAAATAAGTAAACTATATCTTCTATAACCGTCTAGAACTGCTACACACCTTAATTCTCGCACCTTCCTAAAACTACGGAATTGGTTCTTATCCAAACTATTTCATTCATTTCATTTTCACATCAAAACAAAAATCCAAAATCGATTATTGTCTACATTGCTCAAAGGGACAAGTACAAAGATGGTGACACTGTGAAGGGTGTTCAAAGAAGGGGAGGAGGTAACTGAGACTTGAGTTGCGTTTCTGCGAACGGTGTATAGGAGAAATGGCGTTAATGCGATGTTGTAACCGAACGGCACGTTCCGACACTGGTGAACCCTCTGGAACTGCACGTCGTAGCAGGGGAAGGGCGAATGTGGCGAAGGAGTGCCATGAAGAAAAATTGAACATCCCCAGTAAATCGCGTCTAAACTTGGAGAAGAGGGCTCGCAAGGATTACCCTAGAACTCCTGTAAACCCTCGAAGATCGAATCCGGCCAAGGTAAGTTTTTTTTGGCAATTTCTCGACATTTGTTATTGATTGTGACCCAAACGTTCATTTGTGATAAAACAGTCCTAACCAAGTCACAATTCTTCTTCTAATGTGACATATTTTCTGATGAACATTGGGTCACAATCAGTTGATGTGCATAGTTATTGATGTATGATATCGTTTGTTTTTATGTATTGTGACCCAGGAAAGGAAATACATTATACCAGAAAATTTATGGTTTCCCGAGAAAATTACAACAAATGTGGCAAAAAACGTACTGACAAATTTCACTTCTAAGTTCAATGCGGTCCAAAGGTCTATTCTGGCAAAAACTCGCTTCTCTCATTTCATGGAATGTAATGAAATTATTCTGCAGCCACAGCTTATACACTATTTTTTGACGAGGGAAGTGTTGCAACCTAATCCAAATGAGATGTGGTTCAAAGTTGGTAATAGATTTTTGAGATTTTCGATGTGCGAATTTTGTTTAACCATAGGGCTTAGATGTAGTGGTGATGATTTTAGGAAAGATATTGATAACATTTCGTCTAGGATAAATGTAACATATTTTGGGCACTTGAAGTTGGTGGCAAATGAGGATGTGAGGTATATGTGTATGAATGTGTCCGATGTACACGATCGTGATGTTGTAAGGATTGAGATTTTATATTTGATTACGTCATATTTGTTTTCAACATCTTACAAAAGGGTGCTGGAAATTTTTTTATTTGCGTTGGTTGAGGACTTTGATCTTATGGAGTTGTTTCCTTTTGGGAAGGACTTATTTCAAATGTCTCTAAAATCTTTGAAAGAGGGGTTAGTCGCAGGAATCCACATTATAGGTTGAAAGGGGTTTTTGGTTGCATTTCAAGTGTGGATATATGAATGCATTCCTGGACTAACTGGTCCTGTATTGTGAATTGGATGTCGGAGAAACAGCCTTCTGCTGTTAAGTTGGAAGAAGATGTCTTCCCACTCATGATGTAAGTCTTTATTTTATCTATTTTTTACACAGGTTACAAGGTCATAGAATAGATACATAAGTCACAAGGCCACAGAGTTGCACACATATGTCACAAGCACCCATATATGTATTCATGGATCACACACTAGTCTCTTTACATGTACTGCGTTTAAAACCATCAAGTCACAATAAATTTGTAGCTTCTGAGTCATACACCACGAACACGTGTTTCATTTGCAATATTCTCACAGCTTGAAATTTGTTTTATTGTTCCATCTGACATGGAGTTGGAGGCTCAATATATGAATGGTGTTTCGTACACCAAACCTATCCAACCATGTGCTCATGGAGATTGGAACAACAAAGACTCAGGCTCAAGTGCTGGCACATCCCATACTCAGTTGCTGATGATTACAGATGGCGGAAAGGGACACTCCAGTGATGTTGATGATGATGACGACAACTTTATGGTTCTACCTCCCAAAAAACAGAGGACACTTACTGTGTACATATCCTTCGAAGAAGAGCAGGCAAGTGAGCCACAGGCAGCACAAAGCGAGCCTTACTAAGCTTATGAAAACGTGAACGTGATGTCATAAGCAGGTGAAGGTTGTCTGCCGAATGAGCTAACGTCGACATGAGAACATGATGCACCTCAAGTAGATGTAAGTTGATTAATGTCCTAGGTCACAAATCATTTGTTACTTTTTAATGTCCTTACGTAACTAACATGTGCATTATGCTTATGTGTATATGTGCAGGTGTATGAGCAGTTGAAAGAATTGAACGGGAAAATGAATGAGATGCAATTGAAGAATGCAGAATTAATTTTGGTTCTACATGATGTCAAGTCACAAGTGATGGCACTGCAGGCGGATCACAAACTTAAACTGAACCAGATTATCTGAATGCAAAGGGAGATTAAATGTGACATGATGGACGTAAGGTCCAACGTGATGTTTCTGTCGGATTCTGTGACTGGCTTGATTTCGAGTACGATGGACTCCATTTTGGAGAAGTTGAAAGAGAAGAAGTTTAATGGAAAAAGTGATGATGTTGACGAGCAATCTCAAGAGAAAGTAAATTAAATTGTGAAGTTTTGAATTGTTTACTAGTATTATCTCCCAGTTTGTCATTTAACATTTCCTATATTCAGGGCACAACACTGGATCCACCTGTGGACAGGAAAGGAGAGGAAAAGGGAAGATGAAATCTGCTGGAGTTGTTGAATGCCAACATTTTCCTCCACCACCGTCGTTTGATTTGAGGATTTCATGTACACCAATCATGTCGGGTGCGGTGAACCTTACTGAAATGTTCCAAACCACAGAAGTTCAAGAATGTATTGATGATGTGATTGCTGGTGTGCTTGAGCGGATTGTTTCTGATGATGTAGATGTTGAGGCAACGAAGGAACAAACAAAGGCGATTGTGGTATTTATACACTTGTTTCAAATTTCAATTAAATTATAAGTCACAGTTCACATGTTATTTATCTATTTCAATTTCATTCTTTTGCAGATATCTCCTCCTTCGGCACCGTCGTCTGGCTTGCCTGTTAAGCGGGCTCCCAAACATACTAGACTATTACAATCTCCATATGTCATAGGTGCTGAGAAACAGAGCAACCAATCAGATGATGTGGTTGTGTTTGAGATCCATGATAAGCCTGCCGATGAGGTTGATGTGGTAGCATTCAAGAACTGGTTTAACATAGGTTACAAACCTCGGAACAAGTACGTAATGCTAGTATTCTGTGAAATGTGATTGTGTTCATAGGTGATTACATCATAAAATTTGAGTTTTTGTGGTCATGTTTTGGTTGTCGGGAAAAAAATTCAACGATACAGATGATGTCATCTGACCTCCATTCCTCATTGGTTCTTTGGTTGTGGGCTCAAAAATATGGTGACATGAGCTTATTAGTTTAGAATCTTCTCTAAGCAGCACAGTTTGTCTTCTATACAAATTGTGATGTATCTATGGGTTTGTCACAAGATACAGTGTATATGCATGGATAAAAAGTTATATATATATATATAGTTATATATATATATATATATATATATATATATATATATATATATATATATATATATATATATATATACATACAGAAATGATCTAATGAGCACCGGTGCTCATCTTATCCTAAGCACCGATGAGTTGGCACATTAATTCATTGGTGGATTGGAACTCACAAAATCTTTATTCACCAATGAATTAATGTGCCAACTCATCGGTGTTTAGGATAAGATGAGTATCGATACTCATTAGATCATTTCTGTATATATATATATATATATATATATATATATATATATATATATATATATATATATATATATATATCAAATGTAGAGGTTACAATCTGGAAGACTAATATTGATAAGGACTCAGTTATGATAAATTCAAATGTCACCATTATGCACAAGTCACAGAGCCCTGTCAATAACACTTAAGTTATACGTGTCTTATTCAATATTATGTAAGCGTGATGAATGATTTCACCATTGTCACATAAACTGTCTGATGAATGTGAATTTAACTTTGACAACATATGGACGTGTGTTTCTATTTTCTACGGCAATTTGTTTCAAGAAGTGGGCTTGCTAGAGTGAGAGCCACCACAACAAATTCGTTGTTCCAAGCTAAGATCAAGAATTTGTTTGCCCATTTCATGAAAGATCCTAATGTGGTAATGTCAGATTCCTACATTGTTGAAGTTGTTAGAGGTGGTCGGATAGAGTACAATCGTCCTTGGGCTGATATGGATTATGTGTTGTTCCCAATTTTGCCCACAAATTGTGCCCACTGGATGCTTGGGTGTCCGAACATAAGGAAGCGTGTCCTTTACATATTTCATTCAAGCTACAAGACATATCGGGATAAAATGGTTAATACAGGGATTGAACCATTTGCAAGAATTATCCCCCATTTGATGCATAGTTTGGGTATATGGGAAAGAAGGTCAGACGCTGTTGATCTACTTGGGATGACGACCATGGTTACTGATAACATACCACATCAACAGAATGAGTATAGTTGTGACTTAGTTTTCAATTCTTGACAGTTGCTTTTACTCCCTGATTTGTGACATGTTTTCTTTTTGTTTTTTGAATTGTGTTCAGGTATGATTGTGGCATATTCGTGATTAAGTATGCATAATACATGCTTCACAATGCCATGATGACTATGCCGATGACTTTTGACGCTGGCCAAGCGAGGCTGGACATTGCTACACATCTATTTAAACATAATGAGATAAAAAAGGCCACAAAACCAGTGAAGCCACAGAAGTTAGCATTGCCGTAGAATGATAGTTGGATGTTTTTTTTAGTGGTAGTAGATTAGGAAAGACTGAAGGTTATACGTAGCATATGATTTTTTTTGAATCTGTTGAAGTCAATGTAACAGACATGGATTTGCCTTTGCGAAATTTGAAATGATGGTGCAAACTAATTAGCAATGGTTTTTTCAATTTATGTGCTAGCTATGAATATGTTTTTTGTCACAAACATACTTTTTGGTCATATATATTTGTATATACATGTTTGCAACGGTTTAGGTCACAAACCTGACTGTTTTTGTGACATAGATTTGTGCAGACATGTTTTTAACAGATTAGGTCACAGATATGACTTTTCGGTCACAGATTTGTATAGACATATTTCTAGCAGTTCGGTCACAAACCTGACTTTTTGGTCACATAGATTTGTATAGACATGTTTATAACAGTTTAGGTCACAAACCTGACTGTTTTTGTGACGTAGATTTGTGTAGACATATTTTTAACAAAACAAGGCACAAACCTGACTTTTTGGTCACATAGATTTGTATAGACGCGTTTATAACGGAACATGTCACAATCTTGACTTTTTGGTCACATAGATTTGTGCAGACATGGTTATGACAGTCCAGGTCACAAATCGGACTAAATGGTCACATAGATTTGTATAAACATGTTCATAACAGTACAGATCACAATCTTGACTGTTTTGTGACATAGATTTGTGGAGATATGTTTATAGCAGTGCAAGTCACAAAACTGACTTTCTGGTCACATAGATTTGTACAGAGATTTTTTAACCATGTATTATTAACCATGTTCACAAATTCAATTTTTGTTGGTCACAATTTTGTGTTAACGGTCACAGTTCACCTGTAACAGCTCACATTTTCACAGTACATTTCAGATTACGGACATGCAACAAATGTCTCATTCATAAACGAACATGCAACAAGTTTGTCATTCATAAACAAAATGGTAAAATATTGAAAACCAAAAGAAATTGGTAACAAATTTCATATAGAAGGTCACAGAAGACTAAAAAAAAAAGAAACCATGCTTTGTTGTCACAGTACTGGGATGCATTTGCAATAACACAGGATATGTCACAATGTGACTTCATGTTGATATGTTTTCACTCAAGGGAATCAAGTTGGTATAGGTCCTACTATTGTGACCTCTTCTTTGGCAACGTCCACATTTAGTTCTTTGTTTTCCCTCACTTGATGATTTTTTTCTCCTTTCGGCTGGCCTTCCTACACTCCTTTTTTGGTTGGGTGGTAATATGCTCATGTTTTCTAAATCTTTGGTCACATTCCATTCATTTGGACTACCAACTAGGTATACAGAATCCTCATACGCATTAATGTATGCATGGCGTGTGTAAAAGTATGAACAATAATCGTATGGATCCCCCTTTATACTTGCTACCACTGCTAAGCTGTGAGGGTATGGTAGCTAATCAACCTGGAACATCCTACACGTGCACATACACTGCTCTATGTTTACCACGAAGGTTGAGCCTTCGCTTGCAACTATGAATATTGTTTGGTTCGCGGGTGAAACCTACACAATGTCACAATAATAGGTCACAATAGCACTAATTTGGTCTCAGGTCACAGACAATGCATTCTGGGAACATGTACAAACACTTACCCTCATGGTCTTCAAATTCGTGCTCATTTCTCTTAGTAATTTTTCGTATTTGGTCGCCAAATTTGTGAATGTGCTATTTTCCTGGTCACGGTTCTTACAACATCAAGATTGCAATGTCTGATGCAATGACTCCAACAAAGCTACAATGGGAAAGTTCTTTGCTGATTTTATGACCGCATTCACTGATTCCACTATATTTGATGTCATTATTGAGTACCTATTTGTCTACATGTGGAATCGTGACCACTTTTCTGGTCCAACTACATTCTACAAAATTGAACAAAATCAGTAAGATGCGTGGCATATATTAACTACAACATAGAGTGGTTTGAAATTAGAAACTTACCAAGTAACCCCTAATATTCAAGTTGATCTTGTCCAACTCTTGTATATTGTATTCATACTCTTCGAATATGTATGCATGCACGGCTACGTGTGTGACGTTGTGACCAGATTTTTCGAAGTATGATTTCAAGTTTTGCAATAGATGGTATGTGCATATCCCATGATATGTTCTTGGATAAACTCATTCTATTGCATTCTTTATACTGTTGTGACGATCCAATATGAAGCATAAACCTTCCCTACATCCATAAGCAGTCCTCAATTTCTCAAAAAACCAAGTCTAAGATTTATCGTTCTCATTGTCTCCAATTCCAAAAGCCAGGACGAATATGCTGTTATTTGCATCCTGTGTACATGCTGTGAATAGTGTACCACCATAGTGACCATTTAAGTATGTGCCATCAATAATGATGACAGGTCTATTGTGAATCTATTGTGACTGTCCACCTCAAGTCCTGTGACTGTTCCGGGATTAGTTTATTCAAGCATGTGAAGGTAGCTTGATAGTTGTTGGAATGACTCTTTTGGATCACCCCTGATCATTTTCAATGTCTTTTCATGTGATCTCCAAGCTTTTACATAATTCAAAGACACTCCGTAGGTACGCAACATGTTACATATGTCATTTGGAGTGTATATAGTACACGATGATGTGTACTTATACTTGATGAAGGAGGAAACTACGGACGTCGACACTTGCCTATGAGATTCCAATACTATGTTTGAAGAGCATTTGTGACCATCACTAATCTTTCTAATTTTAAAGAGATTGGTTTTCCCTAACTTTGAAAACCTGCATATCTAGTCGCATTCTTCCTGTGAACACTTGATAAGATACTCTCCCTTATCCGATCTAACAACAAGGAATTCAAACATGTTTTGTATGGCATAAAAACACAAACTCAATTTCAAGATCTCTTTACTACGAAACACTTTGCCATTTTCTATGTTCCTAGCATCCGGATCAGACACAATTGTGACCTCATCTTCAGTTTGGCTTGGAATTGGTTCTACTGTTGCGTCACAAATCTCTGATGCTATTTCCTGTAATGAAAATAGGTTTTCTCCATATTGCACATTCTCTGCCACTTCTGTGACCCCTGGATAACTGAGATATTGCTGTGCATTTTCTACAGCTATGACCTCAATAATGATTGGATACTTGGAAGGGTCATGCTCCATACCTCTGAGTGTCATGTAAGGCAGAACATTGCTGTTAGTACTTATTTTAACGGGGAACAAATCAATATTCAATCTGTAGTACATTGTGATTGCCACTTTCTTAGGATCAAAATCGAATTCTGTCATTACTGATTCCACAAGCTGCACGTGCGAGCAATTGCAATCAAGCAATACTAAAGTCGATACATCTCCATTCACCAGGCAAACATTCACATAACCCATTCCTGTTGAAGATTGACAAGATACTGTCAGTCATGCATAACATTAAGTTCACCCGTCAATTACATGCAGGTCACAAGCCACGATTAATGTTGGTCACAAATGACACATAACCAAAAATATCCACAAATTATGTGTGATACTCATTCACACGTAACAAAATAATGGTCACAAACGACACAATCATGTCACATAAACAGTTTCTGGTATACCAATGATTCCAGGGACAAACATCAGTTTATTTCATAGATTTAAAAAAGGGCGACACATATCCAGTTACACACATGTTTTGCAATGCATTTCAATAAATTGAGGTCACAATCTTTCACAAAAAAAAGAAAAAGAAAAATTGGTCACAAAAATAGATTCGATGAAAGAGTAAATTGGATTGGGGAAGAAATCATGGTATTATCCATTCCAATAATTTTGACATTTGTGACCCTACATTATTTAGAGGATTATTACTCCATCCAGACAACCGTTGTGGCGTTAAAGTGCACGTACTTGGCGGAGAAGTTGTGAGCAGCGTTGTGGCAATGGGCTTCGTCCCGAATATTCTCGCCAGCTGAGTGTCGATGCTTGGGATAGTTAGATGATTGTGGTGCGGGTGGAGGAGGTGTCGTAGCGGGGTCGGAAGAGGTGGTGGCTTTTATTGGAGTAAAGTGTACGGTGGCAAGGGATTTAGCTGTGGCGGATAAGTAGTGTTGAAGGAGTTGGGGCGAGAGGAAGGATGATCTGAAATGGTATAAGTCTCCATTGTAGAGAGGAAAATGGAGAATGTCAGGCGTCGAGGAAAAGTGTGTTTGGGACTGGTGGTGTTTTGAGCGGAGGGCTTGTTAGGTTATACTTAAAATTAAAAGTATTGTCCTTGACTTACGAATTGGATCTGTGAGTGGTGTGAATCTGCAGTTGTGTCGATCTACATTTGGCGGTAGTGGTTATGGTGCGATGGTTGGTGTTTGTTGAAGGTGTTGATGGAAGTGATGATGGTGATGATTGTTATTGTGGATTTGAGGTGAAGGTAATATCTATGCTCGTGGATTTTAGTTGAAGGTGGTAGTGGTGGTGCAGAGAAGAGTTTTAGTTAAACATCAGTTCGAAATTCATTGTCATGAATTTGAGTTGAAGGAGGTAGTGGTGATGCATTGGAGGTGATGGTGGTGGTGGATTGTAATGCTGGTCTACGGTATGTACAGATTTGTTTGTGGTGACCCTTTGTGATCAATTATGTGTTTATTGTGACTGGTTGTGACCAATTCTATGTTAATTGTGGTCGGTTGTGACTGGTTGTGACCAATTATGTGTTAATTGTGATCGATCACGTGGTCGCGGTTAATCCATCTCCTATTGATGTTGAATTGTGAAGTTTATATAAGTTGGTAACTCATTCATGGAAAATGTTGGGGGTGTAGGTAAGCTCTTCTCTGATGTTAAGTAGGGTGCAACCTGATATCCTTTCCATTCTGGATTTGGAGAATGTATGACTTGGGTTGTAGGAAGCATTGACGGTACAAAATGTGCAGTTTCATTCGATGCCCTTGGTTATTTGTGGTGACCCTATGCGATCAAATGTGTATGATTGTGACCGATTATGACCAATTTTGTGTTGATTGTGACCTATTGGGACTTGAGATTGACCTAATCACAACAGACAGTCACACTGAACAATTGGTCACATTGAATACAAACTTGGTCACAATTAGTCACAGATGACATGTGTCAGCGAATGAGGGTGGTAGGTGGATCCATGGGGTGGGGGTGTGATTTCCAATTTTTTATTTTCTGAAAATTTTTAAGTCGCTGTAGTGGCCGCTAGAACAGTCGTCGGAGCGACCACCGGAACCAATGGCTGTCTCCGGTGGAGAGGTGGATGGAAAGTGGTGTAGTGGGGTGATAGGATGGGGAATGTGAGGTGGCATTGGTAGAAATAATTAATGTATATTATATTGTATTTTAATATTTAATAAATTTTATTCACCTCTTTATTTTTCAAATATTTTAATGAGTTTGTTATTTATGAAATGTAATCTTTAAAATTAAGAGTTATGTATTGTTCCTGTAATAAAATGATTATTGAAAAATGATTAATAAAAGATAAAAAATTCTTAAACTTAGTATTACTTTTTTAAACTATATAATTTACTTTTTAAAATATTTAATATTTTATAATATTTGATTTTCTTACTTTATTTAATTTTCGAGAGGATTTCGATTTCACTTTGATTCAACCCTTTGATCATGACCCTCTTTTTTTTTCGGGTCAATGCTCGGTCCGATTTTCAGAATATTGATTTGTATGGTGTTCCACTAACGTGAAACTGGATCGAGGCAAAGTGGGCCTGTTATACATACATTTAGGAAGGGAAAAATTACCAAAACCCCAACATCTCAAGTATACAATTCAAAATCAAGGGGGTGTAGTTTTAAATTCATTAATTGAGTTCTAATTACGAATTTTAATTTAATTAATACATCATTAATTAATATCTCCCCTACTTCCCACCACACTACCCTCACCTACCTATGTCAACGAGTCAAGTCGAAAAAAAAGCTTAGGCTCGGCTGAGCTTTTTTGCGCCCGAACTAAGTCGAGCAAAGCCTGGCCAAAAAAATGAGGTTCGGCCCGAGCTGGCTCGAGTTTTTTGATTTTTTTTTAAAAGTCTGCAGCAGGCAGCTAAAAATAGCCACCTGGAAAGGCAGCTCCTTTTAAAAAAAAAATTAATTAAATTTTTTTTAATGGCAGGCTCGCCCGGGCCACGGGTCGGCCAGGGCTTGAGTCGATGCCCCAAAATAGTGCTCGGCCAGAGCCTGGCTCGACCCGAGCTTTTTCCAGGCCGAGCCCGAGCCACCCGAGTCGACTAGCTTTTTGCCATCCCTACCCTCACCCCTAAACTACCCCCACTTTCTTTCTGTATATTTCTCTAATTACCCATTCTTCTCTAGCCATTTCTATAGGTCCATGTACAGGTTTATTCAAATTTGACATCTTCATCGAAAACTCAATCCACACCTCTTATCTCCTTCGCCTCAGAAATCTTCAATTTCTCTTTACTTCCCCGTAATCTACCTCTATCTTCTCCGCAATTCCCAACTTCTCTGTTTCTATCCACCACTCTTTGCTCGCTGTTCGGGCAATAGGCATTGAGGTCCAAGATGCCTTCTCTGCCTTTTCCATGGCGATTTCCCGTGGCGCCAAGCTCGTTCCTCCTTTGTACATATTTTGAATCGATGAGGTTGGCTGGGCCTATAGTTACCGGCTATTTTACTTAGATTTAAATCAAAGGTAGACGGTGTGATGGATTTTAGGTGGTGGAAGTGATGGTGGTGATTGTTGTGGATTTGAGGTGAATGTAGTATTTATGGCCCTGTATTTAAGTTGAAGAGGTAGTGGTGGTGCTTGGAGGTGATGGTGGTGATTATTGTTGTCGATTTGAGGTGAATGTAGTATTTATGGTCCTGGATTTAAGTTGACGGTGGTGGTGTCTGCTGGGGGATTGTGGTGCTGATTTGTTAGGTGTGCGGTATTGTTCATGATGAACCTCTGTGATCAAGCTGTATTAATTGTGATTGGTTGTGACTAATTTTATGTTAATTGTGATCGGTTGTGACCGATTCTGTGCTAATCGTAATCGGTTGTGACTGTATGCGATCAAATTAACAGTGAGTCATATACAGTTACAATTTAAACTAACTGGTACAATGAAGAGAAATGTGGTCACAGGTAGTCATAAATAACACATGTTTGATTACAACAATGCACCATTATTGCCACCACGTAGTACTCAAAACATTGTTACCACCACACCACCCTACCACAAATATCAACTCCAATGCACTGTCATCACCTGCAACGTTTGCATGTGTTAGGAGCAGGTGCAAATGGTGGTGTGATATGTTGGATGTGGAGATATGTTAATCGTGACCATTTATGACCAAGTTTGTATAATTGTAATCGATTGTGACTAAGTTTATCTTCATTGTGACTGTTTGTGACTAGATCTGAGACTGGTGAGAATTGGTGCAATCATTTGATGATTTTGAAATGTTGTAAGTCATGTCGATTGAATTCCATCCGCATTATAGTTTTTATTTGCCTTCCAAAAGAATCCACTAATTATTTTTGGATCTATATGAGAATAATTTTAATGTTCTTACATGTCAAGAGCCTATTTATTCATAAAACGTGAGTACGGCGACGAGTATAGTTGTCGGCGGTGGATGAGTTTTTCCCAGTAATTGGATTAGTTTAATCGAAACAGGAAAATTGAGGTTGCGCAATTGTGATGGGAATTAACGATTGGTGGTTCATAATAAGGGGATTGGATGTGTTTCAATGAACCTGATTTCTCGACTTTTCAATTTGAAGGATCTGCAGACTCAGGAATTTGTGTATGGAAAAAAAAAATGTTATTGCTTATCACTTGATTGTTGAAATTGTTTTGTAAGTTTGGTAAATGTGAAATTGTAAAGTGAAAAAGTATTGTAATTGTGTATTTTTCGCTTTAGGAGGGACTATATGTTGGGCGACCATTTTAGTGGGCTTAAGATGCGCAATATGAAGGGCTGGGTGTAACAGTAAGTAAGCCCAGGGTGAGTTGAAATCATTTTTATTTTGTTTTTCCTTTTAAGTAAGGAGAATTTACACAAATATCCTTAAAATTATCGACTTTCGAAAAATCAGATGAAAAATGATTTGAATGTAAAAAATTTGTATAAAGTCAAATTACTTAATGTGTTAAACTTTTAATTAAAAAGTCACATAATGTCACTTTATGAAATTTTAATTCGTATTTAATCAAACAAAATTAAATCAACATTTAAATATTAGTTAAAAAAATACTTACAAGCATATTGTCACTTTTTAGGTTAGTACAATAATCTTGAAAATATACGAAACCTCAACAAAGAGGTAAACTTCAAATTCGAAGATTTAAAATAACAACACAGTAAAGATTTGAAATTATTGCAAATTAAGTGTATAATTTTTATAAATTTGATTTTACAGTTATAATTACTTTTTCAAAAAAAAAAAAAGTGCCAAAACATGTAATTTCTCTATTAGAAAGTTTTAAGCTAATTTAATTCATGTCTAACATTACAAAAATTTAGTTTAAACATTTCTTATTTTAACATTACAAGCTTACACTTTTAGATAAGTTCAAGTCTCTTCTAGATTAACATGAATGAGTACCTTGACATTTTAATTAAAAAGTGATAGAATATGTTCAACTTGAATAAAGTAGGAAAACACTGGAAAATGAACCTGAATACACTTGTGGGTTGTATTTGATGAATTTCATATTCGATTGTGGTGGTGTGGTACTATTTTGTAATACCTTGAACTTCACGTCATACACTTAACTAATATAATTTACGCATTACATGCTATTTATATTGTCATTTGCACGTGCATCGATAGTTCATAATTGTTCTCTTATAATGGTACATTCGATCATTGATGTTCTAATATTTTTGTACGGTATTAGTCTTCGACCTTCCCAACCTAGGCGATGGAGTTTTACACCGAGTTATAGTGGAAAATTAGGTCAATCGTGGTGCTGGATATTGATTGGTTAAGTAATTGAAATCTTGAAAGCATCGCAATTATTATCAGTAAGGTTACACGCTTTTGATTCAGTTCGATCAAGGTCTCCATTCAAATAGTTATTTATCTTCTTATTTCTACTTGAGCATAAAATCAATGAGTTTAGGAAGGAAAAGTCCACACTAGGTGAGAGGAATTTGTTAATCTCATTTTCGTAGTCAACAAATTGGCAGAGTCTGTGAAAAAATGGGAACAAAGACAAATTTCATTTGTGGGAAATGCTAAAACAATCAGAAAAAGTTGTCCAAGAATGAGTTCAGAGGAGACATCAACGTTGCCATGAACATGAAGAGTTCAAAGGAGACATCTGTGTTGCCATTAACCAATCTCGTATGGAGAAGAAGAGCGAAATCACAAAAGAATGGCAAGCAAATATGCATTAGAAAATCGCTGGATTCAAGGTAACTCAAAACCTAAATATCCTCCAACTGAGTGTATTCATATTAAGAATGAAATCACCTATTCTCATTGTGATGCTCTAATTATACGAGGAATAATAGTAGTAATAGCTTTAATCGCATGTTTAGGAAGGAAAAGTCCACACTAGCATTTGAAAATGCGTTCGATCAAATAAGACTTATCATCATTGTAACTCGTGCCGGATCCTTATGGTTTCACCAGAGATGGTCAATTCTAGTGCGTATACACTACTCTAGCAGTGAAATTAGGCGAGTAACTCTGGGTATACCAAGGATATATGAATTTTCTCATTGTCGATAGTAGATCCACTTACGATGAGATCTTAGGAGAACTTGCTACGAAACAAATGAATATAACAGTATCCATTCGCCAATTATGCATAATATTTCGAACTTGCAATATAAAATGTAACCAAGGGGTCGTGCAAGGCTGCCACCTTAGTAATCTAAGAGAGGCAGCCACACGAACCTCTATGGCAAATATGATAGCAATGGTTGAAGTAACTTGAAAGATAAAATTGAAGTCAACGAAACAGTATTCGACCATCGCGTCACTGAATGCACATCTGAAACCGTAGTGGTTGAAGATATAAAAAGCTTTGCTGCCGGTGAGGAGGATGCTATCAAAGTTTCGAAAGTTGACAAAAATTTGGCTGAGCCTGTGAAAAGCCTGCTAAAAAATTTCCTAAAAATGAATCCCAATGTGTTTACTTTAAAGCATACTGATATGGTTGGGATTGACCAAAAAGTGACATGTCATACTTTGAGAATTGATCTCAAATGCCTAAAATGCAAATGAGGCGACAAATGAGCGCCAAATATTATGTAAATTCGCTAGAAGAGTACTAATTTCGACCTTGACGTTTTTCAGTTTCATCAAAAAATTCCTTGGCAATAGTTAACTTATCGGACACAGCACCCATGAATTTTACTGAAATTCCACACTTAATATAAGACTTGTGCAATTTAAATGATCCCACTTATCAAATTCCATTTTTCATCGATGGAACTTTTATCTGTAATTGTAGTGGGTCGTTCAGTCCTTAAAGTAAGGTCTGGATCCATGTAATCAAGAATAATATGAACGTTCTCTTTGTAGTCTTTAAAATTTGGTGCAAGCACATGAATTGAATTGATGTTGACAGATATTATAAAAGTAGGTGGATTAACCGAATAGAGAAATTAAGCATAAACAACATGTTCACATGGAAATTAACATTAGAAAATCACTAAATTCAAATAATGGTGGGCCCCATCACAAGAGACCGAGCAGAATGTTGGCATTTAACATTTGAACAGAAATAACAACTTGTAAGTAGTACTTTTGGTATAGTAATCAAATATTGATAATAAATCATGTCAAACAACAAATTTATCTTTGGGCCGACTTATTGTTTACTAAAAAACTTTATAATTGTTACATATTTATTACAACAGGTGTGCATGTAATTTTGTCAAACATTTACTCTCCTTTGGGGCGGTCAATATCTGTATGAATTACATATACACAAACATAATAATATTTCAAATAAATCAATTTAGACAATAGATGTTAGTTTGGTAACATATTGTTTCAACTAATCTAATTTGAAAAATTAGCAATCCTAAATAAACTTTAATACTAAGATTTGAAATTAATTGTTGATTCCTTACCTTCTATTTTTATTTATTTTTTTAATAAAAAAATTGAAAAATTGGACAAAAAATGCTCGGAGCGTTGTAGCATCGGAGCAGGGTTGCGGCGCTGTAGTGCTGCGTAGCTGCCGAGGCCTCAATTTATTGAGACAAAGCGCCCAATGCCCAAATGTGGGGCGCAGCGCTGCGAAGATATTGATTTTTTTTTTAATTCCCAAAAAATTCAAAATATTAAAATTTAGGGCTTGAATTTCTTATCCAAAATCTAAAAAATTCAAAGTATGAATTCTAACCCAAAAAATCTCTCTTTATTCTCAATATTTTAACTTGGATTGACTTTGATACCACTTATTGAATATTTATAAAATTTAAACTTTATGAAATCTTTACATATTGTCAAGATCTTCATATCAAATCACCAAGATAATTAATTAATGTGGAGCATACATTGATCCATGATTTTAAATTTTGAATCTTGAAGATCAACTTGCAATCTATTTAATCTTGACTTCTGGCTCTTTAATCTTGCTTGCTTCAATCATTCTTCTTGATTCTTGATTATTGATGTGGGTTCTTGATCTTTCTCTTTGATACTCTTTGATATTCTTGATTGGGGATAACCCTCTTTATTTATTTCTATAAATATTTCAACTCAATAAAATACAAGTCGAATGAATCTAGTCTCTGCACATGTTTAAGTCTACACTTTATTTAGACGCCCAAAACCTATAAACTTTAATTTTTTTATGAGTTCACTCTAAACGAACTTAACTTTAAGATATAATTAATTACATATGTAGGCCACATGATAAATCAAATTTTCCCAACATCAAATTCTCGCAGTTTTAAAATCGATTGAATTGACAAGGACCTATATATATATATATATATATATATATATATATATATATATATATATATATTTCTTTGAAGGAAAATATTCCTAAAGGTGTAAAATTGAAAAGGAAAGAAGTTTTGGCAGAATATTATAATTGTCCATTATATACTGACATTCTAACTTTAGTACGTCCCCGTTTCTGGTTTTTACAAAGAATATGTTATACAAAACTTCGAACATAAAGTTTACAAATCAAAAGAAAACTCTAACCCTATTACATTCAAACTTCCTATACATGAAACTAGAACATTAATCACTTAGCATCAAAGCTTCACAGATGATAAGGCTCAGAACATCAATCTAAAACACCCTCTACACCGTCAGACCCAGATCTACACAGGAACCTAAAAGCGGTCAACCAAGTAACCCTAAGCTACTTCAATGAGACCAAAAAGGAATCAGACTAACCACAAAGAAAGCCTTACAAACACTGTAATCTCACAAAGAAATGACTCAAGAAAACGAATCCCTTAAACCAGATTCACACAGAAAAAAGATAAAGGGAAAATGTCACACAGACGCCTCTAGAACATTAGAGAGAAAGCCAAAGACTCGAATGAAATCAGAAACGATTGGAAACCCTCAAAATATCAAGGCCTTAAGATGTGGTTAGTTATCATCCAACGGCTCAGAGCAGCTGTAGAATTTAACTTGATCTTGGAGCGGGTATTGGGCTTGGTTTCACTGGGCCAATTTCAGCAAGCTAGTTATATTGGAATGGGCCGAAGGCCAATCATCATTGCCTTTAAGTGGACTGGACTATGGTATCACAGCCCACAATCTCCACCTTGATGCCAGTGGTCAATCCGGTAGCTTAATACTATCCTAATTAAGATAAAACAGCTTCCTTGGATCACCCTCCAAAGCATCCAGATTAGAATTGGAACCTGCACACAGCAAAATTACCCAGTATCAATTCTCAAAGTTGCAAACAGGATTTAAACTTGGCAAGAGGCAATACCTTAGTACCCATATCTGCTGGATTAAATTGGGTAGCTATTTTCTCAAGTAACAAAGTTTCTTTTGCAACAATATCTCTTATAAAATGTAACTTAACATCAATATGTTTAGTTCTCTCATGAAATACTGGACTTTTGCATAAATGTATAGCACTTTAACTATCAGAATATACAGTAACAGGAATAGACAACTCATCAATTTCAGACAGTAAACCTTTCAGCCATAAAGCTTCCTTTATGGCCTCAGTTGCAGCCACATATTCTACCTCAGTAGTAGACAAAGCAACAACAAGTTGTAATTGTGATTTCCAACTTATACATGTTCCACACAAAGTAAAAACGTAAGAAGTAGCAGATTTTCTATTATCAACATTACCAGCAAAGTCAGAATCAACAAAGCCTTTAAATACTACACCATCATTGCAGGCAGAAAAACTCAATCCTAAATGTGAAGAACCCTTTAAGTACCTTATTAACCATTTTAAAGCAGTCCAATGTTCGAAACCAGGATTAGCCATGAATCTGCTGAGATTACTAATAGCATGAGCCACATCAGGCCTAGTGCAAACCATGGTATACATTATAGATCCTACGACATTAGCATAAGGAATCTTTTCCATTTGCTTAATATCAGATTCATTAATAAGACATTGATCTTTACTTAGTTTAAAATGGCTAGCAAGAGGTACAGACATAGATTTTGAATTATGCATAGAAAATCTAGTTACCAATTTATCAATGTATGCAGATTGTTTCAAAAACAGAGTTCTATCATGCCTTTTTCTAGTAATTTCCATGCCTAATATCTTCTTAGCATGTCCAAAATCTTTCATTTCAAATTCATCATTCAAAGATCTTTTAATTTCGTTAATAACATACATATTATGTCCATTTAGAAGCATGTCATCCACATACAAGAGTATAAACGCAATAATAGCATGTTTATCATCTCTAATTCACTTCTAATAAAACCAACAGAAGAAACATAGGTATCAAACCTTATGTACCATTGCCTTGGTGATTGCTTCAAAGCATATAGGGATCTTTTTAACAAACATACATGATCAGATTTAGATTTATCAATATATCCAAGTGGTTGTTTCATGTAAATTACCTCATCAAGATCACCATGTAAAAAATCAGTTTTTACATCCATTTGTTCAAGTTCAAGATTATAATGAGCAACAAGGGCAATCATAACTCTAGTGGTAGTATATTTAATCACAGGAGAAAAAATATCATTATAGTCTAAACCTTCCTTTTGAGTAAAACCCTTAGCCACAAGTCTAGCCTTAAATCTTATAGGCACCTTATCAGTGTTACCCTCCTTAATACTGAAAATCCACTTGCAATCCACAAGAGATTTACCTACAAGTTTAGGACCAAAATCCATGTCCCATTTTTAATCAAGGAGTCCATCTCATCATCCATAGCAATTTGCCATTCCTTAGATTGCTTGCTAGACACAGCTTCTTCATAGGATTTAGGCTCCCTATAGGCCAGATCCTGATAAGAAATTAAAGCTAAGGTCAGGTAGTCTCTATACCTTATAAGTTCTCTAATCTCTCTTCTAACTCTATCCCTAGTCAATTGGTAGTCACTTCCCTCAACATTTTGCTCTTCTTCAGCATCCTGAACTTCAGTTTCCTCAATGTCTCCATTTGAAACATCATTTCCAGCCTCTGTCTCAACCTCTTCAGCATCTACAGCTTGAGTAGGCATACCAAGCTCCACCTGCAGCTTGGTCCTATCACTCTCTAATCTATCTGAAACTTTATCAGACTCTTTCCCCCTCAAACAAGGCATGTTCAGCTCATCAAAGGTAACATCTCTACTATTGATGATCTTAAAACCACCTGAATCTCTACTCCACAGCCTATAACCCTTCACCCAATCAGGATAACCCAAGAAAACACATTTCTGGGCTCTAGGTTCTAATTTTCCTAAATTCTGGTGAGAATAAGCTGCACACCCAATGAACAATGTAAGTGGCTGTCATCAGGGCTTCCCCCCAAAGGGTCTTAGGCACACCTGGACCTACAAGCATGCATCTCACTTTTTCTAGCAAAGTCCTATTCATCTTCTCAGCCACCCCATTCTGCTGAGGGGTATAAAGAGCTGTTTTATGTCTCCTAATACCATTCTCAGTACAAAAAAGGTCAAACTCAGTATTGCAAAACTCAAGGCCATTGTCAGTCCTAAAAGTCCCAATTTTCTTCCAAGTCTGATTTTCTATCAACAATTTCCAGGCTCTAAACTTCCCAAAAATCTCAGATTTGTGTTTCAACAGATAAACCCAACCTTCCTAGAATAGTCATCAATTAATGAAAGAAAATACCTATTTTCTCCTTGAGTAATGGTAGGAGAAGGCCCCCATAAATCTGAGTGAATATACTCAAGGATAGAAGTAGATTTATGCTTTCCAATATTGAAATGCAACTTGTGTTGTTTTCCTAAGGTACAGTTCTCACAAAAAGGAATTCTAGAAATAGAATCCTTCCCAAACACCCCTTTCTTATACAGGATATGCAAACCTTTTTCTCCAACATGAGCTAGTCTTTTATGCCACTTTAAAGTTGCATCTAGTTCAGTGTTGGAGGCCTCAGCTATCCCATTCACCACAGCACTAGCCCTAGCAACATAAATCTTATTTCTCTTAACACCTCTAAACATCATAAGGGAGCCTCTCATCGCTCTCAATAAACCATCACCCACTTTTCCTACTAAACCTAAATCATCCAGACTGCCCATTGAAATCAGGTTCCTAGATAAATTAGGAACATATCTTACCTTTTCCAAAGTAAAGATATAACCATTTTCAAATTTCAATGTAATCTCACCTATACCTTCAACCCTACATGCCATATTGTTGCCCATGACCACCTCTCCACCATTGACTTCTCTAAAAGAGTTAAACCAACACCTTTTAGATTCTCACAGTCAACAATATTGGCAAAATCACTATCAAGGGAAGGCTCAGTCACAACATAGACATCAACAGAATTGGAATCACTAGGCTCTACTAGGTTTCCTTCATCAACTCTCTCAGTTTTCATCTCATTCTTCCTTTTAAAACAATCTTTTATAAAATGTCCAGTTTTCCCACATCCATAGCACTTCTTATTCCTAGTCTTAGACTTGGATCTATTTCTATCCTTAAACTTCTTCTTACCACTATTTCCCTGATTGTTAAAACCCTCTTGGCTCCCATTAAACCTATTTTGAGTCCTACCCCTTACAAATAAGGCCTCAGACCTACCATTCCCTCTGGCATTCCTAAGCTCAAGCTTTCTACTCCTCAAAGAGTTAATGACAATATCAGAAGTCAAGGTATCTCTACCATATTTTATGGCAGCCTTGACATCCTGATAGGTATCAGGAATAGCATTCAACAGCACAACAGTTTTGTATTCATCAGAGACCTTATCACCAGCATTGGTGATGTCTTGGACCAGTTTATTAAAATTGTCCAGGTTGTCTTCTATGTCCTTAGAGGTATCTAATCTGAAACTAAAAAACCTCTCTAACAGAAACAATTTATTGGGTAGGGTCTTAGCTAGGTATAGTTTCTCTAACTCATCCCACAAGGCTTTAGCATTTTCTTGTTTCCCTACTTTCCTTAAAACTTGATCAGATAAATGCAGAATAATAGATGTATATGCAAGTTCATCAGCTTCAAGAATCTGATCAGCAGTCATAGTTTCAGGAAAAGTTTGTGTTATTGCTTTGGAAATCTTTTGTTGAACTAAAACTCCTTTCATCTTTTGTTGCCAAATGGGAAAATCCTCTTTTCCATCAAAAATACCAAATTCGAAAGAATTTGTCATGCTTTAAAAATCAGAAATAACACAAAGTATTTCAAGAAAATTAAGACTATGACAACTGATGTACTCAAGAATAAGGTAAAAAAGATCTACACAAAAAATTAAAGGGAGGATAGGTCACAGAGAATAAGCAGTAAGTAATTATCACAGTTATTCAGGATTATAAAAGGATTATAAGCAATAGACACAAAACAAAATCAAGAATATATGCTAAACAACAATAATATGATCAGAAACAATATACAATCAAGTATAAACAGATATGCTAGAAGACTGAATTAAGAAAACAGATCATATAGCAAGGCAGAATTTAAAAAAAAGGTACTACAGATGCAACTAGAATGACCAAGTTCACCAGGTTTCCGTGAGAATCATGTTCTCAGGTCAAGGCTCAACTTGATCACCCCAAACAGTATGACAAAAATTAATGAAAAACTCAGGGAATGGTACAATTAGGGTTGAAAACGTGCAAACCAGAGGGCAGCTAATGAATAGCTACCAATATCACAATTTCAGTACAGCAGGGGTGGTGTTCCACCAAGAAGCGCAAAGGGATCAGAGTTCAATCGAAAACCCCAACACATGGAATCATACAATCGAACCAGAATAAGGAAACATAGGCACCGATAGTCACAACACCAAGACAAGAAACCCAAAAAATCTAAGAATCGAAGTATCAAGAACTAGGGTTTTTCGCAATTTTAGGGGATCCAAGATTGGAGGCTGAAAATTAATTTTCCAGCTCCAGATCTCGATCGAAGCCCCAAGAATAGCCTATTAAGGCTCTGATACCACTGTTATACAAAACTTCGAACACAAAGTTTACAGATCAAAAGAAAACTCAAACCCTATTACATTCAAACTTCCTATACATGAAACTGGAACAGTAATCACTTAGCATCAAAGCTTCACATATGATAAGGCTCAGAACATCAAACCAAAACACCCTCTACACCGTCAGACCCAAATCTACACAGGAACCCAAAAGCGGTCAACCAAATAACCCTAAGCTACTTCAATGAGACCAAAAAGGAATCAGACCAACCACAAAGAAAGCCTTACAAACACTGTAATCTCACAAAGAAATGACTCAAGAAAATGAATCCCTTAAACCAGATTCACACAGAAAAAAGATGAAGGGAAAAGGTCACACAGACGCCTCTAGAACATGAGAGAGAAAGCCAAAGACTCGAATGAAATCAGAAACGATTGGAAACCCTCAAAATATCAAGGCCTCGAGATGTGGTTAGTTATCATCCAACGGCTCAGAGCAGCTGTAGAATTTAACTTGATCTTGGACCGGGTATTGGGCCTGGTTTCACTGGGCCAACTTCAGCAAGCTAGTTATATTGGAATGGGCCGAAGGCTAATCATCATTGCCTTTAAGTGGACTGGACTGTGGCATCACAGCCCACAGAATATGTGGCTATTTTGAAGCATAGATTATTTTTTCTAGTATACTTGAGGGTTTGGATTAGTGAAAATTTTATATGATTGTAATATTTATCATTCTGCGAAATATCTTTATCTTTAATAGTCTCTGCTTCATTTTTTTGAAGTTTTCGATCTAATTCTTTATTGTTGTTTTTCTCCATATATTTTATATTTTTGGCTTCTTAATATTTATCTAAGCGAGGATCCCCATTGCAAAATTGAGGGATTTGTATCAATTTTCAACACTAGTATCAGAAAGTCGTTTGGAGTACTGAACACAGAGAAGAAATTGTTGGATAATTTCAACGTATATGAGGGCCACACGTTGTATATTGAAATGTGTGGTGCTATTATTTAAAGGATTCAATTAAAGTGATCCGATAGAGATGTATTTTGACTAATGAGTATTAGAATTCATGTAATTATAATGTAGAGACCGGAGTGTTATTTTAAATTGATGAGGGGTCAATTTGAAGCAACTGAAAAATAGTAACTATTGAGTTACTATTATTATTTTATATGATTATGATCTCCATTTGTTGGTATTCTTCAAGTTTCTCTACATCCCCATCAATAGAGAGCAACAGTTTAAGGGAAGATCACCAATCATTTGGAAGATCCTAACCTATTCAGGCAAAAAATCAGATGATCATGGATCAAGGTATGTTTTTTATGTTTTATTATTTTTCCGAATTTCAACATGGAGTAAGATCTATGGTTATATTATTGAGAATTAAGGATTTGATTATTATTTTTATCAATAATCCTATTATGTTTTTCTATCAAGTGGTATCAGAGCCACTCTATAGTTGAAATTCGTGAGAAATTGAAGTTATAAATTCTAAATTTTTATGGATTCTTTGATTTTCATGCTAAGTTATGATATTATAGCATATTATGTTATGGATTTAGGTTTTTTTGGTATGTTATTTCATGTAATTAGCATGATTTTGTGATATAATTAAATGTTTTCTTTCTAAATTTGAATTTGGGGTAAAGATTTTTGGATCTGATTTTTAAAAAAAATTAATTAAAAATTTTTGTGTGGCAGCCGCCGTTGCTGTAAAATCGCTGCTGTGTTTTCGCTACTGTTTCAGCAGCGCTGGCGCTGCGGCGGGCCCGACTGCCATCCGACAGCCCCATTTTTTGAGGGGAGATGTAGGGTTTTTCCCCATTAAAGTTTTCAATTATGGCCATTAAAGATTTTCAGTTTTTCGGAATTTTTGGGGACGGGGGCTTCAATTGCAAATTTGAAGTTTTGGGGCACTTTCTTGCAAGTAAAAATTAGGGTTAGGGTTTAGTTATTTATTATTCAGCCCCTAAAACTTAAAGTTAATCCTAATTGGGCCTTAAGGTAATGTGTTTTAATAATTCAGCTCCTAAAGTTCTGAAATTAATTAATTTGGGCCATTTAAGTTCTGAATTTAATAATTTAGCCCCTGAATGTTCATAATTGGTTTAGTTTGGTCCCTAAAGTTCTGCATAATTTATTTTTGACTCCTAAGCTTTCCAATTATTAACAATTAACCCCTAAAAGTTTGGAATTAATTAATTTTGACCCTAAAGTTTTAAATTATTAACCCTTAGGCCCTTAAAGTTTTAAGATAAATAAAATTAAGTATTCTGCTTTTCAAATTTTGGTATTAAAGACTCATTTAAGTATATATAATATTCAAAAGTGAATTGATTGAAGCAATATGTTGCCAAAGCAACCTCTCTTGTGGAAATTAATTAACTTAGAATATTAGAAGGACTTCGTGTATATGCTAGTTCATGCGGATATTAACCGGCCCAAAGAAAGGTTAATATTTGGCCGAATTGCATGTACACTTGTGGTGGTAAACGTGTGACAATTATAAGGTTTCCATGTGAATAATAAATCAATCCAAAGATGAGTTTATTATTTGACGGGAGTTATTGTCAATGTTTGATCACTACACCAAGAGTACCACTTATAATTAATATTACTGTCCAAACACTTGATATTAATGATGTGTTAGGTATCTTGAGATGGGACTTACCATTATTTGAATGTATTGATTATTGAATCTTAATATTAATATGAGCATAATTCATCATCTTCTCTCTACAGCTAATTCATTTGCTCTACCATATCTGCAAATGTTAATTCTATTCCCATGCTCAATAGGACAAACTTCAAAGATTGGAAAGAGAACGTTTTGATTGTTCTTAGCTGCATGGATCTAGATCTTACGCTTTAGATTGAGCAACCCACTCCTCTTACGGACGAAAGTTCATCTGATGAAAAGAGGAACTATGAAAAATGAGATCGTTCAAATCGCATGAATCTAATGATCATTAAGCGCGGCATTTCGAAAGCTTTTAGAGGCGCTGTATCTGAAGAAGTGACTAATGCCAATGATTTATTTGCCGAAATTGAGAAATGTTTTGTGAAAAACGATAAGGCTGAAACAAGCACGCTTTTGCAACGCTTGATTTCAATAAGGTATAAAGGCAAAGGAAATATAACGGAGTACATCATGGAGATGTCTCACATTGCTTCCAGACTTAAGGCACTAAAGCTCGAGCTATCTGATGACTTGCTCGTACATTTGGTATTGATCTCGTTTCCTGCACAATTCAGTCAATTTAAGGTCAGTTATAACTGCTAGAAGGAGAAATGGTCTCTAAATGAGCTCATTTCATATTGTGTGCAAGAGGAAGAAAGGTTGAAGTAAGACAGAACTGAAAATGTTCATTTGGTAAGCACTTCTAAGGCAAACACTTCTAAAGATAAGGGCAAGAAAAGAATGAAGGAATATGAAACTACTCCTAATGGTCCAGTACTAAAGAAAAGGCAAGAGGACAAAGAGACTTGTTTCTTTTGCAACAAAACTGGACATTTAAAGAAGAACTGTACCAAATACCACGCCCGGCTTGTAAATAAATGTACTAATCTTACTTTGGTATGTTCTAAGGTTAATTTAGTTTCAGTACCTAGAAATACTTGGTAGTTGGATTCTGGTGCTACTACTCACATAAGTATTTCTATACAGAGCTGTCTGAGCTACCAAAAGCCAAATAATGGTGAAAGACACATCTATATGGGTGATGGCAAATCGGTGAAAGTTGATGTAATAGGCACTTTTCGGTTATTGTTGAAAACTGGTCATTATTTGGATTTGAAAGACACTTTTGTTGTGCCGTCTTTTAGACGGAATTTGGCTTCTGTTTCTTTGTTGGACAAATTTGCTTATTATTGTTCATTTGGAAACAATCAGTTTAGTTTTTCTTTAAACTCCAATATTATTTGTACTGGTTTATTATCTGCATATGATAACATATATTTGCTTAATACTGTTGCATCATATAATGAAAGATATAAGGCTCATCTTGTAGCTAAAGACTTTACCCAAGAGGAAGGTATTGACTTCAAATAGTCTTTTCTCCAGTTTCAACGAAAGACTCTTTCAGGATAATTATGTCATTTGTTGCGACTTTGACCTTGAATTACATCAGATGGATGTTAAGACGTCATTTCTCAATGGAGACATTGATGAGACGATCTATATGGTGCAACCAAAAAACTTTGTGTCAGGAGACCCGAAGAATACGGTTTGCAAATTAAAGACATCTATGGGCTCAAGCAAGCTTCCTTCAATAGTACTACAAATTTCATCAAGTAATTATCTCGTTTGGTTTTGAGACAAATGCTGTTGATGATTGTGTGTATCATAAGTTCAGTGGGAGTAAGCATATTTTCCTGATTTTGTATGTTGATGACATAATGTTTGCCACTAATGATATAGGCATGTTGCACGAAATCAAGAGATTTTTATCAAGAAAATTTGAGATGAAAGATCTTGGTGACGCCTTTTTTTGTATTAGGGATTCAGGTTTATCGATATAGCCCTTTTGTGACAATCCAAGAATACCTCGAGAGCGATCTGCATGGAGCGGGCATATCATTTGGAGGGTTTATCGCATGATCCGTTTTCTTCATAAGGGAAGACTATTACGAGTTGTGCATTGGCGATGTGATTTGACACTTGCACATATCTTTGGTATTGCTTGGACCCCTTTCCTCATCTCTCCACATTCTAGTTTGGTGGCGCACTCCATCAGTCGAATCTGTTAAGATCAATACTGATGGATGCGTCAAGAATGGTTTTGCGAGCTGGGGAGACATCATCAGAGATCACGCAGGTAAATGTATGATATTAGAGGCAGAGCTTAGGGCTATTCTAGATGAGATTTAACTAGCTAGAGGACTCGGCCTTTCAGACATTTGGATTGAGTCAGATTCTGTAGTGGCTATTGACACATCACTAGAGGAAGAGGACCTGGGCTATTTAGGGCATTTTTTCTCTTGCTACAGAAAGTTGAGATCATTGACGATATCAGATATATGGAGCAGTTGACCTACTACAACATGTTAGAGCACTCGTACAAATTGATAGACATGGACTGCCCAACATTAGAATATGATTTTTTATTTTTTTATTTTTATTTTTGTCCATTAGCATTTATTTTCATTGTAAGAGAAATATTACTTCTTCATTTACCGCTTCATTATTTTATCATATAACCACGATATTTCTCCGCCACAAGTTATGATATATTGATAAAATTTTGAAGGTACCGCCCTCCTTTAACCAAAAAGAAAAAAAAAACACCTTCAAAAGCCCACATTTTTTCCAAAATTAAAAAAAAGTCAAAATCAAAGTCAACGTGGACGTCCAGTTGACCATGCGGATGTCTAGTTCGCCCAATGGTAATTTTTTTAATCATTCTGATGTCTGATGTACAACAGCTAGTTAGGTCGTCCAGTTGGCCTGAAACTTTAGTATTTTGATTGTTATAAATACCACTTCACTTTGCATTCATTGTAGCAACTAGAAAAGATCTTTCTTGTGAAATGTATGTGTAAAAAATCTTCTTTGAGTTTGCATTTTTACATTAATTTTATTTATTTCTTCATAACAAAAACTTCAATTATTGAATCAAACTTCATGAATCATTTCTCTCGTCAAAGTTTTTTATTTCTATTTGTGCTTGACTTATTTATATCAATCTTAAAAGAGAGATATATTTATGAAGAAAATCTTTACACTACATTGCATAAACTTTTCTACTTTTTCATATTGAAAGCTTTGATTGACTGAATCAAACTTGTAAAATCATCATATTTATCAAAGTTTCTCATTTCTCTCTTAGTACTTAATTTATTACAATTATTCATTAAAAAAAAGATATATCTTGAGAATATTTTTGAACCTACATTGAATTTATTTCTTCTTTATCTTCTCCATAAACACTTTGATTGATTGAATCTAATTTTTGATTATCATATTCATCAAAATTTTTCAACTAACACTTGAGCTATCATTTATTACTATTCATTGAAGTGTTAGTCTCTCTTAGTACTAAACTCGTTTGTATTATTTATCAAGATATGTATTCCATTGTAAAATCACTTTGACAAAGTGTGGGTTGTATTGAAGTCCCTTAAAGATCAACATTGTATAAGGATCAGTTCTCCTTGTTTTAAGTCACCGTGTGGGTCATATTGAGGTCCCGTGAAAGCTCAATATTGGGTCTTGTTGAGGTTTTGTAAAGCTCAACGTTGTATAAGAATATGTACTCCTTGTTTGTAACTGAAAGCGTTGTAAATGGTTGTATTGCATTTATAAGTCAATTAATATAGTGAAAATGCCTTGCTCGTACCAGAGAGTTTGGTAACGAAGGACATAGATCATTGCTTTGGATCAAACCTCCACAATTATATTGTTTGCATCTTCTATCCCTTTTACTTATTGCTTTTATATTTGTCCTGATTATTTGGATTAATCTATTTAGTCTTTACTTGCCTGAATTTAGATTAATTTTTTGAAAAATTTTTAAAAACCAATTCACCCCCTCTTGGTTAGTTATTCTGGGGCTATCAATTAGTATCAGAGCAATGTACTCATTTTGAAATTAAGATTCTACAATTTTGAGCAATGGCTAACCATTTTTTTCCAAATCTTGAGGGGCATTCTACAAACCGTCCTCCTTTTTTTGATGGTACTCATTATAACTATTGGAAGGTTGGAATGATGATATTTATTCAATCAATAGATTATATTATTTAGGAAGTTATTGAATTTGGTCCCGATGTGCCTAAAAATGTTATTAAAGAGGATGGTAAATTGGATTAAATTATTTCTAAACTTAGAGAGGAATATAATGAAGTAGATGAACAAAAATTATCTTTAAATGCTATAGCCAAAAATATACTTTATTGTGCTTTAGATCGAAATGAATTTAATTGTATTAGTACATGTGATTTCACTTATGATAAGTGGTATGTTACTCAAGTTGGAACTAGCAAAGTGAAAGAAACTAAGATAAATCTCTTAGTTAAAGATTTTGAAATTTTCTTTATGAAAGGGAATGAACCGATTGTTGCCATGATTACCTGTTTTACTAATATTATTAATGACCTCAAAGGCTTTGATCGAAAATTCACTAACGGTGAACTTGTGAGTAAAGTGCTTAGGCCACTCTCGGAAGAATAGAGTCCATTGAGAATGTTGATAGAAAATACTAAATACATTAACACATATTCATTGGAAGAGCTCTATGGAACATTGATGACATATGAGTTAAATCGCATTGAGACAAAAGAGAAAACAATAAAAAGCAAGGAAAAGAAAATACGCCAATTGCTTTAAAATCCATTGTTGATAAAAGCACTTCAAGCGGATATATGAATGATGAAGAACTTGATGATCTAGTTCTTCTTGATAAAAAAATGTAAAAGTTTTCGCAACAATCTTCGATTTCAAAAGGAAAAAGAGAAGGGCGAAGAGACGAATAAATTTATCAAAAAGAAAGCACTTCAATCAATAAGGGATGAGAGTGATGATGATGACCATGAAGAAGATGGAAGTCAAGAGGAAATTGCCAACATGTGCTTCATGACTATTGATGATGAGCTAAATTCAAATGAAAATTATTCATATGATGAATTATCTACCTCTTATAATAAAATTCTTGAAGAATTTGAAAAACTTGTTTTAAATCATTCGATCCTTGAAAAGAAGAAATTTTTATTGGAAAATGAGGTAAAGAAACTTGTGAAAATTCAAAATGATTTTGATAAAGAAAAAATCGATTACGATTATTTAATTAAGGAGAATTCCTCTTTACAAGAAAAGATTTTAGATTTGACTCAAATTGTTCACAAATTTACTCAAGACAAGAAACTTTTTGATTTAATACTTGGTGAACAAAAATGTATTTTTGATAAAGAAGAAATTGGATACAATCCATTTTAAAAACAAGTTTCTTGAAAATTATTTGTTAAAACCTCCACTTTCTCCATTTCAAATGTCACACGTAATTTTTGTAAGAAAAATGGACATGTAGCTTTCTACTGTTATATCAAAAAGAGATTATATTTTGAAGACAACTATACGTGGATTCAAAACTCCACTAACACTAACTATCAAGGATCCAAGATTGTATGGGTACCAAAAAAAAAATTGAATTATTTTTGTAGGTACCAAGGAAAATAAAGAGCAAATGGACATTGAATAGTGGATGCTCAAAGCACATGACTGGAGATCGAGCTTTATTGTTTAGTTTCAAAATAAAGGATGGTGGTCATGATAATTTTGGAGATAATGCCAAAGAAAAAATCATTGACATTGAAATTATTGGTAATCATTCATCTCCATTTCTTTAAAATATTCTTAGTAGATAACTTTAAATGTAATTTACTTAGTTTTAGTCAATTGTGTGATGAATGTTATCATATCAAATTTGCTTATTCCAAAATGCCTTATTGAGGATACTACATCAAAAGAAAGTGACGTTTATAGGAAGCTGAAGTAAGTTTGAATGCGAAGAAAAGTGTTTATCAAGTTTAAAATATGATACTTGGTTATGGTATAGAAGATTAGGTCATGTTAACATAGACCTACTTTCAAAAATTAAAAATTGTTTTATTAAAAGTTTTCAAATTTGAAATTTGAAAAAGACAAAATTTGCGATGCATGGAAAACAAGTAAAGAGTTCTTTCAAATTAAAGTTGCATTCTTCAACTACAAAATCTTTTTAACTTCTACACATGAATATTTTTGGATCATCTAAAATCACAAGCTTAAATGGTTTACCATAATATTTTTTAGTCAGAGCCATTAACTCCGTGGCTATATTGTAAATATAATTTTCTGGTGAGTCGAATGAAAACAAAAACTTTATATGAACTTTTGAAAAATAGAGTTCCCAATATTGGTTACTTTAAAAATTTTGTTAGCAAATTTTTTATCTTAAACACTAAAGAAAATTTGTGAATATTTGATTCAAAGTACGATATTGAAATTTTTCTTGATTATTCATTTATGAGCAAAGCTTATCGAGTCTTCAATATAATAACTTTGGTTGTTAAAGAATCCGTGCTAACCTCTTGATCAAGAGAAATATATTGATAATGATACAAGTTTGGAGATTCCTTTTGAGCAAATAACATTCAAAATCAAAATAAAGAAGATCCTAAAAATGTTGAAGATCAACATGAGGAGAAACAAACGTGCAACTAGATGAAGAAGAATCTTCTAAAGTATAAAGTGATCAATATCTACCTAAGTAGTTGAGTCAAACAAAGTACATCATGGACATGCTCAATAAGTTTGAAATGAAAGTGTTGAAATCAATGAAAACTCTAATGAGCTCATCAACTAGATCAAAGTTCCATAAACAAACAAAATATTGAGGTATGATAAGATCTTTCCTTTACATAATCGCAAGTTGACTCAGCATTATGCTTATTGTGTGATTATGTGCTATATTTCAACTCAATACTCAAGAATTACACTTTAGTGCCATAAAACAAATTTTAGATATCTTAGTGGCATTAAGACATTATATCTATGGCATTTTAAAGGCACCTGAAAGTGCGATATTGTATTAGCATTTGTGATTAAGAAAAATCAATTGGCATATATTCTCATTAAACCTCTAACACTTGATAGATTTTCATATATTCAAAGAGGTTTGGGAATTATCGATGAATTTGAAGTATGTGGTTAAATTGAATTCATACTAAATGTTCTCGTATGATTCTATGTGTATAATTGGTTGGAATCTATGATAAGTGTATTTTTGCACACTTATTTAATACATAAATATGCTTATTATTGTCACACCCCATTGGCCTCTCCAAAAGTATATTCGAAACCAAAGATCATAAAATCATAGTCCACTACATTTATTCTGACGTTATAAAAATATCTACATGTCATTTCAAACGTCAGACAGGATTTCAAAAATATAATATAACTGGAGCCCCCAAAATAACCCTACAAGTCGTCATCTATGTATATCGAAATTCAGAATCCCGTAAGAGCTTCACAGCTAGCCACGCTTTCTATGAAGTTCCATACTCACCTACAATACAGAAACTACATAAGCTAATGCTTAGTAAGAAAAAATCTTGCTTGTCATGAGTGTGGGTAATAATGGTATATGACATCATGACATGCTAAAGTTGCATCATGTTTAAACATTCATCAAAGTCTACTCGAAATAATCTCTTTTGAAATCTTCATTTCATTGGGCCCTTGACCCATGTACCATGCACCAGATAGAGCTCTGCGCAACATCAATATCAATAATCAAATGGCCAATATGACACTGACACCGGCGAGTGGACCATCCTCTCGTGACCACTAGAGGCCCATCCCCTAACTGCCACTATGATCACCCAAGAAGTCTCCTACCAGGTAGTGCCAATAATCATAATATCATGAGGGCACGGTCGAGTGGTCCACCATCCCGTGATGAACAAAGGCCCATCTCCTATCTACCTTTGCAATCACCGAGGAAGTATCACCCGTAATGTCAAAACATATCACATAAGCATATCTCATATGCCTCGGTTCCCTAGTAGTGGTCAACAAAACATTTATGAGAAAACTCAATTTGAAACCATGTTGTGCATGCTAAATTTTCAACCGTGGACATATGTCGTGCATGCACATGAAAATGCTCGTGAATGACATACTTACTCAAACTCGATGTCAATGTATTCTGAAACCACACACTCAATGATCATAACATCATATGATATACAATGAGCTCCTTATTAAAAGCATATAAATATTCAACATTACTGTATCACAAATTCTATATTCTTGCATTGTAGTTGCAAATGGATTTTTACTTAGCTTTCTATTTTTTTTTTTTTGTGCGCTTCTACAAGGTGTAAATCAATTTTCTTTCCCACTTAAAGTTAGCAAATCACATGTATTACCATTTAATATTAAACACAATCCCGTACACATCCATTCATGCCAAAATACTTTAGATGACATTAATAATTTAAGTTTATCGATTGCATTGCAAACTAGTCCCATAAATCACACTATTTTTGAAGTCCAATCATGAATGTCAACGTCATCCAATTATTGTTTAACTACCTAGCACTTCTTAAAATATATTTTCCATACCTAGGAGATAATTAATGGACATGTAAAGGTAGAAACTATGCAAACTATCAATTTGGACAGAAGCTGTTTTCGCGTTTTAGTCGCGGCCATGTCCCGTTTCATACATCTTTTCACACCCTTAATCACATTCAATCCTTTCCAAAATTTACACACATTTATATAACATACATGTGAAGATAACCCTATCATGAATTCACCACAAGTACAGGTTTTTCAGCATCAAGTTGAGTCCTTTTTATAGCACAATAAACTAGGTAGTTTCCGATGATGGTCTTAGGTTTCTAGTACTTATTATGCCACCAATCAGTTTCTAACCTATTAAAAATTATTCTCATACCCATGACCCTTATATGAGAACATTCAAAGTGATACACATACGTTCCTTTCAAGGTATAACATCAGATTGAAAGTTGTATTACTAAAATCCAGCAACAATAACTTTTTGTCCTTAATGAGTTAGCTCAGGTTCTTGCAACCAATTATCCCGGTTTTTGTCATCATTAAATCATCAAAACATCCCCAACATGATCTTAATAAAGTACAGAGATTCAATAGGTTATAAAACTCTCAAAAACAATAAAGATATACCTCAAAACAGTGAACAACTTCAACTGTCCAGAAATTCTAGCTTTCTGTTTTCTAACTCTCTTTGGTTCTCTTGCTTTCTCTTTCACTTGGGTTCATTTGGGGATAAATTAGAGGGATAAAATACCTTAATATGGGGTATTTATAGAGTCCTAAAGGGTTGGGGTCGTGAATCTTGCTTAAGGACTAAGAAACTACCTCATGCAGCCAGGTTGACACGTGTTAAGCAAGAGGTGGCTTCATGCTTCATTATTTGACTTTTCCCTCATCGTATTTGGATCCATATGTGACTAATAAGACATATAACTATCCTATATGAAGTATCAAGGGGCTGGAAGACATGTGGAAGACTTAATGTTGAAGGAATTGGTTGGTAAAATGACAAGTCTCCCAACCATGAGGTGTCCAAGCATGAGGTGTTTTCTTGCAGTCATCCTTGATTCTTTCTTTCCCATATTTGGATCCTTATGTGATTAATAAGACATATGTATATCCAATATAAGATGACAAGGCTTTAGAAGACGTGCTAAAAGCCTTAAAGTTGAAGGAATTTGATGTTAACTTGACAAATCATCACATGCTAAGTAGGATGTGTCTCATTCTAGTTACCTTCTGATCTTGTACCAATCCTTGGATGGTTTGTATAAAATTTAGGGATTATAAGTCACATATTTGAAGTCTTAAAGATGTGGTAGATGTTTCTAATGCTTAAGGGTGAAGGAATCTACCATTACAAGGATAAATCAACAAGTAGGAAGTGACTAAGCATGAGGTGGTCTCTTGGAGTTACAATCTGATTTTGTACAAATCATTGAGGTAAAAATAAATTATTCATGGCTTATTTGAATGTGTTTACATTCCAATTTACTTGCCCTAAGATCCCAAAATATTTTATAGCATCACTTCCTCAACGGTTCATTTAATTACTTACCCGATTGACACCTGATTATCGGCTGATTTCAACAATTCGCACCTCAATATTTATAACGTCATATAAAACCCATATTACTATGTAGTGATCATGTTGCTTCATGTCCTAAATATTTCAATTACTCATTTAGAGTTTATGTGACCATGATCAACCGAATGAAAAGCTATAACAATTATCAATACTAATTCCGCCCTTTCAAAGTTCCCATTGCGTAACAAGTCAATCTTCCACATCTAGATTAACCTAACTTCTCTATCATCGCTCAATGTAGAATTTATTACCTAGGTCGGGGAGTCGAAGACTAACACCATATAAAGATCGTATGCTCTCAATAATCACATATACCATTTTAAAAGAAATCAATTAGGGAAATTGATGCAAATGACATTGTAAATAGCATGCATGAATCATATTGGCCAAATATGTAACGTAAGGTTCGGGGTAGTACAATTATTGATAAAAAGAAGCGAATTTCTACTCACAATTATGTAATTATTACTTTGTATGTACAAATCACCCAAAAGAAAGAGAACAAGACAAAATGAGGAAAAATTGATTGAAAGTGTGCAAAATTATGAATGGGGACCAAGGTGAACAAAGCAAAAAGCTGAAGGATCTTGGATGCAATTTATGAAGGGCATAATTGAAATGAAAGTCAAAATCCGAGGACCAAATTGTATAAGATCAAAGTTGAGGGACCGACGTACAATTACCTAGGGGACTTGGCTGCCAAATTAAAACAAAAAATTGGTTTTGGACAGAGACTGAGGCGACGCCTAGCACTTTTAAAACTTGGGGGGGGGGGGGACTATTTTAATTATTTTGTGTAATTCCAGCGATTTAGGTGGCAAACCTTGAATTCTTTTATAGGTTTTAAGTGTGAAATCTGGGCAGCTACTGGAGCTTTTTCTTTTCTGTTTTCTTTATATCTTTTTTTTTCAATTTCATTTTTTTTTTCCTCTTTCTTCTTTCATTTTATTTTCAATTTCTTGGTATTTTGGGAAGCAAATTATAGAGCACAAAAAAGAGAATCAATCAAAAAGTTGGAAAATTTGTGAGGAAACTAAGAGCTAGCTATTATCTTCACAAATCTAGCCAAACAAGGGTTTTATATATAATCTTGTTGTTTCTTCATTATTTTCTTCTATCAGTGATATATTGTATGAATATTTTCCTTTGTTGTCATATATATAAAATGGGCTATATTATTTGTGTTGGGATTTATGGTTGAAATTTAACCTAACTTTAATTAATTTTATATTTGTCTTTTAATGTTAAAGTGCTTATTTTCATGTGTATTTATTATTGTGTTGAATACTTTTCATTTATTTGGCCATTAAATGATTTGATTTAGTGATTTGTATATCGTTCGAGAGAAGATTGTACATTTTAGACCAAATAGTAAATACTCTAGGTTTGTATATGGGATATAGATATACTCCTAACCATATGTGATCTATTGAGCTAGCTTCACTAAGAGTTAGTGTGATTGTTTGATTTTAATCGACATAGAGATATACTAGGTTAAATCATTCAATTAGGATCAATTTCATTCGAGAGAGGTAATTACTAAATTTGAAAAATCGGGTCGAACATCGTAAATGAGTAATTTATTAATTAACTTGTGGTGAAATTAATTAGGCGACGGTTAAGCGAAACCATGAATCCCAACCACGTTTTCCCTCCAAAATTCTCAATTGTTTATGCTTTCTTATTTTGTAGATTTTAGTTAATTTTCTTTATTTTCCAACCTCAAATTTTATTGTGCGTTTGTTTTTATTGTTAAAATTAAATTGACTAAAGGTGTGTAATCGAAAGTAAACATTCTTTGAGGGACTGACAAACCAGACTCAAAAAGTCAACTTTATTACTTAAAGACTCGTGCACTTGTGGTATATGTCGCTGTCGAGGAGTGTTTTAATTTAATTACCATCTTAGTTTGTTCTAATTTAGTCTATTTTTCCTCCTTTTGTCTTGTTCTCTTTCCTTTGGGTGATTTTCACTTACAAAAGTAATAATTACATAATTGTGAATAGAAATTCGCTTTTTTTTTTAATATCAATAATAATCATATTTAGGTGTTAAAGAAGTGACACACTTATCAATCTATATGAATTTTACACAAATGATTATGCTTTCGTCATTTCATCACTCATGCTTTGATTATTATTTTTCTATAAATGCGAGGATTGCCCTCTTATTTAAACATGTATATATTTTGTTTTGTGCTTAATTAAGAGAAATATATTACTATTTTCTATGGTTGATTTAAAGTTTTGATCTTATATACCATCTTCCTCTCATATGTGCTACATTTTTGCTTATGTTAAAAGGGGAAATTGAGTAAGATAGATTGAAAAGCATTGAAAAGGGGGAATCTTTTATTGTTTCATATGGTCATGTTTTGATCTTAAATGCTATATTTTTTTGCTTATGACAATAGGGGAAAATAAATGAGATGATATGCTTGATGAGAATGTGATGATAGATGGATATGATCAAAATGCTTGTCTTGATAAACATATATTTTAAAATGAATGACTATTGGTTTGTAAAACATAGGTGGAATTTATGGATTATATGTAAAATTTATTATGTATATTCCTTTATCAATATGATATCAATTGTTGAATCTTACTTTGTAAATCACATTGTTTGTTATAATAAAAACGGGGGAAATTGTTGACATATGATTGATTTCATCCTTAATGTTTTGATCATAACAAATAAGATTAATATTGTTTCTAACAATTGATTTTGAGTGATGATTGTTTAATGTTAATATCAATCAAACAATGCCAAAATCAACACATTATAAATCGGACTCGAAATGAAGATCAAAGTGGAAGTTAAACATTCAAGTTAAATCATTAGAGACGAGAGGATAAAAGACAAACGTCACGAAAAAACATGATTAAGAGTATGAGAGACGACATCAAAGAAAGATCAAGACGAGAAGTTTAAGAGGCAAACTTCGAAGCAAAAAAAAAAAAAAAAACTAGACTTTTTAGTTCAAATATAAAGGTACTAATACTTTGATATTTAACAATGAATGATAAAAACTCAAAAATCATTTTATGTTTGAAAAGATTAACTCATAAAAACACTTGCATAAAAAAAATATTTTTCGAAGGGTAAGAATTTCAACTTGATAGTTAAACTTTTTACAACATTACTTACTCTTTTAAAAGCCCACATTCCCCCTCCCAAAAAAACAAAATTCAAAGTCAACGTGAACATTTGGTTGGCCATGTGGACCTCCAGTTTGTCCAACGGTCATTTTTTTATCCGTTTTGATTTCTAAAGCACAATGGCTAGTTAGGTCATCCAGTTTAGGATGCGGACGTCCGGCTGGTCAGAAAGATCAAGACGAGAAGTTTAAGAGGCAAACTTTGAAACAAGATAAAAAAAAAAAAAACTAGACTTCTTAGTTCAAATATAAAGGTACTAATACTTTGATATTTAGCAATGAATGATAAAAACTCAAAAATTATTTTATGTAAGAAAATATTATTTCATAAAAATACTTGCATAAAAAAAATATTTTTCAAAGGATAAGAATTTCAACTTGATAATTAAACTTTTTACAACATTACTTACTCTTTCAAAAGCCCACATGCCCTTTTAACCGTTTTGACTTCTAAAGTACAATGGCTAGTTAGGTCATCCAGTTCAGGATGCGGACGTCCGGTTGGTCAGAAATTTCGATGTTTTGATTGTTATAAATATCACTTCACTTTGCAATCATTATAGCAACTAGAAGAGAGCTCTCTTGTGAATTATGTTTGTGAAAAATCTTCTTTGATTTTACATTTCTACATTCATTTTATTTATTTCTTCATAAACTTTGATTGTTGAATCAAACTTCATGAATCATTTCTCTCGTCAAAGTTTTTCATTTCTCTTTGTGCTTAACTTATTTATATCAATTTTAAAAGAGAGATATTTCTGAAGAAGATCTTTGCACTACATTGCATAAACTTTCCTACTTATTCATATTGAAAGCTTTGATTGACTGAATCAAACTTGTAAAATCATCATATTTATCAAAATTTCTCATTTCTCTCTTAGTACTTAATTTATTACAATTATTCATTAAAAGAGAGATATATCTTGAGAAGACTTTTGAACCTACATTGTATTTATTTCTTCTTCATCTTCCCATTGAAATACTTTGATTGATTGAATCTGATTTTTGATTATCATATTCATCAAAGTTTTTTAACTAATACTTGAGTTTTTATTTATTACTATTCATTGAGATGTTAGCCTTTCTTAGTACTTAACTGCTTGCGTTATTTATCAAAAGAGATATTCCATTGTAAAATCACTTTGATAAAGTGTAGATCATGTTGAAGTCCCTTAAAAATCAATATTGTATAAGAATCGGTGCTCCTGTTGTAAGTCACCGTATGGGTCATATTGAAGTCCCGTAAAAGCTCAATATTGTGTCGTGTTGAGATTCGTAAAGCTCAATATTGTATAAGAATCAGTGTTCCTTATTTGTAAGTCA
The DNA here is from genome assembly GCA_035079005.1 of Fraxinus americana. NCBI lineage: Eukaryota > Viridiplantae > Streptophyta > Magnoliopsida > Lamiales > Oleaceae > Fraxinus > Fraxinus americana. Next base: position 19,780,886 of record CM068707.1, on the reverse strand, counting down.
CTGAAAGCGTTGTAAAGAGTTGGATTGCACCATAAGTCAATCAACATAGTGAAAATGCCTTACTCGTATCAGAGAGCTTGGTAATGGAGGACGTAGATCATTTTCTTGGATCGAACATCGACAATTATATATCTTTTATATTTGTGCTAATGATTTGAATTAATCTATTTGGTCATTACTTACTTGAATTTAGATTAAGTCTTTGAAAAAGTTTTAAAAATCAATTCACCCCCCTGTTTGTTAGTTATTCTTGGGCTATCACTATGAACTAAGTATTAACATGGTTCTGCAATCTCTACTAGAGAGCTATTTACAATTTATTATGAATTTTGTATAAATGAGCTCGAATGTACACTCGTTGAGTTGTGGAACATGTTTAAGACTGTTAAGCCCAATATCAAAGTTTATAGTGGGCAACTCTTAGTCATTGATTCCTCTAAGGGCATTAAGAAGAAGTTTAAAGGATGCTTTGGAAAAGCATCCAGATGACTAAGACAGTCAAAACGAAGATGGATTATACCAAATCTAATGACCCTTGTTATCATGTTGGAATGATATGTAATTGAAAATGGAATTACAAGGCTTATGTCTACTTCATTAGCTTCTTAGGTATTAAATACTAGATAAAGATCTCATATTCGTATAAATATGAAGAAACTGAATAGAGGTAGACCATTGCAAAAAAGGAGAAGTTGACATGCACGATGAAAATGAGAAAACGTTGCTATATTGCTTGTAGGAGCATACTTCTTGCCATTGCCTTTAATTTTAATATTAGAATTAGAGAAATGTTATTCCGTTCTCACCATTACCTAGAAAATTATTTGAATTTCATATTTTGATATTAATTATTTTAATGTTAATAACAATTTTTGTTCATTTTTATCTTGATAAGATCTTAATGGTTATGATAAATTACAAAATGACATTTATATTCTAAATATTGGGAATTCTATAATGAGTATAGAAATTGAAAGACATAAACGTTATCACCTGAATAACACCAAAGCATTGCAGTCTTGATCACATAAATGAAAATGCAATTCTAAAATTATATAGAGATGTATATTTAGTTCAAATTATTTTGAATCATTTAACAAAAACGATTGATACATGTTAGGCACAATGAAAAAATCCCCTTTTACTTGAAAATGTGAAAGATCTGAACAATTATTGGGTCTAATACATAGTGATGGATGTGGACCTGTATCAATTAATGCAAAATGAGGTTTTTCTTATTCCATCACATTTACTGATGATTATTTTAGAAATTGTCATGTATGTTTGATGAAATTAAAGCATGAAACTCTTGAAAGGTTCAAGGGATTCAAGTTAGAAATAGATAATCAAATATGTAAATATATTCTCACACTAAGACCTGATCAAGGTGGGGAATATCTATAAGGGAGAATCTTATTAAAAGAGAATAAGTCCAACATTGATTCCCTCAGATGTGTCAATTGGGCAAATACGCCCATAGTGACTAGGATGGATATCTCGTATCCGAAAACTAGCAGTTCGCCCTGTTAGTCCTCCAGGGCCTAAATAACTCAATTTTCTCCCATGAACTATTTGTGTCAATGGATTTGGGATTCTCTCGCAGTGGACTCCGCTACATAAACAACATAACGATGTATCAGAAAGGAGGAATCACGCATTATTAGATATGGTACAACCAACGATGAGCCATGCAAACTTCCTAAAATCGTTTTAGGGTCATGAACTAATTGTTGCGTGCTACACACAAAATCATATCCCATCTAAATGGGTTGACAAAACTCCATACGAGTTATGGAAAGACAGTATGCTCAATTTATCTCATATGAAAGTTTGGGGTTGTGGGGCTTATGTGAAGCGCACTAAATCGGATAAGTTTGAGTCTATATCCGATAAATACATATTTGTTGGATATCTAAAAGAGATATTTGGATATCAATTCTATAATCCCATTGAGAAGAAAGTTTTTATCTCATGATATATCGTCTTCCTAGAGAAAGAGTTTATTTTAGGAGATGATAGTGGAAGTGAAATAGAATTTGAATGAGTTCAAGAATCCACAAATATAGTTGACTAAGTAGATGAACTTGAGTCTGATCTCACACTTGCTGAGTGACATATTCTTGATCAGGAAATAGAGATTCCCGATGACATGTCGTTTCGTATAAATCTTGTAGGATCATTCGACCACCAAGAAGGTGTGAGTCCATGATTATTAGTTAGGCATTATTAATCAAGAATGATGAATCTACTAATTACACAGAAACAAAGTCAATTGTTGACTCAAAGAGATGATAAGAGACCATGAAATATGAGATGAACTCGATGTATGTGAACAAGGTTTAGACCTTGATTGAACAACCTAATGTCATAGAACCTATAGGTTGTAAATGAGTTTACAAAAAAAAGGTCGACATGGATGGGAACATCTATACATATAAATTAAGGCTAATACCAAAATGTTACAAACAAAGACAATGTGTTAATTTTGATGAAACTTTTTCCCCTGTAGCCATGTTGAAGTCCATTCGAATTTTGCTTGCAATAGCTGCATATCATGATTATGAGATATGAAAAATGGATGTCAAAACCGCTTTCCTTAACAGGAACTTGAAAGAGGAAGTATACATGACACAATCTAAAAGTTTTGAATCCAAAGAATCCAATAAGGTATGAAAGCTTGATCGATCCATTTATAGATTAAAGCAAGCTCCTAGGAGCTAAAATCTTCACTTTGGTGAGACAATCAAAATATTTGATTCTATCAAAAATGAAGATAAACTGTATGTTTAGAAGAAGATAGTGGAAGCGTTGTTGTATTCCTAATATTATATGTAGTTGACATATTATGAACAAGAAACAATGCTACTGTGTTTCAATTGTGGTTGTTAAAGGATTTCTTTATGAAAGATATGGGAAAAGAATCTTGATCTATAGAGATAGATCCTGAAGATTGCTTAACTCATCCCAATCTACATAAATAAAATCTTGAGAAGATTTTATATAGAGAAAATGAACTGATAGTTCGTGGATACATTGATACTATCTTCTAGTCAGATTAGAATTATAGCATATCTCAATCAAGATATTGGTTTACTCTTAAATGGTATGTTGAAAATGTTTCACATAGGAAACAATCATTGATTCTATAGCAGAAGCTTTGTACACCATTGGTTTAGAAGCAACAAAGGTTATGATTTAGACAATAAGTTCATTAGTGAACTTGGAGTAGTTCATAACATTGTTGATCACTTACCTTTGTATTGTGATAATAATGGAACCATCGGACAATCGAATGAACTAAGGTTTCCTCAATGATCCAAACATGTGTTAAGGGGGAATCATTTCATCAGAGAGATAATACAAAGATATGACGTAAAGAAATAACAAATTCCCACAATTGATAGTATTGCAGATCCACTTACAAAAAGTTGTCTCAACATAAACATGATCGTCATGTAGACTCTTGTGGTATAAGATACGTAAGTGATTGGATCTACTGCAAGTGAAAATTTGTAAGTGTTATGTCCTAAGTCTAATCAACTTTGGAATAAAAACTTTTATATATATAATTGATGCAATCTTATGATAGATCTATTATCTATTTAAGTCCGCAGATTCAAATCATAGAAATTTGTTAATCACAAGAAGTTGTGATTGCGAAAGACAAATTACATATGACTGAATCTTAACGAGATACGGATATCGTTATTACAGATAGACCATTGGTGTGACATTTCTTACTTGTAAAGTAAGAAGCTGATCTCACGAGTTTAAGTATGGTGACACTTAAATGAATACGTGTATATTTCGTTATAGAACAAAACATTGGAGACCCGCTGAAGAGATTCCACAAGGATAACTGTCTGGGTGTCAGTGGTTAATCTCTAACGATCAGTAGTGGAATTAGTCCTTCGACTTGACGTCATTATAGTGCCTTATATGAGAATAGTTATACTTCGGTGATGTTGGATGTTACTCTACCAATGGTCACTAATACGACATCGTTTGTGTACGTCAAGAATCATATAAAGGTTTGAATGATTAATAGAAGATTCGTCACTCTTAGATAGTAAGAGATTATGATTCACATTTCATTTAGTTAAGTTGATAAAGAAATTTTTGGCTAATGTATACTCATAAGTCGAAGAAGAATTTTTGACAAACATTGACTTAATAGTGGGATGAAAAATATGATTGATAATTGAGATTGACACATATCCATATTTCATAATTGATAAGATCTTATTGACGAAAAGATTATAGTTTTATGGTAAACGAACAAACTTGGTTTATCATCCACGTAACATTTCCCATCACACCCTAACACATTGTTAGATGTCAATTTGGGACTACAAATGTGAATTGATGATAAATTAAAAGGGGTATTTTAATTTCTCGATTTTGATTAGATTAAAATAATAATTCACGTTGTTAAGTATCGTGATTGAGAATCTAATGAGTCACACACAAAAGGAGAACTAGAAGAATGAGATTCACCAATTAATTAATTAACAAATATTGGACAATTAATTAATTGGATTGCTTGTTAATAGACTCAAATTAATTGATTAGATTAATTAATTTACGGACCAAATTTAATTAATTAGATTAATTAAATATTGGACCGAGTTAATTTTAAGAGACGGGCTAAGCCCACTCGAACTTATATTAATAAACCATTAGAGTTTCAGAAAAAATGGAACTGAACACAATTCATTATCTTACTAGCACAAGAGAAGAGAAATCCAAATTCTCTCATTCTTGTTCCCCGTTTGGATTTTCATTGGAGGTTAGACAATTGGACGGTTGTAGATTACATATCGTGATTGTTCGTATTCCAAGATCAGTAAAGGAGTTTGCAGAATCTACAAAGTGTATAATTTCTATCACAGTTTCTTTCTAAACACAAAGAAGATATTTGTTTGGAATTGAAATTTGTTTTATTTTCGCTGTGCAAATTAAGTAAATTCCCAACACAACCAAGAATCCTCCCCTTTTCAAAAAAAAAAAAAAGTTACACTATGCAAATATGTATTGATAAAAAAAAAATGTCAAATAAGCATCACATGAACAAGAAACTGATCATTCATATAAGTATGAACAATAAACAATGAGATCATCCCACAAAACTCACTGTACATTCATATAGAGTACAAGTTATAATATACCAATGTGTGTATTGTATCACTAGTACTCTGTGAGCAAAATGCTAAACCTTAATTTTGTGAGACGGGGCATGCAAAATAAAATCACTGGTAAATGAATATTTTCCTCAAATAATGAAAGACAATCCTAGTGCTATTAGAACCTACTAAGATAGTTTAAATTATTTTTTCGTATTAGTTTTTTTCTCCCTCTACCTATGAGCACATTTTGAAGCTCGTTGTCATTTTCTTTCTTGAGACTTAAATTTTTCTTTTAACATCTTTTTTTCTTTTCTTTTCTTTTCTTTTCTTTTTTTTCATGTGGTTCTCTTGACAATTAGAGAACATACTAGAGCTGAGGTCAATTAGTCAATTTATATTTGAGGTCACTCCACTTCACATACAATGTCATCCCAAATTTAACACGGGGTCAACTCACTCAAAGAATTAGCATGTAGTGAAAAGGGACATGAAATAAACTATATCAAGTACTCCAAGTTAATTCTAGAATTAGTTGACGAGAATTTTTGCAATTTCAATTCTACTTACAAGTACATTGTTCATAAGATGATAAGTCCAATGATATCACTTTAAAACTTTACAAAGCCAAAAATCTTTTTGTGTAACCATTTCAATGTTTTCTAATCAGCATAAGAAAACAATAAAATTGAAACAACGGAAATATAAGATAAAGAATTTATGTGCATGCAAGAGGAAATGAACAGCATGACTTAAATAGTGCATCCACATAAAATACTACTCAAGGAGTAGCACAAACACCAATGACTTTCCTAAGAAATTTAGACCTATGACCATCCAAATGTTTGATGAAAAAGTCTATCAATTGATTTTCAGTATAAACATGCTCAACATGATTATAAATTCATTTTTTTTAACCCCAACCTCCCAAAAGGAGAGTTTATCTTTGTCAAGCATGTCATTTCAGCCAAGTGATGTTTAAAGTGTTTAACATGATTAAATATGGTATCCTCTTTATCATTCCTAATCAATAGTTTACGACACTTAGGCCTTGTGTGACCTAACTCTCCATAGTTGAAACTCATTGGAATGAACCTAGGGGCAATACTATATTTCAAATTTAGGATCCAGGCAAAGTAATCCCACATTGCGTAAATGACTTGTGTCATTTGTTATCCTTTTTCTTGTGTTCACTGACTTCTAAAATCTAAGCTTGGTAAAGGCAGGTATAAAGATTGTTTTAGAAGAGATAGTGAATGAGGATCGGTTTTTATATAGCCCAACCTCCCCTATTTTCAGATAGTTTGTTTAATCCTAAAATGATGTCAAGCTTTTTAGAACCACTAGGAAAATTGGGAAGTAGTGAAATAGATTTATCATGTTCGCTCATTAGTGTCTTAACTTTATTCTCTAAAAACTCTTTCTTAACCTTTAACTCTATTATAATAAGACGAGAATTGACAATATGAAAAATAAGAACAAGAACAAGAGATTTACGTGGAAACCCAACTTGGAAAAAAATCGCGGGTAGAGGAGGAGAAATTCACTTTATTAAAGGATAATTACAAAAGATAGTTAGATGATCTCAAGAGATGTAACAACTTTTAATATATATAATACAAATAAAAGCCTAACATATGGTGAAATCCTATTATAACATGCCTAACTAGTAATTGAGTGTTTGAGGTAGAATAGGAATGTAAAAACTATCCGCGACAAGGTTTTGCACCGAATAACATCACTGCTCGCTATTCGTGAGCTTGCTCAAGCAGCGGGCTCACAGACAGCGAGCAGTGGCACAATGCTCAAGTGCGAGATACGCGGCTAGCTAGCAGTCAATGTACTGAAAAAGATGCTCGAGCGCCCTTGTAAGGACAACGAATGTTTATGTGCCGATTTTTTTCTCTTTGTTTGGGTCACACCCGAATTTTAACAAATCTCCACTTTGACACGAATTTCAGTGTACGGAATAAAACTTCACTTTTCAAGAAAAACTCTTTACCTCTATCACAGAAGCTCCTAAGGGCAAACACAACAACAAATACCAACCAAATTCAAATAATTCTCAAACTTAACTATAGGGAGTGACTTGGTCATCATAATAATAGGATTATCATGGGTACCAACTTTGCTCACAAAAATATCATCAACATATAAAAGTAGATATACTACCCATCGCCAACTCCTTAAAGTAAATACAAATGTCATAACTGCTTCTTTTGAAGTCATGAGTAATAAGAAATGAGTTAAACCTCTTATACAATTGAACAACTTACTTATCTTTAGCTAATCTTACTAAGTTCCATGTACCATTCTTATGAAGCGATTCCATCTCTTCTTACATGAGAATCATTCATCTACCAAAATCATCACAACTAACTACATCTGAATAAGTAGAAGGTTATTCACTGGAATCAATACCTTCAGCCACATTCAAGGCATAAAAAACCAAATCAACCTCACCGTACCTATGTAGAGGTCTAATATCTCTTCTATGTCTGTTTTTAGCAATAGAATATTTTAGTAGCGCTGGTGGTGGTGGAAAATAAGTATTACCCTTTACTTCTGAGCTAGACAGAGATGTAGTAATAGCTGCATAACTTGTGATTGTAATAAGTATTACCCTTTACTTCTGAGCTAGACAGAGATGTAGTAATAGCTGCATAACTTGTGATTGTAGAACCTCGCAAACATATAACTGGCAGGCACTCTCTGTCCCTTTATTACCTTTGCTAACTTTCAAGATTCCACCTCCACCAGTGTACTTGTACCCTTTAGAATCAAGAGTACTCAAAGAGGTAAGAAATTTCTTCAGATCAGGAGCATGTCTCACATCACCAAGTATCCCAACAATCTTATCAAACATCTTAATTTTGACCCGTTCCAATACTAGTTATCTTGCAAGGTGCATTATTTCTCATTATCACAGCACCTTCGAAAACTGTTTTATATGTATGTTGAATTTCAATCTCGATTAGGACACATATGAAATGTACAAGCTATATAAAAAATTCAGTCTTTGCAATGTTTGGAGTCACCGTAAAAAATAACTAAAAGTTCTCCATCACAGCAGCCATCTTCTAGAAAAACTAACTTCACCTGAATTTTCAGGTTGTTTTCCCTTCTAATCTACAACAGCTCTTTTATCTTTATTCTGCAACTTATAGCAATCAGATTTGATGTGCCCCTTTTTCTTGCAATAAGCACATATTTTATCACTATAATAAGACTTCGATCTGCCCTTCATATCACTACCATAAAGCTTTCATGTGACCTCCCACGAAAAACAAGGTCATCTACCTAACCCTCAAATCCAACAACAAGCTACTTCATCTTCTTCTTTAAAAATATAGTATCATATACTTCATTTTTGGTGAGAGTACCACAATTGTACAAAATAGTATCTCTGAAAGACATATATAAGTAAAGTAGTGAACACAACAAAATCAAATCTAAATCTTTTTCATCATACTTGACCTCCATGGTCTCCAAATCAGTGATAATTTCGTGAAAGACAGTTAAGTAATCTTCTATAAACCCTCATTCTATCATGCGATAAAAATACAATCGTTTCTTTATTTATTAGACTTTTCATAATGCATAATTGCTCCATTTTAACCATAATACAACAGTAGTTTTCTCCTTTAAAATGTCTTGAAGGACTTGATTTGATAAATGAAGATGAATTTGAGATAGAGCCTTTCGATCCTTACGCTTGTTTCCTTCCTTCATTCAAGTTGAAGGTATCTTATCAAACCCTAAAAGAGCATCATCCAAGTCCATCCGTGTGAGGACAATCCTCACCTTGACCTGTCATAACAAAAATCAAGTGTTATGATCTAAAAATGGAACTTTGTATTTCATAGTTTCTATCACAGAAAATAAAACTTCACTCTCGTACCAAATTGTTTCGCTTATCATATTAATGATACTTAATCTTGATATTTTGTTTGATTCTTAAAGTTTTAGAACGTTTTAATTTGTGTTTTCGTATTGTTTTATAGGTTAGGTATAGTGGTGTAAATGATGCAAATCTTGGAAAAAAGGGTTATGTTCGCATGAATCAAGGAGAAGCTGATGTTGATTTGGTAAAACTCGATGATTAGATGCTAAATTGAAAGAAAGAAGTGAATAACGATGAAAAATGGTGAAATCTAAAATTTTAGAACTCAATTTGCAACTTTTCAATAATTGATTTAGAACACAAAACGATAATTGAAGATTGTTAGGGTCAATCACATGCAATTATAAGTAAAAAAAAGAAGTAAAATTTGATCAAAATATTTTCACACATTAATTTTCAATCGAACAAAGTATGTTTCAGATTTTTAGCTGAAGAATATAACCCATTTTTGAAATTGTAAACGTTAAAATTGGAAAAAATCTATTTCTAATAAAGATGTATGCCTTTAAGTTGTATTTTTAATGCACTTTGAATTGCCTCAATCTTATATCGGAAAAGAAAGTCATGATAAAAATATTGAAGGTTGTGCATTGCAAACGAAGCTGGGCAAGTGCCTAGGCGCTAGATTTCTGATTTTTTTCCTAAAAAAAGGTGCTAAGGTGCCATGTCAAAGCGCTCAACACCAGCCTAACCCAGAATTGTGGCGTTCATGTGCCCAATCTGGGAGCCTAGGCGCAGGTGGTCGTTTCAGCTAGGGTTTAAGTTCTAAATCATCTTTTAAAAGCTTAATTCCACTCCAACTCATCGGCTGACTTCAACAACAGGGCAAAAGAAAAGTATCAAGAAAGAGATTGAAGGTAACAATGTGAAGAAAATCGATTTAACTCCAAAATAGTTTTATCTGTTTCTTCTCTATACGTTTTTTATTATGAATTTGATAGTTTCTCTTTTGTCTATTATGAACTAATTCTTCTATCTAGGGTTTGATGTATTCTATACTTGAGACTATGTTTTGATAATTTTTAGTTATTTCTTTGAGGTATCCATTCAAGTTTATTTGTGTTGTTTTTTTTAGCAACGACATCCACACATTCTTAGTGAGTTTTTAGGCTCCACCAAGGATGGTCGATGGATGCTAGGATTCCCCAACCATGTATATATCATAAAAAAAAATGAGAAGTACAGGGAAGGAAGAGATGTAAACCTAACCTCTAGAAATGCAATAAAGTGGGAAATGTATAAAAGTAGTTTGGAAGCAGTGAATGAGGAGTACTACTCCCTATACAATAAAAGAAAATGAAACCTAAACTACAAATCTCTAAAGTTGAGCAGTCCATATCGATCAATCTGCAGTAGTGTCCTAAGCCTCGAGGTAGGTCGTGTGGTCCATAATTCTTGTAGGATGTTGATCCCAACACGCTAAAGCAAGTGAATCTGCAACCTAATTCTTCTCATGGTAGATGTGGGAGATAGTATCACGATCAAAATAGATGAGGTGTCTAATTTGTCTGAGTACTTTTGAATTACCCTTGGTCCTCCACTTCTTGTGATACAGTAGATAGCTGCAATTTAGTTAGTCTCAACCCAAATATCAGAGATCCACAATCATATGTCAAGAAGAATCCTATCCAAAATAGCTCGTAGCTCTACCTCTAGAATTAGGCAAATACCATAAGTAGAAGCAAGAGCCTTGATACAATGTCCAGCATGATCTCGTATAATATCCCCACCACTAGCAAATCCATCCTTAACGCATCCATCAGTGTTGAGCTTATAAGTTCCCACTGGTGAAGTGCGTGAAAGAACTAATATAGGGAGTGATGGGAAATGAGGGTCATAGTTATACCAAACAGGGGAGCAAGAGCTAGATCTCCCGCCAATGTATATGTTGAATCAACTGACCCGTATACAGAAATGAAATCATGTAGACCCTCCGGATAATCTGTCTAGGCTTTCAAGTCGAGGACGATGAAGACTTAGAAGAGGTTAAGAGATGTCCCAGTCCCAAGCCAGTTTGTACCTCTAAAGATAACAAAGTATGGGGTAGAGATAACCCAACGAAGTACCTCAAGAACTATAAAACTCACATGAGTCTGAGAGGTGCCTCACCAGTGGCGAAATACAGAGCCTTCCACCTGATATTGAGTGGAGCGACAACAATGTGGTATAGTAGGTTACCAAAACACAGCCTTCTTGAAGCACTATGCGGCCAACAAAGAGGGTGAAACGCCTATCTAATGCCTCCAAGATATGAGGCAAAATGCCGAAGAGACGCTGAAAAGCTTTTTGTCCCACTTTACTAACGAGATAACTTATTGCATACAAGTCACTGATAGAGAGGTCCTCTTAGCCTTAAGAGGAGGTCCTAATATGATTAACCTCTTTGGATGGATGTGCAAAATACAAACTTTTCCAATTACAAAGCATTTGTGGAAATGATGAGGCGCAAAATCATCAATGAAAAAATGATTGTTCATTGTAACAAAGCCGTCATGGGGCTAACAGCTCCCCAAAGACAAAGGGGAAATGGCCATACTTCCAACCTGGTAAGCCAAAAATGGAAACAGGTTGGCCATGCAGTCGCCCCCAACTCGGGCCAAGCACTAGCCACTGCTACCTTGAATGATGTACCAATGCTAGCCTACGAGGATGTTGATCCTAGTAGTAATACGAGACAAGGAAGGCAAGACATCGTGCCCACCAGAGAGGAAGAGGCAAAAGACGAAGTGGAGGCCTAGGAGGGATGAGCACGACTACTTTAATTATCACAGAGTATACGATCATGACACCAATGATTGTAGAGACTTACCTTTGAGCATAGAGCATGTCGATTCTCTTGCCATTAGAAAAATGATCTCCCCCACAAGAATATGATAGCCCAAGAATAACTAACCAAGAGAAGGGTAAACCGATTTTTAAAACTTTTTCGGAGAATTATTCTAAATTCAAGCAAGTAAAGACTAAATAAATTAATTCAAATAATAAGTACAAATATAAAGGTGATAAATAAAAGGTAGAGGATTCAAATGATATAATTGTGTAGGTTCGATTCAAAGCAATGATCTACATCATCTGTTACCAAGCTATCCCGTACGTGTAAGGCCTTTTCACTATGTTTATTGACTTATGGTGCAATCCAACCCTTTACAACACTTCCGATGACTTCTAAACAATGAGGTTGACATTGTTGAGTTTTACTGGATCTCAACACAACCCACACTATTGAGCTTTACGGAACCTTAATATAACCCACACGGTGACTTACAACAAGGAACACCGATCCTTATACAATGTTGATCTTCAAGGGACTTCAACACAACCCACACTTTATCAAAGTGATTTTATAATGAAATTCCTCTCTTGATAAATAATATAAACAAATTAAGTATTAAGAGTGGCTAACACTTCAATGAATAGTAATAAATGATAGCTCAAACGTTAGATGAAAAACTTTGATGAATATGATAGTCAAAAATTAGATTCAATCAATCAAAGTGTTTCAATGAGAAGATGAAGAAATAAATGTAATGTAGGTTCAAAAATCTTCTCAAGAAATATCTCTCTTTTAATTGATAATTGTAATAAATTAAGCACTAAAAGAGAAATGAGAAACTTTGATGACTATGATGATTTTACAAGTTTAGTTTAATCAATCAAAGTTTTAATATGAAGAAGAAGAAGAAGAAGAAGAAGAAGAAGAAGAGTTTATGCAATATAAGTGCAAAATATCTTCTTCAAAAATATATCTCTTTTAAAATTAATATAGATACATTAAGCACTAAGAGAAATAAAAACTTTAATAAGAGAAATGATTCAAGAAGTTTGACCAAACAATCAAAGTTTTTGCTATGAAAAAATAAATTTAAATGAATGTAAAAATGTAAGCTCAAAGAATATTTTTCAAATGAAAAGCTTTGATAAATAGATTTTCAAAAGTTTTTCAAAGCTAAATAATTTGATAATAATAAATGAGATGAAAAATCAATATAATTTTGGTCAAAAGTATCTCATTTGAATTCTCTTAAGTCTTAAAATGAATGGCAAGTGAGTTGGTATTTATAGCAGTCAAACTGTCCAATATTCTGCTGAACCGAACGACCCATCCGGACGTTCGAAACTCATCCGGATGACCAACTAGTCGCTGCAGTCAAAATGGTCAAAAACTGACCATTAGAGATGAATCAGACGTCCGATTCATCCACTCAAACGTCTGGATTGACAAAAAAATTTCAGTCAAACCGGACGTTCGATTGACCGTTGACTTTTTTTAAAAAAAGATATGATCTAAGTTCAAGTATCACTTTGAAAAATAAATCTTACTTTTGATCAAAAATATTTTATGCAAGTGATATGAAAATAACTCTTTATGCACAAAATGATTTTTGAGCTATTGTTATTCATTACTAAAGATCAAAGTGTTATACCTTTACATATGATCTCGAAAGCCTAGTCTTTGATCTTGTTTTGAAGTTTCTTTCATGTTTGGCTCTTAAACTCTTGATTTCGATCTTTCTTGATGTTTGGCTTTAATACTTGACTTCGATCTTGACCTTCTTCATGAGCCAGATTTAACAGTCTTGATTTTGATCTTTTAAGCTCATGTCTCAAATTATTTGACTTGAATGCTTAACTTTCACTTTGAACTTCATTTTGAGTCCAATTTATAATGTGTTGATTTTGACAATACTTGATTGATTTTAACATTGAACTATCATCACTCAAAATCAATTGTTAGAAACAATATTTATCTTGCTTGTTATGATCAAAATATTACGAATGAAATCAACCATAGGTCAACAGAATATTCGTCCCCACACAGGTGTGACCATCAGCATAGGTAAGATGAGGTGAGGCGACATCCTAGAGAAGAGTTCGTCAAGAAAGGAAAGAAAATGGAAATCGACTCAAAGAGGGGCAAAGGCTGAGGAGAGACCTTGGTAAATCTAGACAATGACCATCCTGGAGTGGGAACAGAAGTGCAACCTATCACTTTCACCAAGAAGATGCAACATGCCTACACTATCCCCATTGTGACGTCCAAGTAATAAGGTATGTTGTCGCCAGAAATAGGCTAAAACGAATGTTGGTGAAAAACAAGAGTTCAATCAACATCTTGTCCGACTCTACTTATGATAAAATGCAAGTAGATCATGAGTTGTCCCCATTTATGGATTTACTAGCAATAGCATCATTCCAAGGAGAAAAATCACCTTCGCTATAGAGATGGGCAAAATACCTCAAATATCTCACCACTACATGGAGTTCCCCGTGGTAGACAACATGTCGACCCACCATAGAGTGTTGAGAAAATCTCCCTTGAAAGATTTATGGGCTTTCATCTCCGTCCACCACATATGCATGAAGTTCTCTATGGAGCATGGCATCACCACGGTTAGAAGAGATCGAATAAGAGCTAGGGAGTACTATCTAAACTCCTTAAGGAGAGCCGAACCCTATAATATCAACATGATGTAACTTGACATTGAAATGGTTGTTGCACCTAATGAAGGGCAGACCCCTAAATAAGGGAAAGACGTCGAAATGATTGATGTCCCTAAACAAAGGATGACCCTCTGTAGAAGGGAGGACCTTTGAAGAAGAGGTCACTAACGATGAATTGGACCCTCCATCATAGAGTCTGAATCTCAGATTGCTCCAGTGTAAAAACTGGAGAGCTTCTCGGTAGATCTACAAGACCCTACCAAGGCACTGCATGTAGCGCCCCGACCCGCATGGGTAGAAACATTACAAGACTAGCTTAACTTTGGTCATAAACTTAATAATTTACGATACCTTTAACGGAAAGTATAAAATTTAATTTAAGAATTTAATTCAAGACTTATTTAATTCTGAACAACATCATTTCAATACTAGAACCAAATAAAAAAAATGTTTTAGAATGATTCCCCATGCATGTATCCGTTTATTGACGTGAAGTTCTAAGTAGAAAATAAAAATGAATGTTGTTGTTTTGGCTTTCTATCTCAACAGTAGTAGTCAAAAATAAATTTGTTTGCATAGCTACCGACTCCGAAGTTTCATAAAATTTTATAGTAAAGTAGGAAACTCTTTATACTATGACATATCCAAAAATAAACTTCCGTCGGCAACATATGAGGTATAAAAATATTTTTTTCAAAACCTCGCAATGACATAGTTTGGAAGGTAACCCAGCGCGGTTTACTAAAAGTGATATATAAAATTCTACACACATCAAATAAACATGATTTCAACTTTATGCAGTAGCTAACCCATGAGACTGTCAAACTCCATTGGGTTTACCCAAAAATTTCAAGTAACCATCAAGTTCTGAATTTTCAAATCCAAGGGCAGAAGCTGGAAAACAGCAACATTACCCGGCGCAGTTTACTCTAAGTGACATTTAAAATTCTACCAACATCGGATTGACATGATTCCAAATTTATTCAGTAGCTAACTTATGAGGCTATCAAATACCACTCATTTTGTTGAAAAATTCCCAAGTAACAATTAAGTTATGAATTTTTAAAGTCAATGCAGAATCTGAAATTATAATGAAACAGCAACATTAAATTGCCAACACTTGATTTTTTTGTAAACAGTGAATTGTAAGCAAATTTTATGAAACGTACCTACCTTTAAACACAACTTATTCATAAAGAAATGTGATTAGAATAGTCCCAAATATGACATTTCATAGAAATCTATTTAAAATAACGTAAACATTTCGTAATCGAATTTAAAACGTTAAATCACCGGCTTCCCCATAGCACGTTGCATCATTCTTTACCATCATCCACGTCCCAAGCAAATCATATCAAATCAACCCGTAGAGAGGGAATTAACACATGAGTTTGAAACTCAATAGATGTCATCGGTGCACTTCGTTAAGAAACTATAAAATTTCGAACTATAGATTCATACCGTCGCACGTAGATGGATTTCTGGCAAAATCCAATTTCTGTGGAGTTATGATTTAACATAACGCATAGAATCGGAGAATGATCATTCAAACTATAGTAGTGTCGTAACACCGTACACGAAGGCACCAATTCATTCAAACTTTTAACGAAAATCATAATTTGAAAACGAAACAAACACTTGCACCTCTACCTACCTATGTTAAAAGATTTTGAAAGTATAATGTTGGATGATTGTTGTTGTATCCCGACGGTATCATAACTTTTAGAAATATGCTCATCTCCTATTCTTTTGAAAATCTTTTTCCTTCACACCCTTACTATTCCTTCAAACTTTACTTAACATAAAGATTTTTATTTTAGAGAAAATAAGTGAAATTTCGGATTTGAGGACAGGGGTAGTTAAAAAATGTTTTTCCTCTTCTTGTAACCTCCCTTTTTAGTGAAAAACTAAATTGAAGAGTTATATTATCATTAATCTTGTTAAATTGAGTCTTTACCTAGGAATTTGAAGAGTTTTAAGCCCAACAAATAATTTTGTAAAATACTTCATAAAAACATCTGCATGATGATTCGAACCTGGATGACCAATAGGAAATACCATGCAGATGACCATTGTGGTAATCCAGTTATTCATTAAATCTTTGAAATCAAATTTACTTAAACTTAATGTCTTAAAGTATTGGGCTTATAAATAACTTATGGCTTGTACTTTCATAACCCTAAATGAGCCGAGATTCCATAATTTATTTCTTAAATGGACTATACCAATCAAATTAAGAATATAAAATCTGGGACATTACACTGCAAGTAGGAAAGGAACTGCCACCCGAGGCTAAAGAGAAGCTTAAGCATTTTCTTAGCAAGAATTTAGATGTCTTCACTGGGAAGCATGAGAACATGGTGGTTGCCACCACCTGAAAATTGATCCTAAGGTATCCCCGCATAGACAGAAAATAAGGCCTCTTAACCTAGATAGATATAAAGTTTTGAAGGAGGAAGTGAATAAGCTAACAAATAATGGCTTTATTAGGGAGACCAATTACCCAAAGTGGATCTCCAATCCAGTATTGGTGAAAAAACACAATGGCAAATAGAGAATGTTCATAGACTTCTCTAACTTCAACCAAGCTCTAACTCCAACAAGCTTGTCCTAATGATAACTTTCCCCTCCTAAAGATAGACCAACTAGTGGACTCAACTGCAGGCCATGAATTGTTAAGCTTCATGGATGCCTATTTGTGCTACAATAAAATCTTGATGTACCACGCAGATAGGGAGAACACCTCTTTCATCACTGATAGATTGTTATAAAGAGATGCCATTCAGACTAAAAATGCCAGAGCTACTTACCAGACACTAGTCAACAAGATGTTTGCCAGCCTCATTGACAAGAACATGGAAGTCTGTGGATAACATGTTGGTAAAGATCTTGAAGACTAAGGACCATGTAAAACGCTTGGAAGTTTCTTTCTTGATTCTGAGAAGGTACATGATAAGGATAAACCGTATCAAGTGCGCATTTGGTGTTGCATCTAGAAAGTAGCTAGGATACATGGTTAACCAAAGAGGAATAGAGGCCAACCTTGTAAAGATCAACGCTTTGATAGAAATGAGGTCACCTTAGAAACCTAAAGAGGTACAGAGCTTTACCGGGAGAGAGGCCACCTTGAGTCGTTTCATCTCTAAAGTCACATGCAAGTGCCTTTCATTTCATCCTCTTATGACGATCTCACCTCTGCTCCTATAACTTCTCTCAAATCCAAAAGTTTAGAGCCTCGTCCTCCTGAGACAACCTACAATCTGCTCCAACGACTTCCCTCAAAATTGCTAAAAAAAAACCCATATGTCACCTCTGCGATTTGAACTCCATGCATTATAGGAATACCATGCTTGGACTTGAGGGACTATTATTGTGGCAACTCACTAAACAACCAACCAACAAAAGGTAAAATACTCAAAGCCAATGTATCGCCTCGACAAAGAGTAATTAACCTCCAACCCTATAGTAAAAGTCCACAAATTATATAAATATCCATTTATGGACTTAAGGGACTATTATTACACCCCTTATAAAGAGGCTTCAGATCATCATTAACGTGGCAGCTAGCTAAGAAAATCAACAAGGTCAGCACTCTATGTCACCTCCTAACGAGGTGAAGCAATACAAGGTAATCGAGGTGATGCATCATTTCAATCAAGGTGCCATTGTGAGGCTGACCCTCTATGGCTGAGCCGAATTGTCATGTATACTGCATGAAAGAAGTTCGAGGCTCCTAGCCTCCACATTTACAAAATGCATCTTCTAATTCACAAATTCTCAAAAGATCTTCCGTACAAGATCCGCCTGAGACTGAATGATTTAACTCACTACAGCAAAACGTTAAGATAAAATTGTCAGACTACATTTTGAAGGTCAGACCAGGGCACTAAGATTGCTACTTTTCAAAATTATTAAATGCATGTTAGTCTAGGATTGATAGAGTAATACCTAAGAGAAGACCTCATCTGTCAAGATGAGGTCATGTGCCACTTCATCCAATTGTTATCATTTCTCCTCTACTACTTTAAAAGTACACACATTGTATCATTTAAAGGTAATGCAACTTTGTTCATTCAAATATAAACTTGTTTTCTATATTTACTTGATACTCTCCCAGATCCAACCATTCAATACTTAGTGGCTCACGTCTGTAGTACGTCCTATACCCCTTTACTTATACATTGTTTGACTTAACTGTTGGAGTGCATGCGGACACTATCCCCTCACTCCAGATAAGGTAACGTGTAACTTACGGTTTGTCCAAGTGTACATAACTAAAGACATACATGGACGCGAGAAGATCCGGGTTTTAATGGCCACGACACGCCTAAAAAAAGAGGTCAACAATTAACTTACTTTAGAGACTTGTTTCAATTCACATATATATTATTTAGTCACCCGTCGTAATTACCTAGTAGCAAAAATAGGTTACTACCTAATTAATAATAGAGGTATTTTCAAGAATATCCACAATTAAGGATGTGAGTTGAAAAGTGTCCAATTTTCAAATTTAATACTAAAGTGTCTATTATGCCCTTAATGAAAAAAAAGGACATTTGAATCTCTACGTATTCTCGATATTTAAAATGTCATTCTCGACATTTGAATCCCGTTTTATATTTCAATAGTACACACGTCAAATCAAAATATTAAATGTTCTCGACATTTCAAAACGTCATTCTCGACATATTAAATGTCTAGAGGGACATTTCATTTCAAACATGACATTTTTCTACACTTGAAATGTCGTTCTCGACATTTCTGTGTTAATGCAAAAAATAGCATTAATTGTGATTTGACATCTTGTCATTTGCAATAAATGGAGCAGGTTATGTGTCAAGATTTCATTAGCCCTTTTTTTTTTTTTACAAAAATGTCCATTTTATTGTCCTTGAATGGAATAATAAATTATTGACCATGGATATTTTGGTCTAAAATATACCAAAATGACCATTTTTGCAAGAATTTTTGAAAGTTGTCATTTTTACAAGTGGCTAGAAGAAAGTGGACATTTCTTACAATTTTCACTTAAAATAATACATGGAAGCCGCCTAAAATAGTCCCTCAAAGTTGGTGAATAAACTTATTTGAAAAACCTGTATAATAATTAATTCCAACAAACTACAAGAAATGCATTTTGTGGCAAAATGTATGTCAGAAATAAAGACATCAAAAAGAAAAGAGAATTTCGAAGTCCCAAAATATTTGACCTAAATAAAGTGATTCACTTTACTAGATGGATTTAAGAGGTGGTAGCTTATAAAAATTTGGATCTGATTTGTAGTACATTTTCGCATGGACAGTGTCAGTGAGATTGGAGAAACCATACAAACAGAAATGATAGTGTAGTGTCCCATTAATATCTGTTAAAGATATATTCATTCACTTTTTGGATTGCTTCCCTCACTCTGCATTGAAGTTATCAAAAAGGAAATCTCTAATTAGCCAATACTGGAAATATGTGGACTCAACACCTTGACAGAATATCAAACAAAAGTACATGGGTTGAACGGACAAGATCAATCCAACGTAAGTGCTTATGTGGGCTTAAAAATATATATATTTAATATATTTTTCAAAATCTATTTTCAACAACGTATTTTTCCATAAAATAATATTAAATATAAATTCAAAACTTTTCTTTATTTTTTAACCACGTATTCTCCAAAAAAAAATTATTATTCCAAAACACATTTTCCCCCCAAAATCTCATTTTAATGGAGCCGAAACTATGCATATTTTGAAAACCTACTTGTTTATGAGCAACGTCAACGTGACAGTTACCCTTCAAAAATAAGTTCCAAACACTAATTCACAAGATCTTGAAACCAATTTAACATATGAAGAAAGATCAGTGCAAATTTTGCTACAAGAAGTTATGCAATTGCAAAACAAATGAATTCCACTAGTCAAGATCTTGTGAAGAAACCAAATATCAGTTAAAAAAAAAAAAAAGTAGGGACGCAAGATTTCTATAATAATTTGGTATGTTTTAAATTATAACGGAAGAAATTTTTTAAGGGGAAGATATGATAACCCTGAAAATTTTCTGCAGTTTTTGAAAACTTTTAGAATTTCTTATTGATGGGCAGAGGAATTCGACAAGTGAATTACTCAATCAAGTTTGATCTTCTTTCCCCATCCTCCATGCCCACTATTGGTGGATCGAGAGGGGTATATATAATGGGCGTGGTTGGTTGATCAAAACCCTTCTCCCGGGGTGGATGCGTATGGAGTGGACTCCCCTCATCTACTTTATTGAATAGCCGGAAAGAGATGCAGTCGATTGGTACCTCGATCTCTATCTATGATGCAGTTCGTGCAATGCGGTTGATTACGATCTCGATCTAGCGAATGACCCACCGGCGACCATTCCCCCTCCATTAGATTACCGAATTAAAGAACGTTGGTTGTAGCGATTCCTGCTGGAAGTGGTTATGGCCGATCGACCCGAGTATAAGCAACAATAGCTAGGGAAAAATACAGGAGCAGAACCATGTAAGTTAGAGAAAAATACAAGAGCCTTAGGTCCAATCAACTTTCAACATACACACTTTATATATATATATATATATATATATATATATATATATATATATATATATATATATATATATATAATCGATGCATATTTATGGAAATATCTATTATTTAATTGAATTAATTTTCTAATAAATTAAATAATAGAATCCGTAGATTCAAGTCTTGGTGATTTGTTAATCACAAGGAATTGTGATTGTAAGATACAAATTACATATGATTGGATCTTAAATCACGTGTGGTCGAAGTAATAACGAGATATGAATATCGTTATTACAGATAGACCATCATGTGTGACATTCTTACTTGTAAAGTAAGTAGCTGATCTCACGATCTAAAGTGTGGTAACACTTGAATGAATACGTAGATGTTTTGTTATAGAACAAAACATTAGAGACCCATTGAGAGATTCCACATGTATAACTATCCGAGTGTTAGTGGTTAATCTCTAACGTTCAGTAGTGAAATTGATCATTTGACTTGAGGTCATCACAGTGCCTTATATGAGGGCAGTCATACTTTGATGGTGTTGGATGTTGCTATGATAAGGGTCGCTAATACAGTATCGTTTCGAGTATGTCAAGAATCATATGAAGGTTGTGAATGATCGATACATGATTCGTCACTCTTAGATAGTAAGAGATTATGATCTACATTTTATCCAGTTAAGTTGATAATGAAATTTTTAGCCAAGGTGAAATCATAAGTCGAAAAAGAGTTTTCGACATATATTAACTAAATAGTGGGATAAAAGCTATGATCAATAATGAGATTGACACATATTCATATCTCATAATTGATCAGATCATATTTACGAAAGGATTATAGTTTCATGGTAAACGAACAAGTTTGATTTTTGTTACACCACGTGATATTTCCCGTCACATGTATTGCCCGACATATTGCTGGATGTCAATGTGGGACGACGAATGTGAATTAGTGATAAATTAAAATTGGTGTTTTAATTTATCGATTTTGATTAGATCAAAATAATAATTCACATCGTTATACATCGTGATTGGGAACTTAATGGGTCACATACAAAAGAGAACCAGAAGAATGAGATTTACCAATTAATTAATTGACAAGTGTTGGATAATTAATTAATTGGGTTGATTATTAATTTGGCCCGAATTAATTAATTGGATTAATCAATTCATGGACCATATTTAATTAATTTGATTAATTAAATATTGGATCGGTTTAAATTTAACAAGCGGGTCAAACCCGCTTGGACTTATATTAATAGGCTGCTAGGGTTTGAAAACTTTATGAAATAATTCATTATTTTTGCTAGCACAAAAAAATAAAACACAAGTCGTCATTCCTTTTCTCTATGTGAATCACCGTGGAGGCTGGACAATTGGACGTTTGGATTGCAGATCGTGAGAATTCGAGTTCGAGAATCAGCAAATGTGCAGAATTTATCAAAGGTGTTATTCTAAACACAATTTCTATCTAAACACAAAGCAGATTCGTGATGTGAATTGAAAAACTATTTATTTTCCGTCATGCGTGATTAAGTAAATTTCCAACAAACCATTCATTCGAGAGACAAACCTTGATTTGTGAGTTGCCCAATAACTAGTAAGCTGGTTTACACTAGATCAAAATATGATTGACAAAATTAGGGGCGTCGAAAAGTCCCGACTCGAACCGGACCAGATCGAACCGAATCGAATCGAGCAGTTCTTCATAAGTTAAATACTCGAACGAGTACCCGAATTGAGAACCGATGTATTTGGGTCGGGTCTCGGGTCTATACCAAGAGCCAAAAAACCGAATAAGAATCGAAACTAAATAATTTTTTTTTTATATTGAATTAATTAAATTATTTTATTTTTTCCTAAACAAGTTAGCAAATTAATTAAATAAATCAGATTATTTCATAATTTTAATTTTAAAACTCAAATCATTTTTAAAACTCATTAACCCATTTTAATTTGCTCATGGCTACATGACTATTCGAATTTGCTCATTAAATTTAAATCCTTCAAATGAGATAAAATTCAAGCAATTGATGATTAAATCAAATAGTTGGTAAGTATTACCAATACTTAAAAATATTTTATTTTTATAACTATTAATTTATATTTCATTTTCTTTATGCAGGCAGGCTACTTGAAGCAAATGAATTTACTTTATATAGTGTTGCTGTAATATTAATATCTACTTTTTGGTATTTGTACGTATTGAATTAATCTTATTGGACGGCTAGTTATTTATATGTTTTTTAATTGGGCTACGTTAATTTGTAAAAGTTACGAATGAAATGTTATTAGTTGTATTTATGTAGTGTTGGTGTAAATATTAAAAAAATTAATTATGGTACGGAACCGAAGGAACCGAACCGAACCGAACCGAACCTGAACGATTCCATAATTATATTTGGACCCGACGGTTCCATTTATTAAAGGGGTACTTACAAAAATACCCTTAAAATTAGGAGTGTTTTGAAAAATCATGTGATAGGTTTTTAGGAAATAAAAAATACTGTGTAAAATGAAAAAAGTGACAATGTCACATTTTTATAAAAATTGTCACTTTTTTACTTTTTTAAAAAAAGTGACACACACTCAAAAAGTTATACAAACTAAAAAAAAGTGATAAAATATCAACCAAAACCTATATTTGTTATTCAAATAAGTCATAGAAATTTTTAAAAGTAACAAACAATAAAAAGTGAAAAAAAATTAAAAAAAAAGTGGAAGAAAAAAGTGACAAACACTAAAAAAAAGTTACAAACACACAAAAAATTGATAAAATTGTCACTTTTTTTTAAAAAAGTGGCATAATGTCACTTTTAAAAGTTTGATGTCATTTTTTATTATACTATCTCACTTTTATTAAAAAGTGACGTTTGTTATTAAAAAAATGATAGAAATTTCAAAAAGACGACTGAAAAAAAGTGAGAAATACTAAAAATGTAACAAAAATTAAAAAAAATTCCCGACGAAGTTTTGAAACATAAAATTCATCTACCACCGACGAGCTTGACCTTCCATTTTCAATTTTTTTAAAGCATATGCCTTAAGGCCTCGTATAAGGTGACAAAAAACTCAAAAAAGTGACACAATGTCACTTTTTTTTTCTTTGGACTACAAAATTATTTAGTTTAAAACCCCAAGCTTCAAGCACAATGAAATTTGTTTGTCATCCACCAAAACTGAACCTAAAAACGTTTCCCGATTTATTGCGCGGACAATTACAAACACGGTAACAGACAATCACTGTTTATCTGCTCAAAAACCAACAAAAAATGGGTACCAATCAGTTCGACAAATTTTCCAGGTTTTGAACAAACCAAATCACTAAAATCAGTATCCAGCCAAAGCAAATTCTCCTGAGACCAAACTAGAATTTCTCTTCTTCTGCAAAAATAGTAAAAATATAAATCATAAATTGAAATAAACACTGAAACGACGAACTGAAGAGAAAGCAATCCTTTTCAGTGTTGGAAAAACAACCTAAATAATGGCCTTCCAACTACATCAAAAACAAAAAACTAAAGAATCTTTCAATGGCGTATATTGTATTATAAAGAAATCGTTAAAATAAATTCATAGAGAAGGAATCGCACCTTGAGTTCGGATTTTGCTCTGGAGGATTTCCACAAATAAGGCGTTTATGGGGGATTGGGATTGCTGTAGAATTAGGTTTGGGTTTGGGTTTGATTTTAGGACGCAAATAATACTTCTTTCAAATGTTTAATTAATTTAAAGGGTATTAATCAAAACACTTTAAAAAATAGGGTATATGGCCTAATTTTCCCTTTATTAAATACGCGAAAGTTTTGGGTCGGTTCGATTCTCTTCCGAACGGAACCGAACCGACTCACGGACAGCCCTAGACAAAATAATAATTCTAATATATTATCTAGCCTTAATGTTTTCAAATATTAGACGTTTCATTTGTTTTCTTTTTTGTTATAAGGGTCGACCCCATTGCCCCTTATGATAAAACGAGGTCAATCACGCTTTGTGTGGGCGACGCACAATGTAAATTATAATGCACAACTTTTCTTTTCTTTTTTTTGTACATAGCTAGGAATTGAAATTTGTAAAAGATGTTGACTCTAGACTCGATAAGCTTTAAAATTATATTCTATAATTCAACGTTTTCAATACTCTTAACGATATTAAACTTCCTCTTAATTTTGGGAGATACCAACACCTGCTAGTCGTCTTACCTAAGACACCTAATATTTCATTACTATGTTCATCCAATGCTATTTGTTTGTTTAATTATCATGTTTGGTTTATCGATAAACACAAGTAAAATATAAAAGTTGAAAAGGTGGTGGTACAACATTTAAGGACCCATAGGGGTGTCCAGAATGGACACCCGACGCCCCCTGTTGGGGGATGCTTGATGGCAACAACATTTAATTCTAGGATCATGTTACAATTGTAGGGCGTCCATCCTTATGAACCCATAGCACAACTCATCATTTAACTCTAGGATCATGTTACAATGCTTAGATTCTTTGACATAGAGTTTGACATAATGCCACGTAGTATCATATCATTGAAATGTTTTTTACACAATTAACTTTCCTATCAAATCATTATCTGTCACTTCAAATTATGTCAAAGAATCTGTTAAAGTTTTCTTGCAAAGAAACAAAACCCAAAATTCTTGGAGTTATACGAACATGTTCAATGACATATCTTCTATATATATAAAGTGGCTATGTAACGGAATTTGTTGTTTTAACGGAAAATTTAACGGAATTTCTTGTTTTAAAGGAAAATATTTTTTCACCGTTAGTTTTATTGTTCCAATATTTTCATTAAATAGCAATTAAGAACAAATAAATTCTTTTAACTTGATTAATAGCATTAATTCAAAATGAAATTGAAAAATGGATGTTGTCATTAACAACATTAATTCAATTGAAAAATTGGCGTTTTTCAAGAAACTGAAATAATGGCATTAAATTCAACTTTTGATATTAAAAAAAATATTTTAATTTGATTAATAGTATTACTTCAAAATGAAATAGAGCCCTTATTTGATTCTCATTATTTTTAAAATATATTTTTCTCACTTATTAAAATGTGTGGTTAAATAAATAAGGATTTTTTTTTGAATTTGTGTATAATATTATTATATTGAAAAATGTGGTTAGGTTTACATTCATGTATTATTTCACAAAAAGAAAGAAATTATCAAAAAAAAAAAAAAAAGAACTGAAAGGTTGCATTAATATCTTCACCTTGACACTTGAATTTATTTGGAAAAGTCTAAGTGTACATAATTTGGCCACATAATGGTGTCCATAATGTGATGTGGACAAAATAGACTGTTGATGTGAATAAAAGGTTGGATCCAGTGCCACATGTAATTATGGATATTATTATGTACAAAATTATATACGTGTAGCACTTCCCAATTTATTTTTAACATTCACGTGATTAGCCTATAATGTATTCATGCATTAAGTTTTCTTTTATTTTTTTAACATCCATTAGTTATTATCCTAAAAATAGTCAATTTAAATTCTTTTTGTACACATTAATTTACAAAAAAAAAATTAAAAAATTAAAAGTTCGCATTAATTCGTTCATAATATGCGATGAAGCACCAATGGTCAACAAAAAATATAATAAAAATCGTTGATAGAACTTTAATAGATATCTTGAACAATTCAGAACCATTCGGTGGAAATGTTTTTGTATTTGGAGAAGATTTTCGCTAAGTATTACCTGTCGTCTCAAGCAACAAGACAACAAACAATTAACCTAGGTTTAGTTAGATCGTATCTTTAGAATAAATAAAAAAGATGCAACTAAATCAAAACATGCGTGCTCAAAATGATAATGCTCATTTGTTATAATAATGTTAAAACCAATTTTAACATCTAACCCTTTCCATTTTACTTTACTGTTGAAGCGCCTTTTACACTAACATTCATTCTAAAATTTGATTATGATTTAATGTAGAAAGCAAAATTCTAGGTATAGGCGAAGATAAATGTGATTGAGTTTGCCCAAGTATTTTATTACATGTCATGCGTTGGCTGTAATAAAGGAACTGAAGATAAATACAATGAAATCTTCGTTTGTATATATTGCAAAAGCCAAGGGGTCTGCAAACCACAGTATATATCTTACAATTTTAATTTAAAATTGATGTCTGATTTAATTTAGAATTTAACACTATTCAAATTAAAATTAATATATTCAACACATTTAAAGGGCTAGTGGATATGTTGAATTGGACGATAATACTAGAAAGCTAGCTGCTAGCCTGCTACTATGTTTGGTGAAGTAGCAGTTAATGCACTTGGTTGTTCAACAGTTGAATTGATGAAACATGCTGGAGAGCTATCTCTTAAATTTTTCTTCAAAACTTGAATTTATTATAATGAGTTATTTAAAAATAATTGGGTTTTTTTTATTAATTATGTAAATCTATTAAATATTTATTTTATAAGAAAATCAACCATATGTTAAAAGTGTTGCAGAGAAATTTTCAAAAAAAATTGGAAGATTCAAGTTTATGTAGATCCAGAGAAGCTAAAAGAGAAAATATCAGCAATTTAATGTCCTCTCTATTGAAGTAGTGCAATATGAGGAAAATGTTGAATCGTCATCTTATAATCAATATGATCTCAAACAACTTTTATAAAACTATGAACGATGTTTATTTATAGATCATGCTATAGATTCTATTAATACTCTTTTTTTTAATTGTATCACAATGTGTAATTATTTATCAATTATATAAATATTATATCATTAGTTATTTAATTAACCAAAAAAATTACATTTTTATTAATAAAAAATTAATTCTTAACAAAAAAAAATTATATATAAACTAAGCAAACGTGCATTGTACGTTGCTTAGATCTAGTATTTAAACAAAGGAAAATACTACTTGTACATCAAGATATGTACATCACAGTCTACACCTCCCTCACATGGAGTGTGGGACCCACTGAAATAATATTTTTTTTATTTGAGTGGACCCCACCCCCTATGTGAGAGGGGTGTACACCGTGATATATACCGTGATGTACACGTAGCAAAATCGTTAAACAAATGCACAATTACACATTTTCATTGGTAGTTAAAAAAAATTGCCAACTAGGAGCTGGAATGTCAGTCCTTAAAAATAGTGCATGTCACTAAGACTGTCCAAACAGCTTTTTTCCTAATTCTTGATGTTTACAGCTATTCTTCTTTTAGACCCTAGTCACTCTAGATGCTGTTCTCTGTTGAAATGAAATTATTTCGACAGATGTAAATATTAGGATCTGCATGCTAGAGTCACATCATTTTTTATGCAGCACAGGGAACATCATTCAATGAGGCTCTTGTCAGTTTCCAAGTTGCACTGTATATATACGAAGCAATCCCGCTACACGGCCCGGCTCAATGACAGACTACTTCCCGGGTGACGTGGCAAGCCAATTTTAAAAAAAAAATGAAGGGAAAAACGGGAAAACTCTTCTTGGTCCCTCCAAAAGAACGTGAAACCCTTTCTCCCAAATCCACACCCACTGAAATCAAATCCACACCCACCCAAATCAACTCCACCAAAATCAAGACGGTCACCATCTCCGGCTGCACGTCAATGTAAGGCACCGTCGCTCATCCGGCAGCATTTACATCCCGACGATTTTGGAGCTCCGGTATTGCGAGCTGGTCGTCGGCCTTGGGAAACTCTGCGAACGGTCACCATCTCCGACTGTACGTCAATGTAAGGCACCTTCGCTCATCCGGCAGCATTTACATCCCGACGATTTTGGACATCCGGTGTTGCAAGTTTCTGTTCATCGGCCCTGGGGAACTTGTTTCTTGGTATGCTTGTTATATGTTTTGCGAGTTTCTGGTCAGTAGCTTTTTCCTTATGGTTTTTATTGGTTTTATTTGGTTGTTGTTGAAATGGCTGCTCTATTCACTGCTCGACTTCCTCCAGTGAAGCATTATTTGCTCGGTTTGTTCACTGCGTGTCTTGTTCCAGTGAAGTGTCTTGTTCCTCTTATTTGCTTGGTTTGTTCACTGCGTGTCACTGCTCAAATTGTTGATTGGAGTAAGAGTTGGAAAAAAATTGAAGAAGCAATGTTTTACTGGAAATGAACTTCAAGTTGTGGATTTATGATGAAATTTGCATAGTCTGATGCTAAGAGGCTTGTAATTTCTCCATAATGTATCGATGATATGCAACCTCATTATTTCATTTGACATCAATTGTAAAAACTTTGTTGAAAAATTTGGTATTGAGATGGAGGTATTTGATACTTGACTGGAGTAAGAATTGCTTGGAAATTGAAGAAGCCTTCTGTTACTATACTGTAAACTTGAAGTTGTGGATTTATGATTACATTTGAACAGCATGATGCGAAGAGGCTTGTAATTTGTCCTATTTTTTTTATTATATGTAACTCATTATTTCGTTTGACATCAATTGTAAAAACTTTGACGGATACCTATTGTCCTAAAACTTGCAATGTGGTTTATTCTTATCGCAGAATGGCTGGAAGGAATGTTGGAATATGTCATAGTTGTAGGTCTAAAAGCCACTACTTTGCCGAATGCCCACGAAAACGTCGATGTCCATCATGCAACCATGGATTTGAGAAGTGTTTCGTGGTGGAGAAGGACACTGCAAATAAAGGGCGACTATTTCTTTGTTGCAGTGATAATTGTGGTTTTTGGGACTGGGTTGTGAAAGAAAAATCAAATGATGAATCCTCTAGCGGTAGCACTACCTTAGTTAACCAAGCGGCGGCGAAAAGAGTTGACAATATGTCACAAATGTTCCAGTCTCGCATTCGCGTCAACGATGAAGTAGACCTTCAGATTTCGGTGAACGTAACGGTATGCAAGGCAAAAGGTAGCACGGAGTCGAATACATAAGTGAAGGCCTTTCGGCGATTAGTAGTTATTAATATTACGGTCACATGAATTTTTGTATAAGTAGGATTATTATGACCGAATCTATGTGAACTATGTTTGTAATCTATTGGAATCGCCATCTTTGTATAAATTGAAGGACAGGATTTAACTGCAAAAATATTCTCGTTTATGTATTTTACACTTTACAGATTTTGTGCCATGGATTGTTTGCGATTGATATTTTTCTACACTTGATATAATTTCACAAGATTTCAAAAATAGTGAGACAATGGTGGACAAATTTAAGCAACCATAATCATTGTTATCATGTGTCAAAATGAACCTGCCTATGAAGAAAATATACACCAATCCATAACTAAACATCATTACAATTCTGTGTCAATTTTCAAGCAAGTATTTGCCTGCAATGGCTACAAATGAAAAACCATCCCAAGAGTTGTCCGTACGTGGCTCCAAATGCACCAATTCTTGAATCACTGCACCACAATTAAGTAACAACTTCAATGAGACAATAAACAGATTGAACTAGTGTTTCAAGCCAAAAATTTACAAATATAGAAAGGTTGGAAACACACTAAGTTTCATAAAGTTTCAAGCCAAAAAGAAGAAGTGTAAGCCGTAAAGATTTGGGCTAGTTTTCAAAACATTGAGAAAAACATTAATGTTTTAACGCAAAACAATGTATCACGATTCACTAGCTAGATGGAGATAATAAATTGAAAGTATTCGCAACCAACTTATTGCAATGAATTCATGAGCATTATTAGTAACTGGAACCATAAATTTACGTAGACATCATGGCCATTTTCCACTACACGAGAAAGCAAATTTGAAAGTTTCAACACACGAATCATGGATTCGATGGATTGTTTTTGCTATATGATCATCTGAATCTTTAACTCGACTCTATATATTGCGTGTCTTTGTCATTTCGAGTTCATAATGTGATATACCAGAATTTAAAAATAGCACCTCCAACAACAAATTAATTTGATCTGTACAGAACGAAAATTCCTTGGCTTCCATCTGGTAAATCCTTACCAGCTAACAATGGTCTACGAAAAATGCGAAAAGAAGCTGTCGAAAGGTTACAGTGCTGGACAAATGGAAAGAAGAGGACCACAACGCCACCGAAGGCGGCGGTGGAAGATCAACGCGAACAAGCTCCTCTCTAAAAAAAACAAAAGATGAACACCATATGACTGCCTCGACCAAGGCTGGAGTCAGATCAAAAGGGTGCACCAAGGCATAGGCCTTTGACCCCAAAGAGGGAGAAAACCGGTTCAGTAAAGAAACGACTTTATTTCCCTGTCCCGGACCAGTGCAATTATATTGGCATCAATTACCACATTTTAGATCATTACAGCATGAACACCCAAAGCTATAAAAACATTCATATGGTTCCATCTTTGGCATCTTTAATAAATTCCTTTAGGCTCATACTTTGGCATCTTTTTTTATATTCTCCTACAAAGTACAAACATGTAGCTCGGCTCATATTATACTATAAAACTAAAAGGGACAGCTTTAATAATGTTCTCGTTAATATGAATACATAAGAACAAGTGTATGCACAATTTTTTAATATTATACTACCAAGAGGAATTCATGACAATTATCATATTCAACTATATTCAACTTCAAGAGCTTGGTTGAAAGAAGAAGTGTATGCACAATTTTTTAATACGAGACAGCAGAACAATGAAAGTGTGTAGTTAAATGATTTGCTTCATTCAGTTACCCGGTAAAGGCGGATAGTAGTACGGCCTTGCTTCACCTACAAGATAAATTGAAATGTACGTAAAAGAAATAACTACCCATATGAAAGTTTTAATTAACTTTAATGAAATCCAGTGTTCTGACCTTGTGAACTGTACATAACATTTGCTGATGCAGGAGGGATAAAACTTGAACTCGGTAGTAGTCCTGACACGGAAAATGGTCTTGCGCTGGAGTACTGTGGTAAAGGGAATAATGCCGGCGTGGAATACTGTAAAAATGACAATGGTGTCTGCACGGAATGTTGTTGTGATGGAGCTAATTGGTTGTCGACACCACTCTCTGCCACATCACTTTGCCGCATTCTAGGGCGCTTCCCTTTGCCAGACGCCGAACTACCCTGAATGTGGATTGATTGTAGTTAGTTTAATTAATTTCGACACATGTAAAGGTCTTGGAATAAAGTTGTTAAATTACCTTGGCTTTGTTCGACCTCGACTCTAATGGACCCTTTCTTCGAAGCTTCTTTGGCGCACCCTTTGTGCGCGAGGATATCGGATCACGTATAGTCAGGCTGGCATTATTTTGGGAATCAGTGCAATGATCATCAAATTGAACAGTATGTTGCGAGACAGCATTGCTTCCACTACATGACTTTTTTGAAGTCCTAAGACCTTCACATTTCAGTGTTATCCAGTTCATAATGGCACGTGATTCACCTTCATCATGTGCTGCGAGGTCTGCCACTTGCGCGAATGCGCGACACATGTCGTCATATCTCAGCTGATCTGGAGTACTAACCAAACCGTCGTAAGTTACAGCCACCCTAGTATGTGCTCTACTCACATATTTCCTCCATCTCCGCAGTATGTAATTTTCCGGAAGTGATGTGACGTCGCAACGAATCAATACTGCAATGGAATGCCGACAAACTATTCCCCGAAACTCGAACAAGTGACAGCTGCAAACAATATTACATTGGCTTTTGTCGAACGAGAGGATGAAATTTTTTCTCTTGCGCCGCCCCTCAAACATGACATCCTCCCGCACCTCGTACATCATCCCAGAGTGCCCATCCGAACTGGATATGATATCACAGTAAACCTTTCCTGTGAACTCCTCCTGAGCTTCCTTGAATTTGGAAATTGTGTAAACAGATTGAAACTGTTGCTCCATTTCGTATTGTGTGGCGCATGGTAACATTTCGGAAAATGACTTGAAATCAGCTTGGAACTCCTTCTCAACTTTGTTACGCAACGCTCGTTCATACTGTTCGACGAACTGCTTCAATGAGGTCTTCGAATGGACATACCCATCAAAGAATGCATTCATACTCTCACTTCTTTGTGTTGTTGACATTCCGGCCCAGAAACTCGTCTTCAGAAAACACGGAACCCACCGGCCTCTGTTATCGTATAGTCCAGACAACCAGTCATTATCCTGCAATGCATACCTACCAATGAAAGCTATCCAACCTTCTTCGAATTCTTGAGGAAACTGCGAATCGTAAACCAATGCATGTATTGCCCTAAATACCGATGCCTTATCATCATGGTATCCAAACGTCTCAGGCAATTTCTTTAGAATGTGCCACAAACACCATCTATGCCTCGTGTTTGGAAACACGATGAATTGCATTTTGCATTGCCCTGTCTTGATCGGTAATTATTCCAAGCTGTGCTTTACCATGCATACACTGAAGCCATGTTGTAAATAACCACACAAAAGTATCAGAGTCTTCCTTCGATACCAAACCACAACCGAGTAATGTTGACTGTCCATGATGATTGACGCCAACAAAAGGGGCAAAAGGCATCTCATACTTATTTGTAAGGTAAGTGGTATCAAATGTGACGACATCGCCGAACTCCTTATACGCTTGCCGACATCGATTATCTGCCCAGAATAGATTCCTCAGCCGTGAATCCTCGTCCAAATCCATGCTGAAGTAAAAGCCTGAGCACTGTGCTTGCATTTTAGAAAAATATGACTGTATTGCTGCGGCGTCTCCTTCTCCAAGTCGTAATCGTCTCACCTTTTCAATGTAATTTCGACAATCCTTCTCTACGCAACTCATGTTCTCATACCCACCTACCTCTACGACTGCAGAGTTGTAACTTTTATGCAATGGAATTCCTGCCAAATCATTCACTTGTAGCTTGCGTTTCACATGCGCGCTTAACTCTCTATTGCATCGGAATAACCTCGACTTCGACGGGCTAGTTTCATGATTGTGGTCGAGGTGGACCGTGTTAATCCTCCAGACTCCATAAATATCTGCAGATGCAGAGATTCTAGCTTTGCAGCCCATCTGAACTGTTGGTTGTGGCTTCAAAGATTCGCCAGTGTTACCAACTCTTCGACCTTCACGGCTACACGTTAATGTCACATATCTCAATTCTCCATTATCTCCCCTTTTCGAGTTTCTTTTCTTCACGGGAAAACCAATAGCGTACGCATATTTTTTGTACAATTCAAACATATCATTCAAATCCTTAAACTGCATACCCACCTCAGGTACAATGACACCGTCTCCAAGTGAGGTTTCACCTTGTACTATGTTAACAGAGAACGTCCCGTTATCGTCATCCTCTTCCACCAAAACATCATCATGTTCGTTCGGCACTTCTTCCATAATGTACTAGGCTGCAATAACATAATCACTCATGTTCAGTTATACAGTTAATAACAGTACGATAGATGGCTACAAAATTATTCGCGAACAGGTTCTTCAATTCAAGACACTACTATACTCATCAACAAAATTAGAACGTAATTAAAATTTAGTATGCGGTAAACATAAAGGTCATCTTCTGTAGCTTACAAACGTTCGCCGGAGAAGAATTTATATTTCCAGATGTGAATAAGATTTAACCCTTTTTCGTTTATTAATCCCATGTTCATCAGAAACTAACCCCATAATCAAAAATGAGTTGCACAATCAGGATTCAACCTCAATAATTGAAATAATAAGTCGCATATCTTCGAAATAAATTGGAGATAATACAAGCCTAAAATCACCTCTTGATTTCGCCCACTTCAATGAGATGATAGCAACAACAGGCTCAAAATGGGTCGCCCCAGAAAGTCGATTTCAAAATCGTCCAAGACTGCCTCAAAACCTTCCAAATCCTCTGAATGTTTGTCTTCTTCGAAGTGGAAATGGGTCGAGCTACACAATGAAAATGGGTCTTCTTCAAAGCTGTGTCGCTAGAAATGATTTCAATCGGAGATTTCAAGTCATTTTCTCACACATTTTCAGTCGGAGCTACAGAACTCCTTCTTCAGTCGGCGCTACAGATTTCCTTTTTCCCTAATCTTTCCTCCATCTCCACTGAAATAATCTGAATGATTGTGTTCTTCGAAGTGGAAATGGGTGCAAATGGGTGTTCTCCAATTTCCCCAAATATTTCTCCTTGGCGATTCTCAGCTTCGGAGATGGGTATTTGCTACAGATTGATTTTTCCCCAAAAATTTATCCTCCCGCGATTTCTGAGTGCTCTGAAGTGAATTTTTATTTTCACGTGTCATTTGGTTTGGTTTTTTTTTCCCTCCACTTGATAAACCCACCGCACGTGGGAACAATTCAAAACCCGGGAAGTAGTCTGTCATTGAGCCGGGGTCAGTAGCATTTTCGATATACGAAGGATCAGATTTCAGAAGATACAAAAAATGGTCAACTGATCTTCACCTCGAAAAAAAATGTAAAAACGTAAAAAACACATGTTTGATTACCATTCTTCCCTGTGGAACTAAGGCTCCGTTTGATTGGCTTCTTTTTCCATGGAACTAGGAAAATTTTTTCCGTTTTTCATCTTTTGCGCGGTTTGATAGCCTATATTTTCCACTGAAAATATTTTCCTCCCCAACCCGCCACGTCATCATTTTCCATGTTTTTGAGGAAAAAAAAATTTTACCTTTTTGGTGAGAAATTTTTTTCCAACCGGCTGTTAAAAAAATGTTTTTTTTTTTTTTGCAATGGAAACAAATATCATAACTAATTGTAAAAAAAAATTTCACTTTAATGGACAATTTCCATATAAAATAAAGTCAAACGAACACTAAATTTTAATGAAAAAAATGATTTTTTAGGAAACAATTTTTTTTTCCTTTTTTTTAACTTTTTGGTAATGGAAACAAATTTTATAACCAATTGTGGAAAAAAAAATCACTTTCATGGACAATTTCCATGTAAAACAAAGCCAAACGAATAGAAAATTTAAAAATTTTCCGGGTGGAAAATTATACCAATCAAACACACTTGAAATCATTTTCTCTACAAAACATTTTCTAGGCAAAACTTTTCCCTGTAATTCCACACATTTTCCACCCTTGCAATTAAACGCACCATAAGTATTGATTTTTCATTTCCTACCTTTTTGACTTGTTTGATGCCCAATATTTTCTTGACAAAATATTTTTTCACATTTGCCCACACGTGCACATTTGCTTGGTTTTTATGGAATTGCTTTTCCCACTATTTTGGTGGGAAAATGGAATTCCACCTTTTTTTTTTTTTTTTTTTTACAATTGGAACAAATTTTATAACTAATTGTAAAAGAAAATTTCATTTTAATGGACAATTCTCATATAAAACAAAGTCAAACGAACACTGAATTTTGATTAACTTTAATGTACAATTTCTATGTAAAACAAAGTTAAACGAACACAAAATTTAAAAATTTTCGAGGTGGAAAATTATACCAATCAAACACACTTAATTTTCAATTCCCTACAAAACAATTTCTAGGCAATTACTTTCCCTGAAATTCATTTTCTTTCCACCAATTTTTCACCCTTACAATCAAACTGACTTTTAGAAAAATTCTGTGAATAGTATTTTGCCAGTTAAAAACGATCAACTTGAACTTCAACTCGAATCTTAGAAAGTACCAAAATGGCTTGTTTGATACACTTTATTTTTCATGGAAAATATTTTCCACATTTGGCTCACATGTTCACCAATTCCTTGATTTTGTGGAAAATCAATTCCCACATTTCGGTGGGAATTGATTTTTCATCTTTTTTTTTTTAAGTAATTGAAATATTTTTTAGATACAATGTTAAAAAAATTTATCACTTTTATTGACAATTTTCATACAAAGCAAAGACAAACGAATAGTATTCGGTATGGTAATTTTTTTTAAAAAAAAAACTTTTTAATTTTTTTTTTTTTTTTGCAAGTGAAACAAATTTTAGACTCAATGGTAAATGAAATTATTATTTTAATGGACAATTTCCATGAAAAAGAAAGCCAAACGGACACCAAATTTTCAATATTTTTTCAGGTGTAAAATTATACCAATCAAACACAATTAATTACAATTCCCAATAAAATAATTTCTAAGCAATTTAATTTCCTAGAATTTATTTTCTTTCCACTCATTTTCCACATTTGCAATCAAACGGATCCTTATAGTATTTCATGTCAAAATTTTGACACCTATTTTTTATCTCATTTTCATTCTCATTTTTCTACGGTACTCATTTATAACCACACATTTTTTACATCAATCACTATTCAAAAACTCATTTTTCAAAAGAATGGGTGTCAAACACCCACTATATAAACATCAAGAAAATAAGAATTTACCACTTTTGCATTATGTATTCTTACCTCATTTGAGATCCAAAATTCAAAAATTGTGACTTGAATTGATTGTATAAAAATGAACAGTGTATGAAAAATATAATATGAACTCGTGCAATTCTTGTGACAAAACATTCTCACCTCAAAAACATATATTTATAATTTTGACAATTAACTTCCAATTAAGTCGAAAGGCATTCAGGCTTAAATAATTAAAATCAAAACGTTTTTGAGATAAAGTGAGAATTTATGATCTTAATAAATTTAATTATTACCAATATCATTAATCATTTTAAATTCTAATATCATTTTTTTTTTAATTTTCAAGGTTACCGTCATTCTCTTCATTATTTTTATAAATAAAATATTAGAATAACATACTTTCTTTCCTACTAAAATAACTCGGATACAACTAGTTCAAAAATATTTTTTCTTGATTCCAAATTATTTTATTTAATATGAGCTACAAAATGAGTATAATATTTGATATATTTCATCAGCATTATAATACTTAAATATTCGAACCAAATCAAATTTACGATAAATTCTAAAAAAAAAAAAATCATTTTTG
This sequence comes from Fraxinus americana, assembly GCA_035079005.1. Classification (NCBI taxonomy): domain Eukaryota; kingdom Viridiplantae; phylum Streptophyta; class Magnoliopsida; order Lamiales; family Oleaceae; genus Fraxinus; species Fraxinus americana. The sequence continues at coordinate 19,743,130 of CM068707.1, read as the reverse complement.
TAAATAAATGAGTTAAACTTATCACTTTAATTTTTGGACTTTATTGTGATGATAAGGCCATACATAAATTATTTCACTTACTAAAAGGGTTATTGGCGCAAAACGTCCCTACCTATGGCGGGTTGTGTGGAAAATGACCCTACGTTTAATTTTTTGGTGCAGAACGTCCCTACCTTTGCATTTTCTTGCACAAAACGTCCTTTTCACCCATTTTTAATATAAAATGACCATTATACCCTCATATATAAATAAGAAAAGAAAAGAAAAATAAAAAATAAATTACAATCTGCTTATCAACTTTTTAAAAAATACAAATTAGTCCAAAACTTATTAAAAATAACAAAAACACTCTCTCCCTCGTCTCCTCCACCTCCCGCCACCACCTCCACCCTCAAAGCCGATAGCAGGCCACTTTCAACACAACCTCCAGCTACCAAAACACCACCCAAAACCGATACCATATCCAGTTAAAATTATCGAACCCTAATTTTTCGAAAAAACCTCTCATGGCAGCAATAAATCGAACTTGGTTTTGATCAAATTGGTGAAGACCCAAAACTGGAATAGGCTGTCCACGTGATGAAGAGTCTAGTCCAGCTGGTCCCCCTCCATGAGTGCACCGGGCAGAGCTTTAAATCGAGTTCACAACTGTCGGATTCGCAAGCTGGGAGACTGGATCGTTTGCAACATGAGATTCAGCTTGTTGGAGGACTGAAATGGATGAAATATTACCATGTGTAGGCTCGTCTGGATGAGGGGAAGTAGCCAGCAGGGGTTCTCGATCATGAATGCTACCACCGGCGCCAAATTTCGCTTTGAGCAATTAGTTTGCTGTGGTGTTTTTTGTGGTGGATTGGTGGCACACGAAGGTGCATCTAGTGAAGAGTAGGTGGTCAGGGGTGGATTCCGGCATTGGAGTTGGCCGGATTGCAGATTTCCGGCGTTTTTCAACTTCCCAGGCAGATTTATATTTTTTTCGATTTCTTGAGATTTTGTGGCTGAAATTTCTTGATGATTGTTGGTAAATGATGCTAATGTTAAAGGCTTTCCAATGATACCAAGATCAGGTGGTTTGGTAGGTCGAAATTTTTCGGAATTTTGGTCCATTTTTTGCAAATCTAGAGAGAGGGGAGAGCATATATCCGTTCTTTCATGAAAGAGAGGGTTTGTTTTTGTTATTTTTAATAAGTTTTGAACTAATTTGTATTTTTTAAAAAGTTGATAGGCAGATTGTAATTTATTTTTTATTTTTCTTTTCTTTTCTTATTTATATATATGAGGGTATAATGGTCATTTTATGTTAAAAATGGGTGAAAAGGACGTTTTGCGCAAGAAAATGCAAAGGTAGGGACGTTCTGCACCAAAAAATTAAACGTAGGGACGTTTTCCACACAACCCGCCATAGGTAGGGACGTTTTGCGCCAATAACCCCTTACTAAATGATCAACATTAAATTGAGGCCCTTGTGAAAATTGAAAATAGTAAGAAAATTCGGGGCGTTACATCTACTAAAGTTTTAGAGAAATTTGATAAACCCAATTTTCTATGGAACTTGGAAATCATTTTTCATTTTCCATATTTTACATTGTTTGATAGGCAAAATTTTCCTTAGAATTGGTCCCCCCCAACCCCGCGTGATCCCCTTTTTTTGGTTTTCAGTGAATTGGTTTTCCCACCACTTTGGTGGGAAAATGGTTTTCCACTTTTTTTTTTTTTATTAATGGAAACAAATTATATCCCTTTAATGGACAATTTTTATGTAAGATAAAGTCAAACAAACACTAAAAAATCCAAAATTTTAATATTTTTCAAGTGAAAAATTATACTAATCAAATACAATTAATTAACAATTTTCAAGAAAACAATTCTAGGCAATTTAATTCCCAAAAATTCATTTTCTTTCCATTCAAATTTCACTCTTGCAATCAAACCGACCCTAAATGTAAAAAGTGCTTTTCATAGAGTTCTTAACCGGTTAGTCTTAATTCAACGTAATAATAGAGTTGTGGATAGCAAGATAGAGCGTATACAGGGGCTACGGTGGGCTCAATGTCAATTATTATCAGCACAAGTGATGTGCTGTTCATATTAATGTTTGGCATGCATCCTTGTTCATATTAACTTAGTATTTTAAGTTACATTTATTTGTTTTAAGCGATTTAAAATTTGTTGAAAATGTTGAAGTGAGACCATGATAAATATATGATCAATAAATTTTAAATATCAAAATAATTTTACATTAATTGTGAAGTGTAAAGTCGTGATTGTTTATGTTTCTTTTCAATCTCAATCTCATTCCAATGTCTTTTTTTCAAATTTTATTTTTCTACAATTTTTCGTTTGATTCGATATTTCACGATATGAATATCCATTTGAATCGATTTCAAAATTTTAAAAAAAATTTAAAGTGTGATAATAATAAATATATTGTCGATTAAGTTAAAATATAAAAATGGCTTTATGGCATGGCTCGGCTCGGCAAAGCTTTTTTTTTTTTTTTTTACGTTTGATTAGTTTTTTTTTCAATTTCTTTGGGTTTATTAGTTATTTATTTTTAGTTTTTTTTTCGGGTCTTTTGTTTAAAAATTGATTAGGGGTTTATGAAGTATAATTGACAATGACTGTTCTATCGAGGATTCGTAAGAAGATATTTTTCGATAACTAGATGCTGTGGTGGAAGGTGAGCCTCGATTTCTTCGATAACTGTAAGTGTGATTTTTTTTCATCTCTACATTTTATATTGTCTCGAAACATTTAGCAACTTATAAGAAAATTTTATGTAACTAATATTTGACATAATTATTTTTTTTATATATATATGCTATTGCGTAGTCAAATATATCATGGGCACGTGCTTCTCACTAGTATGTTTAAAAAGTTTCAGTTTGACCGTTTATTGAGATTAGACCAATATTCATATTTTAACTTTAAATAACTCTACTTTTTTGTATCTAGATAAATCGTGGTTTGTAGTCAAACCAAATTGCAAAAAAATGGTTTCATTTGGCTTGAAAAGTAAATTACTTTTGTGTGGTTTGTAATTTTTTCAAATCATTTTAAACGATTCGGTTTGAAAATTGGTCAAAAACCATCCATATGTACAATATTTACCCATAATCACATATAAGTTGAAGGCTTAATAAATATTAATTTCTTAAGCTTTTAATCGTGATTATTTCAACATGGTATGACAACCTACGAAGGTATTAAGTTCAAGTCTCATAATATTTAATAAATTATTTCCTTTTTAAGTACTTGAAAGCCAGTGAGGAAGTTTACGGAGAGCCCGTTTGATTGCAAGAAAGAAATTGGGTGGAAGGAAAATGATTTCAAGTAATTGAATTGCCTAGAACATATTTTACTAGGAATTGTCAATTAATTGTGTTTGATTTGTATAAATTTCCACCTAAAAAATATTGAAATTTTGAATTTTTTTGTATTCGTTTGACTTTGTTTTCTAAGGAAATTGTCCATTGAAGTGATAAAATTTGTTACAATTGTGGATATAATTTGTATCCATTGCCAAAAATAAAAATAAAAGGTTGCCTAGAAAAACTTTTCCTACCAAACTCATGGGAAAAATTTTTCCTCAAAAATTAAGAAAATATAGAAAATTAAGAAAATGTGGAAAACCAATTCCACAAAAAATTTAGTCAATTAAACATGTAAAAAGATGGAAATAAAATTTAATTTCCATCTTCTATGAAGAAGAAAACCAAATCAAACAGGGTCTAAGACTTTGTAAACATGAAAGTCAGAAAAAAGCCAGAATTAATCCTCTTGGTGGATCTAGCTACTAACTAGGTGAGTTTTAGCTTATAAATAGATAAAATAATTAACATTTTTGATGGGTCTAGCCCCTAATTAGTTGTATTTAACTTTAAAATAAATAATTTTTTTTTTAATGATAAAATTCTCCTTAAAAAATATTTCCAGACCCTTTGTTAAAAAATCCTAAATACGTCCTTGGCAGAGAGATTAGAATTTCACTACCATATCAATTATTATAAAAATTGTATACATGTCGGAATTGGATAACATGAAACTCGAATACATACACGAGGATGTTATATGAATGGAGTTAAAGATATTAGTCTGTTATCTATCTAACAATTTAAAATTTTAAATTAATTAGTTAAATTGATTTTTTGTCTATTTTTTCTCTTCAATATCTAATAATGGTACAATCATATATATATATATATATAAAGTTCATCGTAGTCTTATTTTAACCAAAGATCTCCAATTCTTCAAATTAAAATCTATTTTACTATGAAAATAGTCAAATTAACAAAAAATTATAAAATATATTATTAATATATGAGACATAAAAGAAGTAATTTATTTGTGGTCATCAATAAACCATCAGGCAGCTCATGTTCCATCCGTGGATTGAACGCTTTGAACCACTCTGCTAATCTTGTCAGGGAACCTACTTGATTAATTCCATTTATACTGTCCTGATAATATTTTAATTAGGCTCTGTTTGATTCGCGTAATTTTTCATGGAAGTAGGAAAATATTTTCCTACTTCCACTTTTTGACTGTTTGATATGCGAAATTTTCCATGGAAAATGTTTTCCTCCCTTTTTCTAGGTACAACCCTTTGATGCACAAATGGTGGAAATTTTTTTTTCACCTATTAGGTGAAAAAATATTTTCCAACTTTTTTTTTTTTTGTTTTTGCAATGGGAACAAATTCTAGATACAATGGTAAAAAAAATTTTCACTTTTATTGACAACTTCCATGCAAAACAAAGTCAAACGAAGAATATTCGGTATGGTAAATTTTTTTTTTCAAATTTTTTTTTTTACAATTGGAACACATTTTAGATCCAATGGTAGAAAAAATTATCACTTTAATAGACAAATTCCATAAAAAACAAAGCCAAATGGACACCAAACTTTCAACATTTTCCATGGAAAATTATACAAATCAAACACAATTAATTACAATTCTCAGTAAAACATTTTCTAAGAAAATCAATTCCCTGTAAAACATTTTCTTTCCACCCATTTTCCACCCTTGCAATCAAACGGACCCTTAGGGAAAACGGGGTAGAGAAAAAAAAAAAACAGCTAGTGGAATTTTTTTACTAATGCCTATTTTTATAATTTATATATGCTTACTTTTTCTTGTTGTAGCTTCAGGCAAAAGATATATCAAATAGGGTTAATTTCACAAATGGTCACTGAAGTTACCTGAAATAAAGCCACGAAGTCGGCAACCGAAACATGGGCAGATTTTCACAATTTTCGGTTGCCGACTTCGTGGCTTTATTTCGGTCGAATCACTTGGATTTTTGGGAAGATTTTTGGTGGTAATTGAAGAGGATATCGTGGGCTTTCCAACGGTATCCGAAATCGACGATTTTGGTGGTCGGAAGTTGCCGAAAAATTGCCTCAAACTTGGCCAAAAAATCTGAAAATTCAGTGACCATTTTGAAAGAAATTTCAAACTTCAGTGACTGTTTCTGAAATTTTGAAACTTCAGTGACCGTTTTAAAATTTTCAGGTAACTTTAGTGACCATTTGTGAAATTAACCCATATCAAATATGTGGTATAGCAAAAATAAATGTTGGGTTCTGTGCTGATCACATGCCAATGGAATTTATCCCCTCTTTGACGTAGGGGACTGACTTTTGAATTAGTGATTTTTTGTAAAATGTGTGTTTAAAAAGTAGAAAAAAAATTTAAATTTACGTACAAAATATTTTAATTGTGAGTGTGTAGCTCAAAATGAGTTTTTTCAATAAGGGTTCGTTTGATTGTAAAGGTGAAAAATGGATGGAAAGAAAATGAATTCCAGGGAAAGTAATTGCCTAGAATTTCAGGGAAAGTAATTGCCTAAAAATTATTTTGCAGGGAATTGTTAATTGAATGTGTTTAATTGGTATAATTTTTCACCCGAAAATTTTTTAAATTTTGTGTTCGTTTGACTTTATTTTTTATGGAAATTGTCTACTAAAGTAATTTTTTTTCCACAATTGGTTATAAAATTTGTTTTCATTGCTAAAAAGTAAAAAAAAAAAAAAAAAAAAAAAAAAATTTTTCTCTAAAAAAGTATTTTTTTTTTTTTATAAAAGTTTAGTATTCGTTTGACTTTTTTTACATGTAAATTGTCCATTAAAGTAAAAAATAAATTTACAGTTGATTATAAAATTTGTTTCCATTGCAAAAAAAAAAAAAAAAAAAAAAACTTGGAATCAGATTTTCCCACCAAAAAGGTGGGAAATCGAATTCCTTAAAAATGAGGAAATAATGCATGTGTAGCCACAAAATGGAAAAGGAATTCCATGGAAAAAAGGTATCAAACATACAAATGTTGGAAAATGAAATTTTTCCATGGAATTTGAAGCCTATCAAACGCATCCTAAGTGAAAAAATAAATAAATTCCCAAGAATGATAGACAAACAACACCTTAAGAGATTCTAGTAACACATCCCATCCCAAATGTAGTACATTTAGAACATAAACACACTCCATCATATGTGTCCATCATCGTCACATCAATTAGAACAAAGCTTAGTGTACAGAAAAAAAAAAAACTTACAGAAAATCTATAGAACACACACAATAGGTGGGGTCCATTTTATTTAAACAATATTTAAATCACATAGGGCCCACCCCCATGTGAGTATGTGTAATTATTCTGTACAAACATAATTTCCCCATCAATTATATACAAGCCTTCCATCTTGATTAAATTCATATACAGAAGCTTTTACATCATCAAAGCTTGCCAAAGGAAAAAATGAATGTTGGAAAGTCAATGGCCCCAACGTCAAATGGGAGTGCATAATAATCACTCGGCATCAGAGAATTGGGTTCTCATCATCAATGAATGTGAAGTGTGAATCAATGTTGCTTTCTTTAGGTCTAAATGATGAGTGTGTTTGGTAGGGATTTTTAAAAGAAGAATTGATTTTTGAATAGTGATATGATGGGAAATGTGTGGTTGAAAAAGAAGAAAAAAGTATTGATGTGATGAAAAATATTATTTTATTGAAGAATGTGTGGTTGAAAATGAGAATTGATTTACTGTAGAAAATGAGAATCTGTACCAAACATGCTCGATGTTTCCTTTCATTAGAGAAATTATAGTAGATAGACAAGTTTCGGAACAATTTTACATAATTTTAATCCTTAAGTGATTTATATTTATTTTATTAAAAAAAAAATTTGAATTGCTCGTGAAATGACATTTGGATCAATAGGTACCTTCTATTTTAATCTTTAATCTTTTACATTAGATACTATTTTTGTTTGAATAAGCAAGTCTATTTACTGTCAATGGAATTTCCCAGGGACATGAAGAGTGTGTTTGGTAGAGATTTTTGGGGGAAGAATTGATTTTTGAATAGTGATATGATGAGAAATGTGTTGTTGAAAAAGAAAAAAAGAGTATTGATGTGATGGAAAATATTATTTTATTGAAAAATGTGTGGTTGAAAATGAGAATTAATTTACTATAGAAAAATGAGAATCTGTACCAAACAGACTCAAAGTATAATAAATAATAAAATTTTGACCTATATCATGGCTATGATTACCCAATCATAGAGTAATTGGAAAGAAAAGGAATCCGATGAAGCTCGAGTATACCCTAGAATGTGCGTCTAGGTGTTAATAGCTTTATATTATTGGTTCGTATACTTTTTTAACACATGTAAGGTTTTGGATGCTTATACTAGTTTCAGTGTGTAGTAGCAATCTAAGCCCCCGTTTGACACCCATTATTTTGAAGAATGAGTTTTTGAATAGTGATTGATGTAAAGAATGTGTGGTTAAAAAGTAAGAAGAATTTTTGGGTTTATGTGTAATATTATTTTATTTGAAGAATGTGTGGTTAGAAATGAGTATTGTAGAAAAATGAGAATGAGAATGAGATAAAAAATGGATGTCAAACAAGGGCTAAATTGCATGACATTGAAGCGATTCAATCTCCTATTGATAGTTGCTTTTTTTTTTTTTTTTTTTTTTTTTATATTTTGAATAAATTGGTTGACTTTCTACTTTAACGATACCCTAAAACATGACAAGTCAAATACAATGACTAGGTTGTCGTCTTCCTTGTTGAAAGAAAGAAAGCTTCCAGACTATCTTATTTGACAAGATAGCGAGTTTTGCTCACCTTATGAAACTAGCCAAATACTCGATATTTGCTCGGGGTTCAGTATATGTACCCATGTTGTATTGATTAGAAATTAAGGGGTGTGTTTGAGCCACATTATTTTGGAAGAATATATTTTAGAATAATAGATTGATGGAGAATATGTGGTTGAAAAAGATGGAAAAGCTATTGATGTAAAGGAAAATATTATTTTATTGAAAAAGAGTAGAAGAATGAGAATAAAAGGCTACATTATGGCAGTGAGTGACAACTAATCTATGGGTCATAGGTGGAAAAGCACATGGGTGGATAATAAGACCAAACTACTTTTTGCCAATATAAAAGCTACTTTTTGCCAATATAAAAGCTTTTCCTCATTTGTGCACACTTGGGGTTTAGAATATGATGGATATTCCAAATAAAAAATATTCGAAGAGATTAATTAAATCATTATTATTAGTATATGGATGAACATGTTAATACTTTGAGGGGAGTCGTGATGATTGTGAATGAACCATGATGATGTATTGCTTCGTAAGATGAAATTGTTAACCTTTTTGAACTATAATATATATGAGAAATGATTATGCCTATGTTTGGTAATGATTAAAATGAGATTTTTAGTAAATATTGATAAAAGTTAATAGAATATGTGGTTGAAAAAATTTTGAATATTATGAAATGTATGGTTAAAATTAATTATTGACTTTGACTTAGATTTTAATCAAATTTTTTGCGGTACCAAACATGGGCTATTTAAATTTTTGTTCTTGTTCAGTTGATTTCAGGTCCGGACTAGGTTATCATAGGACTTATTGGCCAGTTTTTTAATCGTATTAAATTCATTAATATTGTATTTATTGTTTGATCATATAATTATTTTCCTCATAACTAACCATGTTCTTACAGTGGAATGCACCTTGGACGATCGACGTACCTATTAATTTAATTACGATGGGTTTATAAAATTATCAAGCTCGAATTTAATTATATGATATATAATATATTTATTTTATATGTACCCAATTTTTTTACGAAATCGTTTACCTACTACTCACAATTGGGGTGGGACCACATTGTTGCAAACTGGGTTACACATTCACTCGACTTACGTTTGCATCCTCAAGTAAGGTATCCAAAATTTTGATTCTGTTTTGCATTTACTTGTAGTCAAATTATGACTCATGATAATGGGCTGACTGAAATAATTCAAACACGTATAAATAATTTAATGTTGGATTATATTACTTGTACATAAAAATGGTACATAAGGGATTACATAAAATGATGTGGATAGAAAATATTTGATGAAAAAGTTGACTATTTTTAAACTGAGTGTTATGTGACATTATGTAATTCATCATATAAACCTTTATATACATGTAATAATGTTTACTACCATCACTTTTTATGAAATCCTGGCAAATCATGTTCTTCACTTTTCTTTTTGCCTCCACGTTAATTAATGTAGAGTTCAGTTTTAATTTTTAATCCTTACGGGTTTCATTTCCAGTTTGAAATTTAAGAACAATAATAATAAATAAATTGAACTTAGTAGAACATGGTCTGGCCTAAAGTGATGTTTCAGAACATTGTTGAAATTTCTAAATAACTGGTAATGAATTAGGAATTTTTTTGGTACATTGACTTCGGAGGCAATTAAGGACATCTCCACTTGTCATTCTAAAATCTAACTTCTACGGATTTTAGGCAAGTAAACTTTCAATCGTCTTCATACATATATTACTTCGTTAAATGTATCTATGTGTTATCTAGATTGGTATTATGTGAGAATTAATATGCAATCATTATATTTTGTCATAAATGCATTTAATGATCGTTTATGCATATCAATTCATTCATAAGGCGTGCATGAAATTTCATGAAATAAGGAGTTTAAAATGTTAATGTGAGAATGAATGTTTTTTTAAAAAAATGTATCCCAAATGATTTTATTACAAGATTTATGTCTATACCAAGAAGGTGTGAGTGAGAAATGGTGAGTGGGAGATCGGCGCACCCGACCAATGTTCAATGATAAATATTCAATGTTAATGTTAATCGCTTTGCGGTACTATCGGTAAATTTGATAGGATTCAAAATAACATCGCCCACTGCATTCTAAGCCCTTGTTTGCCCCCCATTATATCACATTCCATTACATTAATTTTTTTTCTCTCTTCATTTCAATCATCCATTCATCAAATAAAATAATAATACACACAAATCAAAAACTTTTCAACCACACATCTCTCATCAATCACTATTCTAAAAATTATCTACCCCTCAAAATTTAAATCAATGGGAGGCAAACAGGGGCTAATTGGCTAGGCGATACACCAAGTGAGATCACAATGTCAATGTCAAAGTTTTTGAAGAATTAAAGAAGAGGGGGATACATGTCGAGAAATATTTTTTTGATTTTATTTTAAAGTAAATCATATGAATATCATAAATATGCATCACATGCATGAGATTTGCTTACTAAACGTCAACTCATTCCACATTATCCCTCAACATTTTTCAGATTATGAGAGCTAGATAATGTGGCGCAACTATTTGAAGCGAGATGGGCTTAGTGCTTTTCCAGACTAAATAGTCTAGTTATATTCTAAATTAATAATTTGAACTTTTGATAACTATTATTGTTATTATTAAATCATTTCGGACCATGTAATTTTACCTCGTAAAATTGTTTGTAATATTATTATTTCCAAAGTTACGTTGTCAATAAAGTTCATTGGTGTAAATTAATTTTATATATATTTTGCATTAATGTTTTGAAAAGGAAATTAATGCTTGCACTTATACGTTTAAGGTTTCTAGAATTGTGATTGTTATAGAAGTTAAAGGACGCCAAGATGAGGGACTGGCATCTCAGAGAGGAGCTGGAACGAGCAAACTCCAAGGTGGCTGAGGAGGTGAAGAAAGCTAAAGTAGAAAAACAAAGGGCCGATGCTCTGGCAGTTATGATGACATCAGTTGTGGATGGGTAGAAAGCTTCTTTGAGGGTCATGCTTACAACCAAGAGGTGTACGGGGTGGCCATCCATGAACTGATTGGTTTTGTAGATAAGTAAATAGCGGACTCAGATATCACCTTCCTTCGTAAAGCTTTATCTCATAAGGAGGCAATTCTGGCTAACACGATTGGGCAGGCCACTTGGGACCCCAGAGGATGACGAAGTTGCTTTAGAGCAGGGCTACTCTTTTGGTCAAGTTGATAGCTAGAGTGGTGGTGATGATCCTTCTCTTGTCTAGAGTTCCACCTTTGGTATTTTTGGGAAGAAAAATTTTTTTTTATCATGTTTTGGGGATTTTGTATAATTTTGCTACTTTGATCTCGTAGGACGACCTTTTTTTTTTTTTTTTTTTTTTGTGTATAGAAAGCAATTTGGTTAAGTATGCAAACTGAACATGACTGAAGTTAACATGGTCATGTTATTATTTTTCACTTAGGAATTTCGATTGAATATTTTAACCGAAGCAAACTTAGCTGGAATGGAGCGGGAGGGCTCGCCCCAAGTTTTCTCAAAATTTTGCTTTAGTGTTGTGACACTTAGCCTAGGCAGCCGAAGAGTAGCCTTTGAAATTTTGTGTTGAAAATTGGGCTAAGTGTTGCAGCTGAGACAAGCTTTAGCTGAACTGAAGAGATCGTCCAGAATTTTCATGAAATTTTGTCTGAGTGTTGTAGTACTTAAAACCTTAGCTCATGCTATTCGAGGAGAACGCTTTGAAATCTCATGTTGAAAATTGGGCTAAGTGTTGCAGTTGAGACAAGCTTTTGCTAAGCTAAAGAGCTCGTCCAGAACTTTTACGAAATTTTGTCTAAGTGTTGTAGCACTCAAAATCTTAGCTCAAGCTGTTGAGAAGCAGGCTTTAGAATTTTGTGTTCGAAATTATGCTAAGTATTGTAGTTGAAGCAAGCTTTAGCTTAGCTGAAGAGCTCGTTCAAAATTTCCACGAAATTTTGTCTAAGTGTTGTACAAGACTGAGGTGATTGTGATAAAAGATCATTTTATTCAAGCTTGTTGCACAAGGTGGTGCAATTCATCATCTACTGATAATATTTTTTGAGGTGTTTTGCATTCCATTGGTGTAAGAGAGAGTATCCATGCATGTCTTCAAGTTCCTATGATCCTTTGGATAGGATTTTAGTAATTTTATATGGTCCCTCCCAGTTGGGTCCCAAGGATTCTGTGTTGAGCTCCTGTGTTACGATGAAGACTTTTCCTAGTACCAATTAACTATAAAGAATACCATCTATTTTTTCAGATCAACACAAGGCTCAAAACATACTTTTAACTTGACCAATTCTAGTCTACAATGAGCTGAAGCAAAATTTGAAAACAGGCTGGTCCGTTCGAACCGAACCATCCACTTTTAACACTCCTGTATATCACATCCGTTGTATAGAAAATAAATACATAACTTGATTGAAGATGAAAAGCCAATAATTTTCTCAATTAATTTATAGCTATGGTAGACAAATAGATGTCCATTATTCATGAATAAATAAATATTAGACCCAGTGACTTAATTTTCTTTTTGACTAGCCATACACATTTTGTCTTACAATCTTTCACTTGTATCCAAACACAAAAATTAAAACGACAAAACTTGACAAAGGGCGATTGACGATACAATAGTTATTTCTTGTAACATACCTAGTAAATGATTAATTATTAGAAAATTATATTTGTAGTTTGACTTTAGTTAAGATTTTACTTATGTCTATTACGTAAATCATCAACATAAATGAGATGTAATTATAATTAATATTATAAAAAAACCAAAATGTATGTGATTTTTTTTATTATAAGTACTATGTTAATTGTTACGTAACAAACCCAAGCCCAATCATGATACATGTACATCAATCTTTACAGCTTTATTGACATTCTTCCACATGACATGATATTGTCCTTCGATTTTCCCAACGAGTTTTGCTATGTGTACATAGTAATGTACCCGGAGGGTGTCCATACCCCCCTATTGGGGGGCCCAGCCAGATTAATCCAACCTAAGCCACTGACCATTGATAAGTGCGTTTTGCGCACTTATTTAGAACACAAAATATGGAAAATTATCGATGTATATGCTGAAATATGGTTTAATTCGATATAAATTGTGTTTGTACGATTACATTAATGGATGAAATGAAGAGTATGCAAAAGCGAGCGAAAAAGGACCAAAATGGAAGAAAGTGAAACTTCGGGGACAAAAATGCAACTATTCAGAAGATTACCCGAATGACGAATCAAGCATGGAATTGAGTTAAGTAACACATTGTGATGTCATTGAATGTTAGAAGAAGAAGGAGAAGGAAGCAAGGACAAAAAGTAAATGAAATAAAATTTGGGGACCAAATTGAACCAAATGAAAAATACTTTTTACCATGCAATCACATGGTAGAAATTTCACGCAGTCGCCCAAGCACCAACAGGAGATGAACAGTGCTAAATTTTTATAAACATGCTATCGCATGGAATATAACCATGCAGTCGCATGGTTCAATTACAGCGCGAACTTTCTGGTTTCCTTATTCGAACCAATCTCTCATGGAAATATATTTTGACGCCCTATATAACCCTAATCTCGTCCAATATAAGGGTTTATGCATTCTTAGAGAGAAAAACAACATTAAAGAGCTCGGAAGAGGGCTAGAGCAAGAGATTTCATTCAAAATTCAAAATTTCAAGCCTAATTTATAGTTTTTGGGTGATGTCTTCTCTTTATTATTTTTATTATTCTTTTATTTTATCCATGTTATGCTAGAATTTTTATATACTAGGTGAACGATGAACCTCCCAATGTGATCTTTTAATTCTCTATTTTGCAATTTGATATTCAAACACGATTGATGGATGTTGAATGATTTATATACACTTTCTTGCCTCCATAGTTAAATACATGTGATTATGTGAGTTTGAGTGATCTATTTTATGCATTCAAAATAAGGGAAATAGATTTTATAAGGTATAAATCGTCGTAGAGTTCGATAGGGGATAGAAATATACCGCTATACTTTACGTGAATCTCTAAATGTTTACAAAATATCATGCATTTTTATATATTGCATTTGTCATAGAAATATAGTCAAATGGTATGCGAGAATATGTTTAATTCTACTCAAAATAGATTATTGGATAAGTTAGAAACATTGATTCTTCAACCAATTCATCGTGTTATCAAATTGTGAAATAGAAGTTAAAAGTGAGTTTGCTTAGTGATTTGGGATTCTAGTGCGCCGTTCATTCATTAATTTCATCAAACTTTTGCATTCAACATAATTTTGCATTCATTTAGTCACATTGGCTTAAATTGCAATTTAGTCATATTTTACTCGTAGTTTAATCATAAAATCCAAATAATCAACCATCTTGAGTTTAATATATTCTGTTAACGTCTTGATAATATAAATCAAATCAATCCTCGTGGGACGATACTCGAAATTTTACAATTTTCACTTTATTACTTGTTAACGAATCATGCACTTGCAGTGATTTACAAAGCGAACATATTTTCGTGAACAAGTTTTTGGTGCCGTTGTCGGGAATTGAGTGTTAATTTGATTTTTGTTATTTAAACACTAATTCGAACTTGTTTTTCTTTATTTTAGTTTACATTCTATTTTCTATTAAGTTTATTCACTTTGGTTGGGCTAAGTGCTACTATTTTTTGCTTCTTCAGGTCTTGCATGCGAAGATGAGTTGGCGGTGAATTATTTCCAACCGATTTGGAGATTGAACGAACCTTTCATAGCAGACGAGGGAGGCAAGAGCAGCACGGTAGAAAGATCAAGAACAACTACAAATTGCTGATCAACTTTTGAAACCGAGAGTAAACCTTGCAGCTCCAGCCAATGCGAAGGCACAATATGATGGGAATTTTCTTCTTGGGGATTTTTTGTCACCATTCGTCGCTCAAAGTCAATCTAGCACTGTCTACTCGGCATTTGAACAGCCAAACTTTCAATTGAAGATGAATGTCATTCAAAATATTCAAAAACGTACATCAATTCTACGAGATGGCCAGCGAGAATCCACATACGCATGTATCCCGCTTCTTGGATATGTGTCAACATTTTAGGTACCAAAAGATATCAGAAGATGCGATCAGGCTGAGGTTCTTTTCACACATTCTGCGGGATAAGGCACTTAAATGGCTAGATTCACTACCTTTGGCAAGTATCACTACTTGAAACGATCTGGCTCATAAATTTTGCACGAAGTTCTTCTCACTAGCTAAGGTTGCGAGATTGAGGCACAAAATATCAATATTCAGCCAGAATGAATCTGAATCATTTGATAAAGCATGGAACAGATTTAAGAACATGCCGAGGAAATGTCCTCAACATGGGTTCGACAAACCATCACAAATCAGATTTTTCTACACAGGACTGCTTCCAACTTTCAGGAGCATGGTTGACTCATCATCAAATGGCTCATTAACCACCAGAACGATCGATGGAGCTTGGGAGTTATTTGAAAGAATGACGAGCACTTCAGCCATGTGGTCTTCAGATCGAGGAAGTCCAAAAAAATCAGCCAGAGTCTACGTAGTAGATACCTACTCGGTCTTATCTGCAAAGATTGACTCCCTATTTCACAAGGTGGAGAGCATAACACAGACGGTAAACCCAGCATAAGTTAAGAAGTCAAATTGTGAAGAGTGTGGAGTAGAACATGACACAGCCGAATGTCCCATCCTTACACAAGGAAGTGAACATGTGGATTATGTCCAATGGGGTCAACGTCAGCCAAACAACCCTCATTCTGACACATATAATCAGGGATGGAGAAATCATTCAAATTTCTCTTGGGGTGAAAATCAGAATCAAAATCACAACCGAGCTCAATGGCAATTTCAGCAAGAGAAGAAATCTCAGTTGGAAGACATGTTTGTAAAACTCATGGAGAAGACCGATAAATATATGAAAACCACAAATCAATTCATGAGGAAGACTGAAACGAACTTTCAAAATCAGGGCGCGGCTATTAAGAATCTAGAGACTCAAATGAGACAGTTAGTTCTCTCTATGACAGGAAGAGTACCTGGTGCATTATTGAGCAACACAGAAGTAAATCCTAGGGAGCATGTTCAAGCCATTACTACATGAAGTGGAATTCAGCTACCTGAGATACATGTCAAGAGATCGGGTTCAAATAAAGTACAAATGGAGTCTTTTGAAGAAGAGAATGAGAAGCAGGTTAACAACACCAAGAAGATATCGGTAAGAGAAAGTCCAGAAAAATCACAATAAGTACCGATAATTCGGTGAACCCTTATGAGCCATCCATTCCATTCCCACAATGATTGAGGAAGCACAAGATGGAGCAGAAATACAAGAAATTCCTCGAAATCTTCACGAAACTCCACATAAATATCTCATTTGCGAAAGCACTATTCAAAATGCCTAGCTACGTCAAATTCCTAAAAGACATTATATCCAATAAACGAAAGCTAGAGGACCATGAGACAGTGATGCTAACAGAGGAGTGCAGTGCCATAATTCAGAAAAAGCTCCCACCAAAACTGAAAGACCCACAGAGTTTTACTATACCTTGCACTATTGGTGAATGCTACTTTGATAATGCTATTTGTGATCTTTGTGCAAGTATTAATCTAATGCCTCTATCTGTTTTCAGGAAACTCGGACTAGGCGAAGCCAAAGCAATCACGGTGACATAGCAATTAGCTGATCGATCATTGGCACATCCGAGAGGGATAATTGAAGATATGCTAATAAAGGTGGACAAATTCATTTTCCTAGCCGATTTGCTCATTTTGGATATGGAGGAAGATAAGAATATTCCACTTATCTTGGACAGATCATTCCTAGCTACCAGTAGAGCTCTAACAGATGCTCTAAAGGGCAGTTAAATTTGAGATTTGGCGAGGAATAAATCACTTTCAACGTTTTCAATGCTATGGACTATCATGTCGAGCCAGATAGTTGCTATCAAATTGATATGGTAGATGAGGTGGTGTAGGATAAAATTGTGTTTCAAAACTTTTCAAACACTACTGATGACCATAATGTGTAGTTTCAACCCAAACAAAATCATGAGAAGCAAGAAGTCTACATTGTTGAGTTCAAGGCAGTTGATGAGGGAACAGAAAATGACACGGACAAAGATAAGGTTAAAATTTGGAGGAACGCTGTTGTAAGAAAGAAAATGCCATTGAAGAAGCTAATCAGGACCTCCAAGACTATATTTAACATACCTTAACAGACTAACATGGTATAGTCGAGTTATAGACTATAAACTAGCGTTGGATGGGAGGGAACCCATCGTTTCTACTATTTTATTTATTTTGCTTTATGCATTCAATTGGTAATTTCTTCTTCAAGTTTTTATATAATTTTTAATAAGATTACTTTTTCATCATCTCTACAGGTAATAAAAGAGCATATGCATGGTCCACACTTTTTTTTCCTCCACCATCTTTACATTCTCATCCCCATTGATCAAGGGAGCATTCTTCAGCTTTTGTTCTTTATCTTCTGTAAATTTGTTCTTAATTTTATGCGCTGCTAAGTTTGCATTTTATTATTCTTTAAACATTCAGGACAATGTTCTGTATACGTTTGGGGGTGGGAATATGTCAATATGTCATTCATCATGTTACTGCAGTTTTTATTTTTGTGTGATTGTGTGAAAAAATAAAATAGTTTTTCGTTTTGTTGAGTTATTCTTAGTTTTACGCATTTTTAGTAGTAGTTTGGAATTTTGTGTGCTTGCGTGGGTTTGACAACTCTGCCAACCATGATGATTTCTATTCGACTATATGTGGACCATGAATGATAAAATCGTGCATCATTAAATTGATCAAAACATGTTTATGTGAAACTTGATTTACTTTGCGCACGACACTCATGTTTGCATATTGGACTAATAAGTTGACTCATTACTTAGAAATAGGTAAACTTAGAAAATCTCAAAAAACTCTTCTTGTGCTAAACCATTACCAATTTTTAGAATAGTTTGGAGGTGATTGAACTGTTGCAAGGGAACACTAAGATAAGTAGGAGTTCAGTGCATGATATTATGTGTGGATTTTCTAAAATCAATGAGAGGGAAACGAAGTGAAAGTTTCAAGTTAGGGTTTAGTTTTAGAAACTGGGTATCTAAAAGAAAAATGGCATTGCACTAGTCATTGAATAAATGAAGGCATCTGTTCGAGCCTGTATAACTCGAGTGATTAAACCTGCAAGAGTTTAAAACCTGGTGCCCTATGGTCATCTGACTTGGGAGTCATCGGCCTAAAACTCGCTACTGGGGTTATATAGAAAGCAAATAAAAGATGTTATATAAAAGAAAAGAAAAAAATGGTATCTATCTGTTGATGAATTACATACGTACTCTTGTGTATGAAATGCATTGATTAGCCACAGACACTGATAAAACTATATATCTAATGAGAGGCAACTAGCTCAGTTTAATCTCAAGGGTTGAAGAAATAAAAAATAGGAGAATCTCTACTTATTAAAGTGTGAAATTGTGATAGTATGATTCATCTGCACTGAGAGAGGAAAATGAGTAGATATAAATGAGTTCAGTCTTAGAACACACCCTAGGATAATTGAGTGAAAAGAATAAGTTTGGGGGAATGTGTATCTTTTGAGCGATGAGAGCGAAAAATTTGACTACATGGGTCGAGTATGAGTCAGCCATTATCCTGATATGCTGGTATGAGTTTTCACACACACACACACACACGTACGTTGAGTTTTGCATATAACACGTGGAGACTGATGCGATTTTGCACGACAATAGTTTTTCATGTGGTCGCTTAGTAAACTCCAATCCCGAGAAACGACAGATTGTTAAGCTATGTTTTGTGTAGATTAAGCAACATCTTGTTTGAGGACAAACAATAGTTCAAATTTATGGGATTTGATAAGTGCGTTTTGCGCACTTATTTAGGCCACAAAACATGAAAAATTATTGATATATATATTGAAATATAGCTTAATTCGATATAAATTGTGTTTGTAGGATTACATTGATGGATGGAATGAAGAGTATGTAAAAGAGAGCGAAAAGGGACCAAAATGGAAGAAAATAAAACTTCGGGGACCAAAATTTAATTATTCAGAAGATGACTCGAATGACGAATCAAACATGGAATTGAGCTAAGTAACACATTGTGATGTCATGGAATGTTAGAAGAAGAAGGAAAATGAAGCAAGGCCAAAAATTAAATGAAATAAAATTTGGGGACCAAATTGAACCAAATGAAAAATACTTTCTACCATACAGTCACATGGTAGAAACTTCATGCAGTCGCCCAAGCACCAATAGGAGATGAACAATACCAAATTTTAATAACCATGTTGTTGCATGGGATATAACTATGCAGTCGCATGGTTTAATTATAGCGCGAATTTTCTGGTTTCCTTATTCGAACTAATCTCTTATGGAAGTATATTTTGACGCCCTATATAACCTTAATTTCGTCCAGAATAAGGGTTTATGCATTCTTAGAGAAAAAACAACATTGAAGAGGTCGGAAGAGGGCTAGAACAAGAGATTTCATTCAAAATTCAAGACTTCAAGCCTAATTTCTAGTTTTTAGGTGATGTCTTCTCTTTATTATTTTTATTGTTCTTTTATTTTATCCATGCTAGGCTAGAATTTTTATATGATAGGTGAACGATGAACCTCACAATGTGATCTTTTAATTCTCTATTTTGTAATTTGATATTCAAACACGATTGATGGATGTTGAATGATTTATTTATACTTTCTTACCTCCATAGTTAAATGCATGTGATTATGTGAGTTTGAGTGATCTATTTTATGCATTCAAAATAAGGAAAATAGATTTTAGAAGGTATAAATCGTCGTAGGGTTCAATAGGGGATAAAAATATACCGCTATACTTTACGTGAATCTCTAAGTGTTTACAAAATATCATGAATTCTTGTATATTGCATTTATCATAGAAATATAGTCAAATGGTATGCGAGAATATGTTTAATTATACTCGAAATAGATTATTGGATAAATTAGAAACATTGATTCTTTAATTAATTCATCATGTTATCAAATTGTGAAATAGAGGTTAAAAGTGAGTTTGCTTGGTGATTCGGGATTCT
This sequence comes from Fraxinus americana, assembly GCA_035079005.1. Lineage (NCBI taxonomy): Eukaryota > Viridiplantae > Streptophyta > Magnoliopsida > Lamiales > Oleaceae > Fraxinus > Fraxinus americana. The sequence continues at coordinate 19,722,907 of CM068707.1, read as the reverse complement.
AGTGCGCCGTTCATTCATTAATTTCATCAAACTTTTGCATTCAACATAATTTTGTATTCATTTAGTCACATTGGCTTAAATTGCATTTTAGTCATATTTTAATCATAAAATCCAAATAACCAACCATTTTGAGTTTAATAGATTCGGTTAAGGTCTTGATAATATAAATCAAATCAAATCAATCATCGTGGGACGATACTTGAAATTTTACAATTTTCACTTTATTACTTGTTAACGAACCGTGCACTTATGGTGATTTATATAGCGAACATATTTTCATGAACAAACAAAGAGAAAAAATTGCATCCTCGACCCATAATCTATTACATTAGTAACAAGTTAATCACTAGAATTAAAATATTGAGAAAATTGCACACTGTGTCACTTTTTGGGTTATTATTTACAAAAATAACACATTTTAATAATTTTGACAAAATTGTTACTTTGGAGTTTTGCCCCTCTAAAAAAAAAATTTAAGTAACTTGGATCTCCTTAATTAAAGCTGATTTGACTAGATTAAAAATAATGTAAAGAGTAGAAAAATATCACAAAAACCCCGCCCACTCCTCGCAATAAAAAATCTCATTTTTCTAACCCTACTCTTCCTCATGTTTGCAAAAGCAAGAAAATCAAAACCCAAATTTTCAAAGCTCCAGCCTCCATTTGCCGTTTCCCCATCAAACTCTCCCTTCTCGTCTAGCCAACTAGCAGCTGGAAGATTGCTCCTTCTCATTGCATAACCAAAATCGTTGCTCTAGCATCCATTTCTTCACAGTTCACAAAATCAATAGAAGTCAATATAGGCCAGTCCTACCATGGAGAAGTGAATTCGTAGAACTGGAGGCCATTTGGCTTATTGGTACCACCCACACAACTACCGGGCATGTAATATTTTATATAAAATTTCTTCGGAATCGTATTCAAAATGTGAGATGACGAACGATACTACAAAACAAAGGATGCTCTTGAAAACTTGCATCTGTTATGTGTGGACGGTTGGATTCTCAATTTTAAGAATACTAATACAAATAGTTGTTTCCTATGAACGGATATATACCAATTCAAGTCTTCATCTTCGCGTATTTCAGTTGGCAGTATATTCATATTCGGGACTTTGAATTTTAATAGGATTTCATTGCATGGATCATGAACTCGAAGCCTCTTCATCAATCGTAAGACAAGTCCTTCTAGGGTGATATTATTTGAAACTACGATTGAAGTAGTTTTGTTCTATCGCGCACTTCCATTCGTCATCTATATGGACAAACTATCCCCCCATGCGGCACGATGAATCTCAGATTATCACTCATACTTGAAAATTTGAGATAGAAATGATAAACATTCGACACAATTAATGTATTGGACTTAATAGCATGCAAGATCTAACTTCGTATCGAACAGTTGCAAATCGGTTTGACAGGCAGTTAAAATATTTTGTCCCAATAGTTAATAAATTCGAGTTCAACATTTGAACTGTCGATCTTCATAGTTAGCACCCGATCAGTTAACATTTTAGGCGTATGATGGAAATAAATTCTTCATGAAGCATTAAGTATGTCCATCAATACTCAACTACCAAATGACAAAATTATGACAAAAAAATTACCCAATGCTCTATAAAATAGGAAATATTTTAAAAAATTATGGAGGATATTATTATTCTTAATAAAAATAGTGTTAATGCTATTTAACAATTCCAAAATAGTAAGTTATAAGATAAAAATATGGGTTGTGCTATGGGTACATATCACAATATATAAGAGTGTCCATAATGGACACATGGAGACCCCCTATTGGGGAGGTGCCTGGGCCTGCAGACACCTTCCCAATAGGGGGCCTCCATGTGTCCATTATGGACACCATTATCAGGAAAATGCTATGTTACATTTTCCTAAAAATATTAAACAATTTTTTAATGATAACCTCTCAAAATGGAAGATGAATCTAGTATTACTTTCTTCTTGTTATTAGAATGAAGAAATGTAAAAGAACTTAGGCAGGACAAATTTCACTCATCTAAATAGGAAAAAATTATGAAATAATTTTTTTTTCTTAACAATACAATTATCCATTGTATATTAGATATATTCTTAGTTTTTTTTTTTTTTCCACAAGTCAAGTACCAAATTAGGAAACTAATTAACATTAAATGCATGTATTAATGAGCAATAAATGCATACAAAAAAGTATCTACAAGGGTATTTCAGACAACGCACACTAAAAAAAAAAGACATTTTTGAACACATTTTAAAAAGTGACTATTTTTGCAATTGATTATGTGGAGACATTTATGCAAACTCCCCTAAAATATATTGCAAGTTAATATAAAATCTACAACCATACTGCATGTACCGAAATGGATGACAATGTGTATAACCGAACACTTACAATAGGGGAGGCCCACTTTTTTTTCGAAATTTTTTAATCACATGGGGCCCGCATGCATGTGAGAAATTGTAACCTCCATTATCATCCATTTATGTACAAATGAAATTGCCCTAAAATCTATGTCAGTCATCAATCTCAATCACAATAATTGTGCAAATCTATGTGAAACTATCACATGGTATATGTATAACTAGCCCCATTTTGACAACTACTTTTTGGGAAGAATGAGTTTTTGAATATTAATTTTTTGGAAAATGTACAGTTAAAAAATATGAAATATTTTACTGTGAGAATGTGCAGTTTAAAATGAGTATGAGGTTTTTTTTTTTTTTTTTTAAATAATGGTTACCAAATAAGAGCCTAATTTTTAGTATCTAAATTTTGCTTTAAAACTTGAGTTGCCAACATTTTTGCCTTAGCGTAGTTATCCAACAACACATTTTAATATCAAAATGTCTATTTGTAGAGTCATTTGCTTTAGAGACAAAATTGTACTTTGGAGTCAACAGCCTATGTAGAGACTGAGAATTTTAAATGATATAAAGTTATTGTTCTTGAAAAACGTGTCGCTAAGTTTTAACCCCAAAATTTAAGATGAAAGGGGTGTTCCTCTAGCCATTGTAGAACAAATTTAAAACTATTCAAATCGAGTCCAATCTCGAATATTTTAAAGTATCAAATTCCTTATTATTTTTAAATCCAAATTTTAATAGTTTTAAAGTACAATATTTTGTTATTTAGAGTCCAAAATCCTGTTAGTCCAAGTCTTGTTTATTTTAGTCCAATTCACTTAAATCCAATTAGGAAAATTCTTGTAGCCAAAATTCTTGGCCCACTTAATTCCTAGGATCTTGTGCCCTAAAATTTAGTATTCATATAGCTCTCATTTCCTCTACTCCTCAGACCTCACGCCGCCAACCAAATTGGTAAGAAAATCCTCTCCCTCAATTTGAAAACTCACAATCGATACTAGAACATCAATTTCTAGCATCAACAATATCCCAGCCGAAATTGGAAATACACGTTTGATGCTAGAACATCAATTTCTAGCATCAACAAGCCGAAACCCATCCACCATCACCGATTGCAACAAGCTGCAATTGGGTTCACCTCTACCATCACCAATTGCACACACACAAAAGCTGAAATCCAGCCCACAGTCCAACCAAACGAGCCACCACGTCCACTCAACCATCTCCACGCACCACCATCTGCAACCCCTCGCGGACGGCCACACACCACCCAATCGACAGCCACCACTTCACCCCAAAACAACACCAAATCAGCCACAAAACCAAGAAATAACCTGACCTATAAGCTTACCTCGTTTCCCGACCCATTTCCAATAGGATTACCACCGAAAAACCCAAGAACCCGAACCCTCCAAGCCTCGGTTGGCTTTCGAACCCCACACCAAAGAACCCCTTGCCACCTCCACACACACGCTGCGCCACCACTCGATGGTGGCACTGACACCGACCATCTGGTCTGTGGCAGAAATCGGAGGAAGGGGCAGAGCCCCTTCCCGTCGCTGCTCCCTCCTCTTTGAACAATATGAGAAAGAGAGGGAATGAAAGACATTTTGTATATTTTGATTTTGGAAATTTTTCCCTTAAGCCCCAAGTTTTAAAAATTATTTATTTCGGTCCCAAAGTTTTGGTTATTAATAAATCATCCCCTAGGGTTCTTATTTTCCCACATTCAGTCCAATAATTTCGAAAAATCTATTTTCAGTCCTTAAACTTTTAAATTTCAATTTTAATAAACCCCCATTTAAGTCCCTAAATTTTATTTTATCATTTTAAATCTTTAAAATTTCGGGATACTAATTCAAGGTTTATTTCCTATTTTGGTTAGACGAAAGGTATGGAAGATTAAAGGATTGAAATTACTACCCGCTCCACTTTTTACATGACTCGAGATAATTTGAGGTAAACTCGCCCCCATTAATTAGTTTAAATTATAATTGCATGTATTATATGACTTTATATACTTTAATGCATAAGACGAGAATTTCTCTTATGAGATGAATGATGTTGTTATGCATGTAATAAATTATATGATTTAATGCATGAGAATAGACGAGACTATCTCTTATTAGATAAGATGATGTTATGCATAATTTATGTGCTTAAATGCATGAGACGAGACTACCCACACCCTATGATTTCAAAAGAGCTTATGATTTTTAAAGAAAGTGAACTTTGATGATGATGATGTCACTGTATAAATTGCATAGTTTGTGTGTTCAATGGCGATGAGTCTACTGAGTATTTATTCGAAATACTCATTCCATTATTTTAATGACAATTTCAGATTTCGGAGACGGTCGGGTTTGATGGGCAGTGGTGGGACGAATTAATGGATGAAGTTATTTACTTTTGAAATTTACTCATTATGAACATTATTAACTTACCGTGTCATTTCAGTTATTTCAAACTTGAGATTTAAAGTTTAATCAATCATCCTAAGTAAATCAAATGAGTCTTTGTTGCTGATGAGGTTCACAATTATAAATGTGATCTTTAAAATTTAGTTATTTTTGCAAATCTTTTTTTATTTATTTAATTCAAGACAAATGAGGATGACGTGGCCCTTCGGGTTCACGGAACTCGGGGCGTTATAGCCTACTTGGAGAACTTTTTTAGAGTTCTATAACCAAGTTATAGTAGGTGATCATTCAACTCTTCGATGACAATTAAGCCCCAATTTGAGTTCTATTATCAAAAACTCATTTTTAATTACACATTCTTCAAATAAAAAATTTCAAACCCAAATTTAAAACTTTTTTTCTATTTTTTAACCACACGTTCTTCAAATTATTATTATTACAAAGCTCAGTTTTGAGGCTCAAAAATAGCCTAATAGCGTGAAATTTATTCTCTAAAATATTGTAGCAATTCCTGTTTTAATAAGGTTCCTACGAGGATTCAAATAATACTTTAGGTGGTTTGTATAATTATGCAACTTTAAAAAGTTTTGATTGCATGTTTGGCACAACTTAAATTATATTTTAATTTATAAGCGGGTTATATATATTCTTTTATTGAAATATTTCATAAGATCTACAGTTACTATTTATTTATTAATCACACGTTTAGTTGAATTCACAACTTGAAAGTGTTTCCAAACATTAGAATTGATCTCATATCCCCGGTGGTTAGGATAAAGTTTACACACTGTTGATGTAATAAGGCCACGTCAGCAAGTCAACTCGCAATCATATATTTCATTAAATTCTCAACTTAAAAGTGTTTCCAAACATTAGAGCAATCTTTTATCCTCAATGTGTATGATAAAATTTACACATCGACGTGACAATGCCACGTCAACAAGTCAACCTACCATTCTTGACAAGTCAAAAAAATTGGTTGACTCGCTGACTTGGCGTTCTCACTTTAGTGATAGACACTATGAACTACTGTTCACAGGAAGTAGGATATCATTTTTATACCAAACACACTGAGGGCGTGTTCGGTCGTGCTTAAAATCCAATTAAAATTGAAAATATAGTCGTAATTGGGTTTCACTCGTCTAGTAAAAATCAACAATAACGGCTAGTTTTTCAATTTTAATCCGATTTTAATATCTACCGAACACTCCCTGAATAAATTTGCTTTTTTTGAAAGTTAAAAATCAACTCGCTACAATAAGGCACTATTTGATATTCATTACTTTCAAAAATAATATTTTGAATATTGATTTTTTAGAGAATGTGTGGTTAATTTTTTAAAAAAATTTATGTGTAAAATATTTAATTGTATAAATATAAGATTAAAAATAAATATGAAAATTAAAAAAAAATAGTTTAAAGGGAGATAAAAGGGGCTAAGTTAACAATTACGATTTTGCTACATGTACACTTAATTTGAAATCATGGATGACATTCTCTGATAAAAAGACATAAACATCCTTCTTTTTATTCTTTAGTCAAATCAAGGTTCTCTATTCCTAAAATAGGATATTTTTGATGTATTTCTCCTAATAAATGAAAAAATCAATTATGCTCGTTTTTATCGATATATCTTTTATCAAAATAATTATTTAATATTTTAATTTTATTTTCTAATTTATTAATTTCTTTATTAATTCTGACTATATTTTCTGTCCAATATAAAGGTACATATATTTCTACTATTTTTCAGAAAATAATCAAGCACACTATAAAATGATTTAAATTCTTCTCTTTTTCTTTTGCAGTCAATTTCTAATCTTCGAATAAAAGTAACTAAAACTTCATAAATAGCAGGAGTAAAAATATTAATGCGAGTATTTAACATAAATAAGAAAGATCTTACAGTATTGAAGCAGAAGGTAAATGTAGAGTAATATTAATTAGATTTCCCTTGAGCTTGTACCCATATGTTAGTGTACTCAGATATAAATGATCGATGTTATTTGAATTTAAGAAAGTGGGTTATGGTCCAACACGACTTCCGCACACTTATTGGTTTTCTCTCTTACTCTTTTGCATATGTCACAATAGATCACACGGAATCACAGTTTTCCTTTCAACTCCTTGTTAAACATCATCTTGAATGGTAATAGGGTTCTCATGGCTTTCTCTAACAACGCCTAAAACGTCTACACACAACACGGCAATAAGATACTTACACTAACCCTCAAGGTTATCACCGTTGGAGTATAAGTAAGATAAGAATTATTGAGAAAACAATAAGAATAGAAAGACATTGTCTTGAAATAACTTGATTTCATAAAAACATTACACTAATATCTCTTACATAAGAGTACACATACATATTTCGGCTACACTTTTTGTACTTTCTCTAAGGAAATTAGAACTCCATAGAGATTACCTTATTACAAGCTTTACTCCAAAGACATAAACTGAAAATGTTACAAGTTTTGAAATGCAGGGTAGAGAGATAATTTTTTGGCTTAAAACTTGAATGCCTTCTTCTATGAATTGGTCTTCAATTTATAGACTTGAAAAACTTCACAGCTGTCCTTCACTATTGCTGATTTTACTGTGTAAGATAGTGGGTATCTTACTGTAGCCTAAAGTTCTCTGTCTTAACATGGAAAATAATGGAGGTGAACCCACAATTTTTCTTTATCAAAATCAATTCTGATAAAGTAGTGATAAAGGGGTCATCTACTTTTCCATATGTCCCTTACTTTTCCATATGAGACTCAAACCACTCATCCAGAAATTCTTTTGGATCAAGAGAGATTGGTGAGTCATCTTCTTCATTGCTACAGCACTCGCACTTATGATTTGGATAACGTCAAAACTGTTTGCACAACTCATTTTTCGTCTTCTGTGTTCCACTAGCATTTCCTCCAAAAATATCATCACACCATGTGTCAAGATAGTGCCAATCTTCTTGTTTGGTGGGTGCCACAGCTTTGCTATAGATTGGGTGATCCTGTGATTCATACACCCAAATATTTTTCTTTTCTTCAATAACTTTTTGAATATGCTCAAACTGCTCCTTATATCCTTTGGCTCTACGAAAAGCCATCAAATTATTGATGTCTCCTGGTGTAGTATTATGGACTTCACTCTTCTCAGGCTGGAAATGTTTAGAAGTAGTGGCCATGCTTATGACATGAAAGCAGTCTATCTTCTTCATTATTCCATTCGGGACTTGTAGAGAAAAATCTAATATATATGTTCTTATGTTTAAGAACTTGACAATATCTTTCGATTGCTCGAACTACATCCTTTGGTAGCATAGAAATTTCTTTTAAAGATTATGATGGATATATACAACGTATATCTCTCATCTCATATAGAGCACGAACCCAATAAGTTGGAGCTCCTGGATAAATATTGACTTTGTTATAATTTCCATATGTTAAAGTTTTCATCCATCCTCCAATACTTGTAAACCAGCAGAAGGCTAGATTGAACAATACATATGCTAACATAAAATCATTTTTATTTTTGATATCCATAACACCATGGGTGTTACAGGCATTAATGATATTTGAGCGATCAAGCTCTTGTACAGAGATGCTGTCCTTTGTGAATTTCTTCTCCTGTGAAGGAGACAAAGTAGTATTTTCTTTGAATGATAATTTATGAAGTTTAAATGCTTCTTGTTCAATATTGGCGCTAGGGCATTCAGATTTACTGGCACTAGGGCCTTCAGATAATATAGTTTGATTGGCTTTCTCAGATATTGGCTTGGCAGTAGCCATCTCCAACAATGTCATCTTGGACTCTATTGCAGCTATCTTTATGTTCATCTCTAACTTCAAGGCTTCTAACTCTTTGTTGATTTGCTCCATTCCTGGTTAAGAAGTCTGGAATAAAATTGTCTTTTCCTTTAATATGGACAATATCAAATTTAAATGGCGCAAACCACATTTGCATTCTAATAAATGACATTTCAGCTGCACTTGTCCCAAGTTTATTTGTTAATAGTGGTTTTACCTGAGTATTATCTATTCTAATAAGAAACTTCTTAGATAGGAAATAAGGTTCAAATTTTGCTACTCATTTCTTAACGGCTAAACATTCCTTACGATTAATATCATACCTAGTTTTGGCATCTTTGAATGTGCCTGAAGTATAAGCAACAAGCTCTTCGGGCAATTACATAATAGATTACAAAGAAATTCTTTATGATTTTCTTTTCTTTTGAGGATTGCTCCCCAGTGTAATAGAGATGCTTCAGTTTCTAAAATAAAGAAATCATCATCATTGGGAATATTTAAGTCAAGTAGATTTTCACATATTCTCTTAATTTTATTTATCATTTCTATATCTTCTTGTATCCATTCCCATACAACTCATTTTTTGAGTTTTTTTGGTAAAGTGAACTTTATATTTTGCACAGTTTTTGATAAATTTCTTAGAAGATAAAACTATTCAGCTCTTTTTTATTTCTAATTTCTTCTGAAAATTCAATAATCTTTTTTCCAATATGAAGTTGTTGAAATATTTTTTCTTCAATAAAAATATATCCTAAGAATTCAATTTCAGTTTTAACTATTTCTGCTTTTCTTTCTGATAGAGCTAATCCATATTTCCTAGCAATATAATTGAACTTTTTAAGGTGTTCAATATGTTCTTTTAGATTTCTACCATGAATAAGAATATCATCCACATAAACTATGCAGAAGTTTTTTTATTGGTCTAATAATCTTATCCATTCTTTGTTGAAATATTATTGGTGCATTCATTAATCCAAATGCCATAACATTCCATTCGAATTGTCCTAATGGATTAGGGATAGTAAAACTAGTTAAATGTTTTGATGCTTCATCTAGTTTTATTTGCCAATATCCTAATTTGCAATCAAATTTAGAATATATTTTATTTCCTTGTATTTGTTTAATTAACAATTCTTTTATTGGTAATTTATAACTATTTGGTATAGTTTTAGAGTTTAGATCTCTATAATCAATTACCATTCTAACTTTTTCTATTTTTATCTCACTATGATTTCTGACCATAAATGCTGGACTATTATATGGATTAGTTGATTTTCTTATTACTCCTAATTGTAAGAGTTCTTTAATTTGTATTTGAAATTCTTTTTTATCTTCTTCGCTATAAGGAAATTGTTTTTCTGAGATCTTAGCATCTGGATCTTTTAGTTCAATAGTTGCCATATGTTTATCTTTATCTCATTTAGTTAAGGGATGTTCATGATAACATTTTTTAGTTCTAATTTAATACCTTCTAATTCTTCTTCTAAATTGCTAATTCCTAATACTGCAATTTTTTATTTTTGATTAATTCTGTATAACATCCACCACGATTACCTACAGAACTCTGATGTCTAGGTCTATTGTGAATAGGTTGATATGCAATTTCAATAGCTTTATAGATTTTTGGTGTTTTAATTTTATGATTACAAGGTGTAGTAAACTCAAAACTATCCTTATATTGTGTAAAGAGACTATATGTATAGATAAAATTTTCTCCTAAAAGGATATCACATCCAATTTTATCTGTTGCATATATTCTAGGAATAAAACATTCTTTATTTTCTATAATGATATAAACATTTTCTACAAAATCTCTACAGATTTATACAATATCACTTATTGTTTGACCATAAGTTGTTTTCTTATAATTTCTTTTATAATAATGTTTTGGGAACACATTTCTTTTACATAGGCAAATACTTGATCCAATATCAATTATGGTATAAAACTTTATCATACAATAGTCTGGTAAATTGAGAGTTATCTCAATGTATGGACTAAATATACTAGTTTTGATTGATCTAATTTCTTGTATAATATAAATTGGTTCTTTGTTTTTAGTAATTATAGGAATCATTTTTTGTTTGTCTTCTATAATTATTTGTAGAGTATTCTTTTGAATATGAAATGGTGAAACTTTCTCAAGAAAGTTCATTCCAAGTAATATTGGACTAGTATCTTTTCATTTTCTATAATTTTTATAGATTTTAAGATTTAGTTTAAATTGTTATCCTTCTATATCTATGAAACTTAATTCAAGATTAACAAATGTTTTTGTTTCGTATTTAATTCCATGATAATCCGTAAGAGTTATTCCTTGTGGTAAATCTTCTTCCATTAAATGGTTAACTAGATTTGCTCTTATATGACTGGTACTAGCTCTTGTGTTGACAAGGGCTACAATTTCTTCATAGTTATTTTGATTATTTATATATTCTGTTAGGATAATAAAATTATCTTCCTCACATTTTCTTATATCAATATCAATACTATTTCTATATATTGTTGGATAATTTCTACTAGTAGATGGTCTGCTAGAACTTAAAAGTTCTCTAGTGCTGATACTTCTTTCTATTCTTCTACTAGGTATTCTAGCTACAAGTTGTCCTAAGGTATTCAAGGTGACCAATCCTTGATTCCCAACATTATTGTCTATTCTTCGAGACTGCTGATGAAAATCAAGCAATATATCTTGTGGTAAGGAAATGTTATTATTACTTAACATTCTTGGTGGTATAAATTGTGCAAGGTCTCTAAAGTCTTCAACAATTTGTATGAAGTCTCCTGAGATCTTATTGATTTCTTTTTGGTGCGTAATAGTAAATGCATATAAAGCTTTACAATGTAAAGTTACAACTTTATTTCTTGGTGGCATAATTAATCTATCGATTTTATGATATAGATTTAATCCTAAACTTAAGTTTTCATCTAATAAAGACATGGCAAATCCAGGTCTTATAGTGCATATGATTTTCTTGTATACAAGGTTTCCAGAGACAACTCCTAATAAGGCGTCCATAGGATCATGAAGAATTCTATTATCCATTAAGTATATTTGTATAGGAATATCCATTCCCTCTCTAAAATATCCTTTAATCATGATTTGGATTCCTCCAATCACGATTTGGATTCCTCCAATCACAATATTTTTTAATCTTTCTCTAGTGGTTCTTTTTATATTAGCTAATTTTCTATTAACCCATTCTCTAGTTATTAGAGATATAGTGGCGTTGCCTTTAACATTTTCGATGTTAATGGGTACTTCATCATATTTAGCAATGTATATAGTTTTGTTGAACCAAGGTAGTATTGGTCTAACAAACACATCTTTATCTCTTAAAGATATTTGTTTTTCTTTTATTGTTCCATATCTTTCTTCATCAAACACAACAGTTTGTGAAGTTCCTTTTTCAGTATCTAAGTTAGTTTCAGTAGTGTCTACAATCTCTTGATTCATGTAGATTTGTTCATATTCTGGTTCTTCAATTTCTTCAATATCTAGCTCATAGATTGAGTATGTTTCAGATAGTTTATCTAAGTCTTCAATTATCTCATATTTTGAGTCATATTCTATCTTTTCCATTAATCTAATAGATTTTACATTTTCTTTTTTATTTTTATTAGGACAATTAGGAGATATATGTCCTATTTCATTATATGTAAAACATTTACATTTTTTATAAAATTATTCTTTAAATTTCTTCTGAGGTTTTCTATATTGGTTGAATTTTTTTCCATGGTTTTTTCTTCTTAAAATATTTCTTATGGTTCTTGAATCCTTTATTTTCCTTCCAAGGTTTAAGATATCTTTTAAATTTCCTTTTATAATATGGTTTCTTGGATGGTTGGTAACAACCAAATTGTGGTATTGCTGCTATTTCTCCAAAACAACATAAACTAACTTTCTTACCACGTTTCCTAAATAAGTGTTGATACCTTGATTTTTTACACCATTCAGATATTTTTCTCTTAACAACTGAAGTTTTCATTCCTAGAGTATCTGTTCTATAGTTAGGATTTTCCCATTCTATTTTATTCTAATAGATTTGGTAATTTTCAATAATTTCTGACCACATGGTCAAGGTAATTTAAGAAAATATTTATTTAATAATTTTTCATCTTTCTCAGATAGATTCCATTCTTTAATAGATCTGGATGCTTTGATATATATTTTTTAAAATTTCTTAGTATATTCATTTAATTCACACATATCACAGATTTTTAATAATTCAATTTCTCTTTCTGCTTGTAAGGTTTCTTGAGTAATTATATCAATTTTAGTTTTTGGTATAACTTCTCATAATAGTATTTGTCTAAAGAAATTTTCTAATCGTTTTAAGACTTCTTTAAAATTTTCAGCATCTAAACTTTCATTGCTATCTATAATAGTAGTAGATTTTTCTCCATATTTAATTTTGTTTTTGGTTTCTTCATAAGTTCTTCTCCAGATATTTGAAATAATTTTTCTAAAAGTATGAATTATTAAATTATAAGCTTGAGTGGTATTCCACTTATGAAAAACAACAGCTAAATTAGTAGTTTTTACCCAAGAGTCAATAATTTCACTTTTATTATTGTTATCATCAACATCTAGCCATATTCCTGTTGTAGGAATTGGTTCAGTAAATAGTTTAACTGGATTACTATCCCTAAGATTTATATGCTTAGTAGAAATAGTTTTAGGTTCTTTCCTAAAATTATAACATTCTCCTTCCTTTCCATGTTCTCTTATCCATTCTAAATTCCAGTACTCAGATTCGACTTGAGTCCAATCTGTAGTTATATTATTTCTACTTGTCTCTCCTACTAATGGCTGATTTTCAACTTGTTGATTTAAAGGTGGAGTATTAATTTCAGTAGTTTCGTCTTTTGGAGGATCATTCATATATATATATATATGTATATATATATATATATATGTATATATATATATTCTCGGTTTGAATAGCTAATTGTTCTAAACTTTGTTTATAAACTTCTAATTCTTCTCCACTAGTTTCAAAAAATTTTGTTTCTAATTCTTCTATAACATAAGCTGGTAAATGTGGTTCAATTGAGATATAAGATTCTTTTTTATGTTTCAAATTTTTAAATTTTGATTCAATTTGTTTGTATAAGAATTTTGGTCCTATCTTAATATTATTATTAACAATTTCTAAATTTGATTCCATATTCTTGATATGAGTTAAGAAAAAAATCTTGATTTAAAATATCAGTTTTCTCTAAAAACTGAGTATACTTATCATACTGTTCCAAAAATTGATCTATTATAATCTCTTCTTCTTCATATTCGGGAGATTCATTAACCAAAATTTGTAATACTTTATTTTTTATTTCAACTAATTGTTGAGAGTTATCAATTTGTTTATTTCTTCACTTAGAGATTTAAATTCGGTATTTAAATTTGTCGCTAATTCTTGTAATTTAATTCTATTAATTCTAGTTAAAATATTAATATTTTGTAATTCTTCTAAAATCATTTTATCTTTTCTATTCATTTTAGAAAATATTTATAAAGTTCTAAAAATTTTTCTTCAGTTTCGTTATTAGGCTCTGATATCAATTTTAGGGTAAAATTGCGGAAAATAGTTAAAACTTAGATATAAGGGTATAATAGACAATACATCTATAAAAAGATAAAATTATGTCAAAAGTAATGTAATGGGAATGTACAAATAGCTTATTGCTAACGATTAATAGTGCAATTTTTCCGGAAACAGAAGTACATTCAAACGTTGAAATACTTGCGTAAAATACTATAAACACAGACATTGAAATAAATAATAATATATGTATTGTACGCTGACTCAGACACTCACTCCGACGACCACACACTCAGTGACTCAGCTCTCTCTTTCCCTCCACTTTCTCTCTCTTTTCTTTTCTGATACATACAACGCGACGACAAAGACAAACTCCCCTCTGGCACACAAAAAGATTCCCTCTTTCATTTACTTTTCTTCTCCCAATCTTGTAATCTTTTTCTCCCCAACCCTAAATATTATTCATTCCAATTTTCAATTATGCTTTCTTTCTTGATCTAGTTTCAGCGTTGTTTTTACTGAGAATTAAATTTGATGGGTTGCGCCAACTCAAAGCTCGATGAATTGCCGGCGGTGGCTTTGTGCCGGGAGCGGTGCACTTTCCTAGACGAGGCCATACACCAACGCTACGCCTTGGCTGAAGCCCACGCGGCTTATCTTCACTCACTCAAGGCTGTCGGCATTTCGCTCGATCGATTTTTTAATCATGATATTCCGGGACCGTCTTCGCCGGTTCTTAACCTTCCGGCTCAACGGAAAGGTGAACCACCTGAACCTTCTGGTTCACCACCGGAAAAGATTCACCACCTTCGCTCTCACTCCGACTCCGGTTCGCATCTTCACTTTCACTCTGACTCCGAAGATGAAGAGGATTCCGGTTCGGAATCGCTACATCATTATGATGCGCCGTCCCCGGTTCCTTCGTACGGTGGTCCCATTGATTACATGCCGGATTACGAAACTCTTCAGGCAGGTGGAAAGTTTACGAATATGAATTATATGAAGAAGCAAACGATACCGTCTGTTGTGTATGAGCAACGGCCGATGATCCCAGAAACTATGCATATAGGTGAATCTTCTACTTCCTCTTCGTATCCTTCTGCAAATAATATTCAGAACCCACCTTCGTATCCTTATTATTATAATAATAATATTGATAATTACGGCAATTATCCGAATATGGGTCCTGGAGGTGGGTTATTCGGTTCTTCGTTGCCACCTGCGCGTTATAGCGGCTTGTCATCTCCGTCTGATGCGGCAGTTGCTACGTCCAGTTCAAAAGCGCCTCCACCTCCCCCGTCGCCACCAAGGAGTTCGACCTGGGATTTTTTTAACCCGTTTGAGACCTTTGAGATGTATAATCCGCCTTACACTCCGAGCCGGGACTCAAGGAAAGTGAGGGAGGAAGAGGGGATACCTGATTTGGAAGATGATGACGATGAAGTCGTGAAGGAAGTTCACGGAAATCAAAAGTTTGTGGATAGCGGAAGGAGTAGTTATTCGAAGGCAGGAACTGCTGGAGCGGCCAATGAGGTGGATGATGAGAGGGTGCTGAATGATGATGAGTCACCATATAAAGCGAAGGCAAGAGTCGGAATGGAGAGTGATCCAGTGGAGTATGAAGTGCATATGGTGGATAAGAAGGTGGTTGATGATGAGGACAGGTCAAAAAATGGGGGAAATGTGGCTGGATTTAATGCCCGGGGTGGTTTCAAGGTTGATTCCGAGGTTGTGAAAGAAATTCAAGTTCAATTTGAACGAGCTTCAGAGTCTGGAAGTGAGCTTTCTAAGTTGCTTGAGGTCGGAAAGCTTCCCTATAAACACAAGCATGGTGGCCGTCATGGTAAAGATCCATTTTTTCCTCTGCTATTGATATACAGTTTGATTTTGAATGTCTTAGTTATATTATCTCCAGAATGAAATTTTATTTAGGTGTTTGTGTTCAAAGAATTAATGGGTGTATTTATAAATTCATTTATTACATGGATGCCTTGGGTTCTTATAACTTTGTGGTGGAAAGTTAAGTTTGAGTATGCTTGACCTAGTTGAAATTTGCAGTCATTTCTATTCTCTTTTTATGTTTAAATTTATGGGTATTTTTGGGGCAGTTTCTTCCAAGATATTGCAGTTGCCGGGGGTAGCATCACATACCTTAACTTCCAGAAGCTCGGAGAATGAAAATGCTGATCCTAACATGGATGTTGAGCAAATTGTGGGTTCAGGCTCCAGAAACATTTCATCTACTTTGCATAAGCTGTACCTTTGGGAGAAGAAACTGTATGAAGAAGTGAAGGTACACTGTTAATTCCTGTCACTGACACCACGTTATCTTATTTGTATTTGTCCTCTGGCTTTAATCTTTCTAAACAATTTTAGACTCTCCATTAATTATGTACCAACTATATGGTATGTGGTCCCCCTGTTGGCACCATTTTTGAGAACATTGCTGAGGATTCAATTTGTTAGTTACCATTTATTCCTTATCGACATTTTCAGGTAGATGATGATAATGACCCTCAAAGTGGTTTGTAATTCTTTTAGTAAAGCATTCCAAGTTCTTTAAGAGTGTTCATCTCATTATATTTCAGGCGATTGATGAAAGTACTGAGTTAAAATTCATTCTTAAATTTCATACAGTGACGCTGAAGCGAATTTGCTATTCTAATCTTGCATTAGTTTGTATCTATCTAAAAATTGGTATGTACTTGGAGATTCAACTTGATGTTGGAGATAAAGCGTAGTGTAGACAATATACTTGCAGTTCATTGAAATACTTTGTGGTATAGATATACTTGCTCAGATACCATGATTCTCTCATCCTTTCTTTTTACATTCACTAACTTCTTTTGCAAGTGGTTTACACTTTTGAAGCTCATTAATTTTTCTCATTGACCTCCAGATTCCAGGGAGGCAAGAATGATTGTTTTACAGCTAATGTCTTCTAATCCGATTAATCTTTCGTAGAACTTCTGTAGAATAGTGAATTTTTTGAACCTGTTATCTTGTTTTATTGTTCCATTGAGCGTAGTTCTCTGACGAAACTCTACTTATGTGCTTTTGTGTAGGCACGAGCATAGTAGAGTTAAAATGTGTTTATCACATTTAGATCACTGACCTAAAAGTTTAACTAGTTGAGGTGCAATTGCTTAATCGCATTTATACTCATACTTTTTCAGGTTGAGGAGAAAATGAGGGTCTTCCATGATAGGAAGTCACATAAACTGAAGCGTTTGGATGAAAGGGGTGCTGAAGCTCAAAAAATTGATGCCACAAGAGCTTTAATTAGGAGTTTATCCACAAAAATTAAAATTGCGATTCAAGTTGTCGATAAAATCTCAGTGAAGATAAATGGTTTGAGGGACGATGAGTTATGGCCCCAGCTAAATGAATTCATTCAAGGGTACGTGGATCTTATGACCTTTTAGCAGACTGCTTATTCTGTATTATACTGCTCTCCCAAGTTTGAACTTGGCGTCTCTCTGCATATGGCTTTCTGTTCATATCACACTTTTTCCCCCTCATTTTTGTATACTTGATTGATTCAGATATTTACCAAGTGATATATTCGCATCCGTAGGATCTGTTCTCTAGTGAACCTTTTTGCTGAATTGCATCTATGTCCATGTTTTTTTATGTATAAAATAATTTGTTTCACCTTGGTAACCTCCCACTCTAGAAAGAGTCTTTCTAGGTGTGAAGCGCACCTTATTGGTCTATTTAATGTTGATCTTCACTTCTGAAGTAAGATTGTTGAGGGTCATCTACAAAGAAGTGCATTTCGTTATGCTAAGACCAGTCATGGAAGCACCATATTTTATAAGGGACACTAGATTTCCAAATGAATTTGAACGAGACATTGATGGGGAAGGGGGTAGTTTGGCAATCAACAAGAGCCTGGAAGAACGACTTGCAAGAAATGGATTTCAACATCCACAACCTTTTGTCCGCTAGAGAAGGTTCAAGTAAATTATCTTGAGGAGAATCTACAGAGTACAAATTTGAAATCTTGCTATTTGTTGAGTTGCTGTAGAAACTGGAAATTTCCTATCCGGCATTCCATTTTCAGAGAGCGAACTACCACAGTTTACTAGGATAGTTTTAAGCATAGAAAATTATATAGTCTAGGAAATGAAGAAGCAAGGGAACAACAATCCCTGACTTCCTCTAAAAAATGAATGTCTGAAACTTGAATTTAGAGGAATGCGGCTTGTTTTGCTTTCATATGAGCTAGATGCATGGTAAACCTGAAAGGTTTCTGTCATGGTTCTCATTGTAAGGTATGAGACTTGGATGTCACATCGAAAGTATGAGATTTCAACGTATGGTTTATATAGACTTGGGCTCTTCTATTTTTTTTAGTTATCTTTTGAGGTATGGCTCTCCAAATATCTATAAAAATGGTGTTAGAGTAGGCACCATGTCTCCTGAATGTAATCGAGCTCCACAAAGACTTCGCACAGAGTGTTTGTTTGTTAGTCATGGGTTAGTGCAAAGCCAATCCGACGTGGACATGGGATAATGGAGTATGGTGGTTTGTTATGGTTCGTATTGCAAAGTATGAGATTTGGATCCCACATCTAAAGCATGCAATTTTGATGTGTGGTTTAGCCCCTGATTAACACACATTCTTTAAAAATATATTCTTTCAAAACTCATTTTCAACCCCACATTCTTCAATAAAATAATATTTTCCATCATATCAGTAACTTTTTCTTACTTTTTAACTACATATTTTCCATCATATTACTATTTAAAATATATTCTTTTCTCAATAGTATCCATCACGCCCTTGTGTAGGTTTGGACTCTCCAATTTCAATCGCTAGTTTTTAAGGTATTGTTCTTCCAAAATTTATAGCAATAGTATCAAAGAAGACGTTTTCAATTGCAATCAAGCTGCACGGATGGTGATGTCAGCATAGCAGTGTTTGTCCGGGACTAGTCATGGGCACTATGTACAAAGCCAGCCCGTTGTGAGAGTTGAGATCGCAGAGCGTGTGGTTTGTCATGGTCACCGTTTTTAGGTATGCGACTTGGATCGCACATTGAATGTATAGGATGTCGGTGTGTGGTTTTTATAGATTTGAACTCTCTAAAGATTTATAATAGTTCCTTATTGCATTAGGTAAAAAAATGACTACTTTTCTTTGGACAGTCAAAGTATTAGAAATGGCTTTTATGTGTGGCTACTGGATCAAAAGGCATGTTACCTGGAAGTTTAGAACTTTTCTGGTTTACGTGCTTTGGGTGGAATGGCTTTTGGTAAGGTTTATGGTAGAGAAACCAGAGGAATTTATGGTAGGTATTTCGGTAACTATGTATCCTACCCAATTTTGTTGAAAACATGGCTCAGTTTGTTCTTGATTTTGGTATATAACCTTGTTAGGTGGACTTGGCTATAGGTGATGGAGGCACATACGTGTCCAAGTGTTGCATTAGGAAATATGACTGATAACTAGGAGCAAATTAACCATTATTAAGCATTGAGAACAATATGATTAAAAGACACTGGAAAGCCAAATTAGGTGCCATACGAATCAATTTCTATTATTGTTTTCTGTCTGTCTCATTTAATTTCTTCCTGGCTTCTGCTCCAGGTTAACCAGGATGTGGAAATCCATGCTTGAGTGCCATCACAATCAATGTCAAGCAATTGGGGAAGCCAAACGGTTAGATGCCATTGCATTACGCAAACACTTCAGTGATACTCATTTGGAAGCCACTCAACAGCTTGAACGCGATCTTATTAATTGGACACTAAGATTCTCTTACTGGATTGGTGCCCAAAAGGGTTACATTCGAGCATTGAATAACTGGCTTATGAAATGCATCCTTTATGTTCCCGAAGAAACACCAGATGGAATAGTTCCCTTTTCCCCTGGTAGGATTGGTGCTCCCCCCGTGTTTGTAATATGTTACCAGTGGTCCCAATCACTGACGGGAATTTCTGAGAAAGAAGTGGTTGATTCAATGCGAGATTTTGCCACAAGTGTGCTTCAGCTCTGGGATCGGGATAAGTTGGAGATGAGACAAAGGATGTTAGCAAACAAGGACGAGAGAAAAGTTAAGGGCCTGGAGAGGGAAGACCAAAAGTTACAAAAGGAAATTCAGGCATTAGACAAAAGAATAGTTCTAATTTCTGGGGATGACAGTGGTATGCCATTAACTGGACGTGCTGTGTATCAGAGTGAGACCAGCAAAAGTGGAAGTCTTCAGGCAAGTCTGCAACATGTTTTCAAGGCCATGGAGAAGTATACGGCTGACTCTTTGAAAGTCTACGAGGAACTGTTACAGCGCACTGAAGAGTTAGAGGACCATCTTGCTCGAGAGCATGAACAAGTTTCCTAGTGTTGCCTCTATCTAGATGAAATCTGCATGATGTTTGTTGTTGGTTGTTGGGCCACTTTTATTTACTATGTCCAGATTGCTGTACTAGTAAAAGCCACAGCGGTATGAGATTTGTTACTCAAGAATTTCTCTCTCCATGTTAGACTTGTCCATTAACATCATGTATTTGTGGCGTGGCAATCAGTTTCTATCGTCCAACAAGGAATGAGATGTATTTGTCATAAATGCTACTCATCAAAAAGAGGTTACTGTCGTGGAAGATGTAACATTGTTATAAGATACTAAAGTTGCTGATTTTCTCGAGCAGAGGACTGGTCAATGGGATGATGGGGGCAAAGGTAGTTCATTCCTCTTGTTGCCCCATACTTTGTTCATAAAGATCCCTCTCTTATTGGTGTTGAACCTAATTAGCAGCTCTCATGTGACTGTTCCTATTCCAGGGATAGGTGGTTGATGGTCATTTGCCCATTTTTATGCAAATTCGAGCTATGTGCTGGAACGGTTCCACAAATTCGAGCATAATCTGGTGGCATCAAAAAGTTGTAAACAGGATGGGTGATGGTCGATGGATTACTAGAGTCAAATTGCAAGGAAAATATTTCCCCGATATTGATTCATGTTAAGCACACACGAGCAAGATAAATCATTCTTTTGGTTCTGTACAAATGGCCCGTCCATGCGTGCACATGGATAATAACCATGCGCACGCATCTTTGTTTTCCGAAAAGAAAAATTGATTTCCTTTCTTGGTTCCATCTTGATTTGATATGATATATTGAGCGTCTTTTTAACCTAGTGGGACGTCCAGAATGTCTTGGACCAAGTTTTTGTCATGGAAGAGAGGCTAGCAAGCGGCAAGAAGAGATTTTACAACAAGATTTGAACATGCGAAGCTCGGATTGAAGATTGAAGTGCAATAAATTGAGTTTTTGAGTTAATTTAGTTTTTTTTTTGAAATCTCGGATGATGCCTTTTTATATAATTTGAATACAACAATGTTAGACTAAACTTTTGTATTGCATAAATGATGAAACCTATTGATTTTAATTCAAAGATTAAGTATTTTAGTGAATTCTAATGTTCTTGATCAATTATGCATGCTTATTTTATTGCTTGAATACTTGATCACCATCTAGATAATTGTTACTTATTGTAGAGTTGAGAGTTTCACAATAGGTTAGAACAATGCGTATTTGACACATGGACAATGTATTAGGAATAAAATCTGTGATGTGTGCAATCTAGGTTGATAATCACGTGATTGACTGCATCTCTTTGCATATGAATTCGGATTAGGTTTATGATCAAGTCATGCTTAGGATATGTTTAGAACTTTAGAGGGTGTTTGATGTAGATTAAAATCAAACTTTAAGTGGATTGTAATAGAAGTTTTTGAAATGTGTAGTTGAAAAGATGTGAGACCCATGAAAGATGTGATTGATATTTATTGTTTGACTTTGACTTAGATTAAAATCAGATTAAAATCTGGCCCAAACAAGACCTTAATCTATCTTGTAAAAGAAGGTTAAACACTAGAGGATTATTGATTGTCATGAGCACTTGAAGAGCACTAAAGTACATGCGTTGATAATAGGAAATAAAAGTCAATAGGTAAATTTTGAAATCTGATATGTTCATCCATAATTTGATAAAAATCATATTTTACATAGTCATATCTTAAGTTAGACTAATTACAAACAACGAATTAACTCTTTTTTGTCACGTACATCGAATTTGATAATAACTAGTATAATATAATTAAAATTTATTTCTCGTGGGACGATACATGTAATTGCTACGTATTACTTGTCAACGATTTCGTATGCTTGCGGGATTTTACTGAACACAAGTCACATTGTACATGAAACTAGAATAAAGGCTGGTATGTACTCAAGTCAAGTTTTAAGTCAGTCATTTGTATCACCCTTATATAATTCTGCACGTCAAAATACAAGTGATTGCATAGGTCACAATTTATGAGTTATTTGGTAGAATGAGTCACTGTCACAAAAAAAATGTTATAATCAATCAATTATAGGTCACGACAAAAACTGAATAAATAGTGTTATTGTTTCTGTTTGTGACCTTATACACTAGTGATTTGTATAACATTTCAATTTATGCAGGAATAGAAATACCTCATCAAAGAATATTGTTGGTTCTTAAGGAAGATTACCACCAACGCTATAACAAATGCGATAAAAAACTTTGTTATGAAATTCAACGATGAGCAGAAGGAGATGCTAATCAACACTTGTTTCTAACATGACATGGATAACATGGGTAAGTCACTTTCATTATATAACATCAACAAAATTCTTATTTAGCCCCTGTTTGTCTATCATTAATTTAAAAAATTGTTTGCTATAGTAAAATTCTCCACCACACATTCACTCAATAAAATATTCTACAAACAATACTATTCATTACACTAATTTTCTCCCAATAATGGGAGACAAACAAACTCTTAATGTTGTGTAGTTACTTAAGGGCTATTTTCAGGGCCGGCCCTGAGAATTTAGAGGCCCTAGGCGATTGATTATTACGAGGCCCTTCAACATAATTATTTTTTCAAAACAAAATTTAATTATTGAGTAAAAATGTATTCGTTGGGTGATCGAAACTCTTCCATAAAGCCTTATTTGGATCATCACTCGCATGACTCCCAAACAAAACAAGATCACCAGTATCTATTAAAACAACAGTGGAATTATTTGGTGCAACTGTGGCATTGGTACACCAAATCATATCACCATTCTCATTCAATACGATCAAATTTCCATCATTTGCAATTCTTAAATCTCCACTTGCCACTGATTGGATTTTCTCTATTTGCAACCCACACCACAGATTGATTTTTAACTTTATTGTACCAGATTCCAACATACCTAAGATCAGAACCCTCTGGACTAAAGAATCCCAATGCAAATCTCTCTTCTTTTGATATAATTTATTCTCCATCTCTTACTGATTGACCTCTTGTAATTCGATTTTCAGCAGAAATATATACAGAAACTATATGAAAATTGATCAGGAAATACCAAATGAAGAGAATACTGTAACTTTTGAAATTTGGGGCCAGTTTAGAAATTGAAAATTTTTAGACATTCAAGAATAGAGATATTTAATTTTTTTTGAACGGTCAAAAAAAACACTTTTTGTGCAGTAAAAAAAAAACACTTTTTTTGTGGCCGCCCTTTGAAGATTTGTACGATATTAATACAAAGTTGAGGAGATTGACTTCAAAGTACTCTTTTTTTAAAAGATTCTTGGTTGACCACCAAAACCTCCCTACGCAATATATACACAGATAGAGATTCTAAGAATTTGTGTGCAGATTTGAATACACACACACATAACATATACATAAATATATACGTAGAGAGAGAGATGGATTACTTCTTTTTTGGCTTTCATTTTTGGTTCAAGCCCACCAAATAAGCACATATATACACAACTCGAAAAGCCCATCAAAATCAATTAGAGAGAGTGAATAAAGCATTGTATTACCTGATCTACTTTAATTCTGGAGAATAGAATCAAATGAATCAACGAACACCAACCCATGGGAAAGGTAGGAAAAGAGAAAGAGAAAGGGAGAGGATAACACGAATTACTGATGGTGTAGGGAATAGAAAATATGAATCGTCGTGTAGAGAATAGAGAGAATTTTTTGGTGAAGATTAGAAGATGATTGGGGAGAGAGACGGTTTCTCTCAAGTTTTTTATTTTTTTTTATTCCTTTCTTTTTAAGGGATTTGAGTGGTTTTGGATTGGGGCAATTGTTGGGCTTTTCTTTTCGGAGGCCCTTTAAAATCTGAGGCCCAAGGCAGTTGCCTTACTTGCCTTGGGCCAGGGCCGGCCCTGGCTATTTTTTTAAATGATTACAAGCATGACTATGAAGTTTTTGTCATGAAGTACCCACAATACTTGCTCCACAATAATCTTGCAAACACGACTATGTCATTCGATGCTACCAAAGCTAGGCCAAAAATTGTATCGTTGTTGTTTAGAAATGGATCAACTAGGCATATTGAAAGAAAGGGAAAAATGAAGATAGATAATTATTTTTTGTAACCAGAATATTTGACAATGATTTTTTTATTTTTTATTTTTGATATTTAGGTAGATGTTTATGTAGACGAGTATTGGTTGCTACATACATGTGGATTAATATTTTCAACTTTTTAATAATACTGGTGATTTTTATTTATTGAAGTTTTATCGATTGATGATTTTAATGTATGAAATCAGTATACATAAATAGAATTGTTCAGGCTTATATAAACTAAATTTAAGTTATTTTTTGTACAGAGAAAAATGTTGATAATGCATTTACGATAACAATTCACAGTCATAAGACAATAGGTCGCATTCAATGCAATACTGGTCACAGATAGTCATAATATTCACAAATCCAATTAAAAATAGTCATAGTTAACATAGACCTGGTCAAAGATAGTCACAATTAACATAGATCTAGTAAAAACAGTAATAGTTATTACAGACCTAGGCAAACAGTCACCGTGTTACTTAGTCACAAACATCAAAGAAAACACATTCGATATGTCACATCCATGCAAACATTTTATGAAAATACAGATCATGTTAAAAACTTATAACTTGGTTACAAACAGACTCCTGTTAATACAAGCATTATCATAAACAGTCATAAATCTGGTCATATACATTTATAGTTAACATAGATTCGGTTACAAATAGTAACAGTCAATATAGATCTGGTCACAAACAGTCACTGTTAAAATATATTTGGTTACAAATAGTCACTGTTAACACAGACTTTGTCATAAACAATATAGAAAACGCATCTAATAGGTCTTGCAAGACATTTTATGAAATACAGATTCATTTTGAGTTTTTTATGTCACAAGATGAATTCACAATGCATGATTAATAGTAAATCTTATTTCAATAATATTTCAATTCAAAAGAATCATGTAATATACAAAGTTTGAATAAATAAAAAAATTTACAAGTATAAAGAATATTCGGATGTCATTACAAAAAATGTTGAATTATGCGAATTAATTTCTCAGTTTCTTTGTCTTCAATTTCTCCTTTTTTTTGATTAAGTAGCACCATGTTGTTGCATGTCCTACGATTGTAACCCAATTCACCGCACCTTCCACGTTTCACATTCCACAACTTGTGACCTCCACAGATAGACTTTACTCTTTTCTCAGTGGGGACGTCTAGAACTTATCTTTTGATTAGGAGCACGTATAATTCTACTAGTCACTTCTTTCGACAAAATTCATTTTGTTATTTGTCTGATGTTTAGAAAATATAAGACCAGCCATAATTTAAATATATTATACATATTAGGTCACAAATAACAGCTTTCTTTAAAAATAACATTGCTGGTCACATATTACAGCAATGGTTACAATCACCAAGGTTAGAAATCTTAAAAAAAAAAAAAATAATAATAATAATAAAAGATCATTAATTGAATACAATATACCTAGAAGATCACAAATAATATGCACTAGTTATAGATGGATGCACTGGTATAAGTACGTTAATAGATGTTGATATAGTGAAATCAAATATTCTACAGTGATATGTAATACAAAAATAGGGTGGAATGAAGGTGCAATAGCTTGAAAATGAAATTTGGAATCACCTGATTATTTACCTATTCCGGCAACTCCTACATGATGAACCTCAGAAATTCTCGACGCCATTATGACCTAATCAATTAAAATGTGGTGTTAATGAAGTAGAATCAGGGCCGGCCCTGGCCCAAGGCAAGTAAGGCAACTGCCTTGGGCCTCAGATTTTAAAGGGCCTCCGAAAAGAAAAGCCCAACAATTGCCCCAATCCAAAACCACTCAAATCCCTTAAAAAGAAAGGAATAAAAAAAAATAAAAAACTTGAGAGAAACCGTCTCTCTCCCCAATCATCTTCTAATCTTCACCAAAAAATTCTCTCTATTCTCTACACGACGATTCATATTTTCTATTCCCTACACCATCAGTAATTCGTGTTATCCTCTCCCTTTCTCTTTCTCTTTTCCTACCTTTCCCATGGGTTGGTGTTCGTTGATTCATTTGATTCTATTCTCCAGAATTAAAGTAGATCAGGTAATACAATGCTTTATTCACTCTCTCTAATTGATTTTGATGGGCTTTTCGAGTTGTGT
Organism: Fraxinus americana; assembly: GCA_035079005.1. Classification (NCBI taxonomy): domain Eukaryota; kingdom Viridiplantae; phylum Streptophyta; class Magnoliopsida; order Lamiales; family Oleaceae; genus Fraxinus; species Fraxinus americana. The sequence continues at coordinate 19,696,277 of CM068707.1, read as the reverse complement.
ATATATGTGCTTATTTGGTGGGCTTGAACCAAAAATGAAAGCCAAAAAAGAAGTAATCCATCTCTCTCTCTACGTATATATTTATGTATATGTTATGTGTGTGTGTATTCAAATCTGCACACAAATTCTTAGAATCTCTATCTGTGTATATATTGCGTAGGGAGGTTTTGGTGGTCAACCAAGAATCTTTTAAAAAAAGAGTACTTTGAAGTCAATCTCCTCAACTTTGTATTAATATCGTACAAATCTTCAAAGGGCGGCCACAAAAAAAGTGTTTTTTTTTTACCGCACAAAAAGTGTTTTTTTTGACCGTTCAAAAAAAATTAAATATCTCTATTCTTGAATGTCTAAAAATTTTCAATTTCTAAACTGGCCCCAAATTTCAAAAGTTACAGTATTCTCTTCATTTGGTATTTCCTGATCAATTTTCATATAGTTTCTGTATATATTTCTGCTGAAAATCGAATTACAAGAGGTCAATCAGTAAGAGATGGAGAAGAAATTATATCAAAAGAAGAGAGATTTGTATTGGGATTCTTTAGTCCAGAGGGTTCTGATCTTAGGTATGTTGGAATCTGGTACAATAAAGTTAAAAATCAATCTGTGGTGTGGGTTGCAAATAGAGAAAATCCAATCAGTGGCAAGTGGAGATTTAAGAATTGCAAATGATGGAAATTTGATCGTATTGAATGAGAATGGTGATATGATTTGGTGTACCAATGCCACAGTTGCACCAAATAATTCCACTGCTGTTTTAATAGATACTGGTGATCTTGTTTTGTTTGGGAGTCATGCGAGTGATGATCCAAATAAGGCTTTATGGAAGAGTTTCGATCACCCAACGAATACATTTTTACTCAATAATTAAATTTTGTTTTGAAAAAATAATTATGTTGAAGGGCCTCGTAATAATCAATCGCCTAGGGCCTCTAAATTCTCAGGGCCGGCCCTGAGTAGAATCATCAATTCTGGCTAATCCCTATGGTAAATTTGTGGAGATTTAGGAGTGAAAACAGTGAATCATGTTGTTAGAGAGAGAAAGTGGTAGGAGACTAACTGGGGTGAGAGAAGCCGTTTTAAAATATAGAATAGTTGCTATATCTTAGAATCTGCTCATGATGTTAATTATGCTGATTTAAATTATAGTATTCTATATTTTGTATATATTAATGTTATATTTATATCGATATAAGACCTGATATTTGAAACTTTTCTCCGAGTTTGGTAATTGTGTACTGGTGTTCTTCATGTATAATATTTATGTATTTTTTTTTTCATTTTTTCGGTCAATTTCTTTTTCTCTAGGAACCTATGTTGCACAAAGCAAATGTTTTTTCGTAATAAACATTGAGGGGTTGTTCAACAAAGTTTTTGATAAAAGTTGATATAATATAATTAAAAAGTTGATAAAAATTATGGATCATTATGAATTGTGTCACTGCTTATGGGCATGTCGTTTGATAGCCAACTAAACCAAAGTAAAGCAAGAGGCCACATAAGGTTTACACTTTGTTCGCCTGTCCCTTCACACGTGCCCTCAGAGGCGATTGGACAAAGCCTTTGTACGCCTCGTCCGAAGTGTTATTTTCGAGATGAAGCACCACATCCTGTTCCATTGAATTTTTGAGGCAATTAGAATCCTTTGTGAAGGGAAGGAGTTCTTATATGCAACGCCAAGCAGTTCCACTTTCTTGGCCCTAGAAATTCATTGTTGGAAATGGGTTGAAACAAGTAGCTCTGAATCCAGGGGTTCTTGCTATAACCGAACGTGATGGAAAGATCATTTATACCGATACTGAAAAGATCATTTTCTCAGGTAATGGAGACACTCTAAGTCTTCCATTAGTTATGTATCAACGTTCTAACAAAAACACTTGTATGCATGAAAAACCGTTGGTTCAATGGGGTAAATGTACTAAAAAGGGACAAATTTCAGTAAATGGTGCTACTCGGTTGGTGGCGAACTTACTTTGTAGAAAAATGAATTATTAGTTTATATGCCATGGGAAATTGACAACGCAGTAGCAGCATTGCTCAGTTAGAATTTTAGTTTGTGGGCCTATTGCAGCTACAGATCTAGTGGTTGCTTTTCAACCTAAGGTCAAATGGTTGTAAGCTTATGTCAACCAAGGATTGAAATAGTTGAGCATGATCGATTGACCGTTAAGATTATGTCACGTGTCAAGTATTCAATGCACCCCATCTCACATCTCTTAGTATAAATAGTAGGACCTTGCTACTTGTACAAAAGAATTTGTACAAAAATGTTGACAAACCCTCACATGTGGGGGGGGCCCACTTTTTATTTTCAATTTTTTATTCATGTGGGGCCGACAATCATGTGAGAGTTTGTCAACATTTTTGTCAAATTCTTTTTGTACAAATAGCTTTATTCTAAATAGTAACACACGATGACTTCCAAAAGTAATGTAGAATTGATAATCTTCAACCTGGTACCCATATTTTTGTCTATTATATCTCTCTCACCTAAATGCTTTCTTCACCACCTGATTTGAGCACTAGAGTGCCTGTACCTGTTGCATCCCATCTGAGCTACGGTCGTGTGTAGTCTGACACGTTGTTCAAATGTGAATCTAACATACAAGATGAGCTGGGTTATGTTGACGCTGTGAGCAAAAAGCCTACTGAAACAAATATATATTTACCCTTTGAAGAAAGTATTGTTCTTGAAGGAAGGACAAACTGAAGCTTTGAAGAAATTAGCCGAAAATCTTCAAAATTAAGTCTTTGATCCTTGAAAAATGAAAGAGTAGAATCTTGAAGTGTTTGCCCCTTGAAGGAAGGGATAGTCTCTTTGAAAAAAAGAGGCAGTTTAATCCAAAAAATGAGCGATAGTGAACAATATGAAGTTAACTCACGAAAAGCGGCGAGAAAGTCTTCTGAAAATGAAAGCTCGTCGGTCGAAGATGCCTAAAATTGCAGATCATGTCACCTAAGAGGTGGAAGAGTTGTTGTTCACTTTACCAGAGAGATGGCATAGGCTCACGCAAGCTTCTTACAACCCTATTACCAAGGTAAACGGAAAAAACAACAAAGAGATGATGAAGAAGTGTACAGTGATCACTCTCAAAACTTCAGGAAGAAAAGAAATATCGGCCTTACTGAAAGAGATATGAAAGTAGACATTTTACAAAACTATACCTGGGTTTCCTAGGTCATAGACCTCTCAACGAGGAAGAAGATGTCTTTCTACCATTTATGAGCAAAAGCAAAGTGTTGGGAATTTATTTAATTATGTACGGGGGAATTTAAAATAGTTTTAATTTCCACTAAGGATCTTCTTTGTGTTTAGATAGAAATTGTGATAGAAAATGTACCTTTGAAACATTTCTACAAACTCATTTTCTAATCTTGATCTGCAACTAGTTTCTCTAGATCACAACTGTCCAATTGTCCAGTTTCCAATGAAAATCCACACAAGGAACAAGAATGAGAGAATTATGATTTTTCTTTTTGTACTAGCAAGATAGTTAGTGTTGTGTTTTTCTCAACCCTAACATCTTATTAAAGAAGTCTAAGTGGGTTTGGTCCATCACTTAAACTTAATCCGATCCAATATTTAATTAATCTAATTAATTAAACTTGATTCATTAATTAATTAATCTGTAGTAATACAATTAATTAATTATTCAAAAATTATCAATTAATTAATTACTAAATATCATTCTTCTAATTCTTCTTGTGTGTGTGACCCATTAAGTTCTTAATATTGATGTATAACGACGTGAATTATTATTTTGTTCTACTCAAATCAAGATAAATTAAAGCACCCTTTTTAATTTATCATTAATTCGCCTAGATTAATCAATTCACATTCGTCGTCTCATATTGACATCTAATAATGTGTCGGCAACACGTGTGATAGAAACTGTCACGTGATATGAAAACCAAATTTGTTCATTTATTGCAAAACTATAATCACTTCTTCAAAATAAGGTCGAGCTTTTTTTGGGCCCGAGCCGAGTCGAGCTCTGCCAAAAAAAATAAGGTCCTGTCCAAGCTTTGGCCCGAGCCTTAGCAGGCCAGTCGACTAGGTTTTTATTTATTTATTATTATTATTTTCTTTCTATTAATTTTTTTTATTAATTACGGGCCGACCCCCCAAAATGGGGCTCGGCCCGAGCCTAGGCTAGGTTCCACCGAGCCCGAGCCGGCGAGCTTTTTTGCCATCCCTAGATTCTACCGTATACAACCTGAATTTGGGCTTTCCCGGCGTTTTCAATTAATTTCGCGATTTTCACGCTGATCCCCGTAATCGGGTTCGATTCATTTGGTATCCTAGTTTGGGCTCCAGATTCAGGTTCTGTCTTTTCTTTTGTTTTGAGTCTTTGATTCAAAAAATTCCAAAAAAAGAGTCAAAAGTTGTTTTTGGAGTAAATCTAGCATCCGAATCAACTCCCATTTTTTTGTTAGTTTCGTAGTTGAATTTCGAGTTTAAAAAAAAAAAAAAAACATTTTTTACTGTTCATGTCATCAAACTTTTTTTTTTCTTTCTTGATTTGTTTGGAAGTTGACACTATCATATAATCTATCCAAAATCTAAAATCTGTTTATACTCATTCAATTCCAAAAATTCAAGAACCACTTTCTTGAATTTAAATATCACTAATCCAATTGTCCAATTATTTTCTTGAGTTTTCTTGATTACGCCTATATAAAGGATGGATTATGATTGGAGATTTATTTTCCAAACTCGGTGTTTTGTGGGTAGTACGGTATGCAGTCTGGCTATTGATCACTTGGTCGAGTTTTGGAGTCCAAATTGAAGAAGTTGACAAGCCAATGTTTAAGTTTCGTGAAGGGCTCGGGAACCAAAACGAGTTGGATTCAAGGTTTGGAAAATACTTGGAAAGAAAACGAGCAATATGGATGAAAACGGGAATAACTTTCAGCTCGATTGTCGAATTTTCGCCCATGACTACATTCTGAAAATGGTACGAAATTCTGCACAAGGCCACGCGAGCTCATGATACTCTTGGGCTTGCGATCGCACAAAAACATGCCGAGAAAAATTTGTCGAGAATCTTAATTTTACTCGAATTTCCTTATTTTGTTAGAATTTTAGTGTAGGTAAGATCATTGTAATCTTTAAGTGATATTTTCATTTTTCCATATTTCCTAGGTTTAGTATAAATAGGAAACTTTATTTTCATTGTAAAAAAGAACCTTTGTGACATTATGAATTAAAATGAGAATTCTCTCTTTTTGTTTTTGATTGAAGATGTACCGAACTTATCAAATATTGTTATATTTGTAGCGTTCAACCTTTAGAACTTATCAAAGGATTAGGCACCGTTTGTGGCGTTCGTAAATCGAGGTTCGTTGGTTTTGTAATCAAGAGGTCATTCAAACTTCGTTTTTGTTTGGTTGCTTAGTTCAATAATTTGCGGGTCGAGATTCTACTGTCTACAACCTGAATTTGGGCTTTCTCGACGTTTTCAATTAATTTCGCGATTTTCATGCTGCTCTCGTAATCGGGTTTACATCACAATCATGTTTATACTACGATAACTCTTTGTCAGTGGATCTGAAATATTATCACTTGTGGGAATTCATTCATTTTTTACGTCATTTCTTTGTATGATCTCTCTAATAAGATAACCGTGTCTTAAAAATATGTTTAGATCGTTGATGTGATCTTAGTTCATTCGCTTGCACGATGGCTTCATTGTTGTCACAATACAGAGGTATGTGAACAACAATGTTATAAACTACTCCAACTTTATTAATGAACTTATTGATCTGATCACAACAATCGCTGTTTTTGAAGCAGTGATGTATTAGAATTCTGTTATTGAATCGGCAATTGTTTCCTATTTGGAATCTTTCCAACTAACCTCTCTATTATCAAGAGTAAACAAATATTTAGATTGAGACTTGCTATCTTCTAGTCTGACTAGAAGTTAGTATTAGTGTATCCATGAACTCTCAGTTCATTTTCTCCATATAAAATCTTTTTTATCTACGTAGTTTGAGATAAGTCAAATGATCATCTAAATCTATCTCTATTGATCAAGTTGCTTCTTCCATGTCTTTTATAAAAAAATTCTTTGACGACCATATTTTACCAATTTAAGCATGGATTCATTTCCCATTAATAATATGACATCTACATATAATATTAGGAATATGACAACGTTACCACTTGTCTTCTCGTAAACACACGTTTCGTCTTTCTTTTTGCTAAAATCAAACATTTTGATTTTCTCATCGAAACAAAGATTCAGCACCAGAGGCTTGCTATAATCCATATATGGATCAATTAATCTTTCATACCTTTTTAGCATCTTTGGATTTAAAACCTTTAGATTGTGTCACGTATACTTCCTCTTGCAAGTTCCCATTAAGGGATGAAGTTTTGGCATCCATTTGCCATATCTCATAGTCATGGTATACAACTATTAATAGTAAAATCTAAAAGGACTTAAGCATGGCTACATTTGAAAAGGTTTAGTCAAAGTCCACTTCTTATCTTTGTTTACAATCTTTTGTTACTATCATTACTTTGTATATGCAGATGTTTTCATCTAAATATTGACTTTTTTCTTGTAAACCCATTTACAACCTCTGGGTTTTATCCCATCAGGTAGGTCGACCAAGGTCTAAACCTTGTTTATATACATCGAGTTCATCTCCAATTTCATGGCCTCCTACTATCTCTTTGAGTCAATGTTTGACTTTACATCTGCGTAATTAGAAGGTTCAACATCCTCGATTAGTAATCATGAATTCATACCATCTAGAAGGTCAAACGATCCTACTAGATTTAATTGAAGTTGATGTGTCCTCAGGAGTCTTTAATTTCTGATCAAGAATTTGTCCCTCAGCAAGTGTGGGATTAGACTCATGTTTATCTACTTGGTCAACTATATTTGTGGATTCTTGAACTCCTTCAAGTTCTAATTTGCTCTTACCATTCTCTCCTAAAATTAACTATTTCTCTAGGATTATGGCATGTTTTGAGATGAATACTTTCTTTTTGATGGGATTATAGACTTGATATCCAATTATCTCTTTTGAATATTCCACGAACATGCATTCATCAGATTTAGTCTTAAGATTATTTGATTTAGTGCATTTCACTTAAGCATCACAACTTCAAACTTTAATATGAGACAATTTGAACCTTCTACATTTTCATAAATCGTATGAAATTTTGTCAACCAATTTAGATAGAACATGATTTAGTGTGTAGAACACTACAATTAGTGCATGACCCCAAAACGATTTTGGAAGGTTTGATGGCTCGTTATTAATCGTACTTTAATAAATATAGTGCAGTTATTCCTTTTCAGATACAATGTTATGCTATGGTGTATACGATAGTGTCAATTGTGAGAGAATCACATTCTCTTTTAGATAATCTAAAAACTTCTCTTTGAATATTCTTCACCTTGATCAGATCTTAGTACGAGAATACCCTTACTTATTTTTTTCTCCATTTCTAACTTGAATCATTTGGACTTTTTAAGAGATTCATGCTTGAATTTCATCAAGAATACATGATCATTTTTGAAATTGTCACCAGTAAAAGCTATTTCACATTCTGCTAGACGTCCCAGTCTAGGAGTCCCATTCGCCTTTACTTTATGAGCTTAGTAAGCTCATAAATGAAATAGACTGGTATGCCTTCTTCCTTTAATGAAATAGACTGGTTTACCTCAACCAAACCTCATCTAATAGTAATTGACATGGGTCTAAATACATTATTATGTATTAGGCTCGATAATTGTGCAGTTCTTTCTTTTTTTTCAAGTAAAAGGAAAATTTTGTCATCTTGTCAAACATGCATAATCCGCATTATCAAATGATTCAAAACCAGTTGACCTCAAATATCCATCTCTATGTAATTTGGAAATACATTTATATGACCAAGTCTGTAATGTCAGATATATGTAATATTTAGGTTATCACTTTTATGCCTTTTGAACTCTATACTCGTCATAAAATACACAGTATCTAGAATATAAATATCATTCTATAATTTAACAAAACCATTAATGATCTTATCAAGATAAAAAAGATCAACAATTGTCCTTAACGTTAATTGATAATTTATCTCCAAACATGTAACGACCCGGCCACTTACCGGAGCCGTTATCTTACGTACTGTCCGCTCTGGGGTGGGCTTCTGCCCACTTATCCCCTCACGATTTTCTGATGCGTCCCCCAAGATTCGAACCCGAGACCTCCATCATATGGGAGACTTAAGTTGAATTTTGGTACCAATTGGACAAGTTGCCCAATTGGTACCAGGATTCAACTTAAGTCTCTCATATGATGGAGGTCTCGGGTTCGAATCCTAGGGGACGCGTCAGAAAGCCGTGAGGGGATAAGTGGGCAGAAGCCCACCCCAGAGCGGATGGTACGTAAGATAACGGCTCCGGCGTGAGGTCGGGTCGTTACAAAAAAACGCGCGTTTTTTTTGTAACGACCCGGCCTCTCGTCGGAGCCGTTATCTTACGTACTGTCCGCTCTGGGGTGGGTTTCTACCCACTTATCCCCTCACGGCTTTCTGATGCGTCCCCCAGGATTCGAACCCAAGACTTCCATCATATGGAAAATTTAAGTTGAATTCTAGTACCATTTGGACAAGTGTAGCGCCCCGACCCGTATGGGTCGAAACGTCACAAGACTAGCTTAACTTTAGTCGTAAACTTAATAATTTCCGATACCTTTAGCGGAAAGTATAAAATTTTAATTTAAGAATTTAATTCAAGACTTATTTAATTCTGTACAACATCATTTCAATACTAGAACCACATAAAAAAAATGTTTTAGAATGATTCCCATGCATGTATCCATTTACTGACGTGAAGTTCTAAGTGGAGAAAAAAAATGAATGTTGCTGTTTGACTTTCTATCTCAACAGCAGTAGTCAAAAATAAATTCTTTTGCACAGCTAACATCTCCGAAATTTCATGAAATTTTATAGTAAAGTAGGAAATTCTTTATAGTATAACATATCCAAAAATCAACTCCCGTCGGCAACATATGAGGTATAAAAATATTTTTTCAAAACCTCCAACGACATAGTTTGGAAGGTAACCCAGCGCGGTTTACTTAAAGTGATATATAAAATTCTACACACATCAAATCAACATGATTTTAGCTTTATGCAGTAGCTAACCCATGAGACTGTCAAAATTCATTGGTTTTACCCAAAAATTTCAAGTAACGATCGGGTTCTGAATTTTCAAATCTAAGGGCAGAAGCTGGAAAACAGCAACATTACCCGGCGCAGTTTACTCTAAGCGACATTTAAAATTATACCAACATCGGATTGACATGATTCCAAATTTATTCAGTAGCTAACTTATGAGGCTATCAAATACCACTCGTTTTGTTGAAAAATTCCAAGTAACAATTAAGTTATGAATTTTTAAAGTCAATGCAGAATTTGAAATTATAATGAAACAGCAACATTAAATTGCCAACACTTGGTTTTTTTTGTAAATAGTGAATTGTAAGCAAATTTTATGAAACGTACCTACCTTTAAACACAACTTATTCATAAAGAAATGTGATTAGAATAGTCCCAAATATGACATTTCATAGAAATCTATTTAAAATAACGTAAACATTTCATAATCGAATTTAAAACGTTAAATCACCGGCTTCCCCATAGCACGTTGCATCATTCTTTACCATCATCCACGTCCCAAGTAAATCATATCAAATCAACTTGTAGAGAGGGAATTATAGATGTTATCGGTGTGTTTCGTTAACAAATTATAAACTTTCGAACTATAGATTCATACCATCGCACGTAGATGGATTTTCGGCAAAATCCAATTTCTGTGGAGTTATGATTTAACATAACGCATAGAACCGGAGAATGATCATTCAAACTATAGTAGTGTCGTAACACCGTACCCGAAAGCACCAATTCATTCAAACTTTTAACGAAAATCATAGTTTGAAAACGAAACAAACACTTGCACCTCTACCTACCTTTGTTAAAAGCTTTTGAAAGTATAATGTTGGATGATTGTTGTTGCTTCCCGACGGTATCAGAACTTTTAGAAATATGCTCATCTCCTATTATTTTGAAAATCGTTTTCTTTGATCAAAGTGTGCACTTTCTCCTTCACACCCTTGCTATTCTTTCAAATTTTACTTAACATAAAGATTTTTTTTAGAGAAAATAAGTGTAATTTTGGATTTGAGGAAAGGTGTAATTAAAAATTGCTTTTCCTCTTCTTGTAACCTCTCTTTTTAGTGGAAAACTAAATGGAAGAATTATATATCATTAATCTTGTTAAATTGAGTCTTTAACTAGGAATTTGAAGAGTTTTAAGCCCAACAAATAATTTTATAAAATACTTCATAAAAACATCTGCATGATGATTCGAACCTGGGTGGCCAATAGGAAATACCATGCAGATGACCATTGTGGCAACCCAATTATTCATTAAATCTTTGAAATCAAATTTACTTAAACTTAATGTCTTAAAGTATTGGGCTTATAAATAACTTATGGCTTGTACTTTCATAATCCTAAATGGGCCGAGATTCCATAATTTATTTCTTAAATGGACTATACCAACCAAATTAATAATATAAAATCTGGGACATTACATCCCTCACACCTTAAATAAAATTTCGTCCTTGAAATTTACCTAATGATCTGGTAAATAGTGTTGGGTATTTGTTTTTAACATCTTCTTCTCTCTCCCAGATAACTTCTTCTACTCCATGATTACTCCATTGTACCTTGATCAGTTGAATCTCTTTGTTCCGTAACTTATGCACCTTTCGATCTAGTATTGAAATCGGAAATTCCTCGTAGGATAAATCTTTCTGTACTTCTAGAGATTGAGAATTGACCACGTGATCGGGATCATGCATATACTTTCGGATCATCGATATATGAAACACGTTATGAACTGCTGATAGTTCGGGCGGCAAAGCTAATTGATAAGCTACATTTCTGACCCTATCAAGTATTTCGAATGGTCCAATATAACGAGGTCGTAGTTTTCCTTTCTTGCTGAACCTAAGTACACCTTTTATTGGTGACACTTTCAGAAAAACTTTCTCTCCAACTTTAAATTCCAAGTCTTTTCTTCTGGTATCAGCATAGCTCTTTTGTCTATCTTGTGTGGCCTTTATCCTAGTGCGGATCTTATCAATGACTTCAACTGTCCTTTCAATGATCTCTGGTCCCAAAACTCTCTTTTCTCCTACTTCGTCCCAATGGACGGATGATCTACATCTTTTACCGTAGAGAGCTTACCGTAGAGAGCTTCATATGGTGCCATTCCAATAGTTGCTTGGAAACTATTATTATAGGTAAATTTCACCAAAGGTAGATACGATTCCCAACTGCCTCCTAGATCCAAAACACAGGCCCTTAGCATATCTTCCAAAATTTGGATGGTCCTTTCAGATTGACCATCGGATTGAGGGTGATACGCCGTATTGAAATCCAATTTCGTTCCCATAGCTCTTTATAAGCTCTTCCAAAATTCTGACGTAAATCTTGGATCTCTATTAGATACAATAGACACGGGAACACCATGTAATCTTACAATCTCTCTAATGTACAATTGTGCTAGTTGATCTAGACTGAATGTCATTTTTATAGAAAGAAAATGAGCTGACTTTGTTAGTCGATCCACTATTACCCATATAGCATTGTGTCCTCTTACTGACCTCGGAAATCCTACCACAAAGTCCATTGCAATTTTCTCCCACTTCCATTCAGGTATGTCCAATGGATTTAACAACCCTGCTGGTCTTTGATGTTCTACTTGAACTTGTTGACACACTATACATTTTGCCACAAATGGACATATACTTAATTTCATATTCCTCTACCAAAATGTATCTCGAAGATCTCGATACATTTTCGTACCACCAGGATGTGCGGTGTACGGGGTGAAATGAGCCTCTTCTAATATCTCATTCCTCAAAACTTCATCTTTAGGCACACAAATTCTTTCTTTAAACATCAGTGCCCGATCCGAAGCTATTCCAAAATCCTTCCTCCTATCAGTGCCAATTTCTTTCCTGATCTTCTGCAAAAATGGATCTTTGTCATGTGCTTCTATGATCCGATCTTTGAGAGTTGGTCGAACCACCAAAGTTGCTAAACGAGCTATACTTTGCTCTGATGTAGTAACCACTTCAATTTGCAAATTTTGCAAGTCTTTGATCAACTCCTTCTGAATAGTAGGTAATGATGCCAACTTTCCCATCGACTTTCTACTTAGAGCGTCTGCAACAACATTAGCCTTACCTGGATGATAATGAATAGTGCAGTCTTAATCCTTTACTAGCTCCAACCATCGCCTCTGTCTCATATTCAATTCCTTCTGTGTGAAGAAATATTTGAGACTCTTATGATCTGTGTAAATGTCGCACTTTCCTCCATATAAGTAATGGCGCCATATCTTTAATGCATGAACTACCGCTGCAAGTTCTAGATCATGCGTCGGGTAGTTCTGTTCATGTTGTTTCAATTGCCTTGATGCATATGCAATCACTTTTCCGTGTTGCATTAACACACATCCCAAACCTTGTTTGGATGCATTACTATATATAATAAACCCTTCTGAACACTCGAGTATAGTTAACACCGGTGCTGTAATCAATTGTTGCTTTAGCTTCTAAAAGCTTTGCTTACACTTATCTGTCCATAGAAACTTTACCCCTTTCTTTGTCAATTGCGTCATTAGTCCAGATATTTTGGAGAATCCTTCAATAAATCTCCGATAGTACCCGGCCAATCCTAGAAAACTCCGAACTTCACCAGCGTTAGTCGGTGTCTTCCAGTTAGTTATCGCTTCCACGTTTACTGGATCTTCTTCAATTCCTTGGGTAGTAACTACATGATCGAGGAGCCCAACTCTTTCAAGCCAAAATTCACACTTTTTAAATTTTGCATATAACTTTTCCTTGCTCAGTATTTCTAACGCTATTCTAAGATGTTCCTCATGCTGATCTGTACTCTTAGAGTATATCAAAATGTCATCGATGAAGATTATGACAAATTGATCTAAATACTTGTGAAAAACACGATTGATTAAATCCATGAATACTGCATGAGCATTTGTCAACCCGAATGGCATGATTGTGAACTCATAATGTCTATAACGAGTTCTGAAAGCCGTCTTGGGTATATCACTAGCCTTAACCTTCAATTGATGATATCCAGATCGTAAGTCGATCTTGGAAAATACTTTAGCCCCTTTTAATTGATCAAACAAATCCTCAATTCTCGGAGAGGATACTTATTCTTGATGGTCAAACGATTTAACTCCCGATAGTCGATACACATCCTCAAACTTCCATCTTTCTTCTTTACAACTAACACTGGTGCGCCCCAAGGAGATACACTTGGTCGGATAAAGTCATTGTCCAACAATTCTTGTAATTGAACTTTCAACTCCTGAAGTTCCTTTGGAGCCATTTTGTATGGAGCTTTAGATACTGGTGCCACTCTAAGAACCAGATCTATGGTAAACTCTACTTGTCTATCCGGTGGGATACCAGGTAGATCTTCAGGAAACACATCTATAAATTCTTGTACCACTGGTACATCCTCAATCTTTATCGTCGCTTGTCTTTCTCCTGAGATGTTCACTAGTAACCCTTGAGATGTTTCTTCTCTCAACATTCTCTCGGCTTGCAAGGTAGATACCAGTTGGAGATCGAGTTTGGTCTTTATTCCAGGGAAAGAAAATTGTTCTTCTCCTGGTTTTTGAAAAGACACTCCCTTTTCTCTACAACGAATGGTTGCATAATTACGTCACAACCAATCCATACCCAAAATCACATAAAAATCTTTCATCTCTATCAGATATAAATTAGCTTCTAATGTTTTTCCCTCAATATCAAGATTCACCGACTTGGCTAACTTATCAGTGGTCAATGTTTCGCCCGAATGAATGCTAACTTCTAGTGTATTCTCTGACTTATCACAACTAATACTAGCTTTAGTAATGAAAGACGTTGATACAAAAGAGTGAGTAGCTCCCGAATCAAACAGTACATAAGCAGGTGTATTGGATATAAGTAAAATACCTGCTATTACATTTGAGTTCTCCTCTGCATCCTTCTGAGTGAGCTTAAAGACTCGTGCTTTGCCCTTCTTGTTCTGATCATTGTTATCATCCTTCTTCTGAGTAAAGGTGGGACAATCCTTAGCAATATGCCCTGGTTTACCACATCGAAAACAAGCATTCTTCTCGAAAGAACATTCACCACGATGATGTTTACCACACTTAGGGTACGATGCTACTACAGGTACTATGGCCTTACTAGCACCAGGTCTGATATTGGTTTTCTTATTTTGCCATTTGCCCTTTTCTTTTTCTTGACCATTCCACTTTCTCTTCCCAACTTGTCCTTCGTCCTGCTGGCCGAACAATTGACTGTGTTGCTCTGCATTAGCCTTTTGATACCAAATAGCGTGAGCTCGTTCTAACATTTCACGGTATGGTGTAAAACGATGTGACATAAGAATCATGCTTATGTCTGAGTTTAACCCTTGCTCAAACCTTCGAGTCTTCTTAATTTTCGTTTCAACCAGGTATGGAGCAAACCTTGAGAGTTGATCACACTTTCGCTCATAATCAGTCAAGGACATATTACCCTGCTTAAAAAAAAGGAATTCACTTTCCTTGAAATCTCTTAGAGACTGAGGAAAATACTTATCCATCACTTCTTCCTTGAACTGTTCCCAAGTTAATGCCAATTGCTGCTCCGGGGTCCTAGTTCGAGACATCGAATCCCACCAGTGACTTGCATCACCGATAAACATAAACTCTGCACACTGGACTTTTTGAGCATCAATACAGTTTATAAGTCAAAAAATTCGTTCCAACTTACGAAGCCACTCCTCAACTACCAGTGGACCAGATGCTCCATCGAAAGTAGGGGACTTATGCCTTCGAAATAACTCAACAATCGAGGCATGGGTCAGGTGAGCTACAGGAGCTGGTGGTAAGGGTGGGGCTTGATTTTGATTCTGCCTGCCAAGATCTTGAACCGCTTACAGGAGGTCCCTTATCAAGTTGTTCTGGTTTGCTCGAGACATTTCCTTTGAGATAAGAATAATATATCTCATTAATTCCATCTACCAGTACCAGAATACTAAGAAAAATAGAGAATTATTTCTCAACTTCATCAGAATTATATACATGTATTTTTTTTTCAATACTAGTACATACTTCGCATGTGATTGTCAAGGTCTATAGATTCATCTACCTCAAAATCTAGGTAAGCTCGAATATCTATCTCTTATTGACTAATATGATATGATTCTTTTCCCTAGAATTTGTCTTTCCTTGCCATATGAAGTCCACAACCTTAAGTTCTAACCCAATACATGTCTTTTGAATAACACTTTTTCTTTTCATAGTACATTTATCTTTGCATATAAGATATACATAAAGAAAAATGTAAAACGTAGCGAAACATGGAAAACATAACTATAGAATCATAACATTTTTATAACAAGAATTTAAACTTTTCATAGTTAAATATACCTGGGCCGTAGGATGAGGTCGACTAATAGATGCAAGATGCCGTGGAGTGCCTTTAAATATTTCATTTTTTTCCCACATTGTAGAAAAAAAAATAATTTTCTTTTAAACAAAATGCGTTAAGTCTACAGAATCGACTAAACTCGTGCTCTGATACCACGCTGTAGCGCCTCGACCCGCATGGGTCGAAACGTTACAAGACTAGCTTAACTTTAGTCGTAAACTTAATAATTTACGATACCTTTAGCAGAAAGTATAAAATTTTAATTTAAGAATTTAATTTAAGACTTATTTAATTCTGTACAACATCATTTCAATACTAGAACCACATAAAAAAAAATGTTTTAGAATGATTCCCATGCATGTATCCATTTACGGACGTGAAGTTCTAAGTGGAGAAAAAAAAATGAATGTTGTTTTTTGACTTTCTATCTCAACAGTAGTAGTCAAAAATAGATTCTTTTGCACAGCTAACATCTCCGAAATTTCATGAAATTTTTTAGTAAAGTAGGAAACTCTTTATAGTATAACATATCCAAAAATCAACTCCCGTCGGCAACATATGAGGTATAAAAATATCTTTTCAAAACCTCCAACGACATAGTTTGGAAGGTAACCCAGCGCGGTTTACTTAAAGTGATATATAAAATTCTACACACATCAAATCAACATGATTTTAGCTTTATGCAGTAGCTAACCCATGAGACTGTCAAAATCCATTGGTTTTACCCAAAAATTTCAAGTAACGATCGAATTCTGAATTTTCAAATCCAAGGGCAGAAGTTGGAAAACAGCAACATTACCCGGCGCAATTTACTCTAAGTGACATTTAAAATTATACCAACATCGGATTGACATGATTCCAAATTTATTCAGTAGCTAACTTATGAGGCTATCAAATACCAACATTTTGTTGAAAAATTTCAAGTAACAATTAAGTTATGAATTTTTAAAGTCAATGCAAAATCTGAAATTATAATGAAACAGCAACATTAAATTGCCAACACTTGTTTTTTTTTTTTTTTGTAAACAGTGAATTGTAAGCAAATTTTATGAAACGTACCTACCTTTTAACACAACTTATTCATAAAGAAATGTGATTAGAATAGTCCCAAATATGACATTTCATAGAAATCTATTTAAAATAACGTAAACATTTCATAATCGAATTTAAAACATTAAATCACTGGGTTCCCCATAGCACGTTGCATCATTCTTTACCATCATCCACGTCCTAAGCAAATTATATCAAATCAACCTGTAGAGAGGGAATTAACACATGAGTTTGAAACTCAATAGGTGTCATCGGTGTGTTTCGTTAACAAATTATAAACTTTCTAACTATAGATTCATACCGTCGCACGTAGATGGATTTCCGGCAAAATCCAATTTCTATGGAGTTATGATTTAACATAACGCATAGAACCGGAAAATGATCATTCAAACTATAGTAGTGTCGTAACACCGTACTCGAAGGCACCAATTCATTCAAACTTTTAACGAAAATCATAGTTTGAAAACGAAACAAACACTTGCACCTCTACCTACCTTTGTTAAAAGCTTTTGAAAGTATAATGTTGGATGATTGTTGTTGCTTCCCGACGGTATCAAAACTTTTAGAAATATGCTCCTCTCCTATTCTTTTGAAAATCTTTTTCCTTGATCAAAGTGTGCACTTTCTCCGTCACACCCTTGCTATTCTTTCAAACTTTACTTAACATAAATATTTTTTTTTTAGAGAAAATAAGTGTAATTTCGGATTTGAGGAAATGTGTAGTTAAAAAATGTTTTTCCTCTTCTTGTAACCTCCGTTTTTAGTGGAAAACTAAATGGAAGAGTTATATTATCATTAATCTTATTAAATTGAGTCTTTAACTAGGAATTTGAAGAGTTTTAAGCCCAACAAATAATTTTATAAAATACTTCATAAAAACATCTGCATGATGATTCGAACCTGGGTGGCCAATAGGAAATACCATGCAAATGACCATTGTGGCAACCCAGTTATTCATTAAATTTTTGAAATTAAATTTACTTAAACTTAATGTCTTAAAGTATTGAGCTTATAAATAACTTATGGCTTGTACTTTCATAACCCTAAATGGGCCGAGATTCCATAATTTATTTCTTAAATGGACTATACCAACCAAATTAAGAATATAAAATATGGGACATTACAAAACATGAAATTGAATTAATGTTTTTGATAATGATGGGGACAAAATGACATTTCTCTAATTCTAATACTAAGCCTGAAGGCAATGACAAGAAGTATATTCCTACAGGTTATGTAGTATTCCTTGCTCTATTTCTAACGTGTAGGTCAACTTCTCCCTTTTGTAGTGATCTATTTCCTTTTATTTTCTATATATTTATACAAATATGAGATCCATATCTAGTATCTAATACCCAACAAGCTAACGAAGTTGGCTTATGCCTTGCATTTTTTCTTCGATGACCTCTTCTTCCATAATGATATCAACGGCCATCAGACTTGATAATGTCCTTATTTGCTTTAGCCATTTTAGATGCTTCTAAAGATTACTTTAGACTTCCTCTTAGTGCCCTTAGAGGAATCAATGGGCAAAACTTTCCTACTACTTGCTTTGATGTTGGGCTTAACAATCTTATGCACGTTCAGCATCTTAGGAAGTTTGCATTTGAGCTTATTCATGTTAAATTCATAATTAAATGTGAATAGTTCTTTAACAAAGATTGCATAACCAACTCAACACTTAATTCAATGTCCATGACTGAGCCCAATTGAGACAACTTCTCAATATAGCCATTCATCTTCAGTGCATGAGCACTGATTGAATATCCTTATGCCATTTTGTATCGGTAAAGCTACTTAGAAGTCTCATATATTTCCACATGTAATTGTACAACATACAACTCCTTGAGATGAAAAATCATAATGTGAGCTTCCATACCCTCATGTTTCTTTAGTAACTTAGGTGACATAGTTATAAGCATCAAACATGTTACAGTGTTATCGTCATCACTGTATTTATTATAAACAACCACCTCTTCCTTAGTCGAGTCCTCAATGAGTGTCTCAAGAAAGTGCTACTCAAGGATATAACCAATTTTCTTATATTTGAGAACGATTCTCAAATTGCGATGCCAATCGAGAAAAATTAGCTCAATCAATTTATTGGCATCCAGTATGCCTCTCAAACTCATATGATTATACAATTCAATAAAATTTAAATGATGAAAAATAAAGAATAATATATACAATGCATCGATAAATTTAACATGTTCTTTTATTCAGTTAATTATGCTATCACAGTTTAACTCAAATTTATGACACTCTTAATAAATTTATGGAATCAATACTTAACTCCTAGTTGGTTGAGATTCCTGTAGTGAACTTTGTACCGATGACTCCTAGATCATTGACCATATGGCACTAGATTTTAGATACCCTAGCAGGCTTATTAACTCAAGTCATGAATGCTACGAAGAGAGTTATAAGATGTATCACACTCTCTTTTGATATGAGATTCGAATTTTAAAAGTGGTTGGTGCCCATTCTAGACTCCTTAACAAAAACTCATTCAACCAATGGTGGGATTCGAGAACTCCAAATTATCAAACTTCTATGAACACAAGCACTAACCTTCCTACCCCAAACTACTTTTTGGTTTCTATACAAAGGATTTGGGTATTCTATTTACCTAGGTCAACACATCAAATTAAATCAACATAATCAAACTGAAATTACGTAGTTTACTAACTAAGTTTGACCTTACGTGCGGAATTGTACAATTAACAAGCAATAAGTCATTTTTAATTGTTTTTAGATGGTTAAACAAATAATCTAATTATCCTAAGTTGGGTTGCCGCAGTTTGTAATAAGAAAGCAATAAATAACACCAATATTGATGATGGAGAAACCCAACTGGGTAAAAACTCAGGGACCAAGCCAGTTAGTTACATCCACTATAGACAATATAGATTTACAGTAAGATTCTGTCTAGCCAACTCTACTAGACTTCCCGATCTAATTCTTGTAACCTCCAAGATCAGCCGAACCTACCAGTTCCCGATCTTCTGCAATTGTCTCTTTCAAGTGAAATTCCAAGAATTCCCCGTTCTTGTGCTTTTCCTACGATTGTAGTCCAACATCTCTTAACCTCCAACAGCCTCTGAAATTCCACTGAGAAAGCACATTTCTAAGGGTGTTTAGGAAGTAGGTGTTTTGGATTCAATGGATTCGATGTTTTTTTCCCCAATCTATGGTTGTATCAATACATGAACAAGCTCTTGAATCTTCAAAGAATAATATGAAAGTGTTATAGAGAAGATGCACAATGAACAATTTTCACGTATAGGTTGAGCGAGAAGCTAGCTAAAATGCGGCACCGTATTTCTCTTCTTTCATGCTCGAACCCTAGATTTCATAACCCAACTTGTACAAATTGTACCCTAGGTCCTTGACTTTTACAACACATTACAAATTAATCATTTTGTCCACAGAATCGTCAACACTAAAAATCTAACAAACTCCCCCTTTGAAATTCCTTGAAAAAACTATACAATAAGTCAATGAAAACTAAATACAAAATCTAAACTACCTGAACTTCATCAAACTGATGTTTCTTGCATTCCTTGTCAAACCCGTTTCTTGAAATTCACAATTCAAATACCAGTTTAAAAGCACGTGATATAGGAAATAATAAAATCATTAAACACATGGTACCAACACTAGCAAGATTGAGACGTAATTCTAATGTTAATCCAAACACCAATAAAAATATTAGCATCACACAAATATAAAAAACTTAAACAGCTAGGTAGATATGGTATGGAATGCAATGTAATCGACAAATCTCCCATTAACAATTTATTTTACCTTCACAAATTTTAAAAATTATTCTCCTAGTCACAACATTTACTAAAAATTTAAAATTCTTCCAGTCAAACATTTACTTTACTCTCCCCTTTTAGTAAAAAATAACGAAGGGACCGACAATTAAAAAAACATATTAAAAAACATTACAAAAATGTTTTACTCTCCCCCTTTTTTTTTCTAACATTAACATATAATAACTCAAAAATGTTGTTGTTAGCATGCACAAGTATAAGCAATGTACAGTAAACCTTTCCACATTACTTAGTTCAAGTTAACATGGAGTAAATTGTATAAGTGACTCATATGTATAAAGTATCACTAATCCTTTGTAAGTAGGACTCCAAACTTTAATTTTGTGAGAAATGACATGCTAAACATCACTATCAATGAGTGTATTCATCTACTTATGAAAGTCAAACCATTTAAAGCGCATTAGAACCTTTAAATAAAAGCTCATTTTGTATTGATATTTTATTTTCTCTCCCCTGCCTTTGAGCATATTTTATTTTCACGTCTTTCAATATTTTAAGTTCATTATTATTTTTCACATCTTAAGTGTATGCTCTTCTTCATTAAGCGAGCTTTAGATCGGTTAACCCAAGTCAATTGACCATAGGCACCAGGTTATGAGAAACCCTTTAGACTTAATTGTTCGAGTCAAATAGGCTTCGAAAATGAACACAAGATATTGAGCTTTAATTACCGAGACGAACTTAAGCTTAGGTCCAATAAATATGATCAATTCATGTTCAAAATCACCTTATTAACATATGACTGTAATCCCAAATCTCACACATACAGCAAAGTCCCATTAACAAGATCATAGTATGTGCAATGCAGATGGTTCATGAAGACACATATACTAAGTACTTCATAAATAACCTAAGCCAATAATGGAAACTATGTTGCAGCTTATCGATTAAACCCATACTTGATCACAACAAACAAATTCAAGTATATTACATATTAATATGTTGTAAAAACAATTTTCCGCATTTTTATTTTTCAATTTTTCAAATTTTTGTTTTTATTTTAACACATGAATGCACCATGTACAAAAAAAAATGTCAAACACACAAAAAAAAATTTGCATGAGTTTTCTACCTAAAAAATAAATAAACAAATATGAGGCATCTATAAATCAATGTCACACAATGATACATCATGAACATGCACCAAAAATACCTAATCCGTTAGGTATGCAAATGATCTTACCTTTAATTGCACTGTGATCTATTTCAAAATTTATCAGATCACTTTTCTTCACCCAAACATGCCTAGTGACATGAATATTCTCAGTCATCTATGTCATTAACTTGGTTAATTAACTCACTTGATTAGTAAGAAAATCAATCTGACCAACAAACTCCTAATTCTTATTTCTATTTAAGTTCCGATTTCTATTTTTGTTCAAAAAATGACGACACCGAGGCCTTATGTGTCCTAACTCACCACAATTAAGACATGTAGGGATAAACTTAGGACCAAATGTATGTGATTGCTGAAGTCTATGCCTAGGTTGGCCGGTCCTACGCTGTCTAGTAGTCCTCTGTCCTACATATCCCTTATTCTTAGGTTCAGGGTTAGGCAAATGCTTAAGTTGGTTAGTACCATGGACAAATGTAGTTTTGGACGTACTAGCAACAATATGATCATTTTTATTATATCCCAAACCTCACTTATTATCAGCAGGCTTGCCCATTCCTAAAATGTTATCAAGCTTCTTAGAACTACCAGAAAAGGCAAGAAGTTGAGATTTGAATACTTTAGATCGCTTAGAAGATTTTTAACCTAGATTTCTAAGGTTTCATTTTCAACTGTCAGCTCATTAGCTCTCCTAGAGGTCTTTTCAGGCTCACTAGTGAGATTCATAACGTGAGTATCTAAAGATTCATTCATGGATTTGAGCTCACTCAAAGTTGAGGTAAATTCCTGAATGTATACTACGAGTTTCTCATTTTCTGACTCAAGTTCCGTAACTCTCGTACTTAAGGCTTTATTTTTTATTAGAATCTTAATGCTCTCCTCATAGATTCTATCATAAGTCTCATGAATATCTCCCTCACTATCAGAATTGTCCTCACTATCAGAATCTTCTTCTGAATTCTCACCAGTACTTACATTTTCAGCCTTCTCACTCCCCTTATCAGATTCATACCTAATTCTAACAACAAATGTAATATATTTTCCAGTTTCCTCACGAGTGGATTTCTCACTCTAATTGTCCGAGTTAGACTCGGCATCAGTGAGAGTAGCATTCATAGCTTTATCTGGATTTCTCCTACTACTAGGGCACTTACTCCAAACGTGGCCAAAACCTCAACAGTCATGACATCTCACAGATTGAGATTGCCTTCTAGACTCACTGGAATCACCTCACTGTCTCTCTTTAGGTTTCTGTTTATTCTTAAACAATTTTTGGAATTTTTTAGCAAGGTTAGCTAACTCATCTTCATTTGGAGAATCTGAACCCGATGACTCTCTATGACTATTCCTCACAATATTTAAGGCCAATGACTTATCGTTTGTGGATTTAGCTAATGTAAGTTCATAAGTCTGGAGAGATCTAACCAACTCTTCAATTTTAATGGAATCTAAGTCCTTACTCTTTTCTATTACTGTGACTTTATGTTTAAACCTTTCTGGTAGGCATCTAAGAATTTTTCTGAATATCTTAGGCTCCAAAATTTTCTCACCTAGGTTGAAGATAGAATTTACTATGTCATTTAAGTTCGCATAAAAAGTATCAAAAGTTTCATTCTCTTTCATCCTAATCTCTTCAAACCTAGTGGTCAGCATTTACAATTTCGAGTTCTTAATAGCATTCTCTCATGTGTGGTATGTAGAATATCTCAAACATCTTTGGCTACTTCACACATAGACACTTTCCTAAACTCTTGCGGGGATACCACCATAAATAAGGCATGTAAGGCTTTACTATTCCAAATGCACCATCTATGTTCGCCATAGTCCAATTTGCAATTGGAGTGGGGATTGCTTCATTATTAATCATAGAACTAGGTGCAACCTAACCATTCACAACACTCAGCCATATACACTCATCCATATATTTCAAAAAGGTTCTCATCATAACCTTCCAGTAGGCATAATTACTGCCATCAAAATAAGGCGAAACATATAATGAACTACTCATCTAGATAATATTAGTCAAGGATTGAGTTTGGGCTCTGATACCAATTGAAATTACGTAGTTTACTAACTAAATTTAACCTTACGTTCGGAATTATACAATTAACAAGTAACAAGTCCATTTTAATTGTTTCTAGATGGTTAAAAAAACAGTCCATTGGTAAAGCTAATATAGCTATAGACTCTTTGAGTGGAAAGTTAGGGAGTGAAAAGTGTGTTTTATACACTTATTTGAGCCTAAAATTATAAATATTTAATAGTTTTTCTTATTAACTATAGTCTAATTTATTGTAGATTTTGTTTATTAGTAAAACTCGATGATTGGAAGCTAAATTGAAAGAAATAAGTGAAAATGCCTAAAAATGGCGAAATTCAAAGTTTGAGGACATAATTGTAGCTTTCAATAGTTGATTCGGACCAAAAATCGACAATTGGAGAATTTCTAGGTTCGGTTGTATGAAATTGGAAGATGAAGGATTAAAAGTATTCCAAGAAATGACTCAAGATTGACAAAGGATAAAAACCAAGGACTAAAATGGACGTAACTCAAAGTGCTGATCTAAGAAACTAAGTTAGCCTGTGTGACCACCCAGCATTAAGCATGGGCGATCGCCCATCATAAATAAAACAAGGCAGAGGCTAAATAATCTGGGCAAATTTGGATGAATTCCAGATTTCATTAGAAATCCTCTTCAATTGGATTTTGGACACATTTTTCCACCTATTTTCGAGATTTATAAATACACAATAGCCTCATACAAGAGGGAGAACCTCTCATACATTATTTTCATCAATTATTACAAGAGAAGATGGGCCAATTCATAGATCTTTTGAGAGAATTAAAATGTAATCGCAAGATTTCAATTCTTTGAAGATTCAACCTAGATCAATGGACAAAGAAGAGAAGAAACAATTGGAGATTCATTAAGAAATCATTGAAGAAATTCAAGATTTCAAGATTCACCTTCTTCCTTTTAATTTATCCATAATCCGGGTTATGTTCGTCTAATTAATTATGATTTCCTGTGGTCTTGTAATGCTAGGCTAGGGTTTTAATTACTGAGACATTAATGAACCCTTATTATGATGTTTTAATATAAATTCGATAATTTGTCGCTCAATATATATTTATTCTTAGATGATTGTTATAGGATTTAATGACTTTTCTATTGATCACTAATTTGTTCGATTGTGAATTTTATTTATTTCGAGATAAACAATAGGATAGAAATAACTTTATAATAACCATTGTAAAGTCCGGTGGTATTAGAGATATACCGCTATACCTTGCATAATTTCTATAGATATTTTAGCGTTTTTAATGCATGCTTTCATGTTCGCATCTTTCACATAGATATGAGAATGTCACAATAGAGAATATATTTTATTGACATCGAAAATACTTTTAATTAAATTTGGAACATTAATCAACAAGAAAGTGCACATATTGTCATGTTATCTTATTGCACTGAATCTACTTAATAAGGAGGATTTGAGGTCTTAGTAACCTTATCATCTAACTTTAATTAGTTAATTAGTATAAGTTCTCCAAAAAGTTTTGTTATTCAATTAAAGTTAATATTAATTGACACTAAGTTCTGTACGCAGTTCTCGTGGGAAAGTTACTTTATTCATCACTTCATTACTTGTTCCCTATACTGTAGGCTTGCGAAAAATCAAATGATCAAGGGTTCATTAGACATCTTTTATATCAGATTAGTATTAGTTGGTTAAGGATTTCAAGTAGATGAAAATCGAGGTTGTTAATTCTATGAACCAAACAATAGCTCAAATAGCAACTTTGATGGTTCAATATAATCTCAAAGATCAAATTATTGAGACACAAGACAAGGATCTGATTCTCAAAAAAATCAGAAGTGAGGTTGGATCTGTTGGGAGTTATGAATCAAAGAGTGGAACTCACTGGATTTTACAATATGCTAACCGGATTTAACACTCCTAACTGTTTAGTTCAACCCACCAGATATACACTCAACTTACTGGATATTCACTAGACTTATCGTATATGCAAAGGCACTTACCGGATTTACCAAAGAAAACTCTGTTTTTGTAAGAAACAGAGTGTTTACCGGATGTGCAACACTCTCACCGTATCTGCACTCTTCTCAGCGTATATGTTAAATGCTTACCATAATTATAACTATTAGACTCTATTTTTTAACAAGGAAGAATTACTATGTTCGTTAGAAAAAATTAAGAAAGAAGATGTAAGCTCTTTTCATTCCAATACATGTTGAATTTATAGACTTACAAAGACGCGTTTTCCACTTCTTAATCTAACAAACCGCCTATGATAAAGATCTAACTAAGATAACTTTTACAAAGATAAAGTTATAAATTTGAACACTTAAACTTAAGACTTAAGATACAAAATATCTAGCCTACTAAAAATAAGAAATGTGAAAGTAAGAATGTCAACTATATTCAACATTCCTCTTTGACATTTTTACTGGAAATGCCAAGATTGTATCTCAATGTTTCAAACTTAGCCTTGCCCAAAGATTTTGTCAAAATGTCAGCTAGTTGATCATCAGTTTTGCAATGCACCAACTTTATCTCTTTTTGTTCTTGAGCGTCACTGATTGAATGATATTTGATTTTGATGTGTTTGGTTCTTCCATGGAAGACTGGATTCTTCACCATTGCGATTGTGGATTGATTATCACAATAGATAATTGTGGCCTCATCTTGTTTGAACTTTAGATCTTCTAACACCTTTCTCAGCCAAATTGCTTGATTTGTTGCTTCTGAAGTAGCTATGCATTCAGCTTCAGCTGTTGATTGTGCCACGATTTTCTGCTTCATTGAATTTCAGCATATGATACTTGAACCAACATAAAATATGTAGCCAGAAGTACTTTTCATATCTTCAAAACTTCCTGCCAAACACTATTAGTGTAGCCAGTTAGTTTGCACAATTCTAACTTCTTAAACCAAATCCCCATTTGATCTGTTCCTTTAACATATCTCAAGACTCGTTTTGTAGCTTGAAAATGCAATTCACCAAGCTCTTGTCTAAACCTTGATAGAAGATTTACAGTATATGTAATATCAGGTCTGTTGCTGTTAAATACAACAAACAACCAGTCAAACTTCTGTAAATCTTTGCATCAACTTGCTTTGCACCATTTTCCTTTAACAATTTTTTATTTTGGACTAATGGTGTGTTAACAGGTTTGCAATTTTCCATGTTGAATCGCCTTAGTACATCCTTTGCAAACTTCTTTTGACTTGTAAAAATTTCCTGATGATCTTGACAAATCTCCATTCCAAGGAAGTAATGCATCTCACCTAGATCAGTCATTTCAAAAACTTTCTTCAATTTATCAATCACTTCTCTAATTGATCTCTTGCTGTTACCAGTTATCAAGAGATCATCAACATAAAGTGATATGATGACCATTTCTACTTTCACTTGTTTTACATACAGAGTTTGTTAATTTAATCTCCTTGTAAAACTAAGATAACCAAGATGATCATCTATTCGACTATACCAGGCTCTTGGAGCCTGTTTTAATTCATATAAAGCTTTCTTCAAAAGATAGACTTTATCCTCATTT
The DNA here is from genome assembly GCA_035079005.1 of Fraxinus americana. Taxonomy (NCBI): domain Eukaryota; kingdom Viridiplantae; phylum Streptophyta; class Magnoliopsida; order Lamiales; family Oleaceae; genus Fraxinus; species Fraxinus americana. The sequence continues at coordinate 19,669,170 of CM068707.1, read as the reverse complement.
TCATCTATTTGAAAACCTTCAGGTTGTTCTATGAAAATCTCCTCATTCAGATATCCATTTAGGAAAGCTGATTTAACATCCAATTGGTAGATTTTTCAACAACTTTGAACTGCAATTGCCATAAGCAATCTGATTATTTCATACCTTGCAACTGGAACAAAGGTATCTGTGTAATCTACTCCAAATTGTTGAGCATATCATTTGAAAACTAGCCTTGCTTTCTGCTTGTTAACTAAACCATCGGATTTAGTTTAGTCTTATACACCCATTTTACTCCAATGACTTTCTTATCCAGTGGTCTTTCAGCTAGCTCCTAAGTTTCATTTTCACAATCATATTGATCTTTTCCTCCATTGCATTCATCCAGACAGAAGATTTTGAAGCTTCATCAAAGCTTTCAGATTCAAATATAGCAGTATTACACCTTGCATAAATGTCTGCTAGAGGTCTCATTCTCACCCTATCTTCTTCTGTTTCTGAATCAACATCATTTACACCACGTTCCAATTCACCCTAATCACTCTCTTCATTTATGTTCCGAGGAATCAAATCATTGAGTTTTTCTTTAACTACTGAACTTGCATCCCAGTTCCAAGTAGCATCTTCATCCACCTTGATGTCTCTACTGGAGATTACTTTTCTAGTTTGAGGATTAAACACTATATATCCTTTAGCATTGCTGCAATATCCAATCAATATTCCAACTTCAGCTTTTTCACTGAGTTTGTCCTTCTTTGCATCAGGAATATGAGTGTTACATACACTTCCAAACACTTTTAAGTATGAGACATCTGGTTTGACATCATACCAGGCGTCATATGAAGTTTTCTTCTTCAATGCTATTGTTGGCAAATGGTTGAGAAGATAAACAGCAGTGTTAACTGCCTCAGCCCAAAATTCTTTTGGTACTTTCTTCTCAATCAACAAACACCTAGCCATTTCCATAACTGTCCTATTTTTCCTTCAGCTTGACGCCTTCAGCTTTACAAAAATCATCAAACTGCTTGCATCTATACTCAGTGTCATTATCAGTTCTGATAGACTTTATCTTATAGCCACTTTCATTCTCCATTATTTTCTTGAACATTTGAAACACATTTGCAACTTCAGACTTTTCTTTCAAGAAATAGACCCAACACATTCCTGTTAAGTCATCAAGGAAGAAAATGAAATATCTGCTGCCATTCAATGTAGTCACTTTCATTGGACCACATACATTTGAGTGTGCTAACTCAAGTTTATCAATAGCCCTTTTTGACTGATTCTTCGGAAAGGGCAATCTCGTTTTCTTTCCAAGTTGACAGACATCACAAACACAGCATTCATCAATGATTTTAGGCATGCTTTCAACAAGATTAAAACCATCCATTTGCTTAAGTGAAGTATGACTAGCATGACCAAATCATCTGTGCCATAAAGAAGTTTTATTTTTTTCAGCTAAACATGCTTGTGTAGTAACATTTTTCCAATTTATAAGAAAGCTCCTATTTTTCATTTGAACTGTCATCAACTCCTTTCCATTTTCATCTAATATAGTGCAGGTCTTTTCTTTAAACATTAAAGAATGATTTTTCTTTAACAATTGTCCTACAGTTATTAGATTTTGATCTATCCCAGGCACATATAAAAACATCATGAATGTGCTTAATACCTGTTGAAGTCTGAACAACAATCACTCCACTGCCTTTTACTTCTACAAAGTCACAATTTCCTACTTTAACTCTGGATTTGTAGGCTTTGTTCATTTCCACAAAGATGCTGGAGTCTGCAGTTATGTGATGAGTGCAACCACTATCCAATAGCCAAGTTTTAACCTTGCTACAAGCCTTGATAGCACAAAACATATGCTCTTCTAGCCCTTCTTCCTGCTTTTCTGCCATTTTTACTTGCTGCTGTGGTTGATTTCTTCTTTTATTTTTGTACACCATCTCAGTATGACCAAATTGTTTGCAGTCTCTACATTGAAATCCAGGCCTATACCAACAAAATTTTGGAGAATGACCCTTTATTTTACAATGAGGACAAGGTGCAAACTTATCCTCTTTGTTTTCATTTCTTCTACCTTCAGGTTCTCTTCTCTGAACTTGAGGTTTCTTCACACCAAAGCTCATTTAAGCTTTGTATTTTCCCTTTGCAAACAAGGCACCTTCTGATTGTTCATCCTGCCTCATTAGCCTTCTTTGTTCAGTTACCTGCAAAGCATTTACCAATTCAGCTAAGGTCATAGTTGACAGGTCTCTAGAATCCTCTAATGAAGATATCTTTGATTCAAACTTTTCAAGTAGGCTAATTAAAACCTTTTCCACCACTCTTTATTTGACAAATCATCTCCTAAAAGTCTGATTTGATTTACAATTTTTATCATCCTATTTGAAAAATCTTTGACAACTTCAGTTTCTTTCATCTCAAAGTCTCAAACTCTCTTCTTAGATTGAGAACTTGCATTTGTCTCGTTCTTTTCATCCCAGACTTCTTTTGCAGTCTCACAAGTCATGATTCTTGCGAAGATAACATCTGAAATGGCTGACTGAATGCAAGATAGAGCTTTGAACTTCTTTACTACATCTTCACTATGCTGCTTTATTTGAGCCGCTATTGGATTAGCCCTAAAAGGTGCTGGTTCAACTCCAATATCAGTGATCTCCCATAAGTCATAAGCTTTGAGAAAATCTTTCATTTTAGCAGCCCAGAAGTTGTAGTTTTCTCCATTGAAGGTAGATGGTAGTGGTGCTGAAAAACCAGTTGAAGCCATTTTCTTTCTTGTCAAATTTTGCTGATTGTTTATTTGTTAGCTTCTTCTTCTTCTTTTCTTCTTTAGAGTCCTTTTCTAAGATCAATTTAGCTTTGGTACCATGTTGGGATTTATGAATCAAAGAGTGGAACTCACCGGATTTTACAATATGCTAACCAGATTTAACACTCCTAACTGTTTAGTTCAACTTACCGGATATTCACTAGACTTATCGTATATGCAAAGGCACTTACCGATTTTACCGACCGAAACTCTATTTTTGTAAGAAACAGAGTGCTTACCGGATATGCAACACTCTCACCGTACATGCACTCTTCTCAGCGTATATGTTAAATGCTTACAGAAATTATAAAGAAGATGGAAGCTCTTTTCATTCTAATACATGTTGAATTTATAGACTTATAAAGATGTGTTTTCCACCTTTTAATCTAACAAACCGCCTATGATAAAGATCTAACTAAGATAACTTCTACAAAGATAAAGTTATCAATTTGAACACTTAAACTTAAGACTTAAGATATAAAATATCTAGCCTACTAAAAACAAGAAATGTGAAAGTAAGAATGTCAACTATATTCAACTGGATCAAATAAGAGAAATGATTTCGAAGTGTCGTCAGACAAGGCTTTAAAGTTCAGAAGAATGCTTTGTGTGCCTAAAGATGAGAAACTGAAAATGGAAATTTTAGTAGAAGTTCCCTTCACCTGTACACCACTCATCTCGTTAGCAAAAAGACATATTAAGATCTTCGAGATACGTTTTGATAGAGGAATATAAAAAGAGTATCTGATCCTTTGTCAGAAAGTGTATAATTTTGTGAGCAAATAAAAGTAGAGCATCATAGACCTTTAAGGTTGTTAAATACTTTAGAAATACTGGAAACGAGAGCATATTTCCATGGATTTTGTAGTTGATTTTTCGAATTCGGCAAAGGAAAATAATGTCATTTGGGTAGTTGTTGATCAATTGACGTAGACTATTCTTTTTCTACCAACGAAAATGACTTTCAATTTGTATCAATTAGCTCATTAGTACATAAAAGAGATAATCAGATTGTATGGAGTTCCGATATCTATTGTTTCAGACAAAGACCCAAAGTTTGTTTCTAAGTTCTAGAAAAATCTTACATAGAGCTTTGAGAACAAAATTGAATTTCAGCACATCTTATAATCTCCAATCAGAAGGTAAATCTGAGAAGAATATTCAGATATTAGAGGATATGTTGCCACCTATGTCTTGGATTTAGATGGAAGTTGGGAGTCGTACTTGTTCTCGGTAGTGTCTATAAAAATAGGTTTCTGTCTACCATCGAAATGGCATCGTAACAAGTTCTCTATGGTAGATGGTGCAGATCCTAGGTTTATTGGGATGAAGTTGGTGAGAATAGGATTTTAGGTCCAAAAACCATCAAACAGACAATTTTAGTAGTGGATAAGATCAGAAACCTATAAAGGCGGCTAAAGATTGGCAAAAGAGTTATGTAGAAAGAAAGATCTAGATTTTAGTTGTTCACAATATTTCTCACGTTTTTATGATTAGGAAGTATGTGCACAACCTAATTCATATAGTGAATTATCAGATATTAGATATTCACAAGGAATTGTTTTATGGAGAAGTTTCACTTTCTATTTTGCACAGAAACGTACAAAACGTTAAGGACTAAAAAAACTCTCTTGTGAAGAGTTAATGGCTATTTATTGTAATATAAGAGATTACTTGGGAAACATAAGCAATAATTAAAGCCAAATATCCATGCTACTTGCCTATGCAAAGGTAATATTGATGACAAAATTCTTGTAAGGAGTGAGGGATGTAAGATCCCGAAATTTATTTTTCTTGTTTGGTTGGTTTGGACCAATTAAGAAACGAGCATTGGAGGCTCGACCCACATAAGAAAGAAGAACCCAAATACATAAGTTTCTTAAAATCTTAAATATCTAGCCATTTAAGTTTAATAAATTTTGTAGCGAGAGAAACAATGTTAATACTTGAAACATTATTTAGTTAAATAAAAATTTAAAAATTGATAAGGCGATGATCCTTTGTTTGCCATTAGGAAGTTTCAGATGTAGCGTATGTTTTTATCAATCAATTTAGAGTCGTGTCTCAATTCTTTGGGAAGTTGGTAGATTAGACAGAGGATATCCCACTTAGAAGTGAATATTTTACACCGAAAGATAATGTCTACAAATATAAGGAAATGAAGAGTATTATATTCAAGATCTTCGCTACCTACACCTCTACTTCGACAAGTAGACTTACTATTGTCTTAGTACTTCCTTAGAAATTCAGAGCTGGAAAGGCATCTCCTTCAATAGTAAATACCACTTGGCTAGAATCCAAAACACTCATCCTTCTAGTGCTTAATGGAACTATGAAGGCCAACTATGAAGGAAGTATGAGAGCCTTAAATGGTAAGGTAGTATCATTCCTTCTCGGCTAATCGAGGCTAGCAGATTGTTTGAAGACGTGAAAGAACATTTTCCTACTCTGGGTGACCTCACGCTATAGGAACCAGGAGACCACCATTTTACTCCACCCATTTGGGGTAATTGAGTGGGGGCATAGCCATATGACCTTAGTAGCTGATAGGAATACATGGGCAAGGTATGATGGATATGCTCACTAGACTGGTTTGTTCGAATATTGCTGGATATGCTTACCAGGCCTAATCGCCTCAGCCAACTTAGCTTCATAGAGGACATGAGTGTATCTAACCTAGTTTTCTACCAACCCCACGGTATTTTGTTGTTTGCTTGCTGTCCAGATACTTGAGTATAGTTTTGTGCTGTTTTCAATGGGTACTTTTTTAAAGGAGGAAAAGAAAACAATGAAGAAAGAGAGCAAAGTTTGAGAAAGTACCTTAATAAGGATTTTCTTGATAAAACCTAGACTAGATATACGAGTTCACTATAATTTCTTATCTCTTGTTAAAAAATCTCTCAATATTTTATATTGAAAGTCTTGGAATGTTTTGGAAGTTAATAGAGTTACGGTAGGAGAGGTTGCCTCCTTTTATAGGAAAGATGCCTCGACCAAGGGCCTTAGATCAAATGATAAATTGATCTTAGCCATTCATCAATCTTTGAATCTTAGCCATAGAAGGAAGAAGCATAAGTTTGAAATTCAAATGGAAGGCATAGATGTAGAAGTGTGTCTCACTTGCATGTGGGACTCGTCGCCTTAGAACATAAACAACTTTAGGTCATAATTATTATTGTCGTACGCTTGCATGTGCTTTGGAACCATGTGATCCCCAACTTTTGTGCATTGGAAACATGCAACCTTTCAAATGATTAGCATGCATCCCATCACTTTGGTATTTTGAGAGATGTACAACACTTCACGCAAGGTCTCTTCACCTTAGATTCTTGATTTCAAAACTAAGTCTACCTACCTCTGCAAGAGAGCCTCACCCATGTAAAATGGGACTTTACTTTTGCTAGAGAACCTCATCCTTGCAAAATAGGATTTCACGTCTGTAAGAGAGCCCCCATCCCTGGAAAAATGGGACTTATTCACCTCAAAGTTATCACCTCGATAACCTAGCCTTTCTATTAACTAAAGTTCATGCTTTGTATACTCATTCTTAGACATAGTGAACTATTCATAGTCATCTAGCGCCACATTAAAGATATTATTTCTCATTTTCCGACATGTCTCATCTAGCGAGATGATTATTCTTATACCTGCTTTGTGAGATGCCTCGTCCATCAAGATGGTTATTCTTATTCCTCGCTATACCTTGTCTAGTGAGATTCGTATTAATATTCCTCGATTCACTAGCTCCTGCACTATGTGATGATTACACTATTAAAGTCCATGCCTTATATTAAATATTCACTCCTGGACTTGGAGGACTATTTTTATGCTTCGACTTACGATGAAGGCCACATGGTAGTCAGTTAAGTAAAAACAAAGCAAGAGGCTATACAAGGTTTGTACTCTACTTAGTCCAGTCCCTTTACATATTTCCTTTGAAAAGATTGGACGATTGACATCTTCCGTGATGGGTATCTCCCACGTGTCTCTCCTCCGCCAAAATACGCCATACATTAACAGATTTGATAGCCATACAACAGCTCATTCTTAGTTAACTTTTTAGTCTGCATACTGTGATGACCACAAACCTAGGGTGGCTATTTTTGAGCCTCTATCTAGTTAGATGGCTGCAGGCCACGACAGCCAATGATTGATATAGTTGAGCTTGACTGGTGGACTGTTAAAATGAGACCATGTGTTAAGCATCTAATTGACCTTATCTCACCTTTCTTGGTATAAATACTCAAACAACAGCAAATTTCAAAGGTAATGCAAAATTGGTTATCTTCAACCGGACACACACATTTTCATCAATTATATTTCTCCCACTCCCAAATACTTTCTTCACAATCCTAACTTAGCATTGGAATACCCACGATCATCACACACCTTGTCGAAGTTATGGTCACGTACAGTCTAATGTATTGTTCAAGTGTGCAGGTAACATACACGTAGATGAAAAGATAAGTCGAGATCTGTTAGCACCGTATTTTGAGGTCAACGAAATGTGTGGTTAGCAAAAATTTATCAAACGAGCACTATGTTCTTGCTTCAATTAGAATTTTCAAAAATTAGTTTTCCTCAATCTTATTTTTAACTTCACATTCTTACAATAAAATAGTTTTGTATGTAAACTGCAACATTTTCTTATTTTTTTCATCGTACGTTTTCCCAAAAAATCACATTTTATCCTATTTAGTTTCGCAAAATTCAGGTTTTTAGTAAAATTGGAGTTGAAAAGTTGTGGGTTCCATGAATGCGTAGTTAAAAATTATTTTTGACTTTGACTTATATTTTTATCTACAATTTTATTTAGTATTTTAAAAAACATAAAGCGTGGTTAGGCGTAAAGGTGAAATTTCAAGTTTTACAAACTTAAACAAACCTATGTGAGGCTTAGGCATAAAAAAACCGTTTTCTTATTTTTAATATTACTTTAAATTTTTAACCATTTTAAATCATTTAATAATAAAATAATACATACCAAATATCTAAAATTATAGAATAATATATTTGCTTAATAATTCCTACTATTAGTCAATTATACAATTTTCAAGTTTTCGAAATGTAAAAATTAAAATATTCTTCGTAGTTTCATTTTTCAACTAGACAAGTTCTACTTAATAGATTTATATGAACTTAATACATTTTTTTAAAAATATGCAACAAAATAACGAGTCTCAAGATCATAATTACATAATGTACATATCACATTATCACCATAGTTTGAATCTTATTTAACTATTTAGATAAAATCATTTTTAACTTTTGTACAGATAAAATCTTTTAAAAACTTGAAATTATAGTCGATGAAAAGTTTTTTTTAAAAAATAAAAAATTAATAAGTTAAAGTCAAATAAAAGACTTTAAAAAAAGGGAAAAAAAATAAAAAAAATTAATAAAGTGTGCCTAATGAAGATGAAAGAGAGGAAGAAAAAAATCCAACCATTTATGTGAGCTTTTTAGAACATTGGTTTTATGTAAACCAAACATGAACTTTATAAAATCGTTTTTCAAACAATCAAAATCAAACAAGAGCGTAATATTTTTAAACTTGGATGGACGAGGTAGCAAGGCCCTTACGAGGTCGTGATGAGTTTCATGTGCTCTAAGCCCAAGCCTTCAAACTGCAGAAGATAGTTGACCGTCATACTACTCACCAACTTCACTTGCCAATAGGGCAGGCTCGCTCCTGGCAGGGTCAAATGGTTGAAGGAAAGATACTGCATCATGTTTTTTGGAAAGTGGCGACTCAATCCTCTTTCTAGGGAGATAATTACGATTTTAAAAATAAAATGTCAGCTAGCCATAATTGTAGTATGAATATATGCCTCTAAATCCAACATCCATTTTATAAATAAATATAGAGCATGTTTGAGCCCCATTGTTATTATTATTATTTTTTTGTAAAAATATATTTTGGAATAGTGATTTAATAATGTATAATTAAAAAATAAGGAAAATTTTTGGATCTACGTGTAATATTATTTTATTAAAAAATGTATGATTGAAAATAAAAGGAAAAAAAATGCATTTTGAAAAATAACGAGGATTACATAAAATAAAATGAAATGATGCTTCATATACAGAAGCAATGTCCACGGAATACTCACATTAGTGGGCCACACGAATGGATTTTTTTTAATACATGGTAGGTCCACTCATGTGAGTATTTTGGTGAGCTCCCGTGAAAATAATTTCTTTACATGGGGAATAATTGAATAAAATTTACTTACTCATATTCCCTTCCGGTAATGTAATCACATTCTAGCCATCCAATCATTAACCATTATATAGTATACATTCTCCTCTATCTTCAGAGAGAATTAACACCAACCTATACCCGTTCCTTCGAGTATCAACCAAATCATGCTTAAATAGTACTATTAAGGAGGGTAAACCAAGGTGTCTCTCCAAAACTGTACAAAAATTTAGCTCCTGTTTGACACCTATTTTAATGAAAAATTAAATTTTGGAATAGTGATTAATGGAAGAATGTGTGGTTAAAAAGTAATGAGAATTTTTAAATTTATGTGTAGTATTATTTTATGAATAAAATGTGTGATTGAAATGAAGAAAGAAAAAAAAATAAGAATAAGAATGTGAATGAAATGGGTGTAAAACAGTGGTTTAATGTGCAACAAACGTTTTTATCCCGACAACCACTGTCATAAACTCTTATCACTGTTGTATGCAATAGATAGAACTACAGGAAGATTTCGAGAGAATAGTGAATGAATGAGCTCGACAAACAAAGATCCCAATTTTTCACTACCCAGTATCCTTCTCTCTCTGAAATGATCTGAGTGCGATTCTGGAACATCGGAGAAAGAGTTATGGGGTGCTGTACATCGAAATTTCATCCCACAGAGACACACCCAGAAAAGGAAAAGGTCAGAAAGGGCAGTCCAAGCAACCCACCATTGATAGCTGGACCCGATGCCACCGGGATTCCACCCTTTTCAGAGTTGTTGTTAACAGACCTTAAAGCAGCCACAAATAACTTCAGCTCTGATTTTATAGTCTCAGAAAGTGGAGAAAAGGCGCCCAACATTGTTTATAAAGGCCGCCTCCAGAGCCGCTGGTGGATCGCCGTCAAGAAGTTCCCCAAGTTAGCCTGGCCGGACCCTAAACAGTTTGTGGTATTATACATAACACCAACCTTTTTACCAACCTTTTTTACATATATGTTTAGCACTCATTTATTATATGCGTCAAATTATGAAGCCTGTTGGTCTAATATTTGTTGATTGTGATGGATTGATTTGTTGCAGAAAGAGGCATGCGAAGTTGGGAAGTTGAGGCATCGGAGACTGGCTAATTTGATAGGGTACTGTTGCGATGGTGATGAGAGGTTGTTGGTTGCAGAGTACATGCCCTATGACACCCTTGCCAAACATCTATTTCACTGTATGTAATATTATGCTTATCCATTTTTCTTGACTTTGTGCTAATGAAGCTCCTGATTATAACTTCCTGATTGCCCAATGAATATTAATTTCTGACTTTCATGTTACCTGACTTGTGTCATTTTCGTGTTTGCGGGGTTGGGGGGGCTTTGAGATTCTGCAAAGAGTAAATGTGGCATTTCCTGTAGTATGATAACCCATATTTTAACCTAATTGTGTGGTAGGGGGATTGGGGGGTGGGGTGGGTTTAAGGTAATGGAGATTGAAGGGAGTAATTGATGCATACCATATTTTTCAACTATCAGGGGAAAGTCAGACAATCGAGTGGGCAATGCGCGTGAGAGTAGCACTGTATATAGCTCAAGCCCTCGAATACTGTAGCAGTGAAGACCGTCCCTTATACCATGACCTGAATGCCTACAGGGTTCTCTTTGATGAGGTATTATTATTAAATCATTCTCGTTTGTTTCAAGGCTTTTCATCACTAGTAAAGTATGAGCCTAATGTTTATGTGTGTATAGTTTGAGATTATAGGAGTGGGAATTTATTACTTCAGACTTACAAGATGTGATGATATTCGATTGGACTCTGTAGGATGGCGATCCAAGACTTTCATGTTTTGGGTTGATAAAAAACAGCCGGGATGGGAAAAGTTATAGCACAAACCTTGCCTACACTCCTCCTGAGTATTTAAGAATTGGTGATCACTTCTCTTGCTTAAAAATTTGTTTTTTACGTGTTTACTTTTGGAAACTACTTTGTCTTCTGTGCATGCTGTGTCTTTGTTTACCTCTCTCGCACTGCACTTTGACATGGTTCATATGCATTAATCTGATGTTTAACTTGCTCGTTCTTCTGGTTTGTCGGTGAATGTTCTTCTGATAAGTAACTTTTATAATTTTAACAAGAACCACTTTTCCTGAAAGCTGCACTATGAATAAATCATAGCTTAAAATTATATAGGTGCTTCAAGTTAGGCATTTAACATGATTTTCACATTTAAAATCAGTTCTCCAATTTAACTTGCAGATATAAATTTTAAGCTCCCTTGAGGCAGCATTATACTCTACATGGTGTTGTGAGTTAGTGCCATGACAATAACAACACACAGTGTTTAGTCCTTGTTTGATGTTGATTCTTTGAGAATCACTTCTCTCCTGCACTCATTTCATGCACACTTTCTCTAAAAACATTTTTCAAAGAATTGCTTCTCAAATAATCAAAATCAAACAAATCCTTAATAAGTTGCAAGTCTTGATTTGTTACTAGAACTATAATCAGCAACCACTACTTTTTAAATATTTTCAGTAGTTTATCAAAAAATTATTGCCTTTCCCGAACACCCCCCAACACACATGATCTCGACAGAGAAACATTTTTGTTATTAAATTCTGATTCATACTTCACAATCCATTTTATTGTTATTTTAATCTTAACAGTGTCTAACAACTGCTGCTTTTCACTCTCTGTGTCTAGTTTTTCTGTGTTAATTTATCATTTATCTATGGCTTCATAGGAGCTTTTCTCGCTAGGAAAGTTCTGATTCTATAGTCAGAAATTGATTCCCTACGTTTCCCCTAATCCATGTGTTGTAGGAAGAGTAACCAAGGAAAGTGTTATATACAGCTTTGGCGCTGTCCTTTTGGATCTGCTTAGTGGGAAGCACATCCCTCCAAGTCATGTGAGTTACCTAGATTCTTAATTTTGAAGCACGCATTGGGTATTGAATGTTTTTTTAAGCCTTAATGTCTGGACTGATCACCAAGCTGTAGTCTACTGTGCCAAAAACTTCCTCTTAGCAGAAGTATGAGTTTATGATTGAAACCACTGAAGTTGGTGGTGGTACTGAGAAGTGAAATAGTTAGTTTCTTCCTCTATTTGAGAATTATGTTATGAGAATGTCTCTAGAGCAGGTAAATAAAATAGCTCTGTGCTTTGAATAGAAGTATGCTCAGGGTGCTGAGTTTTTGAATACTTACATTTCAACACTCACCAATTTGCTGGTCATTACCAGATATTTTACTGAAATCCTGAAGTTTTTCGTACCATTGAATTTTGAATTCTAAATAATATAGACTTTTGCTCCGGAATATAGTATTGAAAATCCTATAAAACCTGGATTCATAATTGTGTGCTTAATAGAAAGTAATAAAAGCAGTTTCAATTGATTGTGTGCTTGTAACAATTAAACTTAGAAAGAATAATCTAAAACTTGTTTAATGTTATATCATGAACTATAACGTCACATTATATTATATTCTGATACAAGAATGCGATACCTATAATATTATTTATGGAAAATAGGAATGTTATCGAATGATTAATTGATTATCAAATACCATGTTTAACCTTCAGTTATGTTTATTTGGTATCTGAAGAAATAAAATTTAATTAGTTTTGTAATATTTTGGGATGGACCTATAAAGGATATTAATTTGAATTCGGGATCATGAACATGATTTATTTTGTAATTGTCATAATGTGTTTATGAATCCAATGAGTATCTTTAAATTTAGACATAGAGTGCAATCTCACTGTATATTTTGTATTGTTAATAGAATGTATTCTTGATTAGAAGCGGTAAAGATTCAGAGAGAATAATCGCAATATGTAAATATTAAATAATACAACAAAGAAATTATTCTGTCTTTTATCATTCAGTTTGATTGGATTTAAATACCTATTGGATCAGGTCTATCTTAGACTTACCAGATTCATATATGCATATGTTCACTAGACTGGTTCCTACTTCAGGAACAAGCATAATATAAAGAAATTGCTCACTCTAGTGCCTACTCTTGCATCTTCAATTCATGCTTTTTGCTTCTTCCTTATCTTTCTAGTTGCTTGATTCAGACGAAGATCATATATATTTTTTGAAAGCAAAAGAACATTCTCATTAATCAAAATTGCCACGAACAGTGGATGAAATATGAAGAGGGTTACAATTGACCCAACTCATAGACACACTATCTGTATGACCATGAAGGCAAGTTCATTGGCCCCTTTATTCCCATTTCTATAACTAAAATGACATAACCCACAATTTACATCTTATATGTGATAAAATTTGATGATAGGAGTCAGATTTGGTTTGGTCGTGGTCCAGCCCAGTAATAACTCTAGTACAAAATCAGACCTGAGTCTGGTGTCTTAAGGGATTTCTTAACATGCTCTTAGTATCACAAGTGTTTTCTTATAGGAACATTCAAGAATTTAGTCAATTACTCTTTGTGCTTTTCTCAGCAACTATATTTATATATAATGTTGCTATGGGAATTTGATCAGCTCTGGCTGTATGCAGGCTCTTGATATGATAAGTGGCAAGAATGTTATTCCTTTAATGGATTCACATTTGGAGGGAAAGTTTTCTACAGAGGAAGCTACTATAGTTGTTGGTCTGGCCTCTCAATGTTTGCAATATGAACCCATGGAGAGACCTATTACAAAGGACCTTGTTGCCGCTCTTTCTCCACTAGAGCTGAAATCTGATGTAAGGATCTGAAACTCCATCTCATATAGTTTACATGACACGAATATATGCAACCTTGATATGTATTTTTGATAATATTTTAATGTTTCTGTGACTAAGCACCTCTTACACAGATGAAGATAATTTATTACTCACATGAAGCTAACAATTTGAATATTTAAAGCATGTCTGGGAGTTGTTTATAATTGGATTGAATATAAATAGATAGAAATAAGTGGTTGATAAGTGGGTAGTCTTGTGGTCACACGAAATATGTGGTTAAAAAGTGATTTCACCGCTTATAAACAGATTATAAACAAGAAGCAAACAAGGGCTTAGTTTCACTTGGATAATCCTGTCTAAAGTAGAAATGCTTTTGCTTTAGGTCAATCTGTTACCGATGTATTCCATTGTTCCATACCTGTTAGAACCGAATCAGTTGAATTAACGAAAGTAACCGAAACAAGTTATTTTTGGGTGAAATATGTGGTGCAAATGCAGCATAACATGGTTTCCGTCATAGGTTATATGGTTCTGCCCTCATATATATGTAATATCAGGTGTTCCATGAGGCTACACTATAATTCTCCTTAATTATATATTTTATCACAATTTTTTTCATGCTGATCATTATTGCAACAACAGATACTATTCCTAATAAATTTGGATTGCTATGTGAATTTGTGTCGCTACATTAGCTTCATTGCTAGATCCAGTGGAAGTTGCAAAGCAACTAGATTGTTAGACACTAAAACAGGCCATGTTAGTTTTATTCCACCCGTTCCTCATCTAAATTGATATCATCACTCCTATGAACAAGAGCCTTTTTAGGTCCACGCAAAGTATGTAACAACCACCTCAGTTGTCATTTTGTAATATATCATAAGTCAGTGTCGCGTCCATTTATTTGCGTTGATTCTCATTTCTTATCTTATCCATCAAGAACTCAGCTTCATTCTTCAAACCTTATCAGATAGTTATATCATATATGGGAGATCTGTTAAGTACACAATCAAGAAGAATTATTAAATAAATAAGCTAACTGCATTCTACCCAGAACGAAATTTTGAAACCACTACCTTTAGTAGTTCCTTTTACTTCTCAGATGTCCTTGCAAATATAATTTTGTAGGGGTTCACTTGAGCATGTTTTCTTTGCCCCACTTTTTGACCATCCCTCTGATCACATGTTAAAAAACTATGGTATACAGATAATATCATTTTGCTTTTATGTGCCAAAATTATTAGCATGATTCTGGGTGTTAGGTTCCCTCTTATGTCATGCTTGGAATTTCAAAGCACGAGGAAGCTCCACTAACTCCACAGCGCCCACTCTCACCAATGGGCGAGGCTTGTTCTCGGATGGACCTCACTGCAATACATCAAATCTTAGTTACCACACACTATCGAGATGATGAAGGAACCAACGAGGTATTGAACAAGTAAAATATGGACGTCTTCCATTCCTTTCACATTGAGTTGTGTTTTTGAAGGTCGTTGTCTTCATTCAGTTGTCTTTTCAAGAATGGACTCAGCAGATGAAAGATATGTTGGATGCAAGGAAGCGTGGGGATCTTGCATTTCGTGATAAGGACTTTAAGGCTGCCATAGGTTGTTACTCTCGGGTTGGTTTCCCAATACTTGTCATTGAAATGTTATTCATATCTTTGTGCACTATGGATGTGGCTGCTGTATATCAACCTAAACTCTATGATAAACATTATAAAGAAAATAAATATAAAATTCAGAAACAACGCAGACTGTGGTCTATACCCTTTTCCTAGTTTCTTATTTTGTAAATTCTGGAGTTGGGAATAAGTAACATAGTTGATAATGCACTTCCACCTACCTTCTATTAATCAGATGGAACTATAAAACAATACTCTATAAAATGTTTGGTAAGGTGCACTAGAAAGTATTGTATACTATTAAGAAAAAGAGAGAAAAAAAAGAACTAAAATATTGTGTATACTAATGTACGTATAACAAATAGATCCTTATTTTTTTTAACCAAAATCCATGTAAGAGGATCATTTCTTCTTTTATTTAAACTAAAGATCCAGTAGTATGTAGACCAAAGAAAAAGAAAGGAAAAGATTCATGTTGATTGGACTTGTATGAAGAGTAATTGTTGAATCAAGTATACTCCGCGAATCTTGTCCACCCCTGGCAAAGTGAAAGCCTTATGCAACATAAGCTCGTGCGAATTAGGCAAACCTATCCCCATCCAAGCTAGCTAAATACTGTTAAAAGGACACGAGGCAAATGTTTAGCGTGTGAATTCAGAATTAATACATGACATGTAAGTTAATGAATAAAACATGATATCGTAACGGAATTAGTTATAAGTTAGCTAATAAAAGGCCGTCAGTTGTCATTCCTCCCAAAATGACCAGATTATTCCAAATAGTCATTTTCCCTCTTTTGAAGAGGAAAATGATGCAATTCAAATATTTCCCTCCCAAATAGTCATTTTCCCTCTTGCTCCAACTTTGATAATCAAAATTAATTAGTTTAGGAGGTGAAAATCCTAGCTAGGTGAGATGATCTGTTAACTTGATTTATATCGTCAATAAATTGGCACCGTTTATGAGAAACTTGAAAAACGTAAACCACAATTTTATGTTCCATCTGAGAAATACTTGAAATATGTGAAGATGAGCCAAACATTAGTTGGAGTGCTCCTAGACAGTGAAAGTGAGGAGATGAGGTGATCGTGATCCATGCAATATTAGTAGGAGAATGTTTCCGCCGTATACTCTAGATAATGAAAGTGAGGAAAACGTGATATATGACAAAGCATTTGAATGAATGCAAAAATACAACCCTTTGATCCTTGTGTCGGAGCTTCGTTACCGGAGGAGGCTTGGTCCTTTGCAGATATACCACTGTTCGTAAGGATAGGAGAGGCGCCCCATGCATACCAAGGGTATGTGAATTTCAATATCGTCAAGGAAAATCCGCATATAACGAAATCCTTGGACGACTTGTAATGAAGCAGGCAAACATAATCATCTTCCTCCATCAATCACATGTGACATATTCATTGAATAAGGTCGAAATGTCCTTAAAGTATAATCAAGGAATCCTGTGCACGAATGCATGCGAGCTCCTAAAATATTGTTGTGAAAGTTGAAACAAGTAACCACGGGGATAAACTAGAGAATTATAACTCTATTGATCCTTGCATAACTGATTACAGGTTAGATGCGGCTATGGTCGAAGAGCTAGAAAGCTTTTCCGTGAGCTTAGAAGATGCGAGCAAAGCTCTAAAAATTAGCAAGGAGTTAAAGCGAACCTATGAAAAGATAGCTAAAAAATTTCTTAGCCACGAACCTAGATGTATTCGCTTGGAAACATAAGGACGTGTGTATAGATCCCAAAGTTGCTTGTTACGCCCTAAAAGTCAATCCGAAGGTCAAGCCTAGGATGCAAAGGCGTCGTCGGCCAATAAGTGTTGAAAGTATGAGGCATTAAAGAACAAGGTAGATAAGTCGTTAAAAAATGATTTTATCCGCAAACCTCAGTACCCAGTACGGGTAAGTAATCCAGTCCTAGTACTAAAGAGCAATTGAAAATGACAAACGTGTCAATATTTTACGGATTTGAATGAAACCTATACTAAAGACAGCTTCTTGCTCCTAAAATCGATTAGCTGGTGGATACAACTGCAGAACACGAGCTATTAAGCTTCATGGATGCGTATTCGGGATATAATCGAATCCCATGCATGGAGCTGACAAGGAACATACTGCATTCGTATTGGATCGGGACTATACTGTTATAAAGTAATGTCGTTTGGGCTAAGAAATGCGGGGATTACGTATTAAAGGCTAGTTAACAAAATCTTAAAGAATCATATAGGAAAAATGATGGAAATATACATTGATAAATGCTTGTGAGAAGCCTCGAGGCTGGAGACCATTTAAAACATCTTGAAGAGGCTTTCAACGTATTGCGAAAATACAGGATGAA
This sequence comes from Fraxinus americana, assembly GCA_035079005.1. NCBI lineage: Eukaryota > Viridiplantae > Streptophyta > Magnoliopsida > Lamiales > Oleaceae > Fraxinus > Fraxinus americana. The sequence continues at coordinate 19,651,521 of CM068707.1, read as the reverse complement.
ACTCAATCCTCTAAAACGCACCTTTAGAGTTAGATCCAAAAAAGTTTCTCGATTACATGATCAATTTCATCCGCTAAAACGCGTCTTTAGAGTTAAATCCAAAAAATTTCTCGATTACATGATCAATCGGCAAGGTATTGAAGCAACCCTCAACAAAATTCAGGACCTCATAAAACTGCAGTCCTCATCTAAACCAAAAGAGGTACAAAGCCTAAAGGGAAGGTTGTCGCCCCGAGTAGGTTTGTATTAGAGCAATAGGCAAATGTTTCCCTTTCTTCCAAGTGTTCGAAATAGGAAAGAAGTTCGAATGGAGCAACAAATGCGAACAAACGTTCTAGCCTCTAAAACATCATTTAGAAAGAGCACCCCTATTAGCTAAGCCTTGGGAAAGCTATTGCTATATTTAATAGTTTCTAAGGTGGTAGTCCGCTTAGTACTGGTAAAAGAGGAAGGGCAATAGTAGTTACCACTCTACTATATATAAGTAAAGCCCTGCAAGAAACAGATGCAAGATATTCAGATATGGAAAAGCTGGCCTTTATCTTTGTTACAGCATCACGAAAATTGTGGCCTTATTTCCAGAGCCACATCATTGACGTACTAACCAATTTCGTGCTCAAACAAATACTGCAAAAGCCCGATGTGTTGGGAAGACTAGAGAAATGGACATTAGAGCTGGGACAATATGAAATAAGCTATAAAGGATGATCCGCAATCAAAGTATGGCATTGGCCGACTTTATTATAGATTTGTCAGATGTTCCCGTTCCAAGGAAATGTCAGAACAAAAAACGTGGAAATTATTTGTGGATGGATCGTCAAGAGATACGGGTCTTGAGCAGGCATAATTTGTTGATTCGAAGTACCAAACTCTATAATTTCAAAATATGTCACGCAATTCCAAAGGAAAAAGTTGAGAACAATGTGCAAATAGTTGGGTATCCGAAGTCATTTCTCCACACCGTACTATCCCCGGGCTAAAGGACAAGTAGAAGTTGTCAATAAAACATTAAAAACATCCCAAAAAGGAAGCTAGGTACGACGAAGGGATTATGGGCCGATGAACTACCACAAATCCTATGGTCATATGGAACTACCATGAAAACCGCTATGGGGAAACCCCTTTCTCTCTGGCCTATGGGATGGTAGCCATGATACCAGTTGAAATTGGTGTCAGTTCGACAGGAAAAATGAGAGGAACAAAATGAAGAAGCTATGAAGGCGAACCTATATCTCTTAGAGGAGAACTAGGGTGATTCTTAAGTTAAGCTCTCAGCATACCAGAAGAGAATGAAAAGATATTTAAACTCTAAGGTTTGCAAGAAAAACTTCTAAGGAACTTAGTCTCAAAGAAAATATTGTCAAAGTGAAAGAAATGAGTTCTAGTTCGTTAGGTCCAAAATGGAAAAGACCGTATACAATAGTTGAAGTCGTAGGATTAGGAACATATAAGCTCGCAGGCAAGGATGGCAAAGCCCTTAAACATCCCTGGAATTGTATGTTTTTTAAAAAAATATTATCAATAAAATAGGAACACATAGCTTCCGAACCATTCTCTGCTAGGTTTTGAATAATATATGTCAATATCGGATGTAGATATGCGATCATAACATGGCAAGGGACAGATTAAGGCAATTTTAAGATCTTCTCTGGTTACATAAGGTATTGACATAAGGCCTAGAAGTGATTCATCAGGAAAATATAGTGGAATAAAAAACGAAGGTGAAGAACCAGTAGCGATGCTTAAAAGGATTCCAGGAGAGATAAGAGGCTTCCCCAAAATCAAGAATGAGCGAAATATCAAAATACATCTTCTGCAATTAGGAAAATGAAAGTAAGTGATAACATAGCGCATAAATATAGTGTCAAAGAAAGCCATTGAATCCCAACAGACTCATCCCCTAAAGCGTCACACAATCTTAGACGTTAAATACAAAAAGACAAAAACAAACGATCGTAAGCAAACATGACATGTGTGGAATGGAGAAAAAAGAACATTTCCGAATCACACATGAATTTGCATTAAAAGAATAAAAAACATTCCATTTAACCTGAACATTAAATGCCAAAAATAATTAGACAGCATCATCAAAGAAATTTGCGGTCCCAAAACATTTTACAATTAAAGTCATAGATTTAATATAAATAATAAAACCAGACTTTGGAGACTATTTGTTGAATCAAGAAGTACATTTCCCGAACCTTACCAACCCTGCAAAGAGAGAGCCATATGTAAATGGGGCAAAAGGTTAAAAGGCTCGCATCTAGGCTAGCTAAATACTGTTATCGGGACATATAAGTTAATAAATAAAACTTGGTATCATAACAGAATCAGTATTAAGTTGGCCAATAAAAAACCGCCAACTGTCATTCCTCCCAAAATGACCAAATTACCCCCAAAGTCTTGGAGGGAAATCTATATATACTCTCACTTTTGAGGAGGAAACGGATGCAATCAAATATATCACTTCTAAATAACTATTTCCCCTCATTCTTCAAATTTGAGCATAGAAACTAGTGAGTTTAGTAGTTGAAAATCCTAGCTAGGTGAGAAGATTTGTTGATCTAATGTTCAGATATGGACACTTTTTTGTACTGTTAACTAAAGCTTCCATCAATATGTATTATTTCATGCTTATTGAACACTATCTAGTGTACATGCATTGTTAAATTTCACGATAGACTTGATAAACTGGCTTATTAGATAATAAATTTTAAAAATGAGATATCCTTAGCATTATTTCTTTTACTCCGTCTATATGTAGTTTATAGATGTAGGAACCATGGTTTCCCCAACTGTCTATGCGCGACGTAGTCTTTGCTATCTCATGTGCGATCAACCTAATGCTGCCCTTCGTGATGCAATGCAAGCACAAATTGTGTATCCAGATTGGCCTACTGCTTTTCACATGCAGTCAGTTGCCCTTGCAAAACTTGACATGCACCAGGATGCTGCTGACATGTTGAAGGATGCGGCTGAGCTTGAAGATAAAAGGCAGAAGGGAGGGAGAGGACCATGAGATTGAACATTCCATTTATGGATACATTCATTCTTCATGGTCTTCCACATCGTTACTTTTTGAGTTACTTTCTCAATTTCAAATGTAAGTGTACTTTTATTTTACTTGTAGCCTAGAAAATCCCCCGGCCTTGTGGTCGTTGAGATTTTTGACTCCAGTGTCATTCATGGTCCTGACTAAGTACATATCTTGTCCTGGAAACATGTGAGAAAGCTCTTCTGCTACATCTCTAAGTGTGCGCCTCACAGCACGATCCTTGCACTCACCCATTCCTATTGTTGATGCCCTAATTCGATTGACCTAATTATTTACAGATTTCACGTCACCTTCACGTCCACATATGCATCACGACATCTATGTCATGCCCATTACAAACTTCATTATTTTGCACCAATCATTTCATAGCTTACACAACCAGCCGACAGGTATACATGACTTGTGTTGACGGTCTCCGTAGTCATGACTGTTTCTTGTTTTCGTGATCACAAGACTTGTATTGACGATATAATTTTTGTCATAAATCCTGTAGTGACGGCCTTCATATTAATAAATGTTTTATTTACACGTAATAATATTATGTGTATTGATGTTCTACTTAATTCATAAAGCCTGTATTGTCGGCTCATTTCTTATGTATACAAGGCCCTTAATCGACTGCCAATAGATAATATATGGTGGGTTTTGGGTTTGGTGATAAATTAGAGTTTTCAAAATCGGGATAGTGCACATTGACGAACACCTCTGTAGACTGTATAGGACTCGTCTGGAATTTTAGAGATAGTGGCATACCCATTGTGGAGTTAGCTTTCCTATACGAATTTTTATGAGTAAGGGTGTCGAAAAGTCATTTGCACAAAAGTATAATTTAACCTAATTGGTCTTACACAATGTGAGACACTAAAGATGTTGTGAATTTTTCATATCAATCTTGCCACAGTGCAGGGGTTATCGGACAATTTGATCAGCTCTCACAATTTCATTGAATGTTGGACAAAAAAAAAAAAAAACTTCAACCAATCTAATGTTTCCACCTCATCACTTGTAAAAATTTGTGTACAAGGAGCTTAATTCATTTCCTATTTTATGCGGTAAAAGTATACTAAGATACCATTCCAGTGCCACCAATCACTGAAAAAAGGGTTGAGAAACGAAGTTTTTGAAAATCTGCAAAGTTGATCGCGTGGAACATTAAAACCGAGTCGGGGAAGTAATTTGTGCTTCAGTTTCGAGATCTTAACAATGTCCATTGGTTATTTTTCGTGTAAACAATGTACACGCTGAAATTTTATGTTAGCATTGTAACTTCGAATATTTAATTGATGTTTCTCTGTCGTTGACTGATCATTTTTGGCATCGTTATTAGTTCATATGTTTATGGTAAATTCAAATTTTGTTATCCGGCGATTCAGTTCACAAATTACGGTAGATTCAAATATAATTTTAAGATATTAGGTACAATACTTCCTCAAAGAGTTCACAAGGTTTTTTGAACTCCACGACAGACATGACTTTCGAACATAGAAATATATAGTTGACTCGGGATGTCAGAGTCATTGACCTTTTATATGTGGACATCTTTACTTTAGATGATTGAAAACCTTGCGTCAGAAAAATATGGTAGCGGGTCTTTTAAAATTTCAGAACTCTCCTGAAGGGAATTGGCACAATGATGCCAACAACCCATGGCTGGATTTAAATTGAGTTGCCCAGTTGACTGCGTTTGTTGTTTATAAACTTCGTGCAAAAACGTGTTTTGGAGAAATGCCTAAAGTCGTGTCTTAACTTACCTGATTAAGGAACGCCCAGGATATCGCCACGTGTTACCTCCTACGCCGTTGGATTGGAGATCATTGGGTGACTTATAAAAGGGCTCCTAGGGTTTGCATTGTACATTGTGTTTCTGATATTTTCTCTCTTTCTTTTGATTTCGTTTTTCTCTCTCAAAAGTTGCAATCTTGTGTGATTTCCTTTGAGTTGAGTTGTTGTTCTTGTGCGAACTGTTGTCTGAGTGAAGAGAGAGTTATTTGTGATATAAGGGTTTAGTCTGAGTGTCCAAACCTTGTAATCTTCACTTTGGTTGTGATTTGTGTTCAAACGGTGGTTGTTCTTCAGTGATTGAGGCACTCAACTTGGATTCTGGCTTGAGTGCTTTGATTAATACATCTCTTTATCTCTTCAGTATTATTTTTGTTTGATTTACAGTTTATATTTTGTTGTTATTGAGCTAATACTTTGTGGATCTTCTCTTAACAGTGGTATCAGAGCGTTTAAAGGAGGTTCTTGATACTCTATATGGTCGATCTTGACACTGTGACTATTTTTGAGCCGCACTTCGTATTTCTTGAAACCATAACAAGGGGATCTTGTGAGATCTTTCTTGTTTAACTGTTTTACTGTATAACTCAAGTTTTAATACTTGTTTAAGATTCTCTGCCTCGAATTTATTTTATTTTCTTTTTGTAAAAACTTGATTATTGGCCTCTTGGTAATTCCTTTATCTAGAAACCCTGAGAGTTGTCTGGAATCCTAGGGTTAGCTTGAATCCAGTCAAGTATTTGATAATTCTTGTTCTCTGAAAATCTTTTACTGTAGTTTTATATACACTTCATTGTCTTAATACATTATTGTGATCGTATTTCTATTGATAAAATTGTGTACATTGTGATATAATTGAAGTTTTTTCTCTATGTAAACTTGCAATTTGTGTTCTCTATATATTCCTTGAGTGCTTATACCCGTTCTTGCTTTGCATTACAAGTTGCTATCTAGTGTCTGACTGATTTGCATACATTCAAATTTTTTTTAATGACTACTTCAAAATTTGAAATGGAATGTTTTAATGGGAAATGAGACTTTAGTCTCTGGCGCTAGAAAATGAAAGCTCTTTTACTTTAACAAAAATGTGCTAAGGCTATTAATGAGTCATGGCCTACTGATCTTGAATTAAGCAAAGTGACTGAACAAGATGAAACTGCATGAAGCACTGTTTTTGTGCATTTGTCTGACAATGTAATTAGGGAAATTGGTGAGACTAAGACAACTGCCGAACTTTGGAAGAAATTGGAAACCACTTATTTGAATCAAATCATGCCTAACAAGGTATATGAGTATATCTTTTTAAACAATTCTTTGATTTTAAACTGCACACTTTTCTTGATCTTGAAACCAATATAGATAGGTTTAACAAACTATCCCGGACCTTACCAACTGTGACGAGAAACTCTCAAGTGGACAGATGGTTGTGGTCTTATTGATTTCAATTGGTGATAAATATAAAGATGTTAAAAATGCAATTGAATATGGCAGGAAAACTCTAACTGTTGATGTGATCATTAATGCTTAAAGAACTAAAGAGTTAGAGTTAAAATCTGAAAAGAAGGAGTTTGTTAGTGGCATAAACCTTATGATGAAGTCCAAGTTTAATTCCAAGAATGATAATTTTAATAAGAAACCTAGACACAAAAAGAAAGGCAACTTTAAGGATAAAATGAAAATGAAGACAAAAGGGAAAAAATGTTTCTATTGTCTAGAAGAATGTCATTTTATTAAAGACTGCTCTAAGAGACTTTATGACTCTAAAAATAAGTATAAAGATGATGGTGGTGCTGTCTTGGCTTATAATGAGACTAATATTGATGAATTTTATGTTGTTGTAAGCTGTCCACCTTGCCAAGAGTGGATTCTTGACTCTGGCTGCACTTACCATATGTGTACTAATAAAGAATGGTTTACTGAGTTTGAAAATGTATCTGGAGGTAAGGTTTTAATGGGTAATCACATGTCATGTCAAGTAAAAGGTGTAGGAACTATCACATTAAATGTAGAAGGAAATAATAAGTTGATTCTTGGAAATACTAGATATGTTCATGACTTGCAAAGAAATCCGATTTCTTTAGGGGTTTTAGATGACCTTGACTATGACATTGTGATCAATAAGGGATACATTAAAATCTTAAGGGGCTCTCACCTGATTGTTGAAGCTCCTAAGAGACATGGCCTATACATTTTACAAACGAAAATTTTTTGGATTCCACTTCAACAGTGATCTCAGTCCCAAATGATAAATCATAAATATGACATAAAAGATTGGGCCATATTAGTGATCAAGGTCTTCAGATTTTGAAAAAGCAGGGTGCCTTTGGTAAAGATAACATTGAAAAACTAAGTTTTGTGACTATTGCATTTTAGGAAAGCACAACAGATTGCCATTTCTGCCTGGAATGCATAAATCTATCTCCGTACTTGAATATTTGCATGTTGATCTTTGGGGACCAGCATCTGTGAGCACACATTCTGGTTTTAAATATTATTTGCTGGTTATTGATGATTTATCTAGAAAAAATTGGACTTTTCTTTTAAAATCAAAATCAAGCACATTTAATGTTTTCAAAGAATGGAAAGTCTTGATTGAGAGAACCAAACATATAAGAAAATTAAAGTTTTAAAAACTGATAATGGTTTGGAATTCTGCAATTATGAATTTGATGAATTGTGCAAATTATCTTGTATGCTGAGATACAGAACTGTCACACACACACCACAACAAAATGGTTTGGCTGAAAGAATGAAAAGAACTATTCTTGACAAAGTGAGATATATGTTATTAAGTTCTGGCCTGCCTAAAATTTTTTAGGGTAAAACTGTTAAAACTGCTAGTTATCTTATAAATAGATGCCCTTCTAGTGTTATAGACTTTAAGACCCCTGAAGAAAAATGGAAAGGGAAACTTGTCGACTTCAGTAATTTGAGGGTTTTTGGATGTGCAACCTTTGCACATCAAACTGAAGGTAAATTAGAACTTAGAGCCCTTAAGTGTTTTTTTGGGCTATGGGGAAGGGGTTAAAGGCTATAGACTGTGGGTTAGAGAAATTAAAGGCTATAAGGTCATTATTAGTAGAAATGTAGTGTTTAATGAGGATCACCTGCCCTACCTTAAGTCTAAAAAACAATCTGAAATACAATCTGAGCTGATCAGACTGAAAATGTGAGAAAGAGGGTTGAAACTGAGGTTGAGCAATCTGATGATGATACTCATCAGACTACTATACAAAATATTGAGGGAAATGTGGAAACTATAGCTAAAAATGTTCCTGTTGAGGCTCCTGAAGCTGATTTATAATCAGTCCAGCTCCTAGATAATTACCAGTGTGCTAAGGAGAGGGAAATGAGAAATATTAGACCTCTAGCAATGTTTGAAGATGATGTTTCCCTATTGTCCTATTATAGTATGATTGAAGAAGAACTTGAATCCTATGAGGATGCTTTGAATATCAAAGACTCCAAACATTGGCTTGCAGCCATGCGAGATCAAATGGAGTCACTTAACAAAAATAAAACTTGGATTTTGGTAAAAAGACTTGAGGGTAAGAGGGTTGTGGATTGTAAATGGATTTTCAAAATTAAAAGAGGTGAACAAGGTGAGAATGACATAAAATACAAATCTAGATTAGTAGCAAATGGTTTTACTCAAAAAGAAGGAGTTGATTTCAACGAAATTTTTTCACCTGTAGTAAAATTTACTACAGTTAGAGTTATTCTTGCGTTGACCACCCAAGGTAATTGGAAATTAGACCAATTAGATGTAAAAACAGCTTTTCTAAATGAGGATTTAGATGAAACCATTTACATGAAACAACCTAAAGGTTTTGAATTGAATAAGAAAGTTGAATTAGTTTGCCTTTTTAAAAAGTCCTTATATGGCTTAAAACAAACTCCAAGACAATGGTATAAAAAAATTAACAATTTTGTACTTGGACTTGGGTTTAAGAGAAGTATCTTTGATACTCGTCTTTATTGCAAAGGAAATGGTGAAGTTAATTCACTTTATCTACTCATTTATGTGGATGACATGATATTAGTAAGTCATGACATAAAAGAGATAGAGGAAATCGAAGATAAACTAAAATCAGAATTTAAAATGAAGGAATTAGGTCCTGTTAGAAAGATTTTAGGTATTGAAGTTAAAAGAAATAGGAGAGAATGCACACTAAGTCTTAGCCAAAAATCTTATATTCTGAAATTACTTAGCAAGTTTTCTATGACTGAATCCAGAAGTGTTAGTGTTTCCTTGGCTAATCATTTTAAACTTTCAAATGATCAATAAAGAAGAATTTGAAAGAATGGCAAAAGTACCTTATCCTAATGCTGTTGGGTCTATAATGTACCTTATGGTGTGTTCAAGACCAGATTTGGCATATTTTATAAGTTTTTTAAGTAGATATATGTCAAATCCAGGTGAAACACATTGGGAAGCCATACAATGGCTTCTTAGGTACATTAAGGGGATTTCAGACTTGGGGATTCAGTTTAGAAAACAAGCTGAAGATGTTATTTTCAAAGGATTTACTGATTCTGATTATGCAGGTGATAGGGATAATAAAAAATCCACCTCTGCCTACATGTATACACTGCGTAATTCATATATAAGCTGGAAATCCTAGCTTCAAAAGATTGTGGTACTATCTTCTACTGAGACAAAATATATTGCTGCCACATATGCAATTAAAGAGAGAATTTGGTTAAAAGGGTTACTTAATGAATTCGGTTTTGTTAAAGAAGTTGATCTTTATTCTGATAGAAAATCTGCAATTCATTTAAGTAGAAATCCTCTATTCCATGATAGATCTAAGCATGTTGATGTTAGATTTCATTATAAAAGATATTATTTCACAAGGTGTTGTAAAACTTGAAAATATTTCAACTAAGTACAATCCTGCTGATGTAGGTACAAAGGTTCTACCTTTAAACAAATCCCTGGACTGCTTGACCTTGCTGAATGTTACTGCATGCTGATCTGTGAATGTGGTAAAGTGTGCTATTGATGTCCTAAATGTGAGAATGACCACTGATGAATGTGAATCATTGTACCAAGGTGGAGTATGAAGGGAATTAGCACAATGATGCCAACAACCCATGGCTATATTTAAATTGAGTTGCCCAGTTGACTGTATTTGTGGTTTATAAGCTTGGTGCAAAAATGTGTTTTGGAGAAATGCCTAAAGTTGTTTCTTAACTTACCTGATTAAGGAACGCCCAGGATGTCGCGATGTGTCACCTCCTACGCCGTTGGATTGGAGACCATTGGGTGACTTATAAAAGGGCTCCTAAGGTTTGCACTGTACATTGTGCTTCTGATATTTTCTTTCTTTCTACTTGGCTGCGCCGTTCGAGAGTTTTCTTCTCCTTCTCTCTCTTGAAATCAAAATACTCTTTTGCTTTCATTTTTCTCACTCAAAAGTTGTAATCTTGTGTAATTTCCTTTGAGCTGAGTTGTTGTTCTTGTGTGAACTGTTGTTTGAGTGAAGGGAGAGTTATTTGTGATATAAGGGTTTAGTCTGAGTGTCCAAACCTTGTAATCTTCACTTTGGTTGTGATTTGTGTTTGAACGGTGGCTGTTCTTTAGTGACTGAGGTACTGAACTTGGATTCTGGCTTGAGGGCTATGATTAATAAATCTCTTTATCTCTTCAATATTATTTTTGTTTGATTTACAGTTTACATTTTGTTGTTATTGAGCTAATACTTTGTGGATCTCCTCTTAACATCTCCAAAATAGTATGCGAAGAAAGTTTTGGAGTTACTACATTTCAATCTGTGCGGTCAAGAAATCCAACCTTCGATGGAGGAATTATAAGTATTATGTCCTAGATCCGATCGATTTTTGATATAAAAACACTTTTAATATATAATTGATACATTTCATTTATGGTAGATCTATTATTCAATTGAATTAATATTCTAATAATTTAAATAATAGAATCTTCTGATTCAAGTCTTGAAAATTTGTGAATCACAAGGAGTTGTGATTATGAGATACAAATTACATATGTCTAAATCTTAAATCATCTGTGGTCATAAGTAATAACGATATACGGATATCATTATTAAAAATAGACCATCATGTGTGGCATTTATTACTTATGCAATAAGTAGCTGATCTCACAACTTAAAGTGTGATGGCATTTAAACGAATACGTGAATGTTTTGTTATAGAACAAAACATTAGATACCCGTTGGAGAGATTCCACATGGATAACTATTTAAATGTTAGTAGTTAATCTTTAACGTTAGGTCGTAAAACTAGTCCTTCGACTTGAGGTCATCATAATGTCTTATATGGGACAATCATACTTTGGTGAAATTAGATGTTATGTCAAAAGTCACTAATACGACATCATTCCTGTATGTCAAGAATCATATGAAGATTGTGAATGATCAATAGTAGATTCGTCACTCTTAGATAGTAGGAGACTATACTCTACATTTCACTCAGTTAAATTGATAATGAAATCTTTGGTCAAGGTGCACTCATAAGTAACATTGACTTAATAGTATGATGAAAAATATGATCGATAATTAAGATTGATACATATCCATATTTCCTAATTGATGGATCATATTGACGAAGAGATTATAGTTTCATGGTAAACGAACAAATTTGATTTTGTCATATCACGTGACATTTCCAATTACATGTATTGTCCAACACATTGCTAGATGTTAATTTGAAACAACGAATGTGAATTAATTAATCTAAGTGAATTAAAGATAAATTAAAAGTGTGTTTTAATTTATCTTATTTTGATTAATCGAATAATTATTCATGTCGTTAGATATCGTGATCGGGAACCTAATGGATCACACACAAAATGAGAACTAGAAGAATGAAATATACTAATTAATTAATTAACAAGTGTTGGACAATTAATGAATTGGATTATTTATTAATGGTTTAAATTACTTAATCGGATTAATTAATTTATAGATAATGTTTAATCAATCTATTAATAAGCTATTGGACGGAATTAAATTTAAGTGTCGGCTCAAACCCACTTGAACTTCTATTAATAAGTTATTATGGTTTGAGAAATCATATAACACAATTATTAACTTACTAGTACAAGAAAAGAGAAATCATAATTCACTCATTCTTGTTCCCTATATGAATTTTCATTAGAAACTGGACAATTGGATAGTTGTGAATTGCACATTAGAATTGTTCTTCAAAGAATTCATCATAGGTATCATTCTTTATCACAGTTTCTCTCTAAATATAAAGAAAATCCTTAGTAGGAATTCAAATATATATAATTTTTAATTTTGTTGTTCATATTAAGTAAATTCTCAACACTAATATCAGAGCATATTTTGTGCTTGATAGAAGCTGTTTTGTATTTTAGAACAATCAAAAGTTGATTGTTCATATATTTCTTGAATCTAGCAATTTAAAAATTATATTTTTAGTTTTTTCTTTTTGAAAGAAGATAAATTTTTGGATTGAGAATCGGATCAGAAGGTAGATGCAGGTGGTGGTAATTGGCGGCAACGACCGCCGCAAGAATCAGAAGAGGCGTACGTAGCGGCAGGTGGTACCGCGCATTACAGTGGCAACGCCTGTCTACAATTTAGATTTAGGGGCCATTGTAACGCCCCAAAATTCTAGAATAAAAATTTATTTGTTCTATATATTATATTTTATTATTTTGAAAGTTAAGGGACTAAAGTGAAGTATGTTTTAAATTCTTATGTTCTTGGATCAAATATTTGGATTTTGATAGAGTGATGATAAGTATTCAATATGATATTCGTTGGATAGCTCGTAATTAATCATGTAAATTAGGTTCGAGAAAAAGTTAATTTGGATAAGTTAGTCTCATGATATTGAAATTCAATGAAATTGTAAAATTATTTGTTTATTTTTTTTTAAAATCAAATTGAATTTGGATGATGATAGCCACGTGTATATAAAGAATGGATGTGGGATAATTTTTTTAGAATTCTATTTGAAGTCAAAACTTGCCATAACTATCATGTATTGGGATTAGAGTCACATTTTTATTGTGATAGGTTTTTATGTACACATGTCATATTATGATTTGTTCCCTAAAAATATATTTTTTATCCAATTTGATAAATACGATTTTTACTTTTAAATTATTAGCCAGTTTTAATTGTTCAAAAAGAATTATTTAGTTTGTGGTTATGTTTTCGTGTTTGAAATTATGGATATTCAAGTTATTTTTATTTAAAGAATATTATTTTATCGTTCCGCAAAGAAATTAAATTTTTGGCAAAACCCCAGCGTTTGTGCAATTTTGGGGCGTTACAGTTTGGTATCAGAGCAAAGGTTTATTTTCCTGTAGACTTTCTAAAATTAAAAAAAAAAAATTACTATTCCCTTGAACAACACGCTATTTTTCAAAATAAAATAAAAAATATATATATTTTCTACATATTTTTCTTTTCTTTTCTTTTGTTAAATAAATTATATTAATAATTGTTTTAAGTAATTAAATAATTTTTTTTTTCTAAACGTGACTTCAAATTATAATTGTTTGCATGTTTAGTTCTAGCTTTCGGGTGATATTTTAAAATTTACAAATTAGAAAATTCATATTTTAAGAAGTCTTAAGTTTTATTTATCATTTGAGTTTTCTTGATTTGAGTACTCGCAAGATTGATAGGCTTTGTGAAAAATACCTAAACTGTCTAAGAAGAGTTTGGAATTTAAACGGTCCGTTTGTGACCTCCCTCTTCATCTGGAAGCCTTTTGATTGCATGTTATTCAAATTAACAAGACGAAAAATGATATTTCAAAAACTTTCTAAATTTAAGAATATTTTATTTTCTAGAAACTTTCATTTCGAGAATATCCTATTTTAGAAACGTTCTGAAAGAAAAAGAGAGAGGGGGGGGGGGGGGGGTGTAGTACTTTTATAAACTTTAGAAGTTTAAAAATAGTGTAAAATTTTTAAAGTTTTAAACATACAATGTTATAAATAATATTTGGTACGTGGCGCTCTCTATTCGACCACTCTCCAATTGTTACTAGGTATGAAATGAAATATTTTTTTTAGTATCTTGCCTCATATTATCAAATGTATAAGTATGCTTACCTCGCATGACTTGTTAGTTGAATTTTTTTTATTTATTATTTACGATGAAATAAACTGTAATCCAAAAAAAAAAAAAATGTTTTTAGTAAAATTGAAGTTATACTTGTTACATGATTACGACTTGGAAAAAAACTAGGATGACTGGGAATAGCCCAACATACCTGCAACGTGCTCAAATTGCTATCGAGAACTACATGAATTATGAAGTGAGATAGGAGCGAACCTTTGCGAAACATGTCGAAGATTTCCTTTTAAAGTGGGAGCAAGCAAGATCATTTAGATATAATGACAGGACAATCCTCTCGATATATCATCTTATAAGCACTATGAAACCCTAATGGAGAGACGTGACTTACTTCGTGAGAGATATGGATTATGAGCTTTATCTGTCTGAAGACTGGGATAAGATTGATTTTAGAGGATATTGTAGGCTATTAAAATCTTATGGAACCACAGACAGCAAGATCCAGTGCCTGAGCTTGTACCTGACCCTGAGCCAGAACCTGAATTAGACTCGAATGAGGAGCCGAGGAGGACGCAGAGGAGGAGCCTGAATCAGAACCAATGGAGGAACCCGAACCAGAGCCGGAGAAGGACCCCGAGCAAGAATTCGAGCCACAAAACTTCGTCGTTTTGGTTATGGATTCTGAAAATGAGTCATGCATTACCTCGGATGATGAGAGTCCACCATAAAAGATTTCCATGACTAATAGAAATTACGAATAGATATAGTTTCGTTATCTATAATTTTTTTAAAAACAAAATGTTACGTTTGAAAACCGTAGTTTAATTTTTCAGTAAAGATTTATATTAAGATTATACATTTTATTTTTTTATTTTTTTGTTTTGTTATCCAATAATTCTAAAAACAAATTTTTATTCATGTTAAGAAAATGTCGAGACAACAAAAACCAAACTACAGTTATCAGGCATTTGTTGAAAGCTGTACAAGATCTGGGTAGACAAGAAGTACGAGCTAGTCTCTAGCATGTAAATACTAACAACGCCAGCTCCATCGTTGAACATTTCCGCCGTTACAAACCCCCAACCTTCGACGGAAAGGCAGACACGCTGGTAGCTGAAGAATAGACAAGAGGAATGGAGCAGATCTTCAAGCATCTTTCATGTACGGATGCTCAAAAAGTATTATGTGAAGAATTCATGTTGGTTGATGCAGCGGGCCATTAGTGGGAGTTAGCTTCACGCACTAGAACCGAAGCACAACAACATGCCCTGCCTTGGACAAAATTCAAGGAAAAAGTGATGAGAAAATATTTCCCATAAGCCCTAAGAGATTGAAAAGGGGTAGAATTTTTTCAACTTAGACATGGGAAGATGAAGCTTGAGGAATATGAGAGAAAGTTTGAACAACTCTCCAAGTATGCACCACACTTAGTAGACACGTAAGCAAAGA
The DNA here is from genome assembly GCA_035079005.1 of Fraxinus americana. Lineage (NCBI taxonomy): Eukaryota > Viridiplantae > Streptophyta > Magnoliopsida > Lamiales > Oleaceae > Fraxinus > Fraxinus americana. The sequence continues at coordinate 19,636,194 of CM068707.1, read as the reverse complement.
AAGTGAGGAGGTTTGAACTGGGATTGGGTCTTAAGATTGGTGGAATAATGGCATCTCACCAATTCACCACCTATAGTCGGGTATTGCAAACTGCCCAGGCAATCTTAAATAGCTTAGAGATTGACCAAACTTCTCAGTAAGGGACCGAGCTCTTAGGAAAACGGAAATGGAATGGGTCCAACGATGAAAATAGAAAGGAAATTATAAGAAAGTTAACATTGGATCAAGTTTTGGACAAGTCGTTTCACCTTGTCCAAAGTGCAACAAGATGTATAGGGGTGAATGTCTCTTCGGGAGAAATGTGTGCTATCTATGTGGCAAAACAGGTCATGTTTTCAAAAATTACAAAGAATGCTCTTCGAGGAAGAACAATGAGCAAGAAAAGAAGAAAAAGGCCCGAGTTTTTGCTTTAGCTCAGGAACAGGCATCAAAAGACCCGAATGAAAAATTTATTTGTTTTATATATTATATTTTATTATTTTGAAAGTTGAGGGACTAAAGTGAAGTATGTTTTAAATTCTTATGTTCTTGGGTCAAATATTTGGATTTTGATAGAGTGATGATAAGTATATCAGTATGGTACTCGTTGGATAGCTCCTAATTAATCATGTAAATTAGGCTCGAGAAAAAGTTAATTCTGATAAATTAATCTCAAGATATTGAAATTCAAAGAAATTGTAAAATTATTTGTTTTTTTTTTAATCAAATAGAATTTGGATGATGATAGCCACGTGTATCTAAGGAATGGATGTTGGATAATTTTTTTAGAATTCTATTTGAAGTCAAAAGTTTCCATCGCTTTCACGTATTGGGATTAGAATCGCATTTTTATTGTGATAGGTTTATGTACACGTCATATTATGATTTATTTACTAAAAATTTAATTCTTATCCAATTTGATAAATACGATTTTTCCATCCCAATTGTATCAAGACTCAACCACTATATATATATATTTTTTATAAATAGTGTGCAATTGTTTCACAATTCACCACCAAAGAATTTTACATGGCAACTATCATATAAAGCAGCTATAAATTTCTAGTATATTTTTTTCAAAAGCTCGTTTGATCAATCAATGTAAGATATTTTTGTGCAAGTTGTTAGTTTCTTTATACTTTTATATTCAGTAATATATGCATGAATTATCTGTGGGCCTTCGGGTTCTTTATTAAAAGATATGAAATTCTACGGGAATCTAAGATGACCTAAGATGGGTGTGTCATTTGGTCATCGATGTACTCAATAAGAGAAGAGTGGTATAAAGTGTTTTTTTTAAAAAGAGTTCGACTCTTTATTCAAAACAAACCCTCACTTAGGGCGGAGGAAAATCGTAGTAACAGACCATCAACCAATGAAAATTATCAAATAAACTAAACGCCTATCAATATAAACAAACAACGCAAAACAACCTATCTTTTCTTACGAAGGTACAATATCTCCATTCTATCTAAACGAATCAAACCCCGACAAAGAAATGACCGTGTTTATTTTATTGCATATAATTGTGTATAGAAACTGCACATATCTTATTGGGTATTTGTAAATACTCACTCTTACAAAAATTTTACAGGTTAGTGTAGGTCGATTGGAACAGTGGAGGGATGGTGATGCGACTGCCAAGAGGAATCGAAGAGATAAAATATTAATTTTTTTTAACTTTTAAATTATTAGTCAATTTTAATTGTTCAAAAACAGTTATTTAGTTTGTGGCTATGTTTTCATGTTTGAAATTATGGATATTCAACTTATTTTTATTTAAAGAATATTATTTTATCGTTCCGCAAAAAAATTGAATTTTTTATAACATCCCAGCGTTTGTGAAATTTTGGGGGCATTACAGCCATGGCGTAATTTTAATATGAAGTGCTATTGTGCAATTTTATTAATTGAAGGGGCCTGCATATAATTTTAAATTGGGTCATAATGCAATTTTTCAAAGAGTTTAAAATTGATTTTGGAAATGTTTGACCTATATTATCATATTTTTATCCAAATTGAAATTTTATTTAAAATTGACAATTGTTTATATTATTCTTAAAGTTGGATTTTAACTTAGATATTAAACTTTGACTTTCAATTGAATTTTTTTATTTAGGAGTTTTATCGTAAATTAAAATGTTAATTCAATTGAAATTAGAGTTGGGCTCTAATTTGATATTTAATTAAATAAGTTCGCCCTAAAATCTTGAAATTAGAGTTAGACTCTAATATGATATTTAATTAAAATTTGATTTTGATTAAATAAACCATCCTATAATTTTGGATTTAGATTTAAACTCTAATATGGTATTTAATTAAAAATTGATTTTAATTAAATGGACATGTCCTTAAATTATGGAATTAGAGTTGGACTAATTTGATATTTAATTAAAAATTGATTTTAATGAAATAGATTTGCTAATTAAATTAATCGATTAATTAATTATTTAATTGTTCCGATCCATTTGTCTAAATTAGTTTAGAACCTTAATTTCTAGGAACTTTAAATATATTTTCATATAATATTAAAGGCTTGTTTAATTCTCATTTTTTCCAAAATACATTGTTCACTCTCTTCTTTTCATCTACATATTTTTTAATAAAATAATATTACACACTACCCAAAAAGTTTTCCTTCATTTTGAATCACACATTCTTCATCAATCTACTATTCCAAAATGCATTCTACATCAAAAATAGGGCTCAAAATATTGTGTAGAAATGCATTTATGTGATAAATGTGTACTTAGTGGATGATTATGGATTTGACCATATGAATGTGTTGAATAATTACTTTCATTCTTGTTGTTTTATGGGCATGCAAACTTTTATTTGTTTTCGACCTGAGATTCCCTTGTAATTATTATGGGCCTGGATGTCCAGTTGTTTAGGCTTGTGTGACAACTAATATAGGATACATGTTGCAATTGAACAAATTGAAGATGCAAGAAAAAGAGGAAACCATAGAGTTGGAGCATTATATGATTCAATGTTATGTCACATATGAAATAATTATTTAAATGAGACATTTGCATGATAAAGCAAAAATATTAAATTAGATTTATATTCGTCTTCCATCATTATAGTGAAAAATCAGAATTCTCAATCAATCTCAACTTGTTAAGTATACTCAAGGTTGGTCTATTATGGATATGTTTGACACTATGAAATATTAGATATTTCTGAATAATGAGTTCGATTTAACTAAAATTTATCTTTTGTTGAATACAATAAAGAAGATAAATTTTAGAGTTGTGTTATACTAACACGTAAGATGTGTGAAGACAAATAATTATCAGTATAATGATCTGAAAGTTGTATAGATATATAATTGATGATAGTATCTGTCCAAATGTTTTATTAAGACTTGTTGAGTACACTCAAAGTCTTAATATAACAAATAGGATCCTAGTCTATTGGGAATCAAGTATGGATTCCATAAATTGACGTGAAATGTTGATAAATTTGAGTTAAACGGTAAGAGCATAATTAATTTAATAAAATATCATGTTAAGCTAATTGATGCATTTGATATATTATTCTTTTACTTTTTGTCATTTATGTTTATTGAATTATGAGTAACCATATGAATTGAGAAGCATATTGGATGACAAAAATCATAAGAATTTTTCTTAATTAGTACCTCAATCGACACTTGCTGATGACTCGATTAAGGAAGATGTGGCTGCTATAATAAACACAATGATGAAAATAGTACTGCAAAATATGTGATGCTTGCATCTATTTCTCCTGAGTTACAAAACCAACGTGAAGGTATAAATGCTAACATAATGATTTTTCATTTCAAGTAGTTGAATGATGAAAAATCACGTGTGAAAAGATATGTGATTTCCTAGCAACTATACCAGTGCATAATGGCAGAAAGATTTTCGGTCAATGCTCATGTACCGAAGATGTTGACTGGATTGAAAAGTTGTCTCAATTGAGTTCAGTCATGGACCATGAACAAAGTATAGACTTGGTTCTACAATCTCTGTTGGAGAGTTCATAGCTAAATATGAATTTAATATGAATAAGTTCGAGTGCACACTTCATGCATCTTATCATTGAGGTTGAAAAATTTTGAATTTAAAGAAGTATTTTCAAGCTCCCACTTCATGCATCTTATCATTGAGTTTTAATATGTCTACTTCATTACATTCTTGGGTGTTAGATACCAGACATGGATATCATATTTGCATAAATATAGATAAACTAAATAAATGTAGACCACTATAGAAGGAAAAAGTTGACCTGCATGTTGAAAATGAGCAAGTGTTGCTATATATCCTGTAAGGGCATACTTCTTCACATTGCCTTTAGACTTAGTATTGGAATTAGAGAAATGTTACTTTGTACCCACCATTACCGAAACATTAAATCAATTTCATGTTTGGACATAAATTGTAAATGTTAAGGACAACATTTGTTCCTTTTATCTTGATTAGATATTTTACGGTTATGGTAAATTACAAAATGATATTTATATTTTAAATATTGGGTATTCTATAATGAGTATAGAATATAAAAATTAAAAAGGCATAAAAGTGATAACCTAATTATTTTCATATTTGGCATTACATGCTTAGTTGCATAAAAACGCATTTCCAAATTGCATAGAGATAAATATTTGGTGTCAATTGATTTTGAATCATTAGACAAATGCGAATCATGCTTGTTAGGTAAGATGATCAAATTATATTTTATTTAAAAAGGAGAAAAAGCCGTACAATTACTGGGACTAGTACATAGTGATGTATATGGGTCCCCATGTCAATTAATGCTAGATGAGGTTTTTCTTATTTCATCACATTTACTGATGGCTATTTCAGAAATAGTCATATACACTTGATGAAATTCAAGCACAAACCCCTTGAAGTGTTCAAGGGATTCAAAAAAAAAAGTTGAGAAACAATTAGGTAAAACTATTCTCACACTAAGATCTGATTGATATAAAGAATATTTTAAAGGTGAATTTTTAGACTATCTAAAGAAAAATGAGATTCTCTGGTAGTGTCCCTCATATATATCGTAGCAAAGTAGTGTATCTGAAGTGAGGAATCAAACATTATTAGATATAGTGCAATTAATAACAAGCTATACAAACCTCTAAAAATTATTTTGAGGTCATGCACTAATTGCCACATGCTACATACAAAATCATGACCTATCTAAGTTGGTAGACGAGACTCCATATGAGTTATGGAAAGGCAGAAGATTCAACTTGTCTCATACTAAAGTTCGAGGTTGTGATGTTTATATGAAGCGTACTAAATCGGATAAACTTGAAGCTAAATCTGATAAATGTATGTTTGAGGAATATCCGAAATAAGACAATTGGATATCAATTCTATAATCACATTGAGATGAAAATTTTCATCTCATGAGATGTCATATTCCTAGAGAAAAGTCCATTCTAAGATGGGGACAGTAGGAGCATAATAGATTTTGAAGGAGTTCAAGAATCCACAAATATAGTTGACAAAGTAGATGAACCTCGGTTTGATATCACACCTACTAAGGAACATACTTTTGATCAGGAAGTAGAGACACCTGATGACATGTTAGCTCCATGTAAATCTTATATGATCATTTGACCTCTTAGAGGCACGAATTCACAATTACTAATCAGGTATTACTATCGAGATGATGAACATACTAATTACGCAACAACAAAGTTAAAATGTTGACTCAAAAAGATGGTGGAGGCCATGGAATTCAAAATGAACTAAATGTATGTAAATAAGGTTTGGACCTTGTTCAACTCGCTTGATAGGAAAAACCCATAGGTTGTAAATGGGTTTACGAGAAAGATGGCGACATGGATGGGAACATCCATTACATACAAAGCAAGGTTAGTAGTAAAAGGTTGAAAACAAAAACAAGTAATTGACTTTGATGAAAACTTCTTGCCCATAGATATGCTAAAGTCCATTAGAATTTTGCTTGTGATAGTTGCATATCATGATTATTATCGTCGCTTTGTAAAAGATTTCTCTAAAATTTCTCTTCCTTTGACTAGTTTAACGAGAAAGAACTCTAAATTTGTGTGGACTGAGGAATGTGAAAAGAATTTTCAAGAGTTGAAGAACATATTAGCTACTGCTCCTATACTTACTTTTTCATCTCTAGGTGAATAGTTTGTGATTTATAGTGATACTTCATGTTAGAGCTTAGGTTGTGTTCTAATGCAGAATGTGAAAATCATAGCTTATGCTTCAAAACAATTGAAGAAGCATAAGTTAAACTACCCTACACATGATTTGAAGTTAGCTGCAGTGGTGTTGACACTGAAGATTTGGAGTCATTACCTTTATGGTGAGAAACGTCAGATATCTATTGATCACAAAAGTCTAAAGTACATCTTTGATCAGAAGGAGCTGAATTTGAGACAAAAAAAAGTTGGAGTTTATAAAGGATTATGATTGCAAAATTGACTACCATTCGAGGAAAGCTAATATAGTTGCGGATACTCTCAGTAGAAAAAATAGTTCTTCTCCCTCTAGTGTAATGTACTTTAGTAGAAAAACTAGTTCTTTCTTTCCATCTAGTGTAGTATGTGCTTCTTTGACTTGTGAGTTTAGAAAGTTGCATGCTCGATTGTCAACTACTACTTCAGGGGCAGTATTAGCTCATTTCCTAGTTAGGGCTACTTTGATTGATAAGGTTAGAGAAGCTCAATCTCAAGACCTAACATTGAGAATGTTGAAAGCAAAAGTGAGTGTTGGTAGGGTTGTCATAGATTGGATTTTGATCTGAATCCGATAATCCGTTAACTAAATGAAAAAAACGGATATAGGTCAATCCGATTGGATAACAATCTAATCCGATTTTTTATATATAGTTGAGTCGATTAAATATTTTTATGGCATGTTATTTGTTATTAAAATAAATAAATGAGAAAATAAAGAAATTTAGAATAAAAAAGTCATCAAATTTAAAACATAAAAAAAAAGATAATAAGAAATTCTATCCACCTGTACACCATCAATTGTTTGTAAGGGATTTTCTTTTACTTTTCAAAAAGTCATGAGTCATCCCATATCAGTTTCCTATAAAAAAAAAGTTATAAATAGGAGATAAGCCATTCCTTGGATTTTTCATTATTTGGGCCTTAGGTTTAAAATGTAGACCTAAATAATACGTTAATTAATTTCACGTTGGTTTTACTTCCTAATTTTTTTGTTCAATTTTGGATCGGATTATTGGATCGAATATCCGATAATATAGTAAATCGGATACGGATTTAACAATCAAACATCTATTGGATTATGGGATTGGATTCATGAATTATTATTATCAGATCGGATCGGATCAGATATGAGTAGATCTAGTCCATATTCGATCCCTTTACAGCCTAAGTGTTAGGTTACAAACAAATTATGTGATAAGAGATGATGGTACGTTGGTTATGGGGAATAGATTATGTAACATATGTAAAACCTCTAGATTTCATTCATCTTGAGGTGTTATCAAAAATTAATTTCATTTACCTTTATTTACTTAAAATGCGGAACGATAAAATTCTTTAATAACAAAATATTAGAACATCTATAAATTTGAATTTGAATTAATAAATCATGTCTTTAAAAAAAATTTAAACATTCTCAACTAATAAACTCGGAAATAATGTTATTCAACAAAACAAACTAATGAATTTAAAGGCATTAAAACTTATTATTTTCGTATGTCGAAATCCCTTGGCAGTCCGCTGCACCATCCCTCCACAGCTCTAATCGACCCGATCTAACCTGTAAAAATTTGTAGGAGTGGGTATTTTAAAAACACCTAGTAAGATGCGTGCAGTTTCCATACGTAATTACATAACAATAACATAGACAATTCATACCACATTTCTCTTTATGGAGTATATCGGAGACCAAGCAAGTTTCTCATTTTCAATTCCCGAAGGATTTTACTTTTCATTATAAAGAACTCAAAAGAGTTCACATTCCGTTAGATTGAACCCGAAGGTCCACTGACAATTCATGCATAAATTACTGAACCTAAAAGTATAAGGAAACGAACAACTTGTATAAAAAGTATCTTACCTTGATTGATCAAACGAGCTTTTGATAATAAAAAAAATGTACTTAGAATATACAGCTGCTTTATATGAAAGCTGCTGTATAAAATTTCGTGGTAGTGAATTATGGGACATTGACACACTATTTATAGTTGAAAAATTTAGTGGTTGAGTTATAATGAAATTGTGATGGAAAATCGTAATTATCACATTTGATAAAATTGAATTGCTAGTAAACAAATCACAAGGTGACATGTGTACAAAATACTTATCATTACAAAAAGGTGGTTGCAACTCGACTTTAAATAAAATTCTAAAAACAAAAATAATAATTATCCATTCATGTGGCTATCCTAATCTCAATTTACTTTGATTTAAAAAAAATAAAAATAAATAAATTACAATTTCTTTGAACTTCAATATCTTGAGACTAACTTATCCGAATTGACATTTTCTCAAGCCTAATTTACATGATTAATTACGAGCTATCCAACAAAACTCATATTGATATACTTTTAGTCGCTTTAACAATATCTAAAAATTTAGCCCAAAATTTGAAGTTAATACATATATTACTTCAATTCCTCAACTTCATAATAATAAAAATATAATATATAAAACAAATAAATGTTTATTCTAAAATTTTCGGGGTGTTACAACATATATTCTAGAATTGAAGAAAGATATTTTAGAAGAGGCATACAGTTTTTCTTATGCTATGCACCCATGTAATATATTGAGATCTGTTGGGAATGTACTTAATCATGCATAGTGAAAAAAAAAAAACAAATTTCAATTCCCACAAAGGATTTGCTTTGTGTTTAGATAGAAATTGTTATATAACATTATAAATTTGATGAATTTCTTGAAGAATAGTTCTGATTGCAATCCACGACTGTTAATTGTCCAGCCTCTAATGGAAATCCACAGAGGATAAGATTGAGAGAACTACGAATTTTGTTTTCTTGTACTAGCAAGAATATAATTGTATTGTGTTAAGAATTTTCAAACCATAGCAGCCTATTAATAAAAGTCAAAGTGGGCTTGACTCGTCTATTAAACTTAACCCGATCCAATATTTAATTAATCCAATTAATTAAATTTTGTCCATGATTTAATCAGTCCAATTAATTAATTCGAGCCTATTAACAAGCAACCCAATTAATTAAATTTCAAACACTTGTTAATTAATTAATTGATGAATCTCATTCTTTTAATTCTCCTTTAGTTTTCCGATCACGATACCGGAGGATCGAGTTATTATTTTGATCTAATCAAAATCGATAAATTAAAATACTCTTTTTAAATTTTTTACCAATTCACATCTGTCGTCTCAGATTGATATCTGGCAATGTGTCAGACAATATATATAACGAAAAATGTCACATGATATGAAAAAACCAAACTGCTTGTTTACTGTGAAACTATAATCCCTTCGTCAACATAATCCGATCAATTACAAGATATGAATGTATGCCAAGCTCGATTATCGATCATAACTTTCATCCCATTATTAAGTCAATGTAAGTCGAAAACTCTTTTCAACTTATGAGTACACATTGGCAAATGATTTCATTAACAACTTAATTGAATGAAATGTAGATCATAATCTTACTATCTAAGAATGACAAATCCTCTATTGATCATTCGCAATCATCATATGATTCTAACATACCCAAATGATGCCGTATTAGTACATTTTGGCAGAGCAGCATCCAACATCACCAAAGTACAATTGTCCCCATATAGGGCACTATGATGACCTCAAGTCAAAGGACCAATTCCGCTACCAAACATTAGAGATTAACCACTGACTCTCAAATTTTTATCCATGTGGAATCTCTCCAACGGGTCTCCAATGTTTTGTTCTATAACAAAACATCCACGTGTTCGTTTAATTGTCACTATACTTTAACATGTGAGATCAGTTACTTATTTCACAGGTAAGAAATGCCACACGTGATGTTTCTATCCATTCTTATAAACTCATTTACAGCTTATGGGTTTTATCCCATCAGGCAACCAAGGTCTAAATCTTGTTTATATATATTAAGTCCATTTTAGATTCCATGGCTTCCTACCATTTCTTTGAGTTAACTTGTCTTTACATATACATAATCAGTAGGTTCATCATCCTTAATTAGTAATTGTGAATTCGTACCTTCTAGGAGGTCGAATAATCCTACTAGAATTATGTGGAGCTCAAGACTCTCTACTTTCGGATCAAGAATTTGTCCATCTGCATGTATAAAATCAGACTCATGTTCATCTACTTGGTCAACTATATTTGTTAACTCTTAAACTCTTTCAAGTTCTATTTTGCTCTCACCGTTCTCTCCTAGAATTAATTGTTTCTCTAGTAAGACGGTATGTCATGAGACAGAGATTTTCTTCTCAATGAGATTATAGAATTGATATCCAATTATTTCTTTTAGGTACCTCACGAAAATGTATTTATTGAATTTAGACTCAAAATTATCGGATTCAGCACGCTTTACATAAGCGTCATAGCCCTAAACATTAATAATATGATAGGTTGGGCCTTCCGTCTTTCCATAACTCGTATGAAATTTTATCAACCAACTTAGATGTGACACAATCTAGTATACAACACATGGAAATTAGTGCCTGACCCCAAAATGATTTATGGAGGTTTAGATGGCTCGTTATTAATCGCACTTTATCTAATAATGTGCAATTTCTCCATTCAGATACACCGTTGTGCCACGGTTTATGCGAGGGAGTCCACTACAAGAGAATCTCATTATCCTTTAGATAATCTAAAGTTCTCCTTTTAGACATTCTCTACATCAATCAAATTTTAATATGAGAATACCTTTACCTAATTGTTTCACTAGTTCTAACTTGAATCCCACGAACTTTTCAAGAGCTTTATACTCGAATTTCATCAAGTATACATGATTATTTCTGAAATAGTCATCCCTAAATGTGATGAAATAAAAGAAACATTATCTAGTAGTAACTGACAAGGGTCAACATACGTCGCTTTGTATTATGCTTAGTAATTGTGCAACTATTTCACCTTTTTCAAGTAAAAGGGAATTTGATCATTGTGCCTAATAGATATGATTTGCATTTGTCAAATGATTCAAAATCAATTGACCCCAAATATACATCTCTATGTAATTTTGGAATTGCATTTTTACTTATGTGATATAGTCTGCAATGCCAGATATAGGTGTTATTCAGATTATCACTTTTATGTCTTTCAATTTCCATACAACTCCCAAATCATTAAGTTGGTAACCCTTTGTCTTCACACATCTTATGTGTTAGCTTAACACGCCTCTAGAATTTATCTCCTTGTGTGTACTCAACAAAAGATAAATGTTAGTTAAGTTGAACCTATCATTTAGAAATATCTCATATTTCTTATTGTCAAACATATCCCTAATAGACCAACTTTGAGTGTACTCAAGAAGTTGAGATCTATTTAGAACTATCGTTTTTCACTACAATGATGGAAAGCGAATAAGAATACCAAATTAATATTTTAGCGAGGGATTTATCATGCAATGTCTCATCGTAATAATTATAAATATTTTATTAATTATACATCTAACATGCAAATAAACATATATCATAGTCTGGACGATTATGGACTTTTACTATCTAGTATTCCAGAGTTATAAGGAAAACTAGTTGGTCAATTACTAGGGGACATAACATTGAATCATATAATGCTTCATCTATATGGTCTCTTCTTTTTCTTGCATCTTCAATTAGTCCACCCGTAACTTGTATCCTATACTAGTTGACACACGTGCTTAAATAATTGGATACGCAGGCCCATAATAAAAAAATAATTGGTCAATAAGAGCTCGCAGATCCGTAAAACAATAAGAATTAATCTAACCATTCAACACATCCACATGGTCGAATCCATAATCATCCACTAAGTACACATTTGTCACATAAATGCATTCCTATATAATATCTAATATTATATGCAAATATATTTCAAATTTCTAGCAATTAAAGTTGTCTAAACTAATTTAACAAGTTGATCGAACCAATTAACAAATTAATTAATAATATTATTTAACTAGCGGGTTTATTTAATTAAAATCAAATTTTAATTAAAATACCGAATTAGAGACCAACTCTAATTTCACAATTATAGGATGAGTATATTTAATTAAAATCAAATTTTAATTAAATACCAAAGTCTAACTTTAATTTCAAAATTTAGGGTGAAATTATTTAATTAAAATTAGATTTTAATTAACTCTAATTCCAAAATTTTAGGACGGGGCAATTTAATTAAAATCAAATTCTAATTAAATGTCAACTTAGAGTCCAACTCTAATTTCAAGAATATATTATGGCGAATAATCAATTAAAATCAAATTTTAATTAAATACTAAATTTGAGCCTAACTCTAATTCTGATTGAATTAAAATTTTAATTTAGGATAAAACTCATAAATACAATAAAATTCAATTTAGGGTGAAAGTTTAATATTTAAGTTAAAATCCCATTTTAACGACAATTTAAAAACTTGTGAATTTTAAATAAAATCTTAAATGGGTCGAAATAAAAATTTCTGGTCAAAATGAATTTAAGGTCAAACCTTCAAAATTCAAATTTAAATTCATTTTCAAAAATAACATTTAAAACCTCTTTTGAGAATTGCATTTTGACCCCTTGATTTAAAATTACAAACAAGACCTCCAATTTCTTAAATTGCAGAACATGCCACTATTTAAAATTGCAGCTTTAACCCATACAAAAATTGCAAGCAGGTTCTAGAAATTTCTCAAATTTCACCCGAAGCCCCCATCCCCATCCGCAATGCAACTAATTGGAAAACCCAAATCTTTAAACTAATTTTTGGAACGGCGCCGGCAGCTTCACCATGGTAGCCAGTGTCTCTGCACATTGTCGCTGTCATATAGCGACGACGTGCTCCACTTAATGCTACAATGCAAGGCGTTGCTGCACGGTAGCAGTGCTTCACGCGATCGCGTTGTAGTGACGATAATCGTTGTTGCAATATGCAGCGGCAATGGTCGTTGCTACGCAACGCTCTGCTTCTGCGCACTAGTGTGCATTGCCCCACTAAGGATCTACTTTGTTTTTAGATAGAAACTGTGATAGAATTATACATTTGATGAATTCTTTGAAGAATAGTTCTAATCTGTAATCCACAACTGTCTAATTATCCAGCCTCCAATGGAAATCCATACCAAGAACAAGATTGAGAGAACAATGGTTTTTCTTTTCTTGTGCTAGCAAGAATATAATTGTATTGTGTTATAAATTTTCAAACCCGATCTAATATGTAATTAATCTAATTCATTAAATTTGATCCATGAATTAATTAATCCAATTAATTAAGTCGGGCCTATTAACTAGCACCCAATTAATTAACTGTCCAACACTTGGTAATTAATCAATTGGTGAATCTCATTCTTCTAATTCTTCTTTTTGTGTGTGACCCATTACGTTCCCGATCATTATGTCTGACGACGTGAAATTATTATTTTGATCTAATCAAAATCGATAAATTAAAATACATCACCAATTCACATTTGTCATCCAAAATTGACATCTAGCAATGTGTGATGGAAAATATCAAGTGGAATGACAAAACCAAACTTATTCATTTATCGTGATACTATAATCTCTTTGTCAACATGATCTGATCAATTACGAGATATGAATGTGTGTCAATCTCGATTATCAATCATATCTTTCATCCCATTATTAAGTACGTCGAAGTTTCTTTTCGACTTATGAGTACACATTGACCAATGATTTCATTGTTGCTTAACTGAATGAAAATTTAGATCACAATATCTTTCTATCTAAAATTGATGAATCCTCTATTGATCATTCACAACTTTTATATGATTCTTGATATACCAAAACGATGTCGTATTAGAGATTCTTTACAGAACAACATCCAATATTACCAAAGTATGACCGTCCTTATATAAAACACTATGATGACCTCAAGTCAATGACAAATTTCACTATCGTTAGAGGATTAACTACTAACACTCAAGTAGTCATTTATGTGGAATCTCTGCAGTGGGTCTCCAATGTTTTGTTCTAAACAAAACATCAACATGTTCATTTAAGTGTCACCATATTTAGCTTGTGAGATCAGCTAGTTACTTCACAAGGAAGAAATATTACACGTGATTATCTATCTGTAATAAGGATATCCATATCTTATTATTACTTATATTTACGGATGATTTAAAATTCAATCATATGTAATTTGTATATCACAATCACAACTCCTTGTGATTATCAAATTATCTAGACTTGAATATACGAATTCTATTATTTAATTTATTGGAATATTAATTCAATTAAATAATAGATTTACCATAAATGAGATGCTTCCAAAGTTGATTGGACCTAGGCGTAACACTTGCAAGATCATTACTGGTGTGAGAGAGAGAGAGAGAGAGAGAGAGAGAGAGAGAGAGAGAGAGAGAGAGAGAGAGAGAGAGCTGATTTTGTATCCAATTGTCTCACCCGTCAACAAGTAAAGCCAAATCGTTAGAAAATAGCAAGACTTTCCAAGTTATTACCTATTCTAGAATGGAAATGGAAACACGTTACTATGGACTTTTTATTTGGTCCTCCTCATACTCGGAGTGGTCATGATATGTTTGGGTTATTATAGAACGACAGACTAAGAACTACTAGATTTTTGTCGATGAAAGCCACTTATTCTTTAAATAGGTTGGCAAAGTTGTATGTAGACGAGAGAGTCAACTCATATGATATTCCTTTGTCTATTATGTCAGATAGAGATCCTTACTTCATATCTAAATTTTAGCATAATTTGTAGGAAACAATGGGTACTAAGGTACATTTCAGTGCATCTTTTCATCCTCGGACAGATGACCAATTAGAGAGAGCTGTACTAACTCTTGATGATATATTGAGAGCTTATGTTTTAGGGTTAAAAGGGAGTTAGAATACTCATTTGCCCTTAATGGAGTTTGCTTACAACAGTAGTTACCACTCTAATATTGAAATGGCTACTTTTGAAGCTTTCTATGATAGAAAGTGTAGAATACCAATATGTTGGGATGAAGCTGGCAAGAGGATTTTAGTAGGCCCTGGATTTGTTCAATTTACTTTAGAAAATGTGAAAATGATCAGAGAAAAGTTGAAAGAGATGTAAGATAGATAGAAAACCTATGCAGATAGGCGCAATAAAGATCTTTAATTTACTTTTGGAGATAATTTTTTTTTTTTGAAATTATCGCCTTGGAAAGGCACTTTGAGATTTGGCAAGCGGGGAAAGTTGAGTCGACTATATATTTGGCCTTGCGAGATTATTGACCAGATTGGTCCGTTGATTATCAATTAGCTTTGCCAATTGAATTATCCAGGATACGTGATGTTTTCCATGTTTCTATGCTTCACAAGTACATTGTAAATCCTTCTCGTGTTCTAGAGTCCTAGCCAATTCAATTGTAAGAGAATTTGACTTATATAGAAGAGCCAGTGAGAATCCTAGACAGAAAAGTGTAAGTTTAGTGAAACAAGACAATTTCACTTGTAAAGATACTTTGGAAAAATCAGGAAATATAAGAGGCTATGTGTGAAAATGAGGGTTAGATACGTGTTCAATATCCTCATTTGTTCATATCCTAGCGAGTTGCTACTTGAAATTCAAGAACTAAATTCTTTAAAGGTGGTAAGATTCTTACAACTCATTTTATACTAGTCAAATTCAAGATTATTTATTCAAAGTCAAATGTTTGACTAGTCAAAGTCAAATATGGACTTAAGTTGAATAATTATTTTTCTCGGGGGTGTATTATACAATTAAAAATATTTGAGGGTTTAGGAAGAATAAATAGAAATTTGAGGATTTACTTTTCTATTAGTGGAAGTTAAGGATTTAATGTTGTATTATATGAACGTTGGAGGATTTACTTAGCAATTTAGGGTTAGTGGTCTAATAAATTAGCTCTCGTTTGACCACCATTATTTGATATTATAATTTTTGGAATAGTGTTTTTTTGAAGAATGTGTAATAAATAAAGAAGAAATTTTTTTGGGTTTGTATATAATATTATTTTATTGAAAAATGTATGGTTGATAAGAAAAGAGAGAAAAACGAATTATAATTTTAATAGGGGCAAAACATGGACTTAATTCATTTCCTCATTTTGAGCCAAAAAATACAAAGCTGAGAAATGGATAGATAGAGCAGAAAACGGGAAAGAAGAAAAAATAAAAGAAAAGGGAAAGAAAAGAGATAAGGAAGAAAGGAAGGGGGGAGAAGGAAGAAGAATTTGGCAATGATTCTCTTTAACCTTGAATTTCATACTTCACTTTATCTTGTTTTTAGGATTTAAAGGAAAAATTATGTTAAATTTATAGGGTTTTAATTTGTTGGTTTACTTTTTAGATTCAAGGAAGAGGGTACGATTTCAAGCCAATCTTTTTTTATTTCAGAAGGCTATTTACATCAAGGTAAGAAATACTATATCTAGTAAACCCTACAATTTATAATTGGATTCTTGAGTAAGGATAGTTAGTGGTAATGATTGTGTTAATGAGATAGTGGTAACGATTGTGTTGATGAATTACTCACATGAAAGCAAGAATTTATGGAACAAAATGTAAATTAAATTGGTACAAGGGTGATTTCAAGTTTTCACTGGAATGGAAGATGGAATAATTGCTTTTATTCCTAGGATGTAGGTAATTTGATAAATTAAAGATTAGTGAAGGGACTAAAAAGTAAAATTAGCTCCAAACGTTAAAATAAATTGGGGGAATTTGTTGAAGTATCGAGAAATCAAGCTTGAGTATTCCATAACTAAATATTAAGGTTACTTGATTTAGTTGTTAAATTGATTATTTTGTATCGTATTTTAGGAGGTGACGAAGATATTGGAAAAGATTATTGACCATTATAGCCAGTAGCTTGTATTGAGTGAGTGGAGAAAACTATTTTTCAAAAATAAGAACTTATTTAATTTATATATTAGTGATTTTACCTGCTCTATTGTGAATATGTTTTCATAGTATATGACCAGATTATTGTCTATGAACAGCTCTGCGCGCGTATGACCAAAATTACATAATTAGTGAATTTTAGAATCATCTAATATGGATAGCTTTGTCATGTACATCGATATTAATTGATACATGAGTATAGTTATTTTGAGTACATTTTGGTGTGACTTTTCAGTATTATTACAGTTTATTAGTTTTAGATTATAAAATTTAGCCCTTTTTTGGGCTCCATTAAACCAATATATTTTTTTTCAAAATTCATTTTCAACCATAAATTTTTCAATAAAATAATATTAAACGTAAACCCAAACTTTTATTTACTCTTTAATCACACACGCTCTAAAAAATTACTATTCCAAAATATATTTTTTTCATAGAACCTCATTAAAATGAACCTAAACAATGAATAAAGATTTCAGCTTATGGGCGTGTTCGGTAGAGATTAAAATCGAATTAAAATTGAAAAATTAGCTGTTATTGTTGATTTTTATTAGACAAGTTGGACCCAATAACGGCTATATTTTCATTTTTAATTGGATTTTAATCACTCTCAAACATGCTCATAGTATTGTAAGATAATAGTTTTACTCTTTTTTTTTTCTTTCTTTCTTTTTTTTTTTTTCTATCAATATCAGATTTCTTATATCCATTATACTTTATAGTTTCTTGTTCAGAATAAAGAATTTTATGATTCCATTATGCCTTAGTTTTAAAATTAATTATTAGTCTGAATTTCTTAAAATTATAATAGAATAAGTAAGAGTTTTTGGTAAATATGTATAGATGGAAAAGTGTATACTTATTTGCGAACAATCCACTCACTGAGTTATAAGTTCATATATTTTGTCACTTTTTCTTATCAGATAGTCGCTGAATGGAGCAACATTGAAGTCTATTGATCCAAAGAGTCGAGCCACACATCGTCATTAATTTTATGACTCCTTTTTTTTAGTTTATATAGTTTATTGTTCTTTTTGGGTACATGCTTATGATGTTCGATAAGCCATTTTGTATTTTATGTATCAATATCATGGGCTTGTTGCATCTTGTGTATATTTAGGGCATTTGTGAGTTTTGGCTTGTACAGAATAGTAAGTATTGATATCCTTGTCCTTTATTTTGGCTAGTTTGTGTTTAGAGAGGTTGATGTATCCTATTTTAATGTATATGTATATGTTTGAGAAAATTTGTTGCTTTTAAGTTGGTTTGAGTCCATATTACATAGGAAACTATGTAGATTTTTTTTAAAAAAATTATCATAGTCAAAGTTACTTTGTGGTGGGTCTAGCATTTAGCTGATATCTACCATTGACGCACGTCACGTTTTGGGCTATCAGGACAGTCGTGTCATTAAGTGCATAGCAGCTATTGTCAAATCCTACCACCAGCGAAACATCATAGCAATTCATGAAGAAAATAGTAATGTTGCTAGTTCTTTGATTATTACTCTGTTATCTGAAGCTCTATGAAACGTTGTATCTGAAATTGAGGACGGTACGGTCCTTCCACCGTTCACTTCTCTATCCGATCCCAAAGAATAGGTTCGATAAAAGGGAGACAAGTTAATGAGTGAGCAGTCGAGGGTTTTTATCGTTCTTCAATCATCATTACCATTGACTCCATATTTATTCAAAGAAGTAAAGAAGAAATGATTAATGAGTGGAGATTCAATATTAATTCTGACAGACTGTTTCAGATCTTCTGGATTCTATTAACTCCTCTTTCATCTTGTCCGTGCAAGGAGAAATAAGGATCAAGAACTATTATTCAGAAAGCAGTGGACCTTTCCAAGACTTTAAGAATTAATTTCGAAAGAATTTCAGACTAGAGTTCATGTTGGGAATTTACTTAACATGCACAGCGGAAAATTAATAATTTTTAAATTCCCACCACGGATCTGCTTTGTATTTAGATAGAAACTGTGGTGAGAATAATACATTTGATGAATTCTGCGAACTCCTTCGCTGATTCTCGAACTCCAATGATCACGATCTGCAATCCAAGCTGTCCAATTGTCCAGCCTCCAATGGTGATCCACACAGAGAACAAGAATGACGGCTAGGGTTTACTTTTCTTGTGCTAGCAAGAATAATGAAAATCTCTACAGTTTACAAACCCTACCAGCCTATTAATATAAGCCCAAGTGGGCTGACCCATCTCTAAACTTTACCCGATTTGATATTTAATTAATCAAATTAATTAAATCTTATCCATGAATTAATTAATCCAATTAATTAATTCGGGTCTATTAATAAAAAACTCAATTAATTAATTGTCCAACACTTGTCAATTAATCAATTGGTAAATTTCATTCTTCTGGTTCTCTTTTGTGTGTGACCCATTGGTTCCCGATCACGATACCTAACGACGTGAATTATTATTTTGATCTAATCAAAATCGATAAATTAAAACATCCATTTTAATTTATCATTAATTCACATTCCTCGTCCCAGATTGACATCTAGCAATGTGTAAGGGCAATACATGTGATGAGAAATGTCACGTGATGTGACAAACTAAACTTGTTCGTTTACGTGAAATTATAATCATTTCGTCAATATGATCCAATTAATAATGAGATATGGATATGTGTCAATCTCAATTATCGATCATATCTTTTATCCCAGTGTTAAGTCAATGTAAGTCGAAAACTCTTTTTCGACTTATGAGTTCACCATGACCAAAGATTTCATTATTAACTTAACTGGATAAAATGTAGATCATAATTTCTTACTATCTAAGAGCGACGAATCCTCTATTGATCATTCACAACCTTCATATGATTCTTGACATATCCAAACGATGATGTATTAGCGACCCTGGTAGAGTAACATCCAACACCATCAAAATATGACCGTCCTCATATAAGGTACTATGACGACCTCAAGTCAAAGGACCAATTCCACTACCGAACGTTAGAGATTAACGACTAACACTCAAATAGTTATCCATGTGGAATCTCCCAGCGGGTCTCCAATGTTTTATTCTATAACAAAACATCCACGTGTTCATTCAACACTTTAGCTTGTGAGATCAGCTACTTACTTCACAAGTAAGAATGTCACACGCGATGATCTATTCGTAATAACAATATCCGTATCTCCTTATTACTTCGACCACGGACGATTTAAGATTCGATCATTTGTAATTTGTATCTCACAATCACAACTCCTTGTGATTAACAAATCACCGAAACTTGAATCTACGGATTCTATTATTTAATTTATTAGAATATTAATTCAATTAAATAATAGATATTGCCATACATGAATCAATTACATATATTTAAAGTGTTTATGTCCAAAGTTGATTGGACCTCGGGCATAACACTTACAAACTCCCACTTGCACTAGATCCAATCACTTATGTATCTTATACCATAAGAGTCTATATGACGATCATGTTTATCCCGCGACAACTCTTTGTCAGTGGATCTACAATTTAATAACTTGTGGGAATTCGTTCTTTCTTTACATCATTTCATTGAATTATCTTTCCGATAAGATAATACCACCTTAACACATGTTCAGATCATTGATGAGACCTTAGTTCCTACGCTTGCACGATGGCTCCTTTGTTATCACGATGCAGAAGCGTGTGATCAACAATGTTAAGAACTACTTTAAGTTCATTAATGAACTTCTTGATCTAGACCACGACTTTTGTTGCTTTGTAAAGCAATGATGTATAAGGCTTCCATTATTGAATCAACGGTTATTTCCTATTTGGAACATTTCCAACACACCGCTTAAGAGTAAACCAATATCCTATTTGAGATATGCTATTATTTTAGTTTGACTAAAAGTTAGCATCAGTATATCCATGAACTCTCAGTTTATTTTCTCCATATAAAATCTTCTTGAGATTTTATCTATATAGATTGGGATGGGTTAAGTAATCATTTAGATATATCTCTATAGATCAACTTGCTTCTCCCATATCTATTACAGAGAAGTATTTAACAATCATAATTTCAACAATTGAAATATAGAGATATCGTTTCCTATAATATGTCTTATAATATCAGGAATGCGACAATGCTCCCACTATCTTCTTGTAAACGCACAATTCATCTTCATTTTGATAAAATCAAATATTTTGACTTTCTCATCAAATCAAAGATTTTAGCTCCAAGAGGCTTGTTTCAATCCAATTGACCTTTTCCTGTAAACTCATTTACAACCTATGGGTTCTAATCCATTAGGCAGGTCAACCAAGGTCCAACCATTGGTTGGATACATCAAGTCCATCTCGAATTTCTATGGCCACTTGCCATTTCTTTAAGTCAACACTTGACTTTATTTTTACGTAATTAGTAGGTTCATTATCCTTGATCAGTAACACCTTATTGGTAATCATAGATTCGTACCTTCTAGGAAATCGAATGATCCTATAAGATTTATATGGAGCTAACGTGTCCTCAGAAGTCTCAACTTCCCGATCAAGAGTATGTCCCTCAGCTGGTGTGGGATAAAACTCAGGTTCATCTATTCGCTCAATTATATCCATGGACTCTTGAACTCCTTCAAGATTTATTCTACTCCCACGGTCTCTCCTAGAATAAACATTTTCTCTAGGAGTATGATATATCTTGAGATGAACATCTTCTTTTCAACTGGATTATAGAATTGATATCCAATTGTCTCTTGGATATCCACAAATATGTATTTATCAGATCTAGTCTCAAACTTATCCGATCCAATATGCTTCACATAAGTATCACAGGCCAAACTTTCATATGAGATAAGTTGGGCATTTCCATAACTCGTATGAAGTTTTGTCAACCGATGTGGATGAGACACGATTTAGTGTGCAGCACGTGGCAATCAGTGCATGACCTCAAAACGATTTTTGAATGCTTACATGGTTTGTTCTTAATTGCACTATATCTGATAGTGTACGATTCTTCATTTCAGATGCACCATTATGTTGCAATGTATGTGGAGGAATCCACTACGTGAGAATCTCATTCTCTTTTAGATAATCTAAAATTCTCCATTTTAGATATTCTTTACCTCGATCAAGTCTTAGTGTAAAATATATTTACCTATTTGTTTCTCTATTTCTAGCTTGAATCCCCTCAACATTTCAAGAGCTTCATGTTTGAATTTCATCAAATATACATGATCATTTCTGAAATGGTCATTAGTAAATGTGACGAGATAAGTTAAACTTTACCTGACATTAATTGATATGGGTCTACATACATCACTATGTATTAGACCTAATAATTGTGTAGATATTTTTCCTTTTCAAGTAAAATGAGATTTGTTCACTGTGTCTTACAGACATGATTTGCATTTGTCAAATGATTCAAAATTATTTGACCCAAATATACATCTCTATGTAAGTTTGGAATTGCATTCTCATTTATAATTGTTTGACCAAATTCGTAATGCCAGATATAGGTGTTATTCAGATTATCATTTTTATGCCTTTCAATTTCTATACTCATTATAGAATACTAAATATTTAAAATATAAATGCCATTTTGTAATTTACCATAACCATTAAGATCTTATCAAGATAAAAATGAACAACAATTGTCATTAACATTAAAATAATTCATGTCAAACACATGAAATTTATTTAATGCTCTTGGTAATGGTAAGAACAAAATTAACATTTATCTAATTCTAATATCAAACATAAAGGCAATGGCAAGAAATATGCTTCTACAATCAATGCAACAACTTTTGCTCATTTTCAATGTGTAGGTCAACTTCTCCCTTCTGCAGCGATCTACTTTTATTTAGTTTCTGCATATATAGAAACTAATAAAGTAGATATAAGTCTTGCAATTTCATTTCCAATGACCTATCAATCTAAAATGATAATAAGGATCATCAGATTTGGTATTGTCCTTATTCGCTTTAACTGTCTTAGTCATCTTGGTTGCTTTCCTAAAGCATCCTTTAGATCTCCATATAGGAATCTATGATTAAGATTTGTCCACTACAAACACAGATGTTGGACTTAACAGTTTTAAACATGTTCTGCAACTCAATGAGCGTGCTCTGAGTTTATTCATGTTAAATTCATAATTAGTTATGAATAACTCTCTGACAGAGATTGCAAAACCAAGTCTATACTTAGTTCATTGTTCATGACTGAACACAATCAAGACAACTTCTCAAAGTAGTCAGCATTTTCAGCATACGAGCACTGACTAAAGATTCTTCTCCATTATGCACCGGTATAGTTGTTAGGAAATCTCATATCTTTCCATACGTGATTGTTCATCATTCAACGCCTTGAGATGAAAAATCATGTGTTAGCATCTACACTCTTATGTTGCTTTGTAACTCAGGTGACATAGTCACAAACATCACACATGTTGTAATACTATCGTCATCACTGTGTTTATTATAGTAGCCACCTCTTCCTTTGTCGAGTCATCAGCAAGTGCCTCTGGAAAGGGCTACTCAAGGACACAACCAATTTTTCATGCTTGAGAACAGTTCTCAGATTGTGGCGCCAATTAAGAAAATTTGCTTTGGTTGTTGACATCCAATATGCCTCTCAAATATATATGTGGTTACTCATGATTCAATAAACGTAAACGACGAAAAGTAAAAGAAATAATATATATATAAAGCATCAATTAATTTAACATTGCCTTTTATTAAACTAATTTCGCTCCCACTGTTTAACTCAAATTTATGACCATCTCACATAAATTTATGGAATCCGTACTTGATTCCCAGTGGGCTGGGATCTCATTTGTTATATTAAAACCTTGAGTGTACTCAACAAGCCCTAATAAAACATTTTGGTAGATACTATTATCAATTGTATCTCCATACAACTCCTAGAACATTAAATTGACAACTCTTTATCTTTACACATATTATGTGTTAGCTTAACATGACTCTAAGATTTATCTACTTGAGTGTACTCAACAAGAGATAAATATTAGTTAAGTCAAACCCATTATTCAGAAATATCTAATATTTCATAGTGTCAAACATATCCCTAATAGACCAACCTTGAGTGTACTCAATAAGCTAAGATCGATTTAGGACTCTTGTTTTTCACTATAATGGTGGAAGACGAATATAAATATGACTTAATATTTTAACATGCCTCTACAATTTATCTTCTTGAGTGTGCTCAACAAAAGATAAATTTTAGTTAAGTCAAACCCATCATTCAGAAATATCTAATATTTCATAGTGTCAAACATATCCCTAATAGACCAGCCATGAGTGTACTCAACAAGTTAAGATCGATCTAGGACTCTCGTTTTTCACTATAATGATGGAAGGGGAATAACAAATTGACTTAATATTTTTAACGAGGGGTTTTGCATGCAAAATGTCTCATTGTAATAATTATATATATTTTATTATACATCTAACATGCAAAGAAACATACATATAATAGTGTGGATGATTATGGACTTATGCTATCTAGTCTTCCCGAGCCATAAGGAAGACTAGTCAGTCAGTTCCTAGGGGGTATTACATTGATTCATACAATGCTCCATCTCTATGGTCTCCTCCTCTTCTTGTATCTTCAAGTAGTCCAGCTGCAACTTGTATCCTATACTAGTTGGCATGCAGGCCTAAATAATATTGGACGCACAGGCCTATAATAATAACAATAGTAACAGACTCGCAGGTCCAAAATAAATTAGAGCTCGCAGGCCCCATAAAATAACAAGAATAAAACTAACCATTCAACACATTCACATGGTCGAGTCCATAATCATCCACTAATAAAATGTTTATCACATAAATGCATTCCTATATAATGTCTAATATTATATGCAAACATGTTTCAAGTTTCTAGCAATTAAAGTCGTCCAAACTAATTTAGACAAATGGATCAGAATAATTAAATAATTAATTAATCAAATTAATTAATTAATTTGATTAGTGGACTTATTTAATTAAAATCAAATTTCAATTAAATATCAAATTAGAGTCCAACTCTAATTCTACAATTATAGGGCGGGACTATTTAATTAAAATCAAATTTTAATTAAATACCAAATTATAGTCCAGCTCTAATTCCAATAAAATTTTAGGGTAAGACAATTTAATTAAAATCAAATTTTAATTAAATGTCAAATTAAAGTCCAACTCTAATTATAATAAAATTAATACGGTTGAATTTAATTAAAATCAAATTTTAATTAAATACAAAATAAGAGTCAAACTCTAATTCCAAGATATTAGGGTGAACTTATTTAATTAAAGTCAAATTTTAATTAAATACCAAATTAGAGTCCAATTCTAATTTCAAGAAAGATTTTAGGGTGAAACAATGTAATTAAAATCAAATTTCAATTAAATGTCAAATTAGAGTCCAACTCTAATTTCAACAACATATTAGGGTGGATAATTTAATTAAAATCAAAATTTAATTAAATATTAAATTAAAGTCTAACTCTAATTTAAACTGAATTAACATTTTAATTTAGGATAAAACTCCTAAATAAAATAAAATTCAATTTAGGGTCAAAGTTTAATATTTAAGTTAAAATCCAATTTTAACGAAAATATAAAAGGTTGTCAATTTTAAATAAAATTTTAAACGAGTCAAATTTGAAATTTTAAAATCAAACCATTTTAAAATCTAATTTAAAACCATTTTAATATATAAATTCAAAAACCCTTTTTTGAAAATTGCAACTTGACCCAAGTTTAAAATTAAAAGCAAGCCCTTCAATTTCGAAAATTGCATGACAGGGTCTCCATTTAAATATTGCAAAATGACCCTTTTTCCATAATTGCAAGCGAGGGCCTGCAATTTCACAAATTGCAGGAGAGGCCCCCGCCTCCACCCGATTTTTGAAAACCCTAAAATCCTTTTTTTTTTTGGTTTCTCCCGCGCTGCCTCCATGGAACAATGGTGGTGCACGCCCGCACCACTAGAGTATTGATTGTAGCAATACACGGCGTTGCTGCGTTTTCTAGCAGTGGCACTCGCCGCTGCAACTCGCAGCGACTGTGAGCGCCGCTGCAGCAGGAGCGACTTTCGCCGCTGCAACACGCAGGAGCGAGGGCGTTGCTGCTTTCGGTTCGTGGCAGCATATTGCTTTGCGGGCAGCGTGCTGCTGCTACCGTGACTTGGTGGTGTCGCCGCCGGTCCGGTGGCGGCCAGGTGCCGCCAATGTTTTTAGATCCAAAAAATTTGATTTTTCATTTCCAAATCAGATTTAGAACTTAAAAATCAATTTTACTTCGAAAACTAGAAACATGAAAAATATCAACAATCAACTTTTGATTGTTATATAATACGAAACAATTTTTAACAAACACAAAGTAGGTTCTGATACCACTGTTGGGAATTTACGTAACATGCACAGCGAAAAATTAATATTTTTTCAATTCCCACCACGGATCTGCTTTATGTTTAGATAGAAACTGTGTTGAGAATAATACCTTTGATGAATTCTGTAAACTCCTTTGCAGATTCTCGAACTCCAATGATCACGATCTGCAATCCAAGCTGTCCAATTGTCCAGCCTCCAATGATGATCCACACAAAGAACAAGAATGACGGCTAGGGTTTACTTTTCTTGTGCTAGCAAGAATAATAAAAATATCTACAGTTTACAGACCCTAACAACCTATTAATATAAGCCCAAGTGGGCTAGCCCATCTCTAAACTTTACCCGATCCGATATTTAATTAATCAAATTAATTAAATCCGGTCCATGAATTAATTAATCCAATTAATTAATTCGAGCCTATTAATAAGCAACCTAATTAATTAATTGTCCAACACTTGTCAATTAATTAATTGATAAATTTCATTCTTCTGATTCTTTTTTGTGTGTGACCCATTAGGTTCCCGATCACGATACCTAATGACGTGAATTATTATTTTGATCTAATCAAAATCGATAAATTAAAACATCCCTTTTAATTTAGCACTAATTCACATTTGTGGTCCCAGATTGACATCTAGCAATGTGTAAGGGCAATACATGTGATGAGAAATGTCACGTGATGTGACAAACCAAACTTGTTCGTTTACCGTGAAATTATAATCCTTTCGTCAATATGATCCAATCAATAATGAGATATGGATATGTGTCAATCTCAATTATCGATCATATCTTTTATCCCAGTGTTAGTCAATGTAAGTCGAAAACTCTTTTTCGACTTATGAGTTCACTTTGGCCAAGGATTTCATTATTAACTTAACTGGATAAAATGTAGATCATAATCTCTTACTATCTAAGAGGGACGAATCCTCTATTGATCATTCACAACCTTCATATGATTCTTGACATACCCGAACGATGCTGTATTAGCGACCCTGGCAGAGTAACATCCAACACCATCAAAGTATGACTATCCTCATATAAGGTACTATGATGACCTCAAGTCAAAGGACCAATTCCACTACCGAACGTTAAAGATTAATGACTAACACTCAAATAGTTATCTATGTGGAATCTCCCAGCGGGTCTCCAATGTTTTGTTCTATAACAAAACATCTACGTGTTCATTCAACACTTTAGCTTGTGAGATCAGCTACTTACTTCACAAGTAAGAATGCCACATGCTATGATCTATCCGTAATAACGATATCCGTATCTCGTTATTATTTCGACCACGGACGATTTAAGATTCGATCATTTGTAAGTTGTATCTCACAATCACAACTCCTTGTGATTAACAAATCACCAAGACTTGAATCTACGGATTCTATTATTTAATTTATTAGAATATTAATTCAATTAAATAATAGATATTGCCATACATGCATTAATTATATATATTTAAAGTGTTTATGTCCAAAGTTGATTGGACCTAAGGCATAACACTTAGTTCCCAGATGAAGACAATTCGAATCCTGAAATTCATGCTCTGAAAGCATATCTCGCATTACATCTATTGCTGAGGCTGTAAAAAATTACGTAGAAACAATGCCAGTATTAGTAATCCTAAACTGTTGCTGAATGAAATTCTATCAAACAATTTCATTGGACTGAGTGGTGAAATTCGTTTTAGGGGACAAAAGTTGGTGCAGAAATCTATATTGAAGATTGTTAGCATTGTTGGCAGGAGGTATAAAGAGCTTGGCATTTGGTCATCAAAAATTGGTTTCTCGGGGAAAAATGAGGAGAAGGGTAGTGGGGTTATTGGCGCTTACAGTATGAACAAGTTGGGCAGCTTGGTAAATTGGCCAGGGAAATCGGACCGAGTCCCCAGTGGATTGGCAGCCCCCTTGAAAACTGGAGTTCCTGGAAAGATTTCCAATCCGGCATTTGTGAAGGAAGAATGGGTCGAAAAGACAAATGAGATGAAATATGAAGGTTTTTGCATCGATTTTTTAAACAGGTGCTAAAGAATTGGAGAAAAATTATACCCTGCATTATGAATTTGAGGTCTTCAACAGTAGCTATAATGATCTGGTTGAGAACATCATCATCAAGGCATTTCTTTCATCTGGGATATTTTTATCTGGTGTTTACATTCATACTCTTACGAAAAAAGATGTATAGCAATATAATCTTGCTTCCTTTTCTACCAATTGTGTGTAATCTAGCTAAGTTTCTTCAGTAGACGTCTTGTGTCCTTTCAATTAATCGATAAGCATTTATATCTGTAATGAAGGAGAATATAAACTGCCAAAATCCCTGCATCTTCACAGATCGCCCCGTCCTTAATAATATTCATAGAATTTAACAAAGGATTAGATCGTAAAGACCTATGGGAGTCCGTTCTGTCCTGCGTGTCAATAAGAAAATTGAAGCAGTCAGCATGTAACAGATATAAATGGTGCTTAAATTGGAATTGGATAATAGTTCAGATATTCATTTCCTGTTCCATTCCCAAAATTCGATTCTAAGCATTTGAAGATGGTACTTGTAAGAAGATCCATCATGTTTGAACTTGACAGTGCATTTTCACCTTTAAGCAATTTTTTTTTAAACTCTAGGAGAAGTTTCTCCGGAGACTTGCAGGATTTATTTTTCCCCTGAACTAGTCCTCTTGAAAGAAAAGGAAAAACAAATGAACTGTAGACATGATTTACTTGACAACAATTGGTGACAGTAATTATGTGCCTTATCCCAGTTATTTATCTGTTGACAATATTTGTGATAACGAATTTTTCTTTTTGGTAATTTATATTGCATGAAAGACATTTGATGCTGCTGTGGGCGATGTGACCATCTTAGCCAACCGGTCAAGATACGTAGAGTTCAGTCAACCATTTTCCGTGTCTGGCTTGTCATTGTCAATGCTGGTTCCAGCCAAGATTGATCCCCACAGGGCTTGGATATTTGTGATGCCTTTCATTAGAGATATGTGGATTTATGCACTTGCCAACTTACTCTACATGATGTTTTTCATTTGGTTAATGGAGCATCAGTCCAATCCATTAATCCAGAATTTAGGGGGCCATGGAAAGATCAACTTGGAACTGCGTTGTGGACCTGTGGTTCACATTCAGTTCTCTCTTCTTTGCTCATAATAAGTATCTGATCATTCATGGCATGATTGATATGCAGTATTGGAGAGGGTTGGACAATATAATTGACAAATATTTAGTTCCTTTTACTTCCTTATTTTCCAATACTGTCAAATTCGCTTTACAAACATATGCTCAGATGGAAACTTTATAGCCTTTACAACCTATTTCTGTTGCATATCCAATGCAAATATACTAATATAATTCAGGCTTTGCATTAAACAAGAGAGAAAGTTCATAGTAAATTCTCAAAACTGTTGGTTGTGGTGAGGCTCTTTTTTGTGTTTGTATGGTAAGCTAGACATCAACCCTCACTTCTTGAACTTACTTACCAAAATGTTTTTCTTAAAGATCACTGCAAAGAGTACACGGTGACCAGCCATATCTACAGTTTTGGAGGACTAGGATTTGTAAGTACTCAGTAACCGGTCAGACTAATTTGAGTTGTGTGGAATCTAAATTTTGTGCACATATTACTGGAGTTGACACATCAAATACTAGAAATTCTATTGCTTTACAGGTATTCCCAAAAGGTTCCCCAATAGCACAAGATATCTCTGAAGCCATTCTAACTCTAATGAAGGATGGCTTTCATGCAGAACTGGAAAAGAAATAGCTTGGTTTCCCCAAACAGTTGTTCATATTCCAATGCTGACTCTAAACTCGAAAGGTTGAGTCCTAATAGCTTCTGCAGTTTATATATTGTTTCAGCTGGACTTCAACTCTCTGTCTTGACATTTCCTTTCTTTGGTTGTGTCAAAAGAAAACAAACATTGATGATGCTTCCAAAAAGATTGGTAGAAAATTAGCAAGTCCTTTCTGATCCCTCGGTGAATTTTCAGGCCTCCTCTTTTGTAGAAAGTTTGAATCCATGTGATGCCATTAGGTCGTTAAAACATCCATTGTGTTCAGTAAATGTAATGGAAGTCTTTAAAATAAATTCAAATATAGGTCAGTGAGTATTGTCATTTGCGGAATGTAGGACTCAGATTATGAACAGCAAGATTTATACAAACTCAGTTTCAAGTTATATACATCAACTGTGTTTGACAAGTTGATTTTCCTTTCTATTTGGATATTCTTTTGTTTTGGCTTAACTGCCAGTTTATTTTTCTCGGAGTAGGCAGAACTTGTAGAATGGTGTAATCCTTGTTTGGATATAGAAGCCCGCACAGGAACCTGAAATTAGTCTAACAATCCAAGATTTCCAATTCACATCCAGCAAGAAGGAGCTGAACTAAGCATATATGCTTTACGTGCAATTAAAGCATTATGCTGTCCCAGATACTATTAATATAACAAATAGTTGCATCATTACTTCAACCAGTTCGATGAAAACTTCGTCATCAACTAAAGTCACGGTTTAAGTGCAACCCCTCGTCTTTGAGATTGTAAATGTTACACAGACTTGCAAATCCAAGGAGGCGAAGAAAGTAGAGAGTGAATGAAAGAGAAAATAACGTGAAAGTGTGGGTTGATTCCATAAACTAGCACTTAAGGTGGATTTCAAGCGAATGGTCCAAGCTTACTAATGGAAAACCAGATTATGAGTGGCTATGAAGCACCGGCACGAACAAGTATGCCCAACACAACATGTGTTTGACACGTTGACACGCGATTTTTCAAAAAAAAAAAAAAACTACTGACATGACACGTTGATTAAATTTTTCAAATCTTTATTTAAATAGTATAAATTTAGTTTTATACTTGTTATTAAATTTTCTTGTCGAAATATTTTAAATATGAGTATCTATTTGCTACTTAATAATAATTTTGAGTTAAAAATATATAATATTTAGAAAAAAAATAGATTACGACAGAATGTTCGAGGAGTATCGATATCTGACACATGTTCGACATGTATCGGACACAAAAACGGATACGCTACCCTAGTTAAAGTGTCCTTGCTACATAGACGAGTGGACTATCTATTTAAACCTTCTTTTGAAAAATTCGTGTACAACATGACCTTCCATTTATTAAGATTCAAGTTGCTAGTTATTATCATTGATATCGTGCTCTTTTTACTCAATTTGACGGAAGGCATATAGGGTATTTACTTAATCATGTACAACGAAAAATAAAACAGATTAATTCCCATCAAGGATCTGCTTTACGTTTAGATAGAAACTGTAATAGAAATTATACCTTTAATGAATTCCTTGAAGAACAATTCTGATATGCAATCCACAACCTCCAATGAAAATTCACAAAGGGTATAAAATTGAGAGAACTAAGGTTTTTTCTTTTCTTGTGCTAGCAAGAATATAATCGTGTTGTGTTTTTTTTTTTTTTTCAAACCTTAGCAGCATATTAATAAAAGTCCAAGTGGATTTAACTAGTTTCTTAAACTTAATCAGGTCCATTATTTAATTAATCCAATTAATTAAATTTGTTCTACGACATGAATTATTTTTTGATCTAATCAAACTTGTTCATTTACCGTGAAACTATAATCCATTTGTCAACATGATCCGATCAATTATGAGATATGGATGTGTGTCAATTTCAATTATTAATTAAATCTTCCATCCCACTCTTTAGTCAATATAAGTCGAAAACTCTTCGACTTATGTGCACAATTTCATTATCAACTTAATTGAATGAAATGTAGATCATAATCTCTTACTATCTAAGAGTGACAAATCTCATATTGATCATTCACAACATTTATATGATTGTTGACATGATATCGTATTAATGAATCTTGGTAGAGCAACATCCAACATCACCAATGCACGAATGTCCTCATATAAGGTACTATGATGACCTCAAGTGAAATGACCAATTCTACTACCAAACGTTAGAGATTAACCACTAACACTCAAATAATTATCCATGTGGAATCTTTCTAGCGAGCTTCCAATGTTTTGTTCTATAACAAAACACTCATATGTTTGTTTAAGTGTCACCATACTTTAACTTGTGAATCAGATACTTATTTCACAAGTAAAATATGCAACCGTGATAGTCTATCCGTAATAACAATATCCGTATCTCATTATTTCTTACGACCATGGATAATTTAAGATTCGGTCATATGTAATTTATATTTCACAATCACAACTCATTATGATTAAAAAATCACCAAGATTTGAATCTATGGAATCTATTATTTAATTTATTAGAGTATAATTCAATTAAATATTAGATCTCCCATAAATAAAAATGCATCAACTATATATCAAAAGTGCATTTGTCCAAAATCGATTGGACGTAGGGTATAACACTTGCAAGCTCCCACTTGTACTAGATCTAATCATTTATTTATCTCATACCATAAGAGTTTACATGACGATCATATTTATGCTGCAAAAACTCTTTGTCAGTTGATCTATAATATTATCAATTGTGGGAATTCGTTCTTTTTTACGCCATTTCTTTGTATTATCGCTCTGATGAGATTGAGATGAGTCAAACAATCTTCTAGATCTACCTTTATAGATCAAGTTACTTCACCCATATCTTTCACAGAGAAATTCTTTGACAACCGCAATTTCAACAATTGAAATATAAGGATGTCGTTTCCTATTAATAATGCATTTACATATAATATCAGGAATATTAAAACACTCTCACCACTTTCTTATAAACGCATGAGTCGCCTTCGTTTTTTATAAAATCAAACTTTTTGACTTACTCATCAAAACAAAGATTCCAACTCCAAGAGACTTGTTTCAATCCATAGATTGATAGAGGTCGCATACCTTCCTCTTGCAAGTTTCTATTGAGGAATGCGATTTTGACATCTATTTGACATAACTCATAGTCATGGTATGTAGCTATTACAAGCAAAATATAAATGGAATTTTGCATGGCTACAGGTAAAAAGATTCATCAAAGTTAACCCCTTATCTTTGTTTACAACCTTTTGCTATTAGCCTTTCTTTGTATATATGGATGTTTCCATCCATGTCGTATGGAATTATCCATCCATTTTGTTTTTCTAGAATTCGTATAAAATTTTGTCAACTCATTTAGAACACTACAATCAATGCATGACCCTAAAACGATTTTGGGAGGTTTGCATGACTTTTTATTAATCGCACTACATCTTATAGTGTATGATTCATCGTTTTAGATACACCATTATGTTATAGTGTATGTGGAGGAGTCCATTGCGAGATAATCCCATTTTCTTTTAGATAATCTAAAATTTTATCTTTAAGATATATCCACCTCGATCGGATCTTAGCATGTGAATATTTTACATATTTATTTCTCTAGTTCTAGCTTGAATCTCTTGAACCATTCAAGAGTTTCATGCTTGAATTTCATTAAGTATACATGACCATTTCTGAAATAGTCATTAATAAATATGATGAAATAAGAAAAACTTCATCTAGTATTTATTGATATGAGTCCACATACATCACTATATATTAGCCCCCAGTAATTGTACGACTCTTTCTCCTTTTCAATTGAAAGGGAATTTGGTCATTTTGTCTAAAATGCATGATTCATATTTGTCTAATGATTCAAAATCATTTGACCCCAATATATGACTCTATGTAATTTGGAATTGTGTTTTTCATTTATGTGACCAAGCATGTGATGCCAAATATAGGTGTTATTCAAATTATCACTTTTATGCCTTTCAGTATCTATACCCATTATAGAATAATCAATGTTTAGAATATAAATATCAGTTTTTAATTTACCATAACCATTAAGATCTTATCAAAATAAAAGGAATAACAATTGTCGTTAACATTAAAACAATTCATGTCCAAACATGAAACTTAAATAATGTTCTTGGTAATGGTGTGAACAGAATTACATTTATTTAATTCTAATACTAAGCCTGGAAGTTATGGTAAGAAGTATGCTGCTATAGGTAACAGTATTGCTAGGACATTATTCAGGATGGTGTATACAGAGCAATCTTGGACTTCTTTGATGGCGGTAATCTTCCACGGAGTTTTGCTGCTACTACTATTGTATTACTCCATAAGAGGGATGATGCTTGTAGATGGACTGACTTCAAACCCATCAGTTTATGTGATGTGTTCAATAAACTTATTACTAAGCTTTTGAACACTTGGTTGCGTACACTGTTACCGCGCATTATCTCTCCTCCACAGAGTGGCTTCATCCTTGGCCGTCTGATTGGGAATAATGTCTTATTAGTTCAAGAGCTTCTCTATACTTTGGATGATAGAGCATGAAAGGGTAATACTATGCTAAAGTTAGACTTGTTTAAAGCATATGATCCTATGGACTGGGGCTTCATTTATTCTGTATTGGAGGTATTTAGATTTGATCAGATCTTGATTGACCGAATCAACGGTGCATCTCGAAGAGTCATTTTTCGGTACTTTTAAATGGTTGCCCATGTTGTTTTTTTCCCTCATCACGAGGGCTTAGACAGGGTGATCCCATTTTTCCATTATTGTTTGTCATCGCTGTAGATTACTTTTCACAGCTGCTCACTCAAAGGTTTCAGAAGTATCCTAGTATGTGTTATCGGCATGGAGGTAGTACCCTTGTCTTACACCTTTCATTTGCTGATGATATGATCATATTTGCCAATGGATATAAATAGTCTATCATGAGGATTCTTGATTGTCTGGAGCATTATGATGGGGTTTCTAGTCAGTTGGAAAATAGGGACAATAGTGGACTTATACTAGCCGGATAGACATCTATTAGTCAGATAAGTCGTTTAGAGATTTTGTCTGGATTTAGACACCAGCAACAACTTTTCACTTATCTGGGCAAGATGAGCTTCATTTATGATGACCTTATCCAGAAGGTCAGGAGCAGAATTTAAAGTTGGGCATCACGAATTTTGTCACTTGGGGACCATATTACCTTGATGAGATCAATACTCTCTTCCATGTCATTACATCTTCTTCATATTATGCAGCTCTCCAAGACTATCTTGAAGAAACTCGAGTGCATCTTTGTATGTTTCCTATAAGCTCCAAAGAGAAGGTGCGACGTTTACATTAACGAATCTATAAGGAGATTTTCCTTCCTACTGATGAGGGTGGTCTATGGTTCAGGAGATTGCAGGATATGGTGGACACATTTTTCATAAAGCTCTGGTAGTTTATCCATTCTCAGAGATTACTTTAGGCACAATTTTTACTGAGCAAGTATTGTTTGGGGACACATCTTTCACTTGCAGCAGTTCCCAAATCAGCTTCTCCTACCTGGAAGAGGTTGAAATTAGTTAGGCTATGCTACTTACTCTCATTAGAGTATAGGATGTGTATTTATGGGATATCCTGATGGGTGAAAAGGTGCAGACTTTGAGTTAGAGAGAATAAAGGGCATAAGATGATTACCAATAGAAATGTGACATTTAATGAAAATGATATGTCATGTATGGGTGATAAAGCCCTTGAGATTGTTCCTATGAGTGAAAAAGAGCATAGGACCAAGCTGCAAGTAGAGGTCCTTCACTGAATTCATTAATGAGGATCAAGCTGGAAATAAAGTTGGAGATGAAATTGAGAATGTTTTTGATTATGATGAGATTAGTGAAAGCATTGTTCAATAGGTTGTTGGTGATTGAGAAAACCCTTAAGGTGATTATTAGTTACCTAGGGATAGGACTAAAAGAAAAATAAGAGAAATTGCTAGGATGATAGATTACTTATCCTTAGCTTTCCTATCATATCAAGTTTTATCTTTTAAAGATCTCAAATCTTGTGAAGAGTCTATGAGTTGTCTACTCTCTAAAGAGTGGCAACTTGCCATGGAAGAAAAAATGAAGTCCCTTTTAATGAATAATACTTAGAAGTTGGTTCATAATCTTGAAAATAAGTTTTTGGTAGACTGTAAGTGGATTTATAGTATTAAAGAGGAAAATTTTCCTAAGCAGCCTCTCGAATTTAAAGCCAGATTAGTGGCAAAGGAATTTACTCAAAAGTTGGCATTGATTACAGTGAAATTATCTTACCTGTTAAATATATTACGATAAGAGTCGTGCTTACTTTAATTGCTCAATATGACTTAGAACTTGAACAAATGGATGTTAAAACTGCCTTATTACATGGTGACTTTGATAAGAAAATCTATATGAGTCAACACAGAGCTTTATTGATAATAAAAGGCGTAAACATGTTTATCTTTTGAAAAGATCTTTATATGGGCTAAAAAAATTACCTGGGCAATGGTACATGATATTTGATAATTTTGTGTCATCTGTTGGCTTTATGAGAAGTTCTATTGATCATTGTATTTATTTTAAAAAAATAATAGCAACTTTACGATTGTTTAATTCAAAACGAATCTATATTACTTGAGAAAATCCCCACCCAATTCAATCCTATTCACATGGGGATGAAAGTGCTTCCTCTTAACAAGTTTAGATTCTGCTTACAAATGCTAAGAAATGATACTAGCTAATTTGGTGATGTTACAAGTACAAATAACCTAATGCTGGTGAGCATGTGGAACTGTGATTCTCTTTTGATTCTTAGTGTTTTGAAGAGGTTTTTTTTTTTATCATTGGCATCAAAGTGGAGATTTGTTGGGCAGTGATGTCAAATTGATCCAGTCCATTAGGTCGATGATGAAACTTGGGCTTGACCCAAACTACTGCTTTGCCATTGATTGATAACTCAAAATAAAGTAGCTCATAACTTGAGCCCAAAATTAGGTAGACACGTGTTGCCCTGGACTATTGATTACTTATTGGTATCAACGATGATGGGAATGAATATAAAAGGGTATGAGTCGTTGCCCTAATTGGTGATTTTTCATTTGTGTCTTGTAAAACTCTCAGGATTCTCCTTGAGTCTTTTTGTTTCCTTTCGTTTTCATTGTGTTATCTTAAAACATCTGGTTTTGGGATGATTCTTTGTGAATATTGAGTCTAAGTATTCTTAGAGTGAAGGAAAGAGTTGATATCTGTGTGATATCATTTAGGTCCATCGAAGTATCTATTTTTTAAAAGAAAGGAGGGCGGTACCTCCGAGAGTTTATTAATATGCCCTCACTTGTGGCGGAAGAATACCGTAGTTACATGAAAGTAATGAAAGCTATAAATCAGGAAGTACTACTTCCCTTATAATGAGAGTAAATGACGAAGAATAAAACAGTAAATAAGAAAGTACTATTTCCATTACAATAAGAACTAATGTGAAAAAGACCAAAAGTAACTATTGAAAGTTAAATGAAATTCAAACTTTGATATTCGAAAATCCATGTCTGTCAACTTGTACTAGTGCTCTAATATGTCGTGGAAGGTCAAGTGGTCCATATACCTGATATCATCGTTGATTCCAATCCTTAGCAGCAATAGCATCTGGAACCTGGTTTTCTTTTCTGTAAATGTGGGAGACTCTATCTCTGTCGAAGGATATGATATCTGTTATACATCAATGTATACCCTGAATAGCCCATAGTCCTCCTCTTGTAGTAATGCAGTGAATAGCCACTGAAGAATCTGACTCAACCCAAATCGCTGAATAACCCAGTCCTTGAGCTAGTAAAATTCTATCAAGAATAGTCCGGAGCTCTGCATCTAATATCATGCATGATCCATACGAAATCGAGAAAGCATTGATACATTGTCCTGAGTGATCTCTTATGATGCCTCCCCCACTAGCATAACCATCATTGACATAAGTTATGCATAACATTCTCATCTTATCTCATAAGAGATACTCGTCTTCTTCTCATGCAATAAAGCATATAAGTTATGGCAAGTATAACAATATCATATATCTCATATGACATATTCTCATCTCATGCATCAAAGCATATAAATCACGTAAATTCACATAATACATGCAATTATAATTTAAACTAATTAATGGTGGCGAGTCTACCTCAAATTATCTCGAGTCTTGTAAAAAGTGGAGTGGGACGTAACCTCAATCTCCTAATCGTCCGCACGCTTCGTCTAGCCAAAATAGAAATTAGGTTTTGAATTAGTATTCCGAAATTTAAACTTTTAAAATAAAGTTTAGGGACCTAATTGGATATTTATTAAAACTGAATTTAACAAATATTGGGGCTGAAAATAATATTTTCAAAACAATGAGGTTAAATGTGGGAAATGGGAACTCTAGGGACTGATTTACTAAATATTGAAACCTTGGGACTGAGATAATAATTTAAAATGATATAAAATAAAGTTCAGGAGCTTAATTGGAAATCTATGAAATTGGAAATAAAAGTTTAAGGGCTGAAATTAAACTTTTAAGAAAATCAGGGACTTAATTGAAAATCTATTAAAACTAAAAATAAAATTTAAGGACTGAAATTAAAAAATTTAAAACCTTGGAACTGAAATAAATCAATTTAAAACCTGGGGGCATAAAGGCAATTTCAAAAAAAAAAAAATTAAAAATCACCATTTCCTTTCTCTCCTCTCTCTCATTTACATGAGAGAGAGAGATAGAGAGAGAGAGAGAGAGAGAGAGAGAGGGAAGCGACGGGAGGAGGGAAAAAGGGGCAGCCCCCCTCATCCGATTCCCACCACCGACTGTCTGGTCGGTGGCGGCGCTACCACTGTGGTGGCGCCGGTACATGGGGCAAATGGGGGGTTTTCATTTAGGCGATTAGTTCGGAACCGGGAAATGGGGCTCGATTTTTCTTTTGGTTTCCTTGGTGGCTCAAGCTCGAGAAATGGGTTGAGGAAAGTAAGGTAAGTTATGGGTTATGCTATTTCTTGGTTTTGTGTGGCTGTTGGTGGAAGGATGGCTGTCGATTGGGAGTGAAAAGTGGCGATTTTGGAGCTGATTTTGGGTGTTGAGCAGTGTGGTGTTGTTGGTGTTTTGCAATAGCTTGAGCTTGGTAGGTTGAGGTGGTGCTGTTGGTGGTTTCCTGTTGATGTTCTAGCATTAATGGTGAAATCATGGTGGAAAGGATTGAGGGAGAGAGAGACTTACCCAAAATGGCTGCTAGAATGGTGAGGAGAGGAGGGAGGAGGAGTTTCTATGAATAGAAAAAAAAAAATTAGGGCACAAATCCCGAGGAAGCTAATTCGGTCAGGAAGTTGGGTTGTAAATATTTTCAAATTTGAGCCTAAGGTAATTGGGCTGAAATGCTTTCGATTTGGACTTAATTAGTTGGATTTATAGAATCCGACTTTAAGTAATTGGACTTTAAACAATTATAGGATATATACATTTATCACTTAAATTTTACTAAAATTCGGATTTAAAACAAAATAATAAGAAATTGATACTTTAAAATTATTCGAAAATGAATTCGATTAAAAAAAATTTAAATTCGTTTATGACGGCTAGACGAACACGTTTTCACTTTTATGTTAGGATTTAAAATTTAGCGACACGTTTCTCGAGAAAATTATTTTATATAAATTTAAAAATTCTTGATCGCTACATCAGCGATTCATATTTTGAGGGTTAGGGTTTGAAGTTTTTCTTTTGTGAAAAAAGGTACAATGACTGTGAGCCAAAAAAGATTGATACTTTGATGCTAGTGAATATTTTGAGTTTGTAAATCTGTAGAAATAATCAGTGTATTCTTGTTGGTTCTTTGATTTCTTGGGATAATATCTAGCAACTGAACAATTTTTCTTGTTGGTGGGTTTAATAATTATTTATTTATACCAGGAATAAACAAAGTGAAATCAACAAAAAATTAAAGGACAATTGTAGCTATGGTTTCGAACTTTTCATTTTTTTTTTTTTTTTTTGCGGACTTTATTTGTTGAAAGCATACGATGTAGAAATGATTAGTCAAATAAAAGGCCGTGATCCAGAAAGAAACTAAATTTATTAGAGAAACTTTAAGTTTGAAGACCTGCAATCCGAACACCTAAAGTTGTATACTTAACCTAAAATAAAATTAAAAAAAATAAATAAATAAAATTGTAACATGTAATACATGACTCTCTCAATATAAAGAATTTCCAAAGTATTATATAAATCGATAAATTATTTTGTCGTGTATGTAATGACAAGTCTACAACTTGTTATCTTGTCAATACATGAATTTGATATGCGTATATTAAATTTGATTATGGTCAACTCACCTCATACGTAGGGGTGGGCGCGGGTGGGTTCGGTTCGATTTTTGTCGGTCCTAGAAATTTTCGGATATTTAGTAAATGGAACCGTCGGTTCCAAATATAATTTTGGAACCGTTCGGGTTCGGTTCGGTTCTGTTCGGTTCCGTACTATAATTAAATTTTTTAATATTTAAAATAATACTACATAAATACACCTGAAAGTAGATACTAATATTAATAACAGAAAGTAGATATAAATGCCAAGTTCAATTTTAACTTTTACAAATTAACGTAATCTAATTTAATAACATATAAATAATAAGTTGTCAAATACAAATACGAAAAAATAAATATTACTAATAAAATTTTGATAATTCATATCAATAATTTATTTGCTTCAAACATTCAAATTTACATAAAAATGAAATATATATTAGAAGAAATAAAGACAAAATATTTTAAAGTATTGATAATACTTACCAACTATTTAATGTAATAATCAGTTGCTTGACTTTCCATACTAACTATTAAGAGACTATACAAGAAAAAATTGAAAAAAGCACAACTAACAAACATAAATAAATT
This sequence comes from Fraxinus americana, assembly GCA_035079005.1. NCBI lineage: Eukaryota > Viridiplantae > Streptophyta > Magnoliopsida > Lamiales > Oleaceae > Fraxinus > Fraxinus americana. The sequence continues at coordinate 19,595,200 of CM068707.1, read as the reverse complement.
TTAAATTGTTCAACTAATGAGATTTAATAAGAAAAAAATTATTAATTTATTTAGAAAAAATAAAAGAAACTGATTTATCCAATATAAAAAAAAAAATTTGGTTCTTATTCGGTTCTTCGGTTCTGGGTCTAGAATTGAGAATCGAACCAAACCATTCGGTTCTCGATTTGGATACCCATTTGGGTATTTCATTTAAAAAAACCCGCTCGGTTCGGTTCGGTTCCGGTTTGATTCGGTTCGGTTTGGACATTTTGCCCAGCACTACTCGTATGACTACTAATACTATTCTTAAAAAGTTAATATGACTGAAGCATATTCAAGTGATGTTATCAGGAGGGGAATAAATGTGCGTTATTTTCTTTTTTTTCCTACTCAAGATTCTGTCCCATTAGATTTTTATCGCAAGATTTGTTATGAAAAAACTTGTGTAGCATACTCAAATTAATAATTTGCTATTTCTCTTCGTTAGGATTTTTGTCACCTGATTTTTCTAGTAAGATTTTAACAATACATTTTCTTTGTATAATTAATGTCCATAACTTAAAAGGGATTTACCCTTAAAATAATTTAATGATTTTACTCTCGTATGTTGTAAATTGCATACAAGATTCCCGAAAAGAGTAACAATTTTTTTGTCAGCGGACCATAATGTCGACTAAATTCAAAGGAAGATAGATAAATATCTTATATGAAAAGGATATTGTTTGGAACTGTAACAAGAAAATATGAAACATAGTTCACTAGGATTATTATATTGAAAATATTGATGTGCAAGACAAGAAAAGACAAGGATGTACAATGATTTTCATTAATTGAAATCAAGGGAATAGATTTACTCTTTTTGTTTCGATTATGTTCCATTGGATTTTATTGCAAATGTTCTATTGAAACAACATTTTAATACTCTATTTTTCGCAGTTTTTCCTTTGTTTGGTTTTTGTCCCATTCAATTTTTGCTAAGCATTATATTAAACGAGATAGTTATTGTGTAAGTAGTCATTAAAGAGGAGCGTCATAAACAAATTAGTATTTATGAATGACTATTATATCCATACAGTTCTAATCGTAACTTAAAAATATAGAGTATCTGTTCTCAATAAAATACACAAAAATCTACTCATTTCTCTATTTTCTTCCCTTTTCTCTCTAGTTTATAACATTAAAGAATAAAATATTATGTTTTTCATTTTTGGGGTCTTTTAAATTTTATTTCTTGTGATTTGATACAGTTGGGGATTACCCAAGCTTTCCTAATCTTGTAATTAATATGCAGGTTTGAAATTGGTTTGACATAAAAGTCCAAGGAATATTTTGAATCACTCTTAGGAGCTAATTCAAGGAAAGGGAAAATAGGCAATTTGACCAACGTTCTTTATTATATTACACTTCAAAAGTAGTTTTTTGTTGTTAAATTTTGACTTCACCTTCAATTTGTTCTTGACTAAAGATAAGTTGAACGGAACAAAGAATAAAGGTTTAAGTGGTTGTGCCAAATTCATTGAGAACATGTTTATTGTTTGTATTTTGTGAAACCAAATTGAAATTATGATTTTCTTAATTGAAATCGTAATGGAAAAAACATTGAACTATATAGCACTCAATAGAATTAAATGTTTCTAATTTTTTGAATTAGATTTCACTAATACTGTGTGCTAACATACAAACACATAAACAGGACTAAACCAAAATTGCAAAATGACTTTATTGTACTCGAATAATCTTGTCGATAGTGGGCTTCATGGTCTTAAAGATATAATTGTATGTCGCTTCGGTTGGGTGTATCGAGTCGAAGAAAATATACTTCGAGGTATTGGAACAAACATGTGATTCTCCATTACACAAAAAAGTTGCTTCTATAAGCCCACTTCCACAGCAACCAACATTGTTCTCATCAAAACCTGCAATTCCTTGTGAATAATTTTTAAATTATAGGATATAAACTATGAATTATATGCATTGACTTAATTTTCGATAATGGTGTCCAAATGGCTGTTTGACATAGTTTTTGAAAAGTCAAAATGAGATTTTGAGACCCAAAAGCTAATTTTGGACTCATTTGTCTAATTTTATAAAAGTCCTTTCGGTAGTTAGAAGAGTTTTTAGAGAAAGTTGGTCCATTGTAGCTTCCTCTAAAAGCACTTCTGGAATATGATGTATATTTAAAAAATAGTTTCTAAGTAAAAATTAAGGTAATTTCCTCCAAAAACTCTTTTACAGGAAGCAGAAGCAAAAGCAAAAGTCAAGCCAAACAGGCCCTTAGACCAGTTCATTGGTTGGATTTTTTAGTCTTGGAGACCCATGAGGACTGAATAAAAGACAAGTAATTGAAGGTTGATTACACTCACCAAATTGCGAGGGATTTTGTATTATGTTGATCAACGGTTGATGAATGTCAAAATAAACAATCATAGGGCCATCATCAGTTTGCATAGCCTTTATTTCATTCTGGAGCTTCTGATTGTAATCAAATGCAAGGGAGTTTAATGATTCAAAACATGCACGGCGAGTGAATGTAACTCCAGGAGTAAGGGTGATTACGATTGGTAGGCAACCCATAGGCGGAAGCCCCACCAAAGCTATCAATCGAGCCCCCTCATTGATTAGACCCTGAACATAGGGGCAGAGTTAGAATTTTAGAATTGTGAGGGCAAAATTGAAAACTATTAAAGAATTTTTAAAAAATCGTGTGTAAAATTTTGGATTTAAAATTTAGTGTGGGGGCAGGTGGCCCCACTTTTTTACATGCTTCAACGTGAATGATTAATTTGATGGACTGACCTGTATAAATTGTTTTTGATGCTGCAATATGAATTGCTGGTAACCGGTGATATTGTATATTTTGCGTCGATATGGGATGCCATAATAATTGACCACGAAGTCGTTCGTACCGGCGCTTATGAGGAAAGCAGCATTATTTATCAGACTTTTTGTTCTTTCCTCTCCAATCGAATTTACAAGTTTTATTTTGTACTCTTTGAAGTATTCCAGTTGCTTTTGCACTGGAATCACGCTCTGCAACAATTACAAACAAAAACAACATAGAAGTTACAAACATTTATTATCTCTAATTTAATGTGTTCAAAGTGTAATCAAATCCCAATTAAGAAATGCTCACTTTTCCATTTCTTATTCTAATTAAAGTGTATTTATTATTTTCTTTCTATTGACTCTTATAGTCATTAATGAACGGTTAATCTTTATTATTCCACTTCATGCAAAATGTATATAAATAAATGCGTGCATTTTTGAGAGAGAGAGACGCTTATTTGGGCCGTAAACGGGTCATATCCTGAACCAGCAGAAGCAAAACAAACTCCAGTCATCATCTCCTCAAGGCTAAGCGTCGGGTCCAAATAGGGTGGCACGTAGTCTTTGATCCCAATATAACTAGCTGTTAATATGAGTAAAAGAGAACAAATTAATCAATCCAATAAATTTTCTATGGAGAATAAAAAAAGATACAGAATAAAAAAAAAAATGTTAATTACCTACAAAATCAGTGACAAGGCGGCCATTGGTAAACCTTCCAGTGGGAACGTGGTTCACAAAATCTATTCCATAAGGTGGAAAGTTGGCTTTCAAAAGAGTTCCAATATAATTGTTGTTTCCAGAATCAACAGTAGAATCTCCGAAAACAAGAACGGCTGAAATCGAATGATTTGATAGAGCTTCACCTAAGGATGTTGAAATTATAATGAAAAGTAGGGCAAGATGCCACGATAATCTGTAGGAGGGAGTGAACATAGTGAATTGTGTATGTGTAAAATGAGCCCTCCTACTTGATTTCCAATGCTGTTTATATATTTGTAGAATTATGCATGATTAGTAAATGGATATACGGGAATTTATTAGGTTCCAGAACCTTTGTTTTATGGCCATATCCACTAATAATTTTTCTTCATTATTTGGTGCTTAATATATGGTAAAATTTCAAGTAATACTATGTAGTACTATTGGCATTTAGCAATAGTTGTCAATATGATTTTTCAAGTTATTCATTAAGTGAAAGCCTTGAAAATATGAGACTATGGCCCTGTTTGTTTCTGATTCTCAAATCAATTCTCATTTTCAACCACACATTCTTCAATAAAGTAATATTTTCCATCACATCAATACTTTTTTCTTCTTTTTCAACCACACATTTCCCATCATATCACTATTCAAAATCAATTCTTCCCCCAAAAATCCCTACCAAACAGGCTCTATCCTTGAATGGCCAAAATCAATTTTTGTTCTTCTTTGGTGCTTGCTATTATGGAAAATTATTGACGAGGTGAAAGTTTGGAAAATATGAAACCTTCCTTCTATGTGTAAAGAAAATACAGTAGAGAGAGATCGAAGGTGGATTGAGCAGTCTGGCACTACACACCAAACTCTATATATTGAGTGTGTTTATATAGATTACCGAATAACAAAATATATAGCAAGGAGGATCTTTTGATAATGTTCTTCAACTAAGTTCGTTAATCAACCTTGTCACTAATAGTTTGAACAAATCAAAACCTTATCAATTAATAATTTGATTTCTTGGATTGCTACTGACTTCTGTACTTGAATCTTGATAAGATACTCTAACATAACACCCCCTTGCAAACTGTTGGGTAGAGGACAAACCAATAGTTTGTCCCTTAGAAAAGTAAAACGTGATGCAGTTTGCTCTTTTGTAATGATTCCTGACAGCTGATACTGAGTAGAGATAAACTTCACGTGTCACGACCGTCCCAAGTCACCCTAATAGACCTGACACGTGTCGTGCGCCGATGATAGATACCAACTAAGTGCCGGACCTACCACCAAAGCGACTATAACTAGTTCTAACTGTGACCCACTTTTATAAAAATTTTGACAGAGTTTTCCCTGTAATTTGGACCAAAACCACCTGAAAAATAATCAAACTTCTCCAACCAGAACATATGTTTTTAAATATGGTACACCAATCCCTCAAAATCAAACCATTCCAAAAACAAAGCAAGAAAGTCGACAATTACAACCATTTTACTTCAAAAGTCTCAAAATACTCAATATGCAATGAGCCCATGACATGGATACATGAAATTACAACCTTAACTTCCTGACAACTAATGCATGTACCCCAAAAATATGTTCTATGTAAATTGACAAAATGAGTCATACAATTATAGACAAAATGTGGCTCTACACGGTGGACAACTAGGCTCCAATGCTGCTCAACTCAGCTACTATCTGATAAGAAAAGAAGTGGAAAAATATGTGAGCTTGCAACTCAGTGAGTGGATAATTATAAATAAGAATATTTTCTTTCATTTATGCACATTTTCTGAAAATCCTACCTCTTTGGAACTTTAAGAAAATATGAAATCAAATAATACTTTTAAATAAAAAAAAAACTTAAAACATGACTGCATCATAAAATCCTTTATTCTTCATTCTAAATAATTTACTATAAAGCATAACGATGTAAGCAATCTAGTATAAATGAAAATCTCTGAAATCTTTTGCTGATCAATGCCATAAGCTGAAAGCTATTTACTGAAAACCGACTAATCTGAATTCTATAACTGAAAATCCAATAAACTCTAGAAATACTGAAATATCACACTAAAAGGTACCCTGAATAACCTTACTCATGTATCGATAAGTACCGATATACATGGCAAAGCTATTCGATTCTGAAATTCTGAAATTCTGTAATTCTGGTCATACGCGCGCAGAGCTATAATCTGGTCATACACTATGGAAACACATTCACAATAGTGCAGAGCGGGTAAAATCACATAATTGACCATACACTGTGGAAACACATTCACATCAGTGCAGGTCGGGTAAAATAACCATATGATGTCATACACTGTGGAAACACATTCACATCAGTGCAGACTTGGGTAAAATCACCTGGGTACTTTCTAGTGGTTTTAAAATAACTTTAAATATACTGAAATATAACATATGGATACAACATGCTAGAGAAATGATTAAATGAACTTAATTTAACTTTAAAAGAATTGAATATAAAATCCATTTGATTCTGAAAAATCATGCTTTGAAACCAGTTATATAAAATAATTAACTTTCTAATACGATATAAATTCAATAACTATTTATTTCTGAAAAATAAGTTTTTTCACTCACTCAAAATAAGCTAGTCTAAGAAGATCGGTAGACTTTTCCAATCTCTGTGTCACCACCTGAAAAACCATACAAGATAACTAATTCAACCACTATCAAGTTAAGAAACCTCTAAAATGCAATGTTATAATACTACAACTAAATTTCTCGATACTTGACTAGATGTCCCAAATTATTCCTTTAATCAAATGGAACCAATTTCATTTTCTAGTCCATTTACTAATACCCAAATAATCAACATAACCTTCATTCTAAGATTAACTACAAATATCTCCTTCAATCAAGTAACAACTAATAATTAACATCCAACCAATTAAACATACATATTTTTCCATAAAATCATGCTTTCTTGTAAATATTACATCACCACTACAATTCCCACTAACAATACTTATTCAAACATCCAATGGAAAATCTAGGGTTTGCCCAAAAATAACATTTCTTACATTAAATGTAAATGGAAGCTAACCACCAAGGAAACTTGAGCTAAAAATCATGATTTGTCCCCTAAAAATTGAAATTTCGAACCCAATTAAAACCCTAGAAATTAACATAATATATCTCTACTTCTAAGAAAATAGCTAAAATAAAAATCGAAATCAAGTTTGATAACCACCTTACCTTCTTCTCCTTCCTTCCTCTTTTTCTTCCTCTTTTTCCCCTTCTTTTCCTTCTTCTTTTCCCCTTTTTCTTCTCTTTTTTTCGGTCTCTGGTCTCTCTCTGCGTGAATGGGTAAGTTTGAAATGGAAAATGGGTTGTTAAATTACCAAATTTATGGGCTTTTGCAAAGTTAGCCCCCAACTTCCAATGATAAAATAAGTAAGTCCTCAACTTTTAATTTAAACCACCTTAACCCTCAATTATCTTGAATATAAAATAAGTCCCAAGAAAAATAAATTATTCCAATTAAGTCCATATTGACCTTGACCTTGATAATTCAACCATTGACTTTTGACTAAAAATTTGAGATGTAACATCACCAATATATCTTGATTCATAACCTTTTCTTTGATGAAGTGATAATCGATTTCCACATGCTTACTTCTTGCATGTAATACTGGATTGGATGCCAAGGCAATTGCACCTATGTTATCACACCATAAAGTAGGTGGATTGGAAAGAACCACCCCTATTTCTTTGAACACACTACAAGAAAAAAGGCCTTTTCTTGCAAAAGACAACATTCATCAATTGCATGTTGCTAAAAGGGGTCTATGGCAACATTCAGTAAGTGTATGTTGTTATTGGTTGACAAAATTGAGTTTTGGCAGCGTTTTTTAATGAATGTTGCTAATACACCATTTTACAACGTTCGCGGTCGGTTGTCTTTAATTTTTTTTTGCAACGTTCAATGCGCGTTGCTGTTAACATTTTGCAACGTGCAACACATGTTGCCATAGATTAGTTTTTGCACGTTGCCATAGATTTTTTAGCAACGTGCATTTGAACGTTGTCATTATCCTTTTTGCAACGTTCATTACACATTGCAATTAATAGTTTTAGCAACGCGCGTTCATTGCACGTTGCCATTAGATATTTTAGCAAAATTTATTTGAACGTTGTCATTAACCTTCTTGCAACGTTCAAATGCACGTTGTCATAGTTTTAGCAACGCGCGTTTATTGTACGTTGTTATTAATAGTTTTAGTAACGTGCATTTGAACGTTGCCATTAACCTTTTTACAACGTTCATTGCTCGTTGCCAGTAATAGTTTTAGCAACGCCTGTTCATTGCACTTTGCACCCCTACTTAAATTTTCAATTCCCACTAAAATTTTTTTATATCCCTCTAAAATTTTCTTATTACCTCTTAACTCTTGTGACTAAAAACTTCACATTACTCCATAAAAAAAAAAAAAAAAAAAAAAAATTCACATTACACTCAAATCAAATGCTGAAACCCTATACCCAAATGGCAGACCAAAGTGTGCCCTACACTTCCAAACACCACTCCAAAAATTCCAAAAAAATAGACATCGATGCTGTAGGAAGAATTGCCCAAAAATGCACAAAAATCCTGACAATAATCGACCTCCCAAACCACCGGATTTTGATATCCTAAGACAGCCGCTTTCATCAGCTTCTATTGTAACGACCCGGATCCCACTTAACGGGCTATCCCGGCCGTTAGATCGACGACGTACTGTCCCCACTGTACCAACATTGGTCTTTTCAGCATGCTTTGTCCTCACTCGCACGCTCCCCGAGAAAACTTTCCAGGGGGTCACCCATCATAGAATTGCTCCAAGCCAAGCACGCTTAACTGTAGAGTTTCTGACGATGGACTTCCGAAAAAGAAGGTGCACCTTGTGGTATGAGTAGTACCTATCAAATCTGTTAAACTTTCTTGGTCTGGAGTATTACAATCACCCCCCGTTAGACTCGCGACGTCCTCGTCGCGCTTGATCCATCTGAGGATCTGTTGCCAGGCGTTGGGATTCTAGAGGTGGCTCCTACGAGTTCAAGAGGTGGCTCCCGTCCTATGGCGTAGCACTTTGTCCCGCATAGCACTTAGTTCCCGATTTTCGACTGGCAAACGGCTCTGATACCATTTGTAACGACCCGGATCCCACTTAACGGGCTGTCCGGCCGTTAGATCGACGACGTACTGTCCCCACTGTACCAACATTGGTCTTTTCAGCATACTTTGTCCTCACTCACACGCTCCCCTAGAAAACTTCCTAGGGGGTCACCCATCATAGAATTGCTCCAAGCCAAGCACGCTTAACTGTAGAATTTCTGACGATGGACTTCCGAAAAAGAAGGTGCACCTTGTGGTATGAGTAGTACCTATCAAATCTCTTAAACTTTCTTGGTCTGGGGTATTACATCTATTACCACCAAGCATCATTCAATTTTATCCAAAAACGAGGAAGAAATCAGCTTTTTAAAAAATCTGCCTGAAAATGCACAAACCGCCGGAAACTGCCCTTCCGACCACAACCCTACCATCGAACCTACACCGGTCGAAAGCCCACCCCAAGCGACCCCAACCATACCAACAATTCATCCCAAAAACCTGCCCAACAAATCCAAAAGGACAGATTGTCGCGAAGCTCGCGACAACGCACTGCCTTACTGCCAATTATGGCATCGTTCTGGCGAACTAGGGTCGTGCACCACCTGGGTTAGGTGTGCCTTACCCTGGCGTACCTAACCCAGCCATGGGTCAACCCCAACTGAACCGTGAACCCGCTCAATTTGTGGTTGCAGCGAAATTTCTATGCGAAAGTCATGGTTTGAGCTTTGTTGATGATTCTATTATGCTACAATGGTTCAATTCGACCAATAATTATTCAATTGATGGTGGTAAGAACATGAGTAAACAGTCAATTACAACAATTAACCCTCCAACAATTGATTTTCCTCCACGTGAAGAACCCGATTTTTGAATGTAATTCTTCTACTGAGTCTATCCATGAAGCCTTCTTGTCTAATTTTAACAAGTCAAAACTATTTTTGCATGTATCAATTATTTTTTGGATCTCAGTTTGACATGTTACTCCACAAAATTGCCTATAGTTGGACTATATATGCTTTAGTATCATACAAGTTATCAGTTTTTAAGGAAAATCAATATTCAGAAAAGTGATTTTGTTTTTGATGAAGAGAAGTTATTCAGTTATCTTAAAACAAACTATAATCAGAGATTTGATCAGTTCTAACTTTTTCTTGTTCTTTTTGACACAAATCATGAAAATGAATGTATATGTAAGTACAGTGACTAGTTTTAAAAATGTTTCTAAGATCTCTGAGGGACGTTGTAAAGTTCATACTGCTTTTACAGTCACGTTTATTTCTTAAATAATCTCTCAATTGTTGCTCAATTCTGAGCAGTTGCACATTCGTGAATGACTTTTGATTTGCTATTGCTCATTGCTATTTCACATTATAACGCACGAACTGATGTGTGCATACAATGTATTCTACAGAAGCAAATCAGGAAATAAGATATCGACCTAGGAAAACACTGTAACCACTAGTACTTCTCCTATTTTCTGGATTTCCAGTACAATCACTATCACAAAAGGCATTTAATTTCAAATCTGAAGGGGTATAAAACAGTCCAAAAGTAATGGTTTCCTTCAGATATCTTAGAACTCTTTTAACTTCCATCCAATGAGGTTTTCTCGGCATGTGTATAAATTGGAAGAGTTGGTTGACGGCATGTGTAATATTAGGATGTGAAATGGTGCAATATTGTAATACACTAACTACTCTTCTGTATTCAGTAGGGTCAGAAAGCAATGCACCAGTTATTGTAGACAATTTGGGACCAGATATAGTAGGACACGCCAGAGGTTTTGCTCCAGGCATCTTGGCGCTTTCTAACAAATCTGCAATATACTATGCTTGACAAAGGTGTAACCAACATTGCTTTTGTGTGCTTCAACTCCAAGAAAATAATTGATTTGTCCCAGATACTTAATCAGAAAAGTGTTCTTCAATTTGTCAATGCACTCACAGGTTGCATCTTGATTTGATCGTCACAATTGTGTCATCTACATACACTAGCACCGAAAATTTCAATTCGTTAGTGCTAAAAACAAAAAGTGAATGATCTACTGAAGTTTCAACAAAGCCATACTCAATTAGTTGTTGGGACAATCTCCTAAACCAAGCTCTAGGGGCTTATTTTAGCCCATAGAGTGATTTATGAAGTTTACACACAAAGTTTGGGAAACTATCATCAATAAATCATCTTTCTTGCTCCATGAACACTTCATCTAAAACACCATGTAAAATAGCATAAGAGACATCAAGTTGTTTAATGCTCCAATGGAAAATAACTGTTAAAGCCAATACCAATCTTATGGTGGATGGTTTAACTACAGGAGAAAAAGTCTTGTGGTAGTCAATTCCAGCTCTTTCATCAAACCCTTTAGCCACAAGTCTCGCTTTGTATCTCTCAATGCTACCATCAGGTTATCTCTTGATCTTATAGACCCTTTTGTTTCTCACTACCTTTTTATTTTCTGGTCTAGGACAAAAAGACCAAATTCCATTTGCCATCAATGAATCAAACTCGCTACCCACGGTTGTGTTGGAAAAAAATGAATATAGTTGCTGACTTTGGCATAAATTTTGAGTGGGACCCGTTTCGTTATTTTGGAAGATCAAAATTGATTTGTGTTCTCCTTCGTGAGAACATCGAAATCATATATTTACTTGCCAAAAATAATGTTCGAGTGAATGAAAATTGGAGCTTAAAGTAATGCATTGGAAAATATTTTGTGTTGAAGGGAAAGTAATTTAAAGTTATCCCACATAGGAAAATAGATAAAGGCATGATTACTTTAAATGTGATTGCACTTTAGAAGGGTGTAATAATGTGTAGCATAGATGCTCTTTCCACGTGCGCTCGCAGGGGGTGCAAATCACGGACTGAAATAGGTTTCAGACCTTGAACTTGTATGCGTACGCGACATGCGTACACGAATGTCGGACTTGATTGACAAAAAATGGTCCGTATGAGGGTCCACGTTTTGCCTTTATTTTATATTTCTTAAAACCTTTCAAATTCTTTTAACTCCTGAAACTCGTGTGATTGTGCATGTGTTAATGGAGATATTAACAGCCAGATTCATGGTGGTTAATAACATAACTCCCGACTATTAATTCTCCATTACAGTCTATTTATTTAGCCATCTTCCTTCATTGCATACACACGAAGAAAATTATTTTTCTGCATAAAAAGAAAACAAATTTTCGAGTCTTTATACATAATTTATTTTCTATCAAGATCTTGATGATAGTGTTCAGATACTAAGTCAGTTCGTCAGAGTAGTATCTACAGTGCTCGGACTCTACTGGTTTTTCCATTATATCCTGAGAAAACGACGCTCAAACTAAACCTCAAGCACCTACGGTGAGGGGGCGAATCTGTTTTAACGAAACTGTGTTCACACAGGCCTCGGATCATTTGATTAATTTTTTTAAAAGCAATTTAGATTACTTGTTCTGTTTTATTGTAATTAATAAATTATTTGATTTGTAATAGTTTGCCTAACATTCGGTTACCTAGTGTCCTGTATATGTTTATACGGTATTCCAGTTAATTGCAAATCCGGTATGTACAAATCTTGTATGTGCAATTCCGATATGTTTTGCAAATCCGGTACGTGTCCATCCGGTATTTTCTAAGCTGGTATTCATTCACTATTATTTAGTCTAACAATCTTAAAATAGACTCATAACGGACAAGTTTATTTTGGTTCTATTTAGAACTAATATTTGTTTGATTTTCAAAAATGACAACCAAACCAATCAATATGGATGTGGTCTCTGAAAATCTAGTTGTGAGTTCTGTTGTGTCTCAAGTGCCAAGTTTTGTTGTGACTCAAGAGCCAAAATCTATTCTGTTGTGGCTAAATTGCCAAGCTATGCTATGAGCCAGACTGTGGCTCAACCAATTGGCCATGCCGTTACTATTCCGATTAATCATTAAGAAAATTGCTTGAATTTCAAAAGGTGGTAATAGAAAATATAGTTTTACCTGACCACCTTAAACCTTGTGAGGTTCTGGACTGAAACTGCTCATAAACTCAAAGGGGGTGAAGAAGATGTTCAAGCCGTTAGCACACATGATGCGTGGAAACATTCAGATTTTTTATGCCGAAACTACATCATGAACAACTATGTGTATAGTACTATGAAAACTGTTAAGGAGTTGTGGGAGTCATTGGATTGAAAATATAAGATTGGGGATGCCGGGGCCAAGAAATTCATTGTTGGCCGATTCTTAGACTACAAGATGGTGGACTTCAAAACAATAATCAGTCAAGTGTAAGAACTTGAAACGATTCTTCATAAGATTTATGCTGAAGGGATGATTTTGAGTGAAACTTTCTAAGTGGCTACAGTTATTGAAAAATTTCCTCACGTGTGGAAAGATTTCAAGAATTATCTTAAACACAATAGAAAGGAAATAAACGTTGAAGAACTGATTGTTAGATTTCGAATTGAAGAAAACAATAGAAGTTCTAAAAAAAGGGGTGCAATCCTATTGTGACTAAAGCTAATGTTGTTGAGTACAGTCAGAGTTCTAAGATATTCAAGAACAAGTCTAGGACTTCTGGTGGCAAAGGTGCTAAGTTGGGACAGAAATGGGGCATTTCTAAGAAGAAATTTCAAGAAAAATGCCTCAATTGTAATAAAGTAGGCGACAAGTCTTTTGAGTGCAGATTACCAAAGAAGAATAATAAAAAAGAAGTAAGTGTGGTTGACTACATGGCACATGATGTGTCAGAGATGAATCTCGTAGTTGTCGTTTCTGAAGTGAACATGGTGAATTCTAAGCCAAAAGAGTGGTGGATTGACACTGGTGCTACGACACATGTATGCTCTGATAAAGAGTTGTTTACCGTATTCGGAGCAATTGAGAATGGGGAGAAGTTGTTCATGGAAAATTCACCAACTTCTGAAATCAAGGGTCGAAGAAATGTGGTTTTGAAGATGACTTCGAGAAAAGAGCTAACTTGTAACAATGTGATGTATGTGCTGGAAATCTGCAAGAACCTAGTGTTCTGGTCGCTTTTGAATAAGCATGGTTTCGGTATTGTATTTGAGTCAGACAAAGTTATTTTGCAAAAAAATGAAATGTTTGTCGAAAAATGTTATGTTTCTGATGGTATGTTTAAACTGAATGTAATGGTTATGAAGTCAAAGATTAATAAAGTTAATTTTTCTGCTAACTAATTGAGTCTTCCAATTTGTAGCATGGTAGATTAGGACATGTTCATTATGATACATTTTTTAGATTAATTAACTTGAACTGTATACCAGCATTACATATTGATTCTAAACATAAGTGTGAAACTTGTGTTAAGACCTAATTGACAATGTCCTCATTTAAGTCAATTGAACAGACTACATAACCACTTGATTTAATTCACAGCGACGTATGTAATTTAAAATTCGTACAAATAACAGGTAACAACAAGTACTTCATTACTTTTATCAATGATAGCACAAAATATTGTTATGTATATCTAATTAAAAGTATGGACGAAGCTATAAAGAAATTTATTCTCTATAAGAATGAAATTGAAAATCAACTTAATAAGAAAATTAAGGTGTTGAGAAGTGATCGATGTGATAAGTATGAAACATCATTTGGTGAATTCTATGCACAACACAGAATCATACATGAAACCACTGCATCTTATTCTTCGTAACAAAACAGCGCCGCTGAACGAAAAAATTGTACCTTAAAAGAAATGATGAATATAATGTTAGTAAGTTTTTGGTTACCTCAGAACATGTGGGGAGAAGCTGTGTTATCAGCAAATAATCTTTTAAATAAGGTACCTCGAAAGAAAATGGAAAAGAACCCATACGAGTTATAGATAGGAAGAAAATATTTGTATAAATACTTACGAGTGTGGGGGTGTCTTGCTAAAGTGGCTATTCCAACACCGAAGAAGGTAAAGATAGACTCGAAAACTGTAGATTGCATCTTCATAGGCTATGCACATAATAGTAGTGCGTATCGATTTCTTGTGCATGAGTCTAAAATCTTAGACATACACAAAACACGATAATGGAATCAAGAAATGCTTCATTCTTTGAACATGTATTTTCATACAGATCTAAAGAGGAAGAAAGATATTTTAAACGGACACATGAGACTATGGTTGAAAATAGTGAGGACCAAGAATTAGAAGAAGAGGTCGAGGTTGAACTAAGACGTAGCAAAAAGGAAAAGGATAGAAAAATCTTATGGTCCTGATTTTTTAACTTATATGCTAGAAAGTGAACCTTGAAGCTTTCAAGAAGCTGTGAACTCTTCAAAAGGACCTTAGTAGAAAGAGGCCACTAAAAGTGAAATAGATTCAATTTTGCAAAATCATGTATATGAGCTAGTGGATCTTCCTCCAGGATGTAAACCACTAGGCTACAAATGGATTTTCAAAAGGAAAATGAAAGTAGATGGAACAATTAAAAAGTATAGGGGCAGATTAGTAATAAAAAGGTTACAGATGATGAGAAGGCTTTGATTACTTTAATACATATTATCCAGTGTCGAAAATAACATCTATTAGGATGATACTTGCAATTGCTGCTCTAAGAAATCTTGAAGTGCATCAAATAGATATTAAAACATCTTTTTTGAGTGGATATTTAGAGGAAGAAATCTACATGGAACAACCTGTCGATTTTTTTATCACCAGGATAAGAAAAGAAAGTCTGTAAATTGGTGAAGTCGTTGTATGACTTGAAACAAGCTCCAAAACAATGCCACGAAAAATTTGACAATGTTATGATGGAATGTGGATTTAAGATTAACGAGTGTGACAAATGTGTCTACGTCAAAGACATCGAAAATGGTTGTCATTTTTTGTCTTTACGTTGACACATGCTTATTGTTGGTAGCAACGATAAGATGATTAAATCCACTAAAATATGTTAAATTCAAGGTTTGACATGAAATATATGGGTTCAACGATGTCATACTTGGAATTAAAATTAACAGAACATCATATGGACTCGTTCTAAGCCACTCACATTATGTTGACAAATTTCTAGAAAAGTTGAGCAAGGATGATACTGGAATGGTTAGAACACCAATAGATACGAGTCAGCATTTATCTAAAAACAAATGTGAGAGTGTCTCTCAAGTAAAATACTCTAGAATTATTTGATGTCTGATGCACTTGATGAGTTGTACAAGGCCAGACATAACATACACAATTAGTAAATTGAGTAGATACACTTGATGAGTTGTACAAGGCCAGACATAACATACACAATTAGTAAATTGAGTAGATACACGAATAATCCAGGAGCTGACCACTAGAAATGAATAGTAAGAGTACTAAGGTACTTAAGGTACACTTGTCATGTTGGACTGCACTATACCAGATATCCAACAGTCATTGGAAAATATAGTGATACAAATTGAATATCTGATATAAAAGACTCCAAATTCACTACTGGATTTCACATTGGGAGGTGCAACTATATCCTAGAAATCCTCTAAACAAACTGTTATAGCTAGATCTACCATGGAATCTAAATTTATAGCTCTAGATAAATGTGGTAAAGAAGGTGAGTGGTTACGCAACTTCTTATAGGATATTCCTAGTTGGGGCAATTTGTATACATTGTGATAATCAATTAACAATTGGAAGGGTAAAGAGTAACATGTACAATGGTAAGTCTAGACATATACATCATAGACACAATACTATAAGGTAACTACTCTCAATTAGAGTTATCTCTATAGATTATTTAAGGTCAAATGATAACATTACAGATCCGCTAACCAAAGGGTTAAATAGAGAGTTAGTCGAAAAATTATCTAAAGGAATGGGACTTAAGCCCTTGAACTAATAAATTAATACAAAGGAAACCAACCTAGTTGACTGGAGATCCCAAGATCTAAGTTCAAAGGGACACCCTAATTGTAAAGACTTAATTGAATCACTGTGGGGGATGTTAGCTGATGAAGGATAAGCAATAAGCTTTTAGTGATTCTTATGCGTCGAAAATAGAACGAAGTAATGCGGGTTACTTGGAGTAAGAAATCACCTATGTGAGAGAAAAGTTGGGCAATTTCTAAAAGAATTATGTGGGGCTCAATTAATAAGAACTCTCGCACAACTAGGTATAAGTTCATGGCCAAAATAAACATAACAATGAGAACTGAATTATGTTAAGAAGAATCCTGTGTGGAGTATATCATCTTTTACATAAAAGGCATAACAGTTTAAGGACATCGTATCTATTGGTTTGCTGGTAAAGTAAATATACTTTCATAAGGAAATGTTCAAAGGGTAATACCTACCTATCATATGTAGGTTTCAACCATTGAACTATATCATCAAGTCTTTATGCCTTCATTTCGTACATCTCTCAATTTTCTTTCACGTGGGGGATCGTTCGAAAAAAATGAATAAAATGGCTAAATTTGGCATAAATTTTGAGTAGGACCCGTTTGGTTATTTTTGAAGATCAAGATTGATTTGTGTTCTCCTCCGTGAGAACATCGAAATCATATATTTACTTGCAAAAAATGATGCTCGGGTGAATGAAAATTGGAGCTCAAAGTAATGCATTGGAAAATATTTTGTGTCGAAGAAAAACTAGCTAAAAGTTATCACACATAGGAAAATAGATGAAGGTATGACTACTTTAAATATGATTGCACTTTAGAAGGGTGTAATTATGTATAGCATAGAGGCTCCCTCCACGTACGCGCGTAGGAGGGTGCAAATCACGGATTGAAATATGCCTTGGACCTTGAACTCGTACGCAGACGCGACCTGGGTACACGAATGTCAGACCGGATTGACCAAAAATTGGCCCTTAGGAGAGTCCACGTTTTGCCTTTATTTTATTTTTCTTAAAACATTTCAAATTCTTTTAACTCTTGAAACTCATGTCATTATGCCTGTGTTCATGGAGAGATTAACAGTCGAATTAATGTTGGTTAATAAAATAACTCCTGGCCGTTAATTCTCCATTACAGTCTATTTATTCAACCATCTTCCTCATTGCATACACACGAATAAAATTATTTTTTTGCATAAAAAGAAAACAAATTTTCGAGTCTGCATACATAATTTATTTTATATTATGATCTTGGTGATAATGTTTAGATACTAAGTCAGTTCGCTGGAGTAGTATCTATAGTGCTCAGACTCTACTGGTTTTTTCGTTGTATCTTGAGAAACGGATGCTCAAACTAAACGCCAAGCACCTACAGTGACGGGGCGAATTTGTTTTAAGGAAATGTGTTCACACAGGCCTCGATTCATTCAATTAATTTTTTTTTAAAAGCAATTTAGATTACTTGTTCTCTGTTTTATTGTGATTAATAAATTATTTGATTTGTATAGTTTGGCTAACATTCGCTTAGCTAGTGTCCGGTATATGTTTATACGGTATTTCAGTAAGTTGCAAATTCGGTATGTACAAATCCGGTATGTGCAATTCAAGTATGTGTTACAAATCCAGTATGTGTCCATCCGGTATTTGTTAAGCCAATATTCATTCACTATTATTTTGTCTAACAGGTTGCTCTCTAATCCGAACTAAGGACTGATTGTGTAAAACATGATGGCTTAGTTTCATGTCAGACACTGGAAATGGCTTGCAAAGGGTAACGCGTGGAATAAAATATTTTGTAATTAGAGAAAATTTAGGTTTAGAATGGCCAATTTTGGATCGTGTCATTATTTAACACTCTTGGATTGGTTGGGGTTCGATGTCAAGTTGGGAATGTGATTCGTCACTAGTGGGTTAATCTTGGGTAAAGTATTCCGGAGTAGACAAAGAGTGATGTTCTGTGAGATGATGGTTAGTATCCGACACAATATTTTCTTGATTTGTAGATGGATAGTTGGATGATATATCTAACTCATATTGGCCTATTTCTGAATCAGTTTGTCCAAGGGTTGTTGAGATTCAGTAGAGGTCTCCCTTGCATGAAATTGATCAGACAAGAGTAACTGCAGTGATAGCAGAGGAAGTTTGATAGAAGTGGACTTACCAGGAGTCATGTCACTCAAGGAACTATGTGAGAATGTCGCTTTATCCAAAGCTGGCAAGTTTTGTTCATTAAAAATCACGTCTTGAGATGTATACATGCCCTGTTTTCAAATCCAAACGTCTATACCCACCCTCTATGTTGACTAGCTTAACCAATAAACACACATTGTTTGCTGTGAAACGTAGTTTATGTGGTTCATAAGGCCTTAAAAGAGGAAAACAAGTGCAGCCAAAAACTCGTTGTTTAGAGTAATTTGGTAGCTTTTTATATAACATGTAATATGGTGTCAGATTTTAAGAACTACTGTAGGAAGCCTATTGATTAAGAATATTGATGTTAAAAAGGCATTAGTCCAATAGTGTTTGGTAGATGAGCATATGCAAACAATGTTAAACCCATTTTTATTATATGTCAATGTTTTGTTTCGGCAAGTCCATTTTGTTGTGAAGTATGAGGACATGTTAGTCTATGAAAAATTCAATGTTTGGACAAGAATTCCTTGAATTCATTAGATCTGTTTGAAATTGTTGAATTTTGCAAGAGAGAACATTTTCCACTAGTATCTTGAATTTCATAAAAGTTGAAACTACATCAGATTTAAATCTCATGGGATACAACCATGTAAACCTACAAAAATCATCAACAAATAACACATAAATCTATTGCCACCAACCGAAGTTACTGGAGAAACCCATCCATCAGAATGGACTAAGGCTAGAGATCTAATACATTGCCTAGTAGATTCTGAAAAGGGCAGTTGTTTAGCTTTTCCAAGACGACAAGTTGAACAGAATTTGAACTTCAATAATGACTGTTTTATTGGGAGATAATTTAAATGATTTAAATGTTCTAATGTGGATGATGTTGGATGTCCTAGTCTGAGGTGTCATTTTTCCAGCGTGGTCCTATTCCTTATTTCAGCGGTAAGACAATGAAGTTTATTAGAATGAATGTCGTGGCCAGAACGTGGATAAATCCCATTCTCAATGAGTTCGTGATGCAACAGGCGCCCTGTCTATCCTTCACACAAAAATCATCCCCAGTTGGCACAAAATAGCAATTATTTTCCAAACAAAATTTACTAATGGAGAGGAGATTAGTTGAAGCACCTGGACAATGTAGGATTTGATTAAGTTTAAAAATGTGATTAGCAACATGAAGGGAGTCAGAGCCAGTGAGGCTTACGGTGACGGTATCTTGTCCTTCATAGGGCTCCCCGATTTGCAAGGTTGACTGAATTGGTGGTAATGTGAACATTGGAACCGCTATCTGCATACCAGACCTATTGGTGATGTAAATATGCACACAAAGACGATGAAAAAATAGGGAATTCATCAACTAAAATGGTGTGAACCGGCTGGCATATATAGTCATCCTTGAGTACAATTCAAAAGTGTTTTCAATCACCAAATATCCTACCTACTACCACTAAGTCATACTTGAAAAAGTACAAACTTGTAGTAGGTCCAAACTAGCTTATGTTACACTTTATAATAGACTATAATTAGGTACAAAATGCATAAAATAAGTCAAAGCAAAAACATTCCTTAGGTGACAACAAAAGTGTCACACGGTTCATCACTCCTCCTTGACACTTTTGTTGGAAACACCAAGACATTATCTTAATGTTTCAAATCTTTCCTTAAGCAAAGGTTTGGTGAAAATGTCAGCCACTTGTTCCTCAGAACTGCGATGTTTCAATTCCACCTCATTCCTTTCTTGAGCTTTCCTAATGAAGTGATACTTGATCTTTATGTGTTTAGTCCCTCCATGGACTACTGGATTTTTCACCATAGCTATAGCAGATTGATTGTTACAAAAAATGGTTGTTACTTCAGGTTACTGATGCCTCGAATCTTCCATCATTTTCCTCAACAATATGGCTTGATTTGTTGCCCCAGTTGCTACTACTTATTCAACTTCAGCAGTTGATTGTGCCACCATTTTTTACTTGATTGAATTCCAGCAAACAAGGCTTGAACTAGCATAGAAAGCATAGCCTGAAGTGCTCTTCATGTCATCAACAGATCCGGCCTAATCATTATAAATGAAACCAGTTAATAGCAACATTTTTTACTTCTTAACACTGATCCCAAACTGCTCTGTTCCTCTGATGTATCTCAACACCCTTTTGGCTACTTGGAAGTGAATTTCACTAGGTTCCTGCCTGAATCTTGACAACATATTCATGACAAACATTAGGTCTAATCTGGTGCAGTTAGGTAGAGCAAACAACCAATTAAACTTTTGTAAACCTTCTCATCAATCTTTTTTGCTCCATCTTCTTTCAACAATTTTAAGTTCTGAACTAAAGAAGTGTTAATTGATTTGGAATTCTCCATATTAAACTTCCTTCACACCTCTTTAGCATATTTCTTTTGGCAAACAAAAATTCCATCCTTTGATTGATCAATCTCCATTCCAAGAAAGTACTTCATTTCACCCAAATTTGTCATTACAAATACCTTCTTCATTTCATCATTCACCAATTCAATTAAAGATGCATTACTGCCTATGACTAGGAGGTCATCAACGTATAGAGAAATAATGATCAAATCCTCATCCACTTGTTTGATGTAAAGTGTTTGTTCATTGATACTTTTGTTGAAACCAAAGCTGCTTAAGTAGTTATCTATTCCACTGTACCAAGTTCTTGGCACCTGCTTTAAACCATATAAAGCTTTCCTCAATAGGTACACCTTATCCTCATTTCCATCTATGATAAAGCCTTCATGTTGCTCAATAAAAATTTCTTCATTCAAGTGCCCATTCAGGAAGACAGACTTCACATCTGATTGGTATATCCTCCATTCTGATTGAGTAGTAGTGGCAAACAGCGACCTGATTGTCTCAAACCTAGCTACTGGAGCAAAGGTATCAGTAAAATTGACTACATATTGCTGAGCGTTACCTTTTATAACTAGCCTAGCCTTGAACTTGATGACAGAACAATCAGCATTCATTTTGGTCCTATATTCCCATTTTACTCCAATAACATTCTTATTTTGTGGTCTATCAACCATCATCCAAGTTCCATTCTTTTCACTTACCTTAAGCACCTCTTTCATTGCATCTAACCAAGCTTGAGAATCAGCTGCTTCAGTGAAAGTTGAAGGCTCCAGAACTGCTGTATTGCAGGTAGCATAGATGTCTTCAAGTGATTTAGTTCTAATCACTTCATTCTATGAATCTGATCCATCACCAGGTTTAGCCTCAACTTCAGTTTCTTCCTCATTAACATCAGTATCTACATCCTGTGGAGTCAGTCTTGGAGCCTCAATTTTATTCACAGAACTTGACTCCCAATTCCATGAAGAGTTTTCATCAACCTTGACATCTCAACTGGAAACTATTTTTTGTTTGTTTGAGGTTTATAGAGTCTATATCCTTTTGCATTGGTAGTCCTTTCTCAGCTAGAACGCACCTAGCCATCTCCATGACTGACTTATCTTTCCTCTTAGCCACTCCATTTTGTTATGGAGTGTAAGGGATAGTAAGTTGATGATGAACTCTATTTTCTTCACAAAATTGATCAAACTTTGTTGAAGTGTACTCCTTGCCATTAACTGATCTCAACACCTAAATTCTGTAACCTGATTATGCTTCCACAAGTGTCTTAAATTTCTTAAAGACATGAAACATATATGACTCGTTTCTCATAAAATACACCCAACACATTCTTGTAAAGTCATCAATGAAAAGAATAAAATATAGATTTTGACTTATTGAAGGTGTTTTCATGCACATTCTTCTAAAATCATCAATGAAAAGCACAAAATATAGATTTTGACTTAATGAAGGTGTTTTCGTAGGTTCACAAATATCAGTATGCACAAGTTGAAGTGTTTGTGTTGCTCTTTTTGTTGAAAATGATTCTCTGCATTTCGCCAAAATTACAACTTTCGCATACTTTTCCTGGGTCTTGAATTTGAGGTAAATCTCTCACCATACCATGTAAATGTAGATAGGCTAAAGATTTATAGTTAAAATGACCATATCTCTTGTTCCACAAATTTGACTTGTCAAAATTAACTTCTGAAACATTTGCAATAATACTTTGCCAATAAAGACTGAAAATTTTGTTCTTCACAGACATAGATGCTATTTCCACATCATGTGAATCACATATTTTGCACAAATGATATTTAAATTGTAGTAAATAACCATTTTGAACCATTTGATCCACACTTCATAAATTTGAACTTAAACCAGGTACAAGTAAAACATCATCAATATACCTTTTTTTTTTTGTTTGGATAGGAATGGTTCCCATTCCTTTGGCTGAAATGGCTCCTCCATTTCCCATTCTGATTGTTTCTTTATAATTAGGATTAAAATTGCCAAAAAAAAAAAAATCCTCCTTTCTTGTCATATGATTTGTAAAAGCACTATCAATAAACCAAAAATCTTTCTCCACCATATCAGAAATATGAAATGGAAGAAATAAGTGATCCTATTCTTTCTTTTCATGAGCAAGTGAAGCTTGTTGATTTTGAAATCTTGGCTGGCATTGTTGTGAGATTTGATTTTGTAGTTTAGCTCTACAAAAATTCTCCACATGACCAAACTTTTTGCACCATCTGCAATGTTTGGATTTACAACAATTCTTTTCCAAATGGTTTATTTTGTTACAAACACCACAAGAAGGATACATGTCTCTACTTTCTTTGCTAGTTACTTGTTGTTTGCTACTACTGCCTTCTCTCCTCTTTTTCCATCACACTGCTTCTTTTCACCACTTGCCCTCGAGTATTGTTGTTTATGTTTTGCAGTGAAAGCTCCTTCAACTGAACTTTTTGATGTTGTTGCTTGTCTCCGCTCATAATCTAGTACTGCATCAGTAAGTTCTATTAATGAAAGACTTGACAAGTCTTTTATGTGTTCTATGGCTATTGTTACGGTATCAAACCTTTCAGGCAAAGTGATTAGCACCTTTTGAACTACTCTTTTGTCAGAATATTTTTCCGTATTTAGCTTGAGTTGATTAACAATATCTACAACTCTTGAAGTGTAGTCTTAACTTTTTCAGCTTCTTTCATTCTGAGATTTTCAAAATCTCTGCGCAAGGCTTTTAACCTTATAACCCTCACCTTTTCAGAGCCTTTATACTCTTCTTCAAACTTATCGCAAGCTTATTTGGCTGTAGACGGCTTTAGACACAACAACTATTCTGGGAAAAATTTCTTGTAACACTGTTGTATATAAGAAAGAAAGTGCTTTCATATTTTTTATGGATTGATCCTTCTGCTACTTCAATTGTGCTACTGCGAAGTTTGCATCAAATTCAGGTAGTTAATACCCTTGTTCAATCACTTCCCATAGATCTTGTACCATCATGAAAGACTTCATTCTGACAGACCAAAAATCATAGATTTCTCCAGTAAACACTTCCGGTACTGGAAGTGAAGAAAGACTTGTTCCTCCCATTTGTATCTTCTTTCAAAGGCCTTTTGAGATAAAGGGGAAGCTCTGATACCAAATGTGAACCTTTTGTTTATGAAAAAGCTCAGAAAACTTGCACAATAACTTCAAGAACAGAGGAAAAAATAGAAATGGACTTGAAGAACAGGGAAAATGCAAACAGAACAGAGAGATGGAAAAACTAGCTGCACGGAGAAAAAATTCTGTCTGAGTTCATTTTCTTCTTCCATACGTACTAAATAGACTTCTTTTTTACATAGAAAATGGAAAAGTAACAAAAGGTTGAACCTAGAGTACATTAGCTATCTGTTCAACATTGCTTTTTGCAGGCGACATTATTTTCTAATGTAGATTAAAATATATAGCCAAGTTAAGAGTTTTATATAAAAGCTTCACTTCCTTCAGGAACATTGAGCATGAGAATAGCTACTCATTGGCTTTTGTACCTTACTCTGACTGAATCTTTAACCCTGAATTCATCACGATCTGGGTTTGAATTTGCATAAAGTGGAAACACGTAGTAAAAATCCTCTGTTATCTCTCTGAAATGGTTTGTAAGTTGATGATCTTGTCTATGTATGACTGTCACTGGCTCTAAAATTTTGTTTTTTCTTATAAGTTTGTCTATTTAAAATCATTTTCTCCACTCTCAAGGTTGGTTCTATTAATTTTCCAAATTCACTCCAACCTCAGGTTGTCACTGATGACTTAATGTCTTCTCTTAGTATACAATTTTAGATTTCGTCACTAACCTAAACTTGTACTTATTTTGAATTTTCAATAATTTTTTATTTTTGGTATACTACAATAGTAGTTAGCCCTTGTACTAACTTCAAGAATTCATCATGTTTTGCATGTTTATAGGAACAAAAGTAAGACTGTTTGGAATTTACCCAAATAAAAATAGAAGGCAGGGTTGGAGCCACGAATTTACTTTTGGTGGGCTGAATTTTTTTAATAAAAATAGTTATTATATGAAATTATCTACTGAAAAGAAATAAGGCTCAGTCGGTTGAATTTCATCCTATAGTGTAGGAGAATGTTGAATGTGCTTTTGAGGTAGACTTGCTCACTTGCTTTTGGACTTTTTACCAACACTAGTATTTTGCCTGTGTAATACACGGCCTGTGTAATTTTTATAGAAATGTTAGCATGTTGAATGTTAAGGATTGATGGGAGATATGTACATTGAATGAGGTCTGCAAAATGAACTTAATTTTATGAGTTAAGTTTATGTACGATTTCACTCATAAAATACAGTTATGAAGCATTCCAAGAGTATGAAGAAATCAAGAAAACTTCATATGAGATCCATACAGAACGTATCTTTCGAACTGATTATGTAAAAAATAAAACAAAGGGCAAAGATAACTACAGAGAAGTTAGAAAATAATTCTTGATCAGTGTAATCATCCTTTGTTGCATCTATTTGTTTATCTGATTCGTTCTAATATTTGTCCTGCAAAAAATAGGAGTGAATTAATCATCCAAACCAGAACATATTACATTCATGCAAGTAAAATAAGGATTAAAATTGCCTTCAAAGTGAATTTAAAGCCGTCATGTCAAAGAGAAAACAAAAATTACATGCAAGTGCAATAATACACCCTAAGGAAAAGATGGTGTAATGAAACTTATGCAGGACAACCTGAGAACAGTAATTACATGCTGGGAGGCAAAGATACCATCTCACTTGTCCATAACAAACTCAGACATAAAAGTTGAAATGTAATCATAAAAATGTAAAGTATTAGCTGAATGATGTAGATCAATGACATTACAAGTAAACATAATCCAGCAACAGACTCCAAAAGTCCCCTGAAACTCATTCTACCTAAAGAGTATTGTTGACCCCGAAAAATGGCTCAGACACGTGGCCAATAGGATAAGTCTTCATGTCAACTTCTCCATGCACACAATAGCAATCCGTTAGTCAATCGTGGCATTTCCTGGTGGGAGATAGAGGCGGTCGCTAGCACTCCGATGGTCAAGTCAGTGTTTCAGTCAACCGAAAAGTGGTGTCCGGCGGTGAAGTGGTTGTCGAGACGTGGTTGAGAGCATGCGTAAATATAGTGGAATGCCCCTTAAAAGTTAAAAGACTAGAATGCAAAGATTTGAATGGGAATTCCCTACTCTTACCAGTGTGGGGGTATTCATACTAAGAAGGAGAAGAGGTGAACCGTTGGATGAAGGGACACATGTCTTTAGATCCCAGACGAGTCAAGTCCTCACAGGCGTCAGTCTGTCAATCAGTAGGTTGGCTGACATTAAATGGTTTCTAACATATAGGCTAAGTTGATCGTTTGTAGCATGTTACCCGTCCCATCAGTCAGTCAAGAACTTAACTTTGAAGATCCCAGAAAAGATCTTGATAGAGAGGTGATGAGGTAGAATGAATAGAGTGTGGGGCCTTTGCATCCACCATGATTGACGGATGAGTTCGAGAATTCCACTAGGTGGGGACAATAGCACTTTGGTTCGGGGTTGCTGAATCAACTCATCCATCACATATTCAGTTCGTCCGCCAGATCAGCTCGGCCAACATGGGGCGGACGAGGTGTATGGATGAGGTGGAGGGCCTCAGAGGACCTATAACAATAGTTTCTCAAGTCCATGTATGGATATTTATGTAATGTATGGACTTTGTAGAGGTGGTTATATCGTGTCACTCTGAGGAGCGTATGCGTTAGTTGTAAAGAAGACAAAAAACGGTGTAGGAGCAAAACCCTGATAGAAGGACGAATCAAAAAGCGATGGTAACTTTGAGGAAAATTTTTGCAAGGTGAAACCTTGGCTGAAGGACGAAGCAATAGGCGTTGGCAACCTTGAGGAAAGTTGTTGCAAGGCGAAGTCCTGGTTGAAGGACGAAGCGATAGGCGTTGGCAACCTTGAGGAAAGTTGTTGCAAGATAAAGTCCTGGTTGAAGGAATAAGCGATAGGTGTTGGCAACTTTGAGGAAAGTTGTTGCAAGGTGAAGTCCTAGCTGAAGGACGACACGATAGCCGTTGGCAACTTTGAGGAAAGTTGTTGCAAGGCGAAGTCTTGACTGAAGGACGAAGCGATAGGCAATGGCAACTTTGAGGAAAAATATTGCAAGGTAAAGTCCTGGCTGAAAGACGAAGTGATAGGCGTTGGCAACTTAGAAGAAAGTTATTGCAAGGCGAAGACCTGGCTGAACGACGAAGCGATAGGCATTGGCAACTTAGAAGAAAGTTGTTGCAAGGAGAAGTCCTGACTGAAGGACAAAGCGATAGGCATTGGAAACTTTGAGGAAAGTCGTTACAAGGCGAATGATGAAGCGATAACCATTGGCAACTTTGAGAAAAGTTGTTGCAAGGCGAAGTCCTGGCTAAAGGACGAAGCAATAAGCATTGGCAACTTTGAGGAAAGTCATTACAAGGTGAAGTCTTGGTTGAAGGACGAAGCGATAGGCATTGGTAACTTTGAGGAAAGTCGTTGCAAGGCGAAGTCCTAGCTGAAGGACGAAGCGATGGGCGTTGTTAACTTTGAGGAAAGTCGTTGCAAGGGGAAGTCCTGGCTGAAGGACAAAGCGATAGGCGTTGTCAACTTTGAGGAAAGTCGTTGCAAGGCGAAGTCTTGGCTGAAGGACGAAGCAATAGGCTTTGGCAACTTTGAGGAAAGTTGTTGCAAGGCGAAGTCCTGGCTGAAGGATGAAGCGATAGGTGTTGGCAACTTTGAAGAAAATTGTTGCAAGGCGAAGTCCTAGCTGAAGGACGAAGCGATAGGTGTTGGCAACTTTAAGGAAAGTCGTTGCATGGCGAAGTCATTGCTGAAGGATGAAGAAATTGGGGTTATTAATTGAAGGGTTGTTGGAAAGTATTGGTATGACCAATGCTTGGGTTACATGCCAATGATTTGAAATCTTTCGCATTTTCCCAAGGCAATCATGTGGGGGACGCTTGCTTGCTTCCAAGGCACGTTTCCTTACCATAAATGGCAATGATGGTGGTGACCTGCTATCCCCAAGATAACGCGTCTTGATCGTGCTAGAAGGTCACCGCCTTATCAAGGCCCTTAGTCCGTATGACTCTTGGTTTCAACGATGATTGTGGGTCTTGGATTTAAACGGTTCATATGGGATTTGAGATGATCCAATGCTTGGGGTAAATCTAGAGATGCCTATATAAGGCCCCAAGCCTCCCATTTCAACAACATTTGCCTTTGTGAAATCCTCAAGAAGCCTTGTGTTTTCTCATTCTTTCACTGTTCGGTTTTCTTTTCAAGTGAACGATCAGAACTTCTGGTGAATACGTCGGGTGTTTCGGCGAGTGACAACCCATCTTGAACTTAGGTAAATCTGTATTCCTTGTCTTTCTGCCATTTTCTTTTTGAACTTTTAAAAATCCTTTCGGGTGGCTATTAGGGTTCTATTAGCGGGGCGGTGAGCGAGGAAAGGCGAGGCTAGGAGTGTTCTAAACTTAGAGAGCCCATACTCGTTACTGCGGATGAGTTGGGTAGGGCCATTAGGGTGATGAAAACATATGAAGGCATCCAACCCCGTAGATACTTTCATCCAATGGAGGGTTCCAACTACCCTTCGACTGCCAGTCCAGAAATTTTAGAGAAGTATTGGAGGGTGTTTAGGATTCCGAATAGGGGTCCCACTCCCCTTTCGTAGTTGGGGTGTCCACCTCGATCAAAGGATGGAAGAACTCCTAGTTTTGGGTAGCTGGGAGGTGGGACACCATGGAGAATGACCCTATGGCACCTCTTACCATCCCTACCTCCTACTCTACCAATAGTAAGTGTTTTTCCCTTAGTTGATTCACCTTGGCACCTTTCTTATGGTCTTAATATTTCTCTATTTGCAGGCTCTCTTCCCAAGTGCAAAATATCAGAAGAGAAGTGGAATATCATCAGCCAGCTCTACCAAACGCCCTTTTCGGAGATGAGCTATAACAAGCTGATTGATAAGAATACCTCCTTCATACTTCAAGGTTTAATGGCGAGCCAAAGTAAATTTTTCAGCTCAGTTCTTCTATAAACTTTTCTTCGATCCCCAGGGTACATAGCAGCATTCTTTTTTGTAGGCGACTTTAACCAGAAGAAGGTTCCGATGCCAGACTTTGCCACTATCCGTCGGAGTATCGCGGAGTCGAAATTGTTCAAGACGAGCTTAGCTGCTTACAAGAAGTAGTCGAAGCGATTACTTTCCCTCAATAAGGCTCAGCAGCCTGCTGAGGAAGACGAGATGGAGAAAGGAGCCCCCTCGTAAAGAGAAAATGGGCCGATCCGATAGGGGCCTTTACTTCGGTTCCGTCAGTGGAGACTCTTCCTCCCGTCCAGTCCACGGTAACTGTTGCAGCCCCTTTAGCGATTCCCAAGGCCATCATGCCTATCATTGCCTTCTTCTCCTAGGGTTCGGCCAAGAAGAAATTGAAGAAACCTGCAAAGGCCCCGACTCTAACTAAGGCGATCGATTTTTTGGAGAGTATGGATGATGACCTCTCTGAGGTAATATTGGAGAAGCTGCCTTCGAAAACTGCTGATGCCGTCGAAGTCCACAACAAGTATTGGACCGGGGCCTGCAAGATCGTCCCGCTTCGTGCGAAATTGGAGAACTCCTGGCAGCCAATAATGCCTACATGGCTAGGGCACTGAGTATGGGCACGGCGGCGAAGGACTTGGTTTGAGGCCTCCGTAAGAAGAATGAGGATTTGGAGGGTAGGATCGAGGCCTCGTCAAACTGGGTGGCCGAGGTGGTAAAGGCCAAGAAGGAGATTGAGGAGAAATGGATCATGGCCACCACCAAACTAGATTCGACTGAAATCCAAGTAAATCAGGTCAAGCATGAGCTTCATGAATCGGTTTCCTAGGTGGCGGCCTTAACAAAAAGAGTCGACCAGGCCAATGACCACTAGAGAATTGCCTCGAAGGCTCTGATTGAGGCCAATAAGCAAAAATTCGAACTAAAGATGCTTTTTAAGGCTCAAGCAGGGGAGATTGAGTCTCTAAGGGCCGAATTGAACACAGTTGGGATGCGATAGTCGAAGACTGCAAGGCTAACTTCAAGAAAACCAAGGAGTACGATGACTTCGCCAACTACTGGGCTTCATGAAGTACCCAGGAGATTATGTTTCATATGCGGGAGAGGCATCCTATGTTGATATTAACTTTTTGGAGGAGGAGTTTGGAAGCTGTACTGGGGATCGACTTGTGGCCAAGGAGGAGGAGGCTCCTCAGGAATAAGTGGGGGAATGGGCCATTGTAAACATAGATTAGCTTTTGTTCTTCTTTTTTTTTTCCTTTGTACTTGGCTTCAGCCTCATTCTGTAGTAAATGAAATTTATTTTCTTAAGTATTGTCGCATCATTAAAACATAACCAGTTAAGAAAAAAAGAAACCAATGAATAACAAGTAGCATCGCATCGACCAAATGAACCACTTAAGAAAATGGAAGAAGCCAATGAATAACAAGTAGCATCGCGTAGGCTAAACTTAACCACTTAAGAAAATGGAAAAACCCAATGAATAACAAGTAGCATCGCATCTACTAAATTTAACCACGTAAGAAAATGGAAGAAGATAATGAATAACAAGGATCATCGCATTGGCCAGTTCATTGAAACAAAGTGGAAGCAGAAAATAGTTCGTTCATTTGATTTGAAATATTTACATAGATAAGAGTATCCTACTGATAGTACTTCCTCAGATGCTCGATGTTCCATGGGTGGGGCATCAATTTTTTCCCAAAATCTTCGATCATGTAGGGCTGACCTTATTTCCTCGACAACTCGTTACTGTTTTACACGTAGTTCTGATGGCCCAGAGGATCCGGGGGAGTTCGTCAACCTAGACTCCTTTGGAAACGTCTAATTTCATTTTTAGGGTGAGTTTAATGGTTTTGTTGACATCTTTGACCTGGCCATTGGTTTGGGGGTGATGAGGTGAAGAAAAATGCTTTCTAATCCCGATCTCATCGCATAAGTTTCTAATATTCTTCTTGTCGAACTGTTTGCCATTGTCAGAGACTAGAGAGTGAGGTATGTCGAACCTGCAGATGATGTTCTTACAGAAAAACTTTGAAGTGTTTGCCTCAGTAATTTTAGACAAAGGCTCTGCTTCGACCCATTTCGTAAAGTAATCAATAGCAACAATGGCGAAGCGAGCACTTCTCCCTTCCCTTGGGTAGAGGACCAATGAAGTCTATTCCGCATTTGGAGAAAGGCTAAGGACGGGATACAATAGTGAGCTCTTGGTAGGGTTGTTTCTGCACACTAAAGAAGTGCTGGCACTTGTCGCATTTGTGGACAAACTCTATTGTGTCCCTTTTCATGGTTGGCCAATAGTATCCTTGCCTGAGTATCTTGTAGGCTAAGGTCAGTCCTCCGGAGTGATTCCCACAAATGCTTCATGGACCTCTCTCAGAATGTAGTTTGTCTCCTCTCCTTCTGTACATCTGAGGATGGGGGATGAAAATCCTTACTTATACAAAATATCATCTTGTAAAACGAAATATGCAGCTCTTCTTGGAAGTCATTGCGCTTCTATTTCATTGTCTGGCAAGGTCTGCTCTTTCAAATAAGCCAGGATCGGATGCATCCAAGGAGGAGTACTCTCATCTACATCAACTCTTTTCTCTTCTTGATAGAGGGTTCCACCAGGTGTTCAATGGCCATTATTTTGATAGCTCCGAGTCCCTACTACTAGCCAGTTTGGACAGGGCATCAGCATGGGCATTCTCATGTCGGGGCACTTGCATCAACTCGAACTTCTCAAAGTTGGGAAGGAAATCCATAACTAGCTTTAAGTACGTTGCCATGTGCTTGTCCCTAGCTGCAAAGCTCCCAATGACCAGATTCACTACCAACTATGAATCACTACTGATGGTCAACCTCTTCACCTATAATTCCTTGGCCAATTGAAGACCAGCTAGGAGGGCCACGTATTCGACTACATTATTGGAAGCCTTGAAGCTTAGTCTCACCGCACAGTTAAGTTTATGTCCCTCTAGGCTTTCTAAAATAACACCAGCTCCAGAGCCCGTTCTCCCTGGAGAAGCCATCCACGAAGAGGTTCCAAATGGGAGGCTCTGCTAGCTCCATGCTTACTTCGACCTCAGGAGCCTTGGCAAATTCTGCAACAAAGTCAGCTAGAGCTTGACCTTTGATTGCTACCCGGGGTATGCAAGTTATGTCGAACTCACTGAGCTCTACTGCCCACTTTAGTAACCTTCTCGAAGCCCACTTTAGTAACCTTCTCGAAGCGTCTGGCTATTAAAGGACCTACCTTAGCAGAAAGTTTGTCAAAACATGGATATTGTGGGCTTGGAAATATGGCCTCAGCTTTTGAGATGCAGTGATTAGGGAGAGAGCCAATTTCTCCATATCCGGATAGCGCATTTTGGCGGGTACCAAGGCCATGCTTACATAGTAGATTGGTAATTGATACATCCTCCTCCTATCTTACAAGTATCGAGCTGATTGAGCCCTCAGCTACCGCCAAGTACAACAATAAAGGTTCTCCATCCTTCGATTTTCTAAGGAGGGGCGTCCGTCCCAAGTAGTTTTTCAACTCGTAGAACGCCTCTTCGCATTCTGCGATCCGTTGGAACTTCTTGCCCTTTTTGTGGATTTTGAAAAAGGGTAAGCACTTTCAGTCGCCCTTGAAATGAAGCGATTCAGTGCATTTATTCCTCCAGTAAACCGTTGCACTTCATTGGGCTTCTGTAGCGACCTCATTTCAATTAGAGCTTTGATTTTTCCTAGGTTGGCTTCAATTCCCCTATGATTTACAATATAGCCCAAGAACTTGCCTGAAGTTACGCCAAATGCGTATTTAAGAGAGTTCAGCCTCATATGATACCTTCTTAGTGTCAGGAAAGCCTCCCACAAGTGCCTGATGTGC
Source organism: Fraxinus americana (assembly GCA_035079005.1). Lineage (NCBI taxonomy): Eukaryota > Viridiplantae > Streptophyta > Magnoliopsida > Lamiales > Oleaceae > Fraxinus > Fraxinus americana. The sequence continues at coordinate 19,562,310 of CM068707.1, read as the reverse complement.
TCCTTTGCCATAAGGCTTTTTACAAGCATATAACCAACGTGAACTTCCATAGTCTTGCCTAGCTGATCAGTAAACATCTTGTTGACTAACCTTTGGTAGGTGGCGCCAGCATTTTTCAGGCCGAAGGGCATCACCTTGTAACAATATAGTCCTATATCAGTGATGAAGGAAGTGATGTCTTCGTTGCCTGGGAACATAGGAATTTGATTGTAGCCTGAATAGGCATCCATAAAGCTTAGCAATTCGTGGCCAGCAGTGGAATCTACTAATTGGTAGATTTTTGGGAGTGGGAAGCTATCCTTTGGGCAGGCCTGATTAAGGTTAGAGAAATCAATGCAAACCCTCCATTTGCCGTTGTGCTCTTCACAAGCACTGTGTTTAAAATCCACTTTAGATAGTTGGCCTCACGGACAAAACCATTACTGATCAGCCTCTCCACCTCTTCTTTCAGGGCCTCATACCTTTCGGTGTTCAATGCCCTCCTCTTCTACTTGTGTGGAGTGCAGTTTGGGTCAGTTTGCAAGTGGTGGCAACTGACTTTAGGGTCTATCCCAATCATGTCTTGGTGCCTCCATGTGAAGACATCTGAATTCTTTCGAAGGAAGTCCTTCAGTTCTTCCTTAATCTCCTCTTCTAATTCTTTTCCGACCTGTAAAACCTTTGATACATCCTGAGGGTCTACTAGGAATGTTTCTAGCTCCTCCATTAGGGCGGTCTGTGATTTCAACTCAATCATCCTAGGATCTAGATCTTCCAAGGATATTTCAGACCTGGCCTCTGCCATGACAACGTCTTGCGTTGGAGGTCTCCATTCTTCAGGGACCTCTGTCATTTCGACATCTAGCACCATGTTAACTTGCGATTCTGCTTTCCTTAGAGAATTAAGGTAGCACTCCCCGAACCCCATCTGATTGCCTCAGACAGTGGCAATCTCTCGTTCTGTGGGGAATTTCATACAGAGGTGATGGATGGAAGTGACTACCACAACTCTTTTAGGGCTGGTCTCCCTAGAACTCCATGATAAGGGGATCGACAATCAACGACCAAGAACTCCATGAAGTGGTGTGCCACTTGTGGCGAGGCCCCCATCTAACCAGCCAAAGTAATTTTACCTCTGGGAATGATACTGTCTCCGGTGAATCAGTAGAAGGGCGAGTTCATCGGTGTTAGCTCGTGGTCCACTGCCATTTTGTCAAAAGCCGTACTGAATAGGATGTTGATCGAACTGCTATTATCCACTAGCATGCATTTCAACCCGTTGCGGGCTACCAAAGCTCTGACCACCAGGGAAGTGCACACTTACCGCATCTTCCTGATTGAATGTAATAGGTTCCATAGCCCCTAATATGATCCGGGTGCGCCACAATTTATCAAGATTTTGATGATTGTTGGAGAGAGAGTAGAGCCAAGTTTGAGACTTCAAAGAGTTGATAAAGCTGGTCATTTACATGTTCGAGCAAAGGAGTCCATAATATTGAAGACCACAAGCCAATGTTCAAGTAACATGTTGGGGACGAAAGCCGAAACGGGTTGGAAAGCATTCGAATTTTTTGTCTCCGTTTGAGACCCATTTTTGGCAGAGAATACGTTCAAATTTGAAGATATGTATTTCTAGAAGATTTGTAGTCCTTGAAGTAGAATTTCCACTGATTTTTGAATCACCTCAATTGGATATTGGGAGAGGAAGATATGACTGAAATATTGAAAGCTGTCCGGATCCGGGAAAACTATTTTGACGTGAATTTCCTTATTTTTCCTAGAATTCTAGTTTAGGTAAGATTCTTGTAATCTTTATCAATTATTCATGTTTTTCCTATATTTCCTAGGGTTCGTATAAATAGGAATTTTATTATTTCATTGGATACAAAGTTTGACATGAATTAAATTAAAGAGAATTTTCTCTCGAAGCTTTGCTTCAAAAATTGTGTTCTTCCATGGACATACCGAACTTAACAAGATCTAAATGATTCTTGTTGCATTCAAACATCAGATCGTGGGTTCTTCATTGTGTAATTAAGGGGTTCAATGCATCATCATTATCTTTGGATTTTTTGGTTCACCTTATTGGGTTCAAATCCAAAACCGGATTTCATTGGCGTTCTTGGGTTTCGCATTAGTCTAGTTGTAGGTTTCGTAGTCACCATTGCTACGGGGTTCTCATCATTTGGTATCAGAGCTTTGGCTCCAATTCTATCAGGTTATATTCTTTATTTTTTTGTTGAGTCGGTAAATTTCATCTTTTCGTAGTTTCTTTGTGTTTTTGCGTCCATTAATATTTTGAATCTTTGATCAAAAAAAATTTCAAAAAAAATTCAAAAGTTTTTTTTGTGCTCAATTTGAGTCCAAATCGAGTTCCGTCTGTTTCGTTGTTATTGTAGTTGATTCTTGAGTCTAAAAATAATATTATTCATCCGTAAAGTCATATTTTTTTTTTATTTCTTGGAAATTGTTCAATATCCTAATATCAAATTCAATTCCAAAAATCTGTTTCTTTCATTCCAATCCAAATTGAAGGACGACTCTCTTGAATTTATAAAAGCCCAACCAAAGTTGTCCAATTCAAATTACTTTTGAGTCTTGAATCCCAATTCTCACACATCCCAATTGGAGTTTAAGTCAATATGAATGAAGGGGTGATTCAGCGATTGGGGAGGTTGTTGGTGGATATGGAGGATATGGGAAATAGAATGGATAGACTTGAAAGGCGGAGTAGAAATTTTATTGGGGACGGTGTTGATAGGAGTTTGAGAAATATGAAGTTGACAATTCCACAATTTAAGGGAAGGAACGATCTCGATGCATACTTGGTATGGGAAGAAAAGATAGAAGTAGTGTTTAAATGCCATGATTACTCTGGGGGGGGGGGGATAAAATTGAAGTTGGCTGTGAACACATTTGTGGATTATACAATTGTTTGGTGGGATCAGTTAATAAAATCTAGGTGGAGGAATTGTGCGAGGTGTATTGAAACTTGGGCTGAGTTAAAGAATATTATGAGGAAGCGATATGCGCATAATTATTTTTATAGTAGGGATCGGCATGAACTAGAGCTTAGGGAAAAGCTTAGGAGATGTGATAGGGATGTGTATCCAGTGGAAAGTCGAACATCAATTGCGAAGCATGTTGGGGGTAAATTGGATTATAAGCGTGAGTTATCAAAAATTCGAGATCTGATTAAATCTCAAATTAATCACGTGGAGGAACAAAAGAGTAAAAGAGAAAATAGTGAGGTTGTTGATTTTGAGGAAAAAGGGGAAATGCCACGAGAGTGAAAAAGAAATTGAGCGTGAAATTTTAAAAGGGGAAGTAAGGTTGCAAAAAGAAGTTGAAGGAGAGTCTTTGAAGGTGACGAAGAAGTTGGAAGTAAACCAAAAGGAGGAGGGGGAGTGTGAAGAAGAGAAGGCTTTGGTGAAAACAATTCCCTCACTAGTTTAGCTATTTCTATTTTGTAGGTTACCGAAGATTTTATTCTAGCAAACTACCCCATTGGAGTACCACCCGACCCAAGGATTGAGCTTCAGTTGAATTTCTCTTATTTGCCAAAAATTGACTTTGTGATTCCCGAGGAGACGACAGAGTATCAAAGGTACTAGAGGAATTTCATATGTAAAAGACTGAGTGAAGAAGATGATCGGATAGACAACAGTGGTAAGTTAGAAGTGATATTGTTACAAGTACATGGACCAAGTAAAGTAAGGAGAATGTATGAAATTCATCAGATGGAGTTGATATGGCAGCATCCCAAACTTGCAAGATCAAGCAGTCGAGGCGAGCACACTTTGATCCAGGTGAAGGTGATTGGGTTTACAATCGAAGGCAGCAGGTTCGAGTTCAAAGGAGGTCCAAATTGCAACCTAGAGGTGATGGACTATTTCATGTTCTTGCATTGATTTGCAGCAAGGGTTATATTCTGGGCATTGAAGGTACGGATTCGAGGACGGATCCTCTTGAAGATGGAGAGTATGATATGATCCGGGGTGCGCCACAATTTATCAAGATTTTGATGATTGTTGGAGAGAGAGTAGAGCCAAGTTCGGACTTCAAAGAGTTGGTAAAGCTAGCCATTTACATGTTCGAGCAACAAAGTCCATAATATTGAAGACAAAAGCCAATGGTCAAGTGACATGTTGGGGATGGAAGCCGGAATAGGTTGGAAAGCACTCGAATTTTCAATCTCAGTTTGAGACCCATTTTCGGCATAGAATACGTTTCCATTTGAAGATTTGTATTTCGAGAATATTTGTAGCCCTTGAAGTAAGCTTTCCAACGTATTTTGAATCACCTCAATCGAATATGACCGAAATACTGAAAGCTGTCCGGATCCGAGAAAACTATTTTGATGCGAATTTCCTTATTTTTGCTAGAATTCTAGTTTAGGTAAGATTCTTGTAATCTTTATCAATTATTCATGTTTTTCCTATATTTCCTAGGGTTAGTATAAATAGGAATTTTATTATTTCATTGGATACAAAGTTTGACATGAATTAAATTAAAGAGAAATTTCTCTCGAAGCTTTGCTTCAAAAGTTTGTGTTCTTCCATGGACATACCGAACTTATTAAGATCTAAAAGATTCTTCTGGCATTCAAACATTGGATCGTGGGTTCTTCATTATGTAATCAAGGAGTTCAGCGCATCGTTGTTACCGTTGGGTTTTTTGGTTCACCTTGTTGGGTTCAAATCTAAAATCGGATTTAATTGGTGTTCTTGGGTCCTGCATCAATCTAGTTTTGGGTTTCGTGGTCACCGTTGCTACAGGGTTATAATCAGGCCCTCTTCTTGAAGATTGGCTTACTATATAGCTGGCCATTGGTGGACTTCTTGCCTTTCTCGTATAATTCCTTTGAGCATTTTTTTATTCACCTCCTACGTGGGGTCTCCCGATAATGGTGTCAATCTCACGAATGGGTTGCTATTCATTCGAGGTAGGAATGTCCCTCCAGGGCGTTGTCCACTCCGAGGCCTCTCTCTGTCACTATTTCTGTCGTTTCGGGGTGGGTGATGCCTCATTTCTCCCCTCCTCAAAGGGCGAAGCCCTAGAGCGTTATCTTGGTGACGGTTATCCCTTGTGTTACGGGGATTGCTTCTAGGCTTGTTTGCTTCCCTGCATTCACTTGTATCGTGGCCGTAGAAGCAATAAAAAGTGCAGTATGGCCGTATTTTCTCCTGAGGCCTATTTCTAGGCTTGCCGCCTCTTCCTCTATTTCTAGAGGTTGAGGGTCATCCGGTACTCCAGTAGGGTTGTTGGTGTTAAGTCCAACATTTTCGTAGGCCAGAGTTAGGACGGCGTTCAATGTGGCGATGCCCAACGCTTGCCCCAAAGTGGGAGCCACGACATCTCCAGCCTCAGTCCATTACTGACTTACTATCTGGGATGTAGGCCCTCTTCCGATCTATCTCTGGGGTGGAGAAAGTCCTTGAGCTGTTCTGTTTCGATGGTCAATCATTTCCTCATTGACAATCTCAACCTTCATCATTTCCACCAGCTCGTCGTAGGTTGATAGGTTTTTACTTCGGACATCTCTCCAAAACAGAGTATTCATGTTCAACCCTCCATTCAGGGCTGAGAGGGCCACCTTCTCTATTACCTGCTCGCAGTAGGTGATCTCACCAGTGAAGTAGGTGAGGTAGTTTTTTAGAGTTTCTCCTGCCGCTTACCTCATGTCTTGGAGGTACTGAATTGGCGCTTCTCCCTCCTTTCTTGACAAGTATTAGTTCAAGAATGCTTTCTTGAGTTCAGGCCAGCTCTGGATGCTTAGAGGTGCCAACCTACTGTACACACCTTGGTTGAGCCACTAAGTGTTAGGTGGAAAGCTCTGCATTTCAGGGCCGACGAGGCGCCCTTGAGGCTCATTTTCATTTTATACTTGTTGAGATGCTTCTCCGGATCGCCATTTCCTTCGTATTTGGGAATCTTAGGAAGGATAAAGTTATAAGACATCGGAAAGGTGCGAAGTTCCTTGGAGAAGGGTAAATTGTCGTCATCATCATCGAGTTCATACGACTTACATGGTTCGTCAGAATCATTCCCATCTGCCACCAAGCAAGGTGGATACTGGGCAGTTTTAGCTCTGTTCCCCCTAATCCACCATATTTCGCCTCTCTCGCCTATTTCTAGGTTGAGGGGCTTGAACTTCGCTTTGTGCGTGCTCCTGATGGCGGGCCGTTGGGTGCGTGTGCTGGTTCCTATTTCTAGGCCCCCGTCCGATCCGATCAAAATGCTGGCAGACCTCTGGGGCTGTTCTTCATATTTCGAAGGGAAGTTGTCCTCTTCCGCAAGGGCATTGTCAGTCGGAGCCGCTGTGTAGTTGGAAGTATTCATTCCTACTTCTTTTTCGGCAGGGACTTCGCCCTGATGACTCAAATGGGTTCTCGGGCTAGATTTTGCCTCAGGTCGTCTATGGGCTAATTGTTGAGGATTTTATGGGGCTTGGAGACCACATTGGTTCTGCACGTTCATGAGGAGTTTTTCCATGGTAGCATTTTGAATTGTAATGTTCCTTATATTCGTGGACTTCTAGCCACTTCGGCAGCCAGTTGAGCTGTTCTGTTGCCTCTGGGATACCTGTGATGAGGTCGCTACTGCGTGACATTCGTCCGGATAATCTCTTCTTCAGAGACATCCCTTGTTCTTCTTGAGTTCACTTTTTCATCACTGGAACTCATGATCCGAAGTGAATATCCTTCTCAAGAGTGCAGTCTTGTGTAACTTCTAATCTTTTCTCAAGAATCGATCCCTTTTTTCAAGGGATCAACGGGACGGTTAAACAAGCTTTTTGTGGGTATACTCGTGGTTATAGTAGTTTTCCACATACGGGGCCAATCTATTGACCCCAAAAAATGAATCGGACGCGTGACCAATAGGATAAGTCTTCACATCAACTTCTCCCTGCATATAATAGCATACCGTTAGTCACTCGTGGCCTTTCCCGGTGGGGTGGAGGTGGCCGCGAACACTTCGACGGTCAATTCAATATTTCAGTCAACCGAAAAGTGGTGCCCGGCTGTGAAATGGTTGTGGGACGTGGTTGAGAGCATGTGTAAATATAGTAGAATGCCCCTTAAAAGTTAAAAGACTAGGATGCAAAGATTTGAATGGAAATCCCCTACTCTTACCAGTGTGGGGGTATTTATACTAAGAAAGGGAGAGGTGAACCGTTGGATGAGGGGACTTGTGTCTTCAGATCCCAGACGAGTCAAGTCCCCATAGGCGTCAGTCTCTCAATCAGTAGGTTGATGGACATTAAATGGTTTCTGACACATCGACTGAGTTGACCGTTTGTAGCCTGTCACCCGTCCCATCAGTCAGTCAAGAACTTAACTTTGAAGATCCCAGAAAAGATCTTGATAGAGAGGTGACGAGGTGGAACGAATAGAGTTCGGGCTTTTGCATCCGCCTGATTGACAGATGAGTTCGGTAATTCCACTAGGTGGGGGCGATAGCGCTTCGGTTCGAGGTTGCTGAATCAGCTCGCCCATCACGTATTCAGTTCATTCGCCACATGGCAGCGCCAGATCAGCTCGGCCAACACGTGGCGAACGAGGTGTATGGATGAGGTGAAGGGCCTCAGAGGACCCGTAACAAGTACGATTCTTGTATTCCTTGCTTATGTGAGGGAGTAGAGAGAATAAAACAAGTGATAATTAAAACGAAAGTACATTAGGAAGTAAATAAAAAATATTATCTGTAAGCAAGCAATGTTGAAGAATAGATTTAAAAGAGGGTGTCCGGCCCTCTTAAACAATTTTAGCTTTTAGATGAAATGTAAAAAAAAAAGGCTTATTAGCACTAAACGTCCCTATGTTTGGAGTTCGTTGCGGAAAACATACTTATGTTTTACTTTTTTGTATTTTCATCCATATTCACCTTTCATTGCCGAAATCATCATGTTCATCCAATTTTTCAATAAAAATCCATGAAATGACGAATATGCCATCCTCTTTAAATAAAACCAAAAGAAAAGAAAAGAAAAAAAAGAAGAAAAACTAATTGCAACAAAACCCCAAACTTTTGAAACCCTAGTAGACTTTCCCCAAACCTTTCATTTGTTTCTTCATTTTATCTTCTTCAACCAATCCATCTACCCCCTCCCCCCACTGTATGCATTCTTTAAAAAAAAACAAAAAAAATAAAAATAAAAAGAAAAAAAAGTAAAAGGAAAAGGAAAAAGTATCTTCTTCTCCCTCACCCCAACCCCAACTTAGAGCTTTTGTTGCAATTAATTCTTCTTTTTTCTTTTCTTTTTGCTTTATTTAAATATGAGGGTATATTTGTTATTTCATGACTTTTGTTAAGAAATTGGATAAAAAAATGACGATTTTCGCAATGAAATATGGAAATAGAGGTGAAAATACAAAAAAAATGAAATGTATGGACGTTTTAAGCAATGAACTCCAAACTTATGAGCGTTTTGTGCTAATAACCTGAAAAAAAAAACAAGAAAATCAAGGACTCTCCACAAACATTACTTTCTTGTCCTAAAGAACAAAGCCTAGCAGCTACTTCTTGGATCCCTGTGTAGTCATAATAGGATATTGTCTCACAATGTGCAAAACGAAAAGCATCAATTGATGCAGGACATGTTTCCAACACTACGAAAAAGAAAGAGACGACTAATAAAAGAAACAAATCTAGATGTACTTCCAAAAACTTTCCTTTCTCTAAAAATTTCTTCTACCTAAATGCACAAAGAGTAAAAGAGGTTAATCATTGGCCAGTAAATGTTGGTACATATCAAATAAAAAGTTGTATATGAAGTTTAAAAAAATTTCCCCAATTACAGAAATTGCTGAAACTAAGAAAAATGTATAACATTATAAATAAACCAACAAAGTTATAAACTTTGATATTTAACTACAACGGAGAAAGGGCAGCCAGAAAAGTGCACATCCTGTCTTGATGAAAAATTGAAGCTCGATAGAAGTTAAAGTGGAAAGAACAGATAAAAGACTGGGTAACAGAACATTTGCTAAGTTCATAATGAGAATAACCATCACCGACAAATTTCACCCTCGCAGACACTCTCCCACGAAAGGTATCCTGAAATGAACTTTTAAGCACATCAGAAAAGAACTCACAGTTAAAATGCAAAACTAACAATTAGAAGTGGAGAGTAACCTGCACGCTATAATGTTAGAAGTCTTATCCTGCCAGTATTCCCATTATTTTCCGTACACTAATTGGTTTCTATAACTGCAAAACGATCATCAACAGAAACTTGAGTGCACATGTTGTATCAGCCATGCAAACATGTGTGTGGAAAGTTAGTGATTTCCACACCTACATGGAACGAGTTACAATATCACATTGGGTTTATTTATTTCTTTACAACTTCATAAGAATAAGTAAGTGTAAATTAGAGATGGATAATAGATTCAATAACAATTGTAGTGAAAAGATTGTCACCTAGTAATCAATACAAACACAAGAAGGTAGATCTAGTCAATAGGCGCAATGAAATTAATGTAACTACAACCAAAAACAGTACTCCCCTATCCTATTGTTTCGGAGCTCAGTTTAGGAACCCAAAATCACACAGCAGCACCACACAAATTGGACCAATAGAATCACCAATAGACCACGAAGAGATCACCCACAGTCACGAAGAAACAGGCAAGGAAACCGACTGCAAACTGGGGTGCACAACCTAGGCCGAAGATGGTCGAAACAGGAGCAGGGGAGACTGCCGAAATGCTGGCAGTATCACCGGTAACAGGCAGCAAAAAGGTGGTCTCACAAAGAGGCTGAGAAGCAGCCGGAAGCACAGAGAAAGGAAGAGAACAGCTGAAAGTTCTCACAAAGAAAAGAGGCAGCCGAACGTCACACAAAGGAAAAAATGGGGCTGCCAAGTATAATAACTCGCTCTCTTGTCCAAAACCAACACAACCTAGTATAGATAGGTATAATACTAGGGAAAAATTCATAAATGAGGTGTTTAGTTTACACCAATTCAAAAATCATGTTTATAGTTTGAAAATTCAAAAATCAGGTTTTTTTTTTTTTAATTCTAATATAATATAATATAATATAATAAACCCACCCCACATGCACCACCACCCCTACTGCTTCGGTGACTATTCCGACGACCATTCCGACCACCACTCTTCTCCAGCGACCATTCCTGCGAATATTCCGACGACCATTCCGGCGACCATTCCAACGACCATTCCGGTGACTATTCCGGTCACAGATTTATAATTTAATTAGTCACATATTATTTTTCAGTCACAAATAATAATTTTTATATATCACAGATTATTTTACGGTTACAGTTCAAAAAATTTATAGGTCACATTTAATTCGTTGGTCATTGATTTCAAAATAAGTTGGTCACAGATCAAAATTTATAAGTCACACAGTCACAAATTTTCAAAGTAGTAGGTCACAGATGTTTTACGGCCACAGATTATATAATTGTCAGGTCACCGATAAAAAAATAGTTAGTCACGGATAATATTTTTAGTCACAGATTATCTAATTTTAAGGTCACATATTGTATTTTTGGTCACAGCTAATCAAAAACACCACCACAGTTACAATCACAGAATTGTTGCCACACAAACACCACCACCAACCACCCAGCCAAGTTCACAACCACCAGCACCCAACCGCCACCTTACGCCACACCACGAACACTGTCTCTAATCTGAAACTCACAAACATAAACAAAAAAAAGAAAAAGAAAACCCAAAAAGCCGGCACCGCCACCAACTCCACCACCAACACCCGCCAGATCCGCCACCGCCAGATCTACCAAAAAATCATATACAAAACCGTCAACACCTCACTGCCGTCGTCACAACTAACCACTGTCAACGATCGTGTGCAAAATCAGATTAAATCCGTTGCACAAAAACCACCGCCATTTTCAAGTCAGATTTACAACCACCATTTTCAAGTCAGATTTGAGCAGCAAAGGACTACCACTGCAGCGTCGCCGCTGCGCCTTGAGCCACCGCCTCATCAGTCGGCGCAGTTCATTGCAGTGTCACCACCGCCTCATCAGTCGCCTTGACCCACCGCCTCATCCGTCAGATCTTCCCCACCACCTTAGCCACCGTCGTTCATTGTAGTGTCGCCGTTGGGCCGTGAGCAATCGCCTACACGCTCGACGCCATTCACAGAGAGGACAAAGAGGGGAGGGGAGCAGCAGCGTCGCTGCTGTTCCATTTACAGAGGAAAGACAGAGAGAGGGAGGGAGCGTCGCCGCTGCGCCGTGAGCTACCACCTGCACGCTCGACGTTGCCATTCCATTCACAGAGAGTGTACAAAGAGAGAGAGAGAGAGAGAGAGAGAGAGATAGAGAGAGAGAGAAGGGAGAGGGGGGAAGACGGGAGAAGGGGAAAAATGAAAAATTAGGGTTTTAAATTTTTAATTACCTGATTTATGATTAAAAAACTTTGACACCTAACATTTGCACAGTAAAGTTTAAATGCCTGGAATAGTTTAATTTCCTCATAATACTAGGTTAGTAATTGGGTCGAGCCTACAGGTGATTCTAGGTCCGTCTTTGATTCTTGGACTACCAAGTGTAATTTTAGGACCCTTGAAATATCGTACTCAATAGTGGACTTAAAGCCTTGAGTAATAACCTATCCTGGTTTTACATCATCGGCCCGAGGTTTATTTAGTATCTATAATACCTAACAAGCTTCCACCTTGATGCCAAATGTACCTGCAAAGAAAAAAGAAATTAGTGGTTGTACAATATGATTTCAAAATAAATTCAACATCACGTCCCTTTACACCAATATTTAGAAGTGTAAGACAACTTCTAAGCTTTACCAAGGGGAGTATCTTAGTGCCTGTAATGCCCCGACCCGCATGGATCGAAACATCACTAGATTAACTATACTTTAGCCGTTGACTTAATAGAATTAACCTTACCCTTAGCGGAAAGCTTAAACATTTAATTTATGAAATTTAAATCAACATAATTTGTTAAAAGAAAATAATTCAATGCTATAAACAAAACAATTCAAAAAAATGTCTTTAGAATATCTTCCATGCATGCATCCACAATTGACGTCAAATTTTAGGCAAAACTTTAAAAATAATGTTGCTGTTTTTTTTTTCTATCTCATATGGGTAGTGACAAAATAAATACGTTTGCATAACTATCGACCTCGAAACTTCGTGAACCTTTTATACAAGGTAGAAAACTCTTTATAATATGACATATCCAAAAATTGGGCTCCGTCGGCAAGAAATAGGGCATTAAAATATTTTTCGAAACCCCACAACAACTCGGGTTGGGAGGAAACCCAGCACAGTTCACTTAAAATATCATATAAAATTTTACACAAATCGAACTGACATGAATTTAGCTATATCCAGTAGCTGCCCCTGAGACTATCATATGCAATTTCTTTTGTCCAAAAACATCAAGTAACGGGTGAGATATAAATTTTTGAAGCCAAGAGCAGAAACTGAAAAACAGCAACACCCACCCGTGCAGTTTACTTAACATGACATATAAAATCCTACTAACATCATATTGACATGATTTCGAGTTCATTCAGTAGCTAACATGTAAGTTTATCCAATGCCACTAATTTTGTCTAAAATTTCCAAATAATGAGTGAGTTATGATTGCTTGAAATCAACTACAGAAACTGGAAACCCAGCAACACTTTCTAGTGCAGTTTACTCTAAGTGACCTATAAAATTTTACCGACATTGGATTGACTTGATTCCAAGTTTATTTCGTAGCTAACCTATGAGGCTATCAAACACCATTGGTTTTATTGAAAAATTCGAAGTAACGACTAAGTTACGGATTTTTGAAGTCAAGTCAAAAATGAAATTTCTAGAAAAACAGTAACGTTACTTTGCTAACATCTTTTTTTAAAATATAAACCAGCGACTTGTAAGATAATTTCCATAATGCATAACTTATTCATAAATAAATGTGTTTAGAATAGTTCCATAAACAACATTTCATAGGAAACAAATTATTTAAAGTAAACATTTTCGTAGTAAAATTGAAAACATTAAATCACTAGCCTCTCCATAGCACGTTGCTTCATTCTTTACCATCATCCACGTCCCAATCAATCAACCTGTAGAGAGTGACTTAACCCATGAGTTTGAAACTCAATAGATGTCATTGGTGCGTTTCGTTAACAAATTATAAAATTTTCGAACTGTAGATTCATACCGTCGCGTAGTAGGATTTCCGGCAAAATCCAATTTCTGTAGAGTTATGAATTAACATAACGCATAGAGTCGGAAAATGATCATTCAACTATAGTGGTGCCGAAACACCTTACCCGAAGGTACCATTACATTCATACTTTTACATGAAAAATCATAACTTGAAAACGAAACCAACACTTGCACCTCTACCTACCTTTGTTAAAAGCTTTTGAAAGTATAATGTTGGATGATTGTTGTTGCTTCCCGACGGTATTAGAACTTTTAGAAATATGCTCCTCTCCTATTCTTTTGAAAATCTTTTTCCTTGATCAAAGTGTGCACTCTCCTTCACACCCTTGCTATTCTTTCAAACTTTACTTAACATAAAGATTTTTTTTAGAGAAAATAAGTGAAATCTCAGATTTGAGGAAAGACGTAGTTAAAAAATGCTTTTCCTCTTCTTGTAACCTCCCTTTTTAATGGAAAACTAAATGGAAGAGTTATATTATCATTAATCTTGTTAAATTAAGTCTTTAACTAGGAATTTGAAGAGTTTTAAGCCCAACAAATAATTTTATAAAAATACTTCATAAAAACATCTGCATGATGATTCGAACCTGGGTGGTCAATAGGAAATACCATACAGATGACCATTGTGGCAACCCAGTTATTCATTAAATCTTTGAAATCAAATTTACTTAAACTTAATATCTTAAAGTATTGGGCTTATAAATAACTTATGGCTTGTACTTTCATAACCTTAAATGGGCCAAGCTTCCATAGCTTATTTCTTAAATGGACTATACCAACCAAATTAAGAATATAAAATCTGGGACATTACAGTGCCCATGTCTGCAAGGTTGTAGTCAAAATGTACTTTCTCAAATTTTATCAAACCTTGAGATACCACATCTCTAATAAAATGCAGCCTAAGATCTGTATGCTTAGTACGTTAATGAAATACAGGATTCTTGCATAAATGAATAGCAAATTGGCTATCAGAGTATATAATCACATTGTCACTTAAAGCACTCAATTCATTACGTAAACCTCTAAACCACAAACCTTCTTAGCTTCAGTGACCGCTATATACTTAGATTCAGCAGTAGATAAAGCAACAATATGTTGCAGTTGGGACTTCCAACTCACCAAAGAGACACATAATGTAACACATAAGAGGAAGTAGATTTCTTATTGCCCCTATCACCACTATAGTCAGCATCCGTGAAACTTGTAAGTGTCACTCGTCGCCATCAGACTTATAAATTAACCCTTTATCAAAAGTATCTTCAAGTACCTAAGTAACCACTTAGACATGTACCTGCTTAACACACTGACAGTATAATGCAAGTTAAGTCTAGTGCAGATCATGAGATACATAACAGATCCTATCACGTTAGAGTAAGGGACATTACTCATAAAATTCTTTTCTCTTTATTAGCAAATGATTGGTCTTTAGATAAGAAAAAATGGTTTCCAAGAGGTACAGAAGAAAGCTTAAATTCAATCATGCCAAATTTCTTCAAAAGTTTAAGCACATAAGGAGTTTGATGCACATATAAGCAATAGTTATTTCTATCTCAATTAATCTCTATACCAAAGATTCTCCTAGCATGTCCTAAGTTTTTCATATCAAATGTTTTGCTTAATTCCATTTTAATCTTGTTTATCACCTTCATGTTAGATCCACTTAATAACATGTCGTCCACATAAAGCAACAAATAGACACTCTTTGTTAGTGCTGTGGTGTAGATAATACAAGTAATGGTCAAACTCACTTCTCTTGAAACCAATGGGAAGCACATAAGAATCAAATTTCTTATACCACTGATGTGGCCTTTGTTTTAGCTCAAAAAGAGATTTCTTTAACAAACACACATGGTTAGGCTTAAACTTACTTTCAAAACCTTTGAGCTGACTCATAAAAATCTTTTCATCAAGATCACCATGCAAAAAATTGTATTGACATCAAGTTGCTCAAGTTCCCAACATAATAAGCAGCAAAAGCAACCATGACCCTAATAGTAATATAATTGACAACGACGGAAAAGATTTCATTATAGTCTATCTCTTCTTTCTGTGTGTACCCCTTGACTACCAACCTAGCTTTATATCTCACAAGCTCACTCTCAATAGTTCTCTCTTTAATCTTATAGACCAATTTGCAACCTAATATTCCTTAGGTCTCAGATCTAGATCCCAATTTTGATTCTTACTAAGGGAACTCATATATTCTCTCATGGAACCTAGCCATTCCTCACTTTTTTCACTTCTTACAGCTTCATCACAGATGTTTGGTTCTCTATCCACTAGGTCTTGATAACTAGCATAAGCTATAGTATAGTCAGACAATCTTTGGGGTTCCTTATGTGGTCTCTTTGATCTATCTCTAGCCAATTGAGAGTTAACTAGAGGGTCTTGGTCAATGGGATTGTCCTCTACAATCACCTCATCACCTTCTATATTTTGCTGATTTTGTGTATCATTCTCTACCTCACTCGGGGTATTGGGGATATGGACACTCACACGCTTCACCTCAACTGGGGTTTCTTCCCTAACAATTTTTTGCCGTTCTTTACTCCCCATGTCGATAGCCCAAAAATAACTAACCAAGAGGGGGGTGAATTGGTTTTTAAAATTTATTTGAAAAATTAACTTAAAATCAAGCACGTGATAACTAGATAGATTAATTCAAATTGCAAGCATGAATATGAAAGAAATAAGTAAAGAGGGATAGAGAATGCAAACGATATAATTATAGAGGTTCGATCCAACACAATGATCTACGCCCTCCGTTACCAAACTCTTCGGCACGGACAAGGCCAATTTCAATAGGTTGATTGACTTGTGGTTCAATCCAACCCTTTATAAAGCTTTCGATGACTTAAAAGCAAGTAGCACTGATCATTTTACAACGTTGAGCTTTACGGGACCTCAACACGACCCACAAGTTTAAAGAGAATTGAATTTACAAATTGAAACTTCTCTATTAATAACTGATATGATCACAATTAAGTACCAAGATAGAAATAGGCTAACACTTTAATAGATACTAATGAATAAAGCTCAAGTGTTAGGTATGAAAAACTCTGATGTGTAGAATATTTTCAAGAGTGAAGTTGATCAAAAGTTTTTCAACACCAAAATGATTTGATAATAAATTATATGAGAAATCAATGCAATTTTGCTTAAAAGAATCTCACTAGAATGCTCTTAAAAAGTCATATTGAATGTAAAGTGAAGTGGTATTTATAGCAGTCATAACATCAAAAAGTTCTACCAACCAAAAGACCACAACCGGACCTCTATGCACTGTACCAGACAACTGAACTAGTCGTCGAGTGTCAGAAATCAGAAATGTTAAAATTTTGACCGTTGGGCCACAGACGTCCACCAGTTGGATGTCCGCCATAGTAGACATCTTCGGTTTACTCTTTTGTTGATTATTTTTGTAAGTGTACATACTTAAGGAACATACCCAATTAACTTTTCAAAAAGAGTATTATTGGTAAAACGAAAGTCAAGTGGAAATTTTGTTATATCGAAAATAATTTTCTATACAAGCGTGTTTTTGAAAGTTTATCTCGTGCATAAAAATTTGACTTACGGATTAAAGTGTTTTACCTTCACATATGGATTCGAATCATCTAAGTCTAATGTTTTTTGATTATTTTGGCGCGAATGCACGATTTGTTGCTCGATTTTGAATTTGGCACAAGGCTTGATTTGTCTTCGATCATTTTGATGCAAGTGCTCAATTTCCATCGGGTTCGCAACATGTAATAATGAAGACTCGGATATAAATGTTAGAGATAAGAATAATTTGTTTGTTATAATCAAAACTCGAAATCAACCATACGTCAACAATTTTCCCATTTTTTTATTATGACACACAAGATGATTTGTAGAATAAGATTTAATTGTATTCCCCCTATCTTTTACAAAATGATAACCATGTATTCAAATATGAGTTTCTCTCTTTCCCCCCTTTTCATATACTAATCTCCCTTTTTCATATACTAAACGAATCATGTATAATCATCTCACTTTGCATTCCCCCTTTTGGCATAAACAAAAAGTATAAGGTAAAACATGGAGCATAATAAGCATAGTATTAATCATAAGAGAAGATAACTATAGATAACGATGTCTAAAACAAAATAAGCTATAACAAAAAGAATGTAGATAAGCTATAAAAACATGAAGACAATCTATATTAGCAACAAAAATGAGATCTATGGCTCTGGAGGAAGCGGTGGAAGAAAAGGTGCATAGAAGTGAGCATGGAAGGCGTTTTACTAAGCCTGCATGTCGGCCTGCTGTGCTTGGATGGCAACCTGTTGAGCCCAAATTGTATCCTGCTGGACCTGCAACTCTCGGAGCATCCTGCCAAGTCCATCCACTAAAGATGTAATAACTCAATATGGCCATTGAGGAGGTTGTAGTGATCCTCGGTAAATATGAATCCACTAGACAAAGAGCGAGGAGCGGTAAAGGTAGGAACATCGTGAGGTGGGTGTGGACTTGTAGTATATCATCGGCATCATCATCCTCATCCCCTTCAAAAGGTAGAGTCGATGGACACGATTGTGTGTGCCACCCATTGACCTTGTTCTTTTACTATTTTCATTCGCTTAAGGGTTTAAATGTTGATAGTGTCGGTGGGATGAAGTTTAACGAAAGTCTCATCCTGTAGTGGAAAGTTAAAATGTTTAAAAATTTTGGTAAGAAGCATTCTGTAAGGCAAAGCTTTAAGATGATGCGTAGAATGCACAAGTTTCATGAGACCCAATGCAATAGTTGGAAAATCTAGTTTTCACCCAACAAGAAAAGAATCAAGGATGGAAAGATCAAAAAAGTTTACTTCGTCCCGATGACCTTTTCGATGAAAAATCACATGTGAAATAATATTTTGTAAAATTTTACATGGAAGTGTAAGTTGATTTGCATTAATTTTGTAATGTTTTAACATCCTTTCCAGTGACCCAACGACATTCCTCGAAGGGGTCATACCCTTCAAAAGTAGGATGAGTTTTATGAACATTTTTTAGTAAACGTGAAATCTCATTCGAACGAGGTGAAATAGCCATATTTTTATAAAATTCTTTCATAAGACGAGGATATGCATGTTCTTTTAGAGTAACTACTGATACCTACCCGATGTTTTCAAAATATTCTTCAATATGAAATGCAGGTGCTTCAATAGTAAAGTCGACAAAATCAACGTTTTACCTATTAAAATGGGTGATTTTTCAAATGGGTTGACCGGTACCTCGAGCTCCATATCAAATTTTTCATCGGATGACGGTTGAGGAGATCGTTGCACCATGCTCTTGAGCCTTTTTCTTTCATCTAGACCCCGACATTGTAGAAATATGAGAGAAATTGGTTGGGTTCAGATTTTGTTGAGAAAAGTGAGATTTTGGTGGATGAGAAATTGAAATTTTTCGAAATTTGATGATGTAGAAGTAGTGGGTTCAATGAAATCAATGGAAAATTGAGGAGTGGATTGAAACTTTAAGTGATTTAGAGTGTATTTAGGTAGAAAAATGAGAGAAAAGTGAGAAGAAATGGAGAAAATGTGCTCTGGTTCGCAAAACCAGGGTTTTAATCGCGTAGTACCGGAAGTCCGGTTTGCTCGTCCGTTAAACCTTTTTTTTAACACACTAAATATGATGTACATGAAATAATGAAAAAGATGTAATCTTAATTATGTACTTCAAATTCATCAATAATACCTAAACCCCTTCTAATAGATGAGAAATGATAAAGAGCTAGAGGTTTAGTAAAGATATCGTCCAATTGATTTTCCGTATTTATAAATTCTAATACGATATCTTTCTTTTATGTGTGATCTTTTAAGAAGCAATGTCTAATTTCAATGTGTTTCGTTCGAGAGTGCAAAATGGGATTTTTAGACAAATTTATTGCAATAGTGTTATCACACATGATAGGTGTATGATCAAAGGATAGGTGATAATCACTAAGAGTTTGTTTCATCCATAGAACTTGTGCACAACAGCTAGCGGTCAAGAAATATTTGGCTTCGACGGTAGATAGTGCAACGGAATTTTGTTTCTTGCTAAACCATGATACAAGTGCAAAGCCTAGATAATGACATGTTCTACTAGTGCTTTTACGATTGATTGTGCACCCGGCCCAATCGGCATCCGAATAGCTAAGTAGATCAATGTGAGTGCCCTTGGGATATCAAAGCCCTAAAGTTCTAGTGCACTAAGATATCTAAAGATTCGTTTTACGGCCTTAAGATGTGATTCTTTAGGACTCGATTGAAATCTAACACATAAACATACACTAAACATGATATCGGGTCTACTTGCGATTAAGTAAAGAAGAAATCTAATCTTACCTCGATTTTTTGTTATATCAACGGACGTACCTTGATCATCCTTGTCCAATTTTATGGATGAGCTCATAGGGGTGTTCGTTGGCTTCAAGTCATCCATGTCGAATCTCTTGAGCATATCCAGTATGTACTTACTTTGATTGATGAAAATTCATCACAAGTTTTCTTAATTTGGAGACCAAGAAAGAATTTAAATTCTCTCATCATACTCATTTCAAATTTCATGCTTACGCATTTAGAGAACTCTTCACAAAGATGAATAGTAGTAGCACCAAATATAATATTATCAATATAAATTTGAACAATGATAATATCATACTTTTGAGTTTTAACGAAAAGAGTGGTATTAGCTTTTCCAATTGAAAAATCATTTGAAATCAGAAACTTGCTCAATTGTTCGTACCAAGCCCTGAGAGCTTGTTTTAGACCGTAGAGAGCTTTTTGAAGTTTGAAAACATAGTCCGGATGTTTGTGATTTTTAAAATCGGGTAGTTGTTCAATAAACACTTCTTCTTAAATAAAACCATTAAGAAAAGTACATTTGACATCTATTTGATAAAGAGTAAATTTTTTATGACAAGCGAATGGATTCCAATCTAGCTACCGGAGCAAAAGTTTCTTCAAAATCGATGCCTTCTTCTTGATTGTAACCTTGAGCCACTAAACTAGCCCTATTACTCACAATTATCCCGTTTTCATCACATTTATTTCTAAAAACTCATTTGGTACCGATGACGGTTTGATCATTTGGTATAGCAACTAAATCTCAAACATGGTTTCGTTCAAATTGATTTAGTTTTTCTTGCGTAACTAGAATCTGAAATTCATCAAACTACGCCTCTTTGAAGTTTTTCGGTTCAATTTGTGAGATGAATGTACAACTATTTAAATGATTTTTAGTAGAGGCTCTAGCAGTAATAGCTTTTGATGGGTCACCAATGATTAGTTCTTTAGGATGAGAAAAAACAAACCTCCATTTTTTTGGTAGAGATAAGTCATTTTGGACTTTGGTTGTCTCTTCTTCACTTTGTTGAACATTTTCTCCTTCTTGATTCTTATTTTGTGGATCGTTTTAGTGTTGATCTTGAATAGTCATTTCTTCGAATGGAGTTTCCAACCCTACATCAAAATCAATACCTTCCTCACGATCAAGAGAGTTAGTTTCATCGAAAGTGATATGCATGAGTTATTTAATGACTAGAGTTCTTTGTTGAAAATTCTATAAGCTTTACTAGTCGATGAATATCCTAGGAAAATTCCAATGTTGGATTTTGAATCAAATTTTTCCAAATTTTCTTTTGTATTCAAGATAAAGCATTTGCACCAAAAAACTTTGAAATAACCGATATTGGGAATTCTATTTTTCCAAAGTTCATATGGAGCTTTAGTTTTCTTTCGACTAATTAATACTCTATTAACAATATAGCAAGGGGTGTTAACGGCTTTGGGACAAAAATATTTTGGCATACTATTTTCATTAGCATGGTCTTAGCCAATTCTTGGAATGTGCGATTCTTCCTTTCTATTACATCAACTACATCATTTTGGTGAGGAGTTCTAGGAGCTAAGAAGTTATGTTCATATCCACTTTCATTGCAAAACTCATCAAAGGCGAGATTATCAAATTCTCCACCATGATCACTTCTAATGGTTGTAATGGAGTATCATTTTTCATTTTGAACCTTTTTGTAAAAATGTTTAAAGGTTTTTAGAGCTTCATCTTTAAGACTTAATAAAAAAACCCAAGTAAATCTAGAGAAATCATCAATGACAACAAAAGCATAGTGTTTTCCACCTAAACGGGAGGTTCTTGATGGTTCAAAAAGATCGATGTGAAGTAATTAAAATGGTTTTGCAGTTGACGAGTGCAATTTGGATTTAAATGAACTTTTTACTTGTTTTCCAAATTGACATGCATCGAAAATTTTGTCTTTTTCAAACTTCAAAATAGGTAAACCTTAGACAAGACCATTTTGGGAGATTTTTGAAAGAAGATCCATACCAACATGACCTAATCTCCTATGCCATAGTCAAATATCCTATTTTAAACTTACTAAACATTTTTCATCATTTTCAAAATTGATATTTATGATATAAACATCTTTGCTTCGGCTTCCTATAAACAATACCTCTTTAGATGCAGCTTCCTTAATGAGACATTTAGAAGAATCGAATTTAATATGATAACCTTTATCACATAATTGACTAATTCTAAGTAAATTATGTTTAAGGTTATCTACCAATAGTACGTTTTCAACGGAAGAGATGAGATGATTACCAATGTTTCCAATTCCGATGATTTTTCCTTTTGTATTGTCTCTAAAGGTGACATGACCTCCATCATTCTTTTCGAAATTTGATAGTAAAATTCTATCTTCGGTCATGTGCTTTGAACACCCGCTATCTAAGAATCATTTGCTAGTCATCTTCTTTGGTACCTACAATAATAATTCAACTTTTGATTTTTGGTACCCACACAAGCTTGAGTCCTTGATAGTTAGTTTTAGTGGATACTCGAGTCCACTTGTTTTCAAAGTGTAGCTTCTTTTTGGTAAGACAATTGTAGGGCAATATGTCCATCATTGTTGCAAAATCTACAAGTAGTTTTTGAGGGAATTGTATTTGAGGCTTTGACAAATAAATTATTGAGAGATTTTTGTTTCAAAAATGGTTTATATACAATGCCTCATTTATCAAAAACACATTTTTGATTACCGAGCATTAAATCAAAATTCTTCTTCCCTTGAGTGAATATAAAAACATTTTTTGTCAAATCTTCAACCTTTTCTTTTAAAGAACAATTTCTTTGTACAATGAATCATAATCAATATTTTCCCTTTTAGTTTCCAAAAATTTCTCCATTTCACTTTTTAATAATTTATGTTTCTTTTTAAGAATAGAGTGGCTAAGGGTGAGTTTTTCAGATTCTTCTAAAATTTCATCATAAGAGGAGGATAAATCATCATATGAGAATTTTTCAATAGAATTTACCTCATCGTCAATTGTCATGAAGTACATATTGGCGATTTCTTCTTGGCTTTCATTTTCATCGTGACCATCGTCATCGCTTTCATCCCATGTTAGTTGGAGAGCCTTTTTCTTGAAATTTTTCTTTTTGTTTAGACACTCGGTTCTCTTATGATCGAGTTTCTCACAATCATAGCAAATAATTTTCTTGCTTCTTTCTTCGCTCATTTCTTCTTTCTTTTGAGACTTTCACTTATTTCGAAAGCCTATCCATTTTTTGATAAGAAGCACAAGATCATCAAACTCTTCATCACTCATATGTTCACTTGTAGTTCCTTCTTCAATTGTCGATTTGTGAGCAATTTGATGCCTAGGAAGCTCTTTTGATTCTTCCTTGCTCTTCCCTGACTTATCCTTGGTTTCGACATTGTTGAGCTCGTATGTCATCAAAGTTTTATAGAGTTCCTTCAAAGGATAAGTGTTGATATATTTGGTGTTTTCTATCAACATCCTCAATAGTTTCAATCTTCCAAAAGTGACCTAAGCATTTTACTTCCAAGCTCACCATTAGTAAATTTACGATCAAAGCCTTTGAGACCATTAACAATATCAGTAAAGCGAGTAATCATGTTGACAATGGGTTCGTCTTGTATCTTGAAAAAGTTTTTAAATTCTTGGTTTCTTTTACCTTTCTTGTGCCAACATGAGTGACTTCTAAAGCGTGTCATATATCATATGAGGAATCACATTTGCTAATACGATTAAACTCATTTCTATCTAAAGCACAATAAAGTAGGTTTTTGGCTCTAGGATTCGAGGACAATTTTCTTTTATCATCTTCATCATATTCTTATCTAGGTTTGGGAATAGATTGATCGGGGTTTTCCATCAATTTTAATAATCTTGGTAGGCACATGAGGATCATATTCAATGACTTCCCAAATCTTATAATCTATTGATTGAATGTAAACCATCATTCTAATTTTTCAATAATTATAATGTTTGTCATCAAAGAAGGAAGGCCGATTTGTGGAATATCCCTCGAGATTTTGAAGATTGTTGTGGTTAGCCATTGCTCAAGATTGTAAAATCTTAATTTTAAAATGAGCACATGCTCTGATACCAATTGATAGGTCAAGAATAGCTAACCAAGAGGGGGTGAATTGACTTTTAAAACTTTTTTGAAAACTTAATTCAAAATTAAGCACGTGATAACTATATAGATTAATTCAAATAGAAAGCACGAATATGAAAGTAATACCTGAAGAGGCCTAGAGAATGCAAGCGATATAATTATGGAGATTCGATCCAACGCAATGATCCATATCCTCCGTTACCAAGCTCTTTGGCACGAGTAAGATCAATTTCACTATGTTGATTGACTTGTGGTGTAATCCAACCCTTTACAAACCTTTCGGTGACTTACAAGCAAGTAGCATCGATCCTTTTTCAACGTTGAGTTTTACGGGACCTCAACATGACCCACAAGTTTAAAGAGAATTGAATTTACAAATTGAAACTTCTCTCTTAATAAATGATATGATCAAAACTAAGTACCAAGAGAGAAATATGCTAACACTTTAATAGATAACAATGAATGAAACTCAAGTGTTAGGTATAAAAAACTTTGATGTGTAGAATGATTTTCAAGAGTTAATTTGATCAAAAGTTTTTCAACACCAAAATGATTTGACAATAAATAATATGAGAAATCAATGCAATTTTGCTCAAAAGAATCTAACTTGAATGCTTTTAAAAAGTCATTTTGAATGTAAAGTGAAGTGATATTTATAACAGTCAAAACGTCAAAAAGTTTTGACAATCAAACATCCGCCACTGTACCGGACGTCCGAACTAACCGCTGAGCGGAAAAAATCAGAACGGTTAAAATTTTGATCGTTGGGCCAACGGACGTCCGCCAGAGCAGACATCTTCGGTTTACTATTTTCTTGATTATTTTTGTAAGTATACATACCTAAGGAACATACTCACTTAACTTTTCAAAAATAGTAGTATTGGTAAAAAGAAAGTCAAGTGGAGATTTTGTTATATCAAAAATAATTTTCTATGCAAAGGTTTTTGTGAAAAGTTTATCTCGTTCATAAAAATTTGAATTACGAGCTTGTATTTATTCATTGCTAAGAATTAAAGCGTTTTACCTTTACATATGGATTCGAATCATCTAAGTCTAATGTCTTTGATTGTTTTGGCGCGAGTGCACAATTTGTTGATCTATTTTGAATTTGGAGCAAGGCTTGATTTGTCTCCAATTGTTTTGATGCAAGTGCTCGATTTTCACCGGGTTCGCAACATGTAACAATGAAGACTCGAATATAAATGTTAGAGATAAGAGTAATTTGTTTGTTATAATCAAAACTCGAAATAAACCATAAGTCAACACATGCAAGGCATCTCAGACTTATTAAAGGTGACATCATGACTTATGATAATTCTAACCCCATTTTGGATTCTATTCCATATCCTATATCCTTTCACTCCCTTGGGATAACCTAAGAAGACACACTTTTTAACTCTAGGTTCTAGTTTTCCCTTACTTTGATGAGAGAAAGCAGCATAGCCAAAAGTCCTTAACATAGAATAATCACCACATTTATCATACCAAATCTTGTACGGAGTATCACCATTTAAAGCAATGAAATGAGTCATGTTAGTCAAATAGCATGCAGTTATAATAGCTTCACCCCAAAAATATTTAGGTACGCCAAAACGTAACATCATACATCTAACTTTATTAAGTAAAGTACGATTCATCCTTTTAGAAATCTCATTTTGCTGAGGAGTGTAAGGCAAAGTCCTATGTCTAGTGATACCAGATTGATTTACACAAATTGTCAAAAAAAAAAAACTTAAGTCCCTTAACACCAACATGAGATAACCTATTGTGCCATTTTCGTGTGTAATCAGTGTCAACAATAATGGAATTTAAACTACACATCACCTTAGCATGCATGATGTATATGCCATTTCTCCTGGTAGCATTATAAGTTCTAAGTGCTCCCTTAAATGATTTCATAACACCTTCACCAAAGCTTTTACTTTTCTGGTCTCTGCTTTATCTTTGGATGCTATGAGCATATTATCAACATATAATAACAAATATGTAATCGCTCCAATATCTCCATTTTTGAGATATAGATAACTATCATAACTACTTCTAATGAAATTATGAGTATTCGTGAATAAACTGAACCTTTTATACCACTGTCTCGACGATTGCTTCGGTCCATACAAGGACTTATTCAACAAGAACACATAGTTTTCCTTTTCAGAGATTATAAAACCCTCTATTTGTTGTATGTAAGTGCTCTTCTCGAGTTCTCCATATAAGAATGCTGTCTTGACATTCATCTACTTAAGCTCCAAGTCATTTTTAGTCACAGTCCCAAGTAAAGCTCTAATTGAGCTATGTGTCACTGCCGGTGAGAACACACCTGTGAAGTCAACATCTGGAATCGGACTGTAGCCCTTTGATACCAATCGTACCTTCTACCTTGCATCTTCAATCCCTGATGTCCCTTTCTTCTTTTTGAACACCTATCTTTAGGTAATTTCACCAAGTCCCAAGTAAGTACTATTTTATTCAATAACTACATCTCCTCATGTATAGCAATCAACATATGCTAGAATCACTACAACTGACTACTTTTGAATATGTAGTAGCACCTTCTCAGTTGAATCAATACTATCAGCAACACTAAATGAATAAGCTACCAAGTCTGCTTCTCTATACTTCTATGGAGGTGTAATCTATCTATGAGGTCTATCATTAGATATTAAATATTGTGTGTAGCTGGTGGTGAGGCAAACTAGGCAAAGTGTTACTATCTGTCAGCTCTGAGCTGGATTGATCTAAAGTAGACTGTTTTGAGACCTCTAATTGTTCTCTTGACCAATTCCCAAATCCACCCTAGTTAAATGATTTCGCACCTCAGTTTTATCAGAATCCCTACAAGACGAACAATGAACCATAGCAAGTTCATCAAACTCTATATCTATAATAATCCCCACATTTCTGTCTCAGGACACCACAATTTATACCCCATCACACTTGATTTATACCTAATAAAGATGTACTATATAGACCTAGGCTCCAACTTCTCATTATTGATATAAGCATAACCAAGATAACTAAAAATCGTCAAATTAGAATAACAAGAAAGTTTGCCGGACCATACCTGTAACCGAGGATGTGTAATAAATCAGAAAACAAGCTGTAGTAGCCGTTTCAGTCCAAAATGTCTTAGGCAACCCAGAATTTGAAAGCATACAGTGAACATTTTCCATCAAGGTTTTATTCATTCGTTCTATTACACCATTCTATTGAAGAGTTCCAAACACTGTCAAGGTCTCAACCTATTATCTATGCATAAACATTGTTTTACACTTCTTGAAGGTCTCAAACACATCACTCTTCTATTTTAAGAAGAATATCCAAACTTTCCTAAAGAAATCAATAATCAATGTCAACATGTAATTAAGTACCTATTTTAGAAGGCACCCTAGCCGGTCTCTAGAGATTTGAATGAATATATTCAAGTGTTCCCTTTGTGTTATGTTTTTCTTTGGAAAATCCCTTTTCTATTTACCGAAGACACAATGCTCACAAAGCTTCATCTTATTGGTCTTCTACTCATATGGTCAAGCTGCATATAACAAAGTTTTGTAACTTCCTGTAAAGGAAGAAGTCGAAAAGTTCCATCCCTTATAAATGTGAAACCTTACAAAAATGTAGAACTATTTAAAGCTTTTATGTCCCTTCATGACAACAAGAGCACCCCGACTCACCTTCAAAACTCCATCTTTACCAGTGTATCCATAATCCTTTGATTCAAGTGTACTCAAAGATATGAGATTCCACTTCAGTCTTGGAATGTGCCTTATATAAGTGTTCTAATAGCTCCATCGAACATTCTGATTTTGATTGTATATATTCTGACAATTTTGCTAAGTGTGTTGTTTCCCATAATCACTGCGCTCTCGAAACTCCTTGATATGTTGTAAAATCAGTCCATGTTGAGACACATATGAAAAGTACACGCTAAGTCAAGAACTTATTCTTCACAAAGTTTGGAACACATGTTAATTACAAGAAACTCTCATTCACTTTGCCCATCTTCCATAACATCAGCCTCTACTGCGTTTACATATTGCTTTCCTTTATCAAAAGCACAAACAAACTTGTTTCTATTTTTCAAAGCATAGCAATCAACTCCAATATGCCCATTCTTCTTACAAAAGTGAGTTTTCTCTGCATGTCTGGATTTTGATATATCCCTCATATTTCTACCAAGATTTCTATCTTGATACCTTTCATAAACAACCAGGCCTCAGCTTTACTTCCAGATCCTCCTACAAGAAGCATTATCTTCTACTTAGGCAGTAAAGCATCATAGACCTCATACACGGTGAGAGTATCCCGACTGTGGAGAATAATATCTCTAAAAGTCACATATGATGGCGGCAACGAACACAACAACATTAGCGCCAAGTTCTCCTCATTATACTTAACTTCTAATGTCTCTAAAACAGCTACGATCTCTTTTAACATAGTTAAGTGATCATCCAATGACGCATCTTCGAAACATCTGGTGATAATATACGCGTTGTTTGAAGCGCAACTTGCTGGTCAAGCTCTTTATCATACAAAGTTGCTTCAACTTCAATCACAACGCAGAGGCACTTTTCGATCTATATTTTTCACCCTACGTCCAGGTTGAAGGCATCTTATCAAAGTCATGCAAGGTTTCCTCCAAATCTATCTACGCAAGAACCGCTTGCATCTCTTCACTTGCCATAAAATAAATCTTGTGTTTCAATCAAATAATGGAATATCATATTTTATCGTTGCCATACGGTAGATCAACCTTAATCTGATACTAGCTTATTATGAATTGATCGTAAGATAATGACAATAATGAAGTAAACCAAACAAAAACAAAAACACCAAGATTTATGTGGAAATCTAAGATGGAAAAAAGCCACAGAGTAGGAAAATTTCACTATAATTAATAAAAAATGTGCTTACAACAAGATCCTAATACTTTTAATTAAGATCTAAAACTCTCAAGATATTATATGAATACTATGACCTCAATAAGTCGTGGATAATATATATATATACAGGCTCTAAAATCCGAATTGTAGATGATAGTGTAACACCCCAAATTTTCACAAAACACTGTAGCGTTACCAAGATTTCAATTTCTTTGCGGAACGATAAAATATGGAATTTTTTTAATAAATAAAATATTGGAACACTCATAAACTTAAATTTAAATAATGAAATCGTATCGTTTTAAAAATATACACATTCTTAACTAACTAACTCAATAATAATATTTAAACAATTCGAACCAATAAATCTAAAGGCAGTAAAACTTAGTATCTTTCGCATGTCGAAATATTTTAGCAGTCCGCTGCACCATTTTGTCACAGTTCCAATCGATGTGCACTAACCTGAAAAATTATAGTAAGAGTGAGTATTTAAAAATACGTAGTAAGATACGTGCAATTTTCATACGCAATTATATAACAATAACAAAGACAATTCATACCACATTTCTCTTTATGGAGTATATCGGTGACCAAGTGAAATACACATCATTTCTCATTTTGGATTTCCCGAAGGATTTCACATTTTGTTAGGTCGAACCCGAAAGTTCACTGGCAATTTATGCATAAATTATTGAACATAAAAGTATATGAAAATATTGACTTGCACAAAGGTATTGTAACGACCTGACCTTACTCCGGAGCAGTTATCATATACATTAGTATCAGAATTCAACTTAAGTCTCCTATATGATGGAGATTTTGGGTTCGAATCTTAGGGGACGAGTCAGAAAGTCGTGAAGGTTAAGATGGGCCTAGATTCTCTCGAAGCAGACAGTATATACGATATGATAACGGCTCTAACGCAAGGTCGGGTCATTACAAAAACTCTTACCTCGTTAGATTAAAAAAATTATTGCAAGTCCTCGATTTTTCCTCTGCTTTGGTGAATAATGGTGTGTAATGCTTTGGAGTAATTTTAATGAATGTCGATTGACTTCAACTTTAGGGTATAAATAGGTGAAAATCGAGATTACTTTTGAAAGTAGGATTCTAGTTGTTTAATTAAACTAAACATGTAATCAATGAAAATCTAATAAAAGTAGGATTAGAATTAATCTTCGTTCTAATCTGAAAATAATAGATTAATCTTAGAAATCTACATACGTGTGGCTGCCAACTTATAAAACGTTAATCAAACATAAAGACAAAAAGGGCATTATGGTCTTTTAGAATATTATGTAAGTCATGTACTATAAATAAATAAATAAATAAAACAACGGCTTTGTCTTTAACATGTGTGGGGCCATGAGTTGACACAAAATTGATTTTATTTCCTAAAAATCTCTCCCAGACGGGCTTAAATATGGTTTCCTAGTAACTCATCACACTTAAATATAATGTAAATGGAATTAAGTTAGGATTACAATGAACTTTTCAACATTTATCAAAACCAAAATATGATTTCAATTAATGATTAGACATTTATCGAACTATGATTACAACTTATCCGTGTAGTAGGCTGCCATTTAATCATAAACCAATTTAATTAATTACCAATTAATAATAACTTCTTTGAACTTCAACAACTTGGACTTAACTTATCCAAGTCAACATTTTCTCGAGTTAAAGACTTCTAATTAATTAAAACCTACTAAAAGAGTCTCATATTGATATACTAATCTTTGCCCTATCAAAAACTAATTATTTGGCTCAAATAAACTAAGAATCAAAATCTATTTCATTTTAGTCTCTCAACTTCAAGCTACCACATAAAACAATTATTTTTTTCCTAAAACTTTTCGAGTGTTACAAATAAGTCCAGAAAATGCATTAAAATGCGAAATGGGCCTAGGCAGGATAAATAGGTCGCTCAAGCCCCAGGCGAATACCAATCGAGTGGCAACTCCGTCACTTAAGCATCAGACAAGTGCTAGGTGGGCGCCAAGTATCTATTGAAAATATTGAAGACGCCACTCGAGTGCCACTCTAGCAGCCAACTAGCAAAATTTCGATGACTTTTCTTCCCGGTCCATAATTTAATCTCTTTAAGACCACTTCAACCAAAACCCCAATACCTACTAGAATTTGGGTCAAACAACATATACAATTTCAAGAACATTTGAAATGAAAGCTTGTGTTGGGTAAGTTGGTGTTGAAAGCTACTTATATAATTGTTGATTCCATGCATGAAAACAATTGTTTGGAATGTTTTTGGTTAACAAATGGAATCTATGTATGAATCATTTGTGTGAAATCTGTTGGCAGTACAAATTGAATTAAACAAGTTCATTTATGAAGTAATTACAATCGAATATAATTTTAAATACAATCAACAAATCCTCTCACTAAACTATGATTTTCACCTCCTAAATCCGTTAATCTTGATGCTTTAACTAAAACAAGAGGAGAAATACTATTTAAGATGGAGATATTTTAATTGCATGCGTTCTTCTTTAAATGTGAGGTTATTTATAGTTTTTCTCCAAGCTCTGGTGCATTTTGTGTTGACCTATGATTGACTTTATCCTTAATGAATTGATCATAGCAAAAAATATAATATTAATTTCTAACAATTAATTTTGATTGATGATAGTTTTTCAATGTATTCAATGTAAAATTGATTGATTGTGGACATAAAGATCACTATCATGACTCCCACATTACAAATCGGACACAGTGAATTTCAAGATGAAATTCGGGCATTCAAGTCAAATCACTCGAGACAAGAGCTACAAAAATCAAACATAAAAGGAAGTTCATTATACTAGACATTTCTATTCATTGTAAAGGTATAATCGCTTCAATATTTAGCAATAATGATAACAGCTCAAAGACCATTTTTATGTTCTGAAAGATATTTCTACTAATTATCTAAATTTCTTTTGAATTAAATATGAGATGAATTTGTTGAGATTTTGAATCTACATGTTATTTTTATATTTTCAATTCTCATCCTATATAATTTAGGGTTAATTGTGTATCTTGACGGTTGATAATCCAATTTTATCTAACTATCTCTTTCTAAGTAAGCACGCTTGGTCATATTCGTAATTTGAATTCATATACAAATAATGCGTTAATAAACACAATTATCTAGATGATTGCACACGTTATACATGCTGTTATAACAAGCATGCAAGATAAAAAAAAAAATATTTAAAATAAACACAATTATCTAGATTATTGCACACGTCATACATGCTATTCATATATATATTTATTGCCGGCATGTTAATCTTGTAAAGTTCTAGACCTTTTATGAACCTCCCTAAAATATAATAAGAAACTAAGTTCTAGACCTTTTATGAACCTAGCCCCCAGGGCATATCTCCCAGTGGCAAAGGGGAGGGCGGTTAGGGCTCAGCGCGGTAGTGTGCAGAGTTCGATTCCCGCAAGGTGGAATTGGCTTTGTTGCAAGCGGGAGTTACCATAGGGTTAATAGCCCAGGCCTATCCATAAGCTCTCCACCCTGGCTCCTGGGAGGCACATCCTGCGATTTACCTCCTCCACAATGGTCCAGGGCAGGGTCGGTGGGGGCCCTCAAGGTTGGGGTTCAACCTTAAGAAACTAATTACCTAAATGATACATAAACATTTAAATAATCCAACAAGCATACAAGATCAATCAAGAACACAAATTAACTAAATTAGTTGGTTTTAGACTTTAAAATAATCAAATAATATGATTCATTTTCATCCAACACAAGAAATGTCTAGCCTAACATACTTCTAATGATAATACAACAAGAAAATGGAATGTCATCACCCGAAATGTCAATGAATACAAGAAATATATGGGATCAATTTCTTGTTTTTGATATTCAATCCCGAACCTTGATTCTTCATTTTCTTGATGTTAATTGCCTTGGATTTCTTGTTATTTTTGTTCTTCTCCTTAAATTGTGGTGAATTGACATCTCCTAATTGAAAGATTTATATGTTATAATGTGATGTGATATGAGAACGGTATGAGAGGTGCCTCCAATTATGGCTCATGTTCTGTACTAGGCCAGGAATTGCATCCTAAGTAATTTTCAAGAAATGGTTGAATCAAAATATGAAACAAAGTAAATTACTTCTCGTATAATCATGCTATTGCATGGTACAAATCATTGTGATCTCATGGTTATAAATTAGAACATTCTGCTCCATGAAATTTACCACTACTATCGCATTGTAATAATTTTCAGCATCTCCCGGATTCATTCAAGTTGGTCCCTTCTTTTTCTCCTTTGTTCCCTTTCTTCGTGCAATTTTCATCATTTAATTTCTAATTTCATCCAATTGATTCTTGTTCATCTTTAATCATCATCTCTCGGTCCGAATAAACTTTTGAATATTTGCAATTTAGTTCCCAAACTTCAGAATTCTTACTTTTCTGTCAATTTCCGTTCATTTCTTTCAGATTCACTTTCAATCATCGAATTTTGCCCAACAAACAACATACATAAGAAATTAGTCATAATTTATCAAGAAAACTCCCAAATACCCATATTTAACAGCCTACCTGAGTGCATTTTATTCACTTATAATTGTATGCTAATTGTAAAATATATTTTGTACCCAACTTCAAAATGAATAGGATTAGTATTATCTTAGTATGAGAATAAGAAGCTAATAGGGAACTTAAGAAACTACTTAGATTTTGCACCAAATAAAGGGAGAAAATAGTTCATATAAATAAATAAAGGGATCATTTATGGTGATCGTCCACTTATCTGTAGTGCAAAAATGTGGATATACGTCATGTTCATTATGTAGGTAAGTAGGACTCGCATTATTACAATGTGTAGGGAGTCGTTGATTACACTGCAAAAATTAAGAAGAGTCTCGAAGAAGCTTCAAGTTATGTGCATTTATTCCGATATGCACGATCGGTAGAGTTCAAAGTTACACTTTTTTTTTCCTTTTTTTGAAAGGTAAAGGCTCCACTACTATGCCCCTGTTTGACAATCATACTTTTAAAAGAAAAAATTCTACATACTCATTTTCAATCACACAATAAAATTTTATGCGCTTAAATCTAAAATTTTTCCTATTTTTTAATTACACGTTTTCCTTAAAATCACTGTTCAAAATTCTTTTTTCCAAAAGTATGACAGGAGCTAAAAACTCTTCTTGATTAATAATAATTTATAAGAAAATATATAAAATGCATTGAGTATTATATATATTGCCCCCATTCGATAGGGATTATAATCTACATTATAATCTAGTTTTCTATTACTGTTTCAGTAAATATATAAATAAAACACCCAGTACGTATTCTTTAGTCACATTTTCTGCAACAAATATGTGGTCTCCTTTCAGGCTATTGTTTACTCTATTTATCATTCATCAAATTTCAATATACCGTAATAAAGCAGAAGCTGGAAGCTTAAGCAAGAAATTTAGGCCATTCAATAATTCGATTCCGGCAGTTTTTGTATTTGGAGATTCCACAGTTGATTCTGGCAACAATAATTATTTGAATACTCCTTTTAAATGCAATTTTCCGCCTTATGGAATGGATTTCATCGACCACATTCCCACAGGAAGGTTTACAAATGGCCGCCTTGTCACTGATTTTATAGGTAACTTATTCTTTTCCTTGCTTAAATTAGTATAGTATTGTCGTGTCAATATCTTTATGTGTTTGTTTTGTAAACAGTGTCATACCTGGGGATCAAAGAGTGTGTACCACCATATTTGGACCTAACACTAAGCCTGGAGGAGTTGATGACTGGAGTTTCTTTTGCCTCCGCCAACTCCGGATTCGACCCCCTCACACCAACCCTAAGCGTGCGTCTCTTACTTTCCTATATTTCTTTTTTGAATAATGCTATCTAGTACCAATGGTGTTAGAACACCAGTTTATGTGGCAATATGTGATATGTTTAATTAAATGTGAAATTATGTAATTCAGTTAATGGAATCTGTAATTTAATGTTACTAGTGATGCCAAATAAATTGGTGTTAAACACAATAGGTGCTAAATAGAATTATTTTTTTTTTTTCGTGAAATTATTGGAGATAGAAATTAGTCGGGGCATATTGATATCCCAACTAAAATAACTGTGCATGAAAGCAAGATTGTTCTTACTCAAGTATGAAAATGATTGTCAATGATATTATAATCACAATAGGGGAATACAAAGATGCATATTAGCATATGTAAAATAAGAAAATATAGATATGTCTAGCCATTGTCTAGGTAGGCATCGAATTTAGCATAAAATTCCAGCAATGTTATTTAGTTCTGCTGGTGTTAAGTTGATGTGTATATAACATTAAATTATAGATTCACTTAAATATAATATCAAATAATTTATATATACAAATCTATTAAGTGAGGCCATTTAGAATAGTGTTCTAGCACCGCTGAGCTAGTTAATATTAGACTAGGAATGGCAAAACTTAATTAATGATGTGTACATCAAAGAAATGGCTATACTCAATTAACTTGTGTGCGCTGAATGTTGTGGAATCTTACGTTATATGCCATGAAATATGATTGTCTTGGAAGGTCAGTTAAATTCTATTAATCTTCTAATTTTAGGAGATTAATAATGCTGAGTACCAATGGACGTGACACATTGACATTTTAATTAAATATTTTTTTAAACATATATTCTCATATATTGCTCTTTCTTAGTTATTAGTAAAAACTTATTCTGACGAGAATTACATTTTACCAAAACGTGCTTTTGCATACTTTATTTTTGCGGGTACCAAAATATAAAAAAAGAAGAAGAAAAGAAAACATCTCCTCTTTATTTTGATTTCGTTTTTTCACATAATGCCATTTTTCCTTTTCTTTCCTTTTTCGCTCGCTATCTTTAATTCATTTCCTTTCCTTAATAATAGTTCGAAATGTGTTGACTTTGTTGATTGTGACAGAGTGTAATTTCCATGCAAAAACAGCTGGAATATTTTAAAGAATACAAAACACGACTTGAACTCGCCATTGGAAAGGAAAGAACAAAAAATCTGATAAACAAGGCCGCGTTTATCATAAGCTCTGGCACAAACGACTTTGTGATCACTTATTATGGCACCCCATTTCGACGCCAAACGTACAATATCTCTGGTTACCAGCAATTCTTATTGCAACATATTCAGCAGTTTTTACAGGTTTGTTCACCTATCATTATTACAGTTGACAAGCCTTGGGAATTTACTTCGTGTACAGTGAAAATAAACAAATTTCATTTCCATCAAGGAGCTTCTTTATGTTTAGATAGAAAGTGTGATAGAAATTATACCTTTTGTAAATTCTGCAAATTCCTTCGCTGATCTTAGAACACGAACAATTACAATCTGCAATCCACAGCTGTCTAATTGTCCAGCCTCCAATGAAAATGTACACAGGGAACAAGAACGAGATAATTAGGGTTTCTCTTTTTCTTAGCAAGAATATGAATATTGTTCTGTCATATTTTTTCTGAAACTCTAATAATTTATTAATATAAGTTCAAGTGGGCTTACTCTTAAACTTAACCCGATCCAATATTTAAAGAATCCAATTAATTAAATTCGGTCCATAAATTAATTACTTGATGAGGCTAATGTGGAGGAACATGTGATTGCATATTTGAAGCGCTTGGATTGTCGGCGCTTAAAGAAAGTGGCATAACTTTTGCATACAGTGTCCGTTTTGGGTCCATAACCCCATTTCGGAAAGCTCGCGACGATTCGGATTGAACTCACTGCTTCGCCATGACATATGATAGATTTTGGGCGTTTGACGTCGTCTTCCTAGTCAAAACAGTATCTTAAGTTTCGTAGTTCATTAATTTTAATGTTTATTTGTTTTGCTTTGCAGCCTAGCTCATTTACGGACTGTTGGCCCAGTAGGTTAATTGTTTTCTTTCATATTTAAGGCTCTCCAAACGTTTGTAGGTTTTTGGTTGTTCAAGAAATAAGAAAAGGCGTGAGTTTTCTTGGAGAGCAATCCGTTTTCACTTTAATATTGTTTGGTTTGTAGTTTCGAACTACATTAGTTGGTATCAAAGCATGGTTCGTGGAAGAGGACGTGCTGGTTGTGGTGGCTGTGGTGGTTAGATTGATGAAGTTGTAGATCTGCGTAATCAGATCGAGGTGTTGACAGTTCGATTTGATTAGTTCATGAGTTGGGTGACGGAGGTCGTACAGAACGGATGACCTCCTGCCCCTCCGGGTCGTGACCCCGCAAGTGACGGGGAAGACGGGTATGATTCGGGCGAGAGGTCAGAAGATGTGACATTATCAGCTGTACGTGGCGTTTGCGTACAATCCCCTCGTGTACGGGATACGTTTCAACGTTGGGAATCTGGAATCAAGATTGATATTCCTGAATATCATGGTGGGATAGAGGTGGATGAATTCCTTGATTGGCTAGCAGCTGTGGAGGAGATCTTGGATTACAAAGAGGTGTCTGACGATAAAAGGGTACCATTGGTGGCGACGCGCTTGCGTGGTTGCGCTGCTGCTTGGTGGTAGCAACTAAAGCAAAATCGGATCCGGCAGGGCAAGTCAAAAATTCAGTCATGGGAAAAGATGAAAAAAAATTTGAAAGCGGCGTTTCCTTCTTTCAATTATACCAGGACCTTGTATCAGCGATTACAAAATTTAAGGTAGGGCAACCGATCTGTCGATGTTTATTCCACAGAATTTTATCAGCTGATAGCACGTAATGACGTGGGAAAATCAGAGGATCAGTTGGTGGCACGCTACATTGGTGGGTTGCGGTTGAATTTGCAGGATGTTCTTAATATGTTTTCGCTGGTGTCTGTTTCAGAGGCTCACCGTGCGCACTCCAGGCTGAAAATCAGCAAATTCATCGTTCTGCAGTAATTAAGTCTGGTGGTCCATCTGGAGGTGGGGGTCGACCATTCATCCCAAACCCTACATCTGGTCTGTCCCAATCCTCCATAATTGGCGGTCGGGGCGTTGATTGGAACAATCGGTCAGCGGCTTCCCGAGCTGCAAAACTGAGTGGTTGGGCTCCTTCTAGTGGACGAGGGCGTGGTATTCAGTATTTTGGTTGTGGTAGCATTGGTCATTTGAGGAGGGAGTGCCCTTCCCAAGGACAAACACGTCTTGGTTTATTGATAAGAGAGGCAGAACACACCTATTTCGAAGAACCTGTCCATGTGGCAAATGGGGAAGAAGAAGTTGAAGTAGTGCATACAGGTGACACAGGTCCTCTTTTGGTGGTGCGACGGGCGTGCCTTACGCCTAAGGGGTCGTTTGAGGATTTGCAGCGCAATAACATATTTCTGTCTACATGTACCATTAAAGGCAAAGTGTGTAAGTTCATCATTGATTCGGCTAGCTGCGAGAACGTGATATCAGAAGTGGCTGTACAGAAACTGAAGTTCGGATCCGAACCCCATCCTACTCCATATAACCTGGCATGGTTGAGACGAGGTAATGAGTTTCATGTTATTAGAAGTGTGCTGGTTCCTTTTTCTATTGGCAGTGTGTATCGTGATAGTGTTTGGTGTGATGTGGTGCTTATGGACGTATGTCATCTTTTGTTAGGACGTTCATGGTAGTTTGATAGGGATGTGTGTCACGAGGGGCATCGGAACGCGTGCACATTCACTTTTTCGGGTAAGAAAATTATACTACTACCCTCTAAGGATGCTCATTGTGTCTCTTCGACAAGGGACAGTAGTAATATACTTTCCCGATCTTTGTTTGTGCGTGAGATGTTGGCGAAAGGTATTGTGTTGTTGCTGGTGAGAACTGAGGTGACAGGAGTGTTGGCAGTTCCTATGGCAGCCGAGGGGGCAGGTCTTTACCCAAAAGATGCCGCCTTAATATCCGAGTTTCATGATGTCTTTCCAGAGGACCTTCCTCAGCGTCTTCCTTCTTTGTGGGATATACAACACCAAATTGATCTGATACCTAGTGCATCACTACCAAACCGCCCGCATTATCGAACCTCCTCAACAAGTTCAGGGGAGTTACCTACTCTTACTTGCATTCTAGTCTCTTCATCCTCATCACTCTTAGGATCACCACTAGAGACTCTCTTACTCAAACACGGCATATCACCTTCATTAAAGGTCACATTTCTACTGGTTATCATCTTAAAACCCTTCTCATCTCTAGCCCAAAGTCTGTATCCTTTCACTCCCTCAGGATACCCCATGAAAACACATTTCTGAGACCTAGGCTCCAACTTACCTATACTTTGGTGAGAATAAGCAGAGCCCTGCCGAACATGAGGAGTTGAGGAGACAAGTAGAGGAATTGGTGCAGAAGGGGTATATCAAAGAAAGCCTCAGCCCATGTGCAGTCCCTGTACTTCTAGTGCCAAAGAAAGATGGTAGTTACCGGATGTGTGTAGATAGCCGAGTTATCAACAAAATAACGGTTCGATATCGTTTTTCGATACCGCGGTTAGATGACTTACTGGACCAATTGGCAGGAGCAACGATATTTACCAAACTGGATTTGAAAAGCGGATATCATCAGATCAGAATTCGCCCTGGTGATGAGTGGAAGACAGCATTTAAAACACGAGAGGGATTATTTGAATGGCTAGTTATGCCATTCGGTTTATCCAATACATCGAGCACGTTCATGCGGGTGATGAACTAAGCCCTTCGACCTTTTATTGGTAAGTGTGTAGTCGTATACTTCGATGACATATTGGTGCATAGTGGATTCAAGGAGTCTCATGGTGTGCACTTAAGGGATGTCCTTGCTATTTTGCGCAGGGAACAGTTCTTCGCAGCCCATAACAAATGCGTTTTCTATACCGACAGTGTACTATTTTTGGGGTATGTTATGTCAGCCAGTGGGATGGCAGTGGATTCGACTAAGATTGATGCGATCCGACAGTGGCCCCAGCCTAAATCAGTTTCTGATATACGAAGTTTCCATGGTTTGGCGTCCTTTTATCGACGATTTATTCAACACTTAAGCACCATCATGTCTCCCATTACTGATTGCATGAAAGAGAGCAAGTTTTAGTGGACTCCCAAGGCTGAGGAGGCTTTTGTTGTTATTAAGGAGCGCTTGACTTCAGCCCCGATACTTGTATTGCCTGATTTCACAAAGCCTTTCGCCTTACATTGCGATGCCTCCAAATTGGGCATAAGGGCTGTTCTCAGTCAAGAATGGAAACCAGTGACTTATTTCAGTCAGAAATTAGCAGGGGCTTGTGGACGATAAAACACTTATGACGTAGAGCTTTATGCAGTTGTTTAAACTATAC
Organism: Fraxinus americana; assembly: GCA_035079005.1. Classification (NCBI taxonomy): domain Eukaryota; kingdom Viridiplantae; phylum Streptophyta; class Magnoliopsida; order Lamiales; family Oleaceae; genus Fraxinus; species Fraxinus americana. The sequence continues at coordinate 19,522,574 of CM068707.1, read as the reverse complement.
GCCATTGGCAGCATTATCTATTCAGCAGGAGTTTATTTTATACAGTGATTATGAGGCCCTCAAGCATTTGTCCAGTCAGGATTCGGTGTCTGCCAGTCATGCATCATGGATTGCCTTCTTGCAGCAGTTCAACTTTGTCATCAAACACCAGGCTGGTTCATCTAATCGTGTGGCAGATGCGCTCAGTTGGCAACATGGGTTGTTAGCACGTCTACAGGTGGCAGTCACGGGGTTTGAAACTTTTGCCTCCCTTTATGCTGCTGATTCGTCTTTTGGCCCCATTTTCCATAGTTTAATGCAAGGACCCCATCCTCCTTTTTTATTAGAAGACGGTTATGTGTTTCGGGGTGTTCAGTTGTGTATACCAGATTGCAGCCTACGATTGAATTTGATCGAGAAGTTTCATGGTGAGGGTTATGTGGGCCGAGATCGTACGTTAGCTCTTATTAGTACCTCTTTTTAGTGGTTTTCTATGCGCCGTGAAGTGGAAAAGTTTGTGTCGCGGTGCAGGGTGTGTCATGTGGTAAAAGGAAAGGCTACAAACGCTGGGCTTTATCGTCCATTACCAATACCTTCAGCTCCGTGGACTGATATTAGTATGGATTTCGTTTTGGGTTTACCGCACACACAGCGTGGTCATGACTCCATTTTTGTGGTCATGGATCGGTTTTCCAAAATGGTACACTTCATTCCTTGTAAGCGTACCAATGCTGCTGTCAAGGTTTCCCAACTGTTCTTCAGGGAGGTTTATCATCTTCATGGTTTGCCCACTTCTATTGTGTCTGACAGAGACACGAGGTTCATCAGTCATTCTTGGCGCAGTTTATTGAAGTCAGTTAACACATCACTTATTTTCAGTAGTGCTTACCACCCTTAAACAGATGGACAGACGGAGGTAGTGAATCGTTCTTTGGGTGATTTGTTGCGATGCCTAGTTGGAGATAATCTTCGTTCTTGGGATCAGCGGCTTAGCCAGGCGGAGTTTGCTTATAATCATGCTCGAAACAGGAGCACCAGTTTCAGTCCGTTTCAAGTTGTTTATAGCATTCTGCCTCGCAGTCCTGTTGATTTGTTGACTCTGCCCTCTAAGACTCGTTTACACGGGAAGGCAGTTGACTTTGTTCATAGTTTGTAGCAGGTTCATGAGGAGACTCGGGCTAATCTGTTGGAGTCCAACCATCAGTATAAAGAGGCGGCTGATCGGCATCGGCATCCTGTTGAATTTGATGTTGGAGATTATGTTTGGGTAGTGTTGACCAAGGATCGAGTACCTTTCCATGAATATTCGAAGTTATCACCTCGTACCATTGGTCCTGTGGAAATTACAGATAAGATTAATCCCAACGTCTACCGCATTCGCCTTCCTTCTCGTATCCGGATTTCTGATGTCTTTAATGTGAAACATCTTTTACCCTACAATGGAGATAACATAGAGGACGGTGCTACCAATTCTGATTTGAGGGCGAATCCCATTGACCCCAGGGAGAATGATGAGGCTAATGTGGAGGAATAGGCGATTGCATATTTGGAGCGCTTGGATTGTAGGCGCCTAAAGAAAGTGGCATAACTTTTTCATATGGTGTCCATTTTGGGCCCATTACCCCATTTCGGAAAGCTCGTGATGATTCGAATTGAACTCAACGCTTTTTTGTGACATATAATGGATTTTGGGCATTTGACGTCGTCTTCCTAGTCAAAACAGTATTTTAAGTTTCGTAGTTCGTTAATTTTAATGTTTATTTGTTTTGCATGGTAGCCAACCCATTTACGGACTGTTGGCCCAGTAGGTTAATTGTTTTCTTTCATATATAAGGTTCCCCAAACGTTTGTAGGTTTTTTGTTGTTCAAGAAATAAGAAAAGGCGTGAGTTTTCTTCGAGAGCAATTTGTTTTCACTTTATTATTGTTTGGTTTGTAGTTTCGAACTACATCATTACTCCAATCAATTAATTAGGGCATATTACCCAATTAATTAATTGTACAACACTTGTTAATTAATTCATTAGAATCTTATTCTTATGGTTCTCCTTTTGTGTGTGACGTATCAGATCCCTGATAACGGTACCTAACGATTTGAATTATTGTTTTAATCTAATCAAAATCGATAAATTCAAATACTTCCTTTTAATTTATCATCAATTCACATTCGTCGTCTTATATTGACATCTAGCAATGTGTCGGGCAATACATGTGACGGAAAATGTCACGTGATATGACAAACCAAACTTGTTCGTTTACCGTGAAACTATAATCCCTTCGTCACTATGATTCGATCAATTATGAGATATGAATGTATGTCAATATCAATTATCAATCATATATTTCATCCCACTTTTCAATCAATATAACCTTGGTCAAGGATTTCGTCATTAACCTAACAGAATGAAATGTAGATCATAATCTCTTACTATCTAAGAATGATGAATCGTCTATTGATCATTCACAACCTTCATATGATTCTTGACACATCCAAACGATACTGTATTAGTGATCCTTGGCAGAGCAACATCCAACATCACAAAAGCATGACTATCCTCATATAAGGCACTATGATGACCTCAAGTCAAAAAACATTATAGATTAATCACTGATATTCAGATAGTTATCCATGTAGAATCTCCCCATGGGATCTCCAATATTTTATTCTATAACAAAACATTCTCGTGTTCATTTAAGTGTCACCTCATTTTAGCTTGTGAGATCAGCTATTTACTTCGCAAGTAAGAAATGCCACATGTGATAGTCTATCCGTAATAACGATATTCGTATCTCGTTATTACTTACGATCACGGATGATTTAGAATTCAGTCATATGTAATTTGTATATCACAATCACAACTATTATTTAATTTATTAGGACATTAATTCAATAAATTAATAGATCTTGCCATAAATCTGCATCAATTATATATTAAAAGTGTTTATGTCCAAAATTGATTGGAATTAGGGCATAACACTTACAAACTCCCACTTGCACTAGACCCAATCACTTATGTATCTTATGCCATAAGATTCTATATGATGATCATGTTTATGATGTGATAACTCTCTGTCAATGGATCTACAATTTAATAACTTGTGGGAATTCGTTCGTTCTTTACTTCATTTCATTGTATTATCTTTCCAATGAGATAATACCGCCTTGACACATGTTTGGATCATTGATGAGACCTTAGTTTCTTTGCTTGCACGATGTCTCCATTATTATCACAGTACATAAGCATGTGATCAACAATGTTAGGAACTACTCCAAATTCAATGGTAAACTTTCTGATCCAGACCACAACCTTCATTGTTTCTAAAGTAATGATGTATAAGGCTTCTGTTATTGAATCAACGATTATTTCCTGTTTAAAACCTTTCCAACACACCGCTTAATATTAAACCAATATCCTGATTGAAATTTTCTATCATTCTAGTCAGACTAGAAATTAGCATCAGTGCATCAATAAGCTCTCAGTTCATTTTCTTCATATAAAATCTTTTCAAGATTTTATTTATATAGATTAGGATCAGTTAAGCAGTCTTCTAGATCTATCTATATAGATCAAGTTGCTTCTTCCATATATATCACGAAAAATTATTTGACAATCATAATTTCAACAATTGAAACATAGAGACGTTGTTTCTTGTTAACAATATGTCGTCTACATATAATATTAGGAACACAACAACGCTCCCACTATTTTCTTGTAACCACATGGTTAATCTTCATCTTTTATAAAATCAAACATTTTGATTGTCTATCAAAGTGAAGATTCCACCTCCTAAATGCTTGCTTTAATCCATAAATGGATCGATCAAGCTTGCATACATTGTTGACTTCTTTGGATTTAAAAAATTTCTGGTTGTATCATATACACTTCCATTTGCATGTTCCTGTTAAGGAAAACAATTTTAACATCCTTTTGCCACCTCGCATAATTGTGATATGCAACTATTGCAACCAAAATTCAAATAGACTTTAGCATGGCTACATGCGAAAAAGTTTCATCAAAGTCAACACCTTGTCTTTGTTTATAACCTTTTGCTACTAGCTTTACTTTGTATGTATGGATGTTTCCATTCACGTTGATATTTTTTCTTGTAAACTCATTTACATGTTGACCAATGGTTTATTTCATTCTTAATGATTTGGTCATAACAAACAAGATTAATATTCTTTCTAACAATTGATTTTGAGTAACGATAGTTCAATGTTAAAATCAATCAAGCACTTCCAAAATCAACACATTATAAATCAAACACGAAATGAAGATCATAGGAAAGTTAAGCATTCAAGTTAAATCATTCAAGACGAAAGTTTAAAAGACAAACGTCAAGAAAAAAAACAAGATCAAAAGTATGAGAGACGACATGAAAGAAAAATCAAGACAAGAAATCTAAGAGGCAAACTTCGAAACAAGATCAAAGACTAGATTTCTTAGTTCAAATATAAATGTACTAATACTTTGATATTTAGTAATGAATGATAAAAACTAAGAAATCATTATATGCATGAAAAGATTATTTCACAAGAACACTTACATAAAAAACTATTTTTCAAAGGGTAAGAATTTTAACTTGATATTTAAATTTTTTACAATGTTACTTACTCCTTTAATAATCCACATTTTTCACAAACAAAAAGTCAAACTTAAAGCGAACATCCGGTTGACTAGGAGGACGTTCGGTTCGTCCAATGATCAAATTTTTAACCGTTGTGATTTTTGACGCACAATGGCTAGTTCACTTTGCATTCATTAGTAGAACTAGAAGAGAGCTTTCTTGTGAAATATCTTCGTTGAACTTACATTTTTACATTTATTTCATTTATTTCTTCCTAACGAAAACTTTGATTGCTGAATCAAATTTCTTCAATCATTTCTCTCATCAAAGTTTTTTATTTCTCTGTATGCTTAACTTATTTAAATCAATATTAAAAGAGATATATATTTTTGAAGAAGATCTTCGCACTTACATTGCATAAATTTTTCTACTTCTTCATATTGTAAACTTTATTTGATTGAATCAAACTTGTAAAATCATCATATTCATCAAAGTTTCTCATTTCTATCTTAGTACTTAATTTATTACAATCATTCATTAAAGAGAGATCAACATTGTTCATCTTCTTATTGAAATACTTTTATTGATTGAATCTAATTTTTTATTATCATATTTATCAAAAAATTTCATCTAACACTTGAGCTATCATTTATTACTATTCATTGAAGTGTTAGCCTATTTTAGTAAAATACTTTGATAAAGCTTGTGTCGTGTTGAAGTCCCGTAAAGATCAACATTGTGTAAAGATCGGTGCTCCTTGTTGTAAGTCATCGTATGGGTCATATTGAGGTTCCATAAAGCTCGATAGTGTTGGTCATATTGAAGTCCCGTAAAAGCTCAATAGTAGTCGTGTTGAGGTCTCATAAATCTCAACATTGAATAAGGATCAGTGCTCCATGTTTGTAAGTCACCAAAAGTGTTGTAAAGGGTTAGATTGCACCATAAGTCAATCAACATAGTGAAAAGGCCTTACTCGTGTCAGAGAGCTTGGTAACATAGGTCGTAAATCATTGCTTTGGATCGAATCTCCACAATTATATTACTTGCATCCTCTCTGCCTTTTACTTATCATTTTTATGTTTGTGATTATTATTTGAAATAATCATTTAGTCTTTACTTGCTTGAATTTACATTAATTCTTCGAAAAAAATTTGAAAACCAATTCACCCCCACTTGGTTAGCCATTCCTGGGCTTTCATTACAATCTATAGGTTCTAATCCATTAGACGGGTCGACCAAGGTCCAAAAATTGTTTACATATATTAAGTTCATATCGGATTTCATAGTTTTCTGCCATCTCTTCGAGTCAACACTTGACTTTGCTTCTGTGTAATTAGTAGGTTTATCATCCTCGATTAATAATACCTTATTAGTAATCATGGATTACCTTCTAGGAGGTTATATGATCCTAAACGATTTACATGGACATGACGTATCATTATTAGTCTATATTTCTTGATCAAGAATATGTCCCTCAGCAGGTGTGTGATCAGACTCAGGTTCATCTACTTGGTCGACTATATTTGTCGATTCTTGAACTCCTTCAAGATTTATTATACTCCCACCATCCTCTCATAGAATAAACACTTTCTCTAAGAGTACAACATGTCTTGAGATGAACACCTTCTTCTCAACGACATTATATTATTGATATTCAATTGTCTCTTTTGGATATCCCATACATATACATTTATCGGATTTAGTCTCAGACTCATCCGATTCAATGCGCTTCACATAAGCATTACAGTCTCAAACCTTCATATGAGATAAGTTGGACCTTCTATCCTTCCATAACTCGTACTAAATTTTGTCAACTGACTTAGATGGAGCACGATTTAGTGTATAGCATGTGGAGTTAGTGCACGACCTTAAAAATAATTTTGTAAGGTTTGCATAGCTTGTTATTAATTGCACTATATCTAATAGTGTACGATTTCTCCTTTCAGATACGCCATTATGTTGTAGTGTATGTAGAGGAATCCGCTGCGAGAGAATCACATTTTCTTTTAGATAATCTAAATTTGACCTTTTCGATATACTCTACATCGATCAGATCTTTGTATGAGAATACATTTACATCTTTGTTTCTCTATTTCTATCTTGAATCTCTTGAACATTTCAAGAGTTTCATGCTTGAATTTCATCAAATACATATGACCATTTCTGAAATAGTCGTCAATAAATGTGGTGAAACAAGAGAAACTTCATCTAGCATTATATCACTGTATATCAGACCTAGTAATTGTGCAGATCTTTCACCTTTTCAAGTAAAAAGAAATTTGGTCATTGTGCCTAATAGGCATGTTTCGCATTTTTCAAATGATTCAAAATCATTTGACCTAAATACATCTCCATGTAATTTTGGAATTGCATTCTCATATATGTGACCAAATCTGCAATGCCAGATGTATGTGCTATTCGATTATCATTTTTATGTCTTTCAATTTATATACTCATTATAGAATACTCAATATTTAGAATGTAAATTTCATTTTTTAATTTACCATAACCATTAAGATCCTATCAAGATAAAAGGAACAACAGTTGTCCTTTACATTAAAATAATTTACCATAACCATTTTGAAATTTATTTAATGCTCTGGTAATGGTGGGTACAAAGTAACATTTCTCTAATTCAAATATTAAGCCTAAAGGCAATGACAAGAAGTATGCTCCTATAGTTTCTACAATGATCTACTTCTATTTAGTTTCTGTATATTCATATAAATATGAGATCCATATTTGGTATATAATACCTAAGAAGTTAATGAAATAGACATAAACCTTACAGTTTCTTTTCCAATGACCTATCATTCCAAAATGATAATAAGGGTCATTGGTTTGGTATTGTCCCTATTCGCTTTGATTATCTTAGCTATCTTGGTTGCTTTCCTAAAGCATCCTTTAAACTTCCCTAGAGGAATCTATGACTAAGATTTGTCCACTACAAACTTAGATATTGGGTTTAACAGTTTTAAGCATGTTCAGTAACTCAATAAGTGTGCATTCGAGTTTATTCATGTTAAATTCATAATTAGCCTTGAATAACTCTCTAGCAGATATTGAAGAACCAAGTCTATACTTAGTTCAAGGTTCATGATTGAACTCAATTGAGGAAACTTCTCAATGTAGTCAACATCTTCAGTACACGAGCACTGACTAAAGATTCTTCTGCTATTATGTACTAATATAGTTGCTAGAAAATCTCATATATTTCCACACGTAATTTTTCATCATTAAACACCTTAAGATAAAAGCCATGTGTTAGGCTCCATATTCTCATGTTGCTTTTGTAACTCAGGTGACATAGTCGCAAGTGTTACACATGTTGCAATACTATCACCATCAATGTGTTTATTATAGCAGCCACATCTTCCTTTGTCAAGTCATCAACAGGTGTCTCTGGAAATGGCTACTCAAGGACATAACCATTTTTCTCATGCTTGAGAACAATTCTCAGATTGCGGTGCCAATCAAGAAGATTTGTTTGGTTGTTGACATCAAGTATACCTCTCAAATAAATATGGTTACTCATGATTCAATAAATGTAAATGATAAGAAGTAAAAGAATAATACAGAGAATGCATCAATTAATTTAACATAGTCTTTTATTAAACTAATTATACTTTCACTGTTTAACTCAAATTTATGATTCTCTCACATAAATTTATGGAATCCATACTTGACTTCGAGTGAGCTGGGATCCAATTTATTATATTAAAACTTTGAGTGTACAACAAGACTTAATAAAATATTTGGGTAGATACTATTATCAATTGTATCTTCATACAACTCCCAGATCATTAAGCGGACAACTCTTTGTCTTCACAATCTTATGTGTAAGCTTAACGTGGCTCTAAAATTTATCTTCTTGAGTGTACACTACAACATATTATGTCATTTATAGTTGTGAAAAATGCTATCATGTTCTATACCATTTTTCAAAATGCTATCATAGGTAGTGTTATTAAAAGTGATATCTATATTATAACTTTTTATGATAAAATCCAATAAAAACTTTTACATAGCATTTTATTATCGTAATGGTTTGAGTATTTATAGTATTTTTTTCGTGCAATCTTTTTTAATTTCATAGCACTTTTTTGTAATAATTTTGACTTTAATAACATTCTTTAATCGTCATGATTACATTTTGAATATCATTCTTTTTCCATCATAACTTTTTAATATTTATTGCATTTATTGAATATAATGTATTATTTTTAATAACATTTTTTAGTATAACGTATACATATTACATAGCATTCCTAATTCCTTAATTATCAAATGTAAAATATTCAATACCATTATGTTTTGGACTAAAAATATGAACAACAATAACCAAACCAATAATAAATTCCAAACAACCATCAATATTGTTTTGTAGAAATTTACAAATGTAGTTTTCAATAGAGAAATCTAATTATGTTATGTCTCACACCAAATACTAATAGAATATATGCTTGAAAATGCAATAGACATAATTAAATTAGAATCATATCATTCTAGTTCTTCAAAAGAAAATTTCTTGAACTCTTGCAACTTGTTTGGAGAACACATCCATCAAATCAATGATGCATTTAAATCTGAAAATTAATAAAGTGATACAACTTATTAGATTTTAAAATAATGTAAAGTAAAAAAAATTCAAAACTCTAATTAGTGACCGAAGATAATAGGGTATAAAAATTTAACCTTATTGTCTATCCTATTTACTCGATTACAACTTTGTCAAATGGCCATGCAACTATGGTACCAACACATTCTTCAATACAAGTCATATCAGAAGTAGGCCTCCACAAGATTGCATCAAGTTTCATAGCTACATCAACCCAAACTCTCACTGCATTAAATCCTAGAGGAATGTGTGAACCAATATTTTTGGATCATTTGAAAACCAACGTCCTTCTACCACCTCTTCTCATGTTCCGGTCCAATCTAGTAGCTTACGCTTATTGTTGAGTGTATTAGTGTTTACATTCTTCAGCAATACAAATTCAGGAGCCAAATTATAGTCAACTTTAAAAATAAATACATATTATCAACTTGGATTTCAAGGGGGGATATATGGTTCACCCATATCTTAAGCGAACTCTTCTATATTTGTTTTTATTAGTTTCGTGTATTATTAGAATTTGCCTAAAGGAACGTGAGCTAGCGGACTCATTTTATTTCAACAGTAGCATGCATGCTTTTTGATGCTATATGTTTTATTCAACTCCTTTATGTATCTTTCCCTACTGCATCTTTCTTTTTACTAGCTTCTACCAATTTTGGGGCAGCAATAATTCATATGATTTTTGAATTTGTTATAATCCATTGAAAAGCTAAAGGTTATTAGGTTTTTTTCTACTTTTAAGAAGTTCGGAGCATCTTTAATGATTACTCTATGTTAACTCCAAAATTGAATTTAACAAATTTATTTTAACTAACAAGGATTTCGCTCCTTAAATGATATCTATTGAAACTAGGAGTTGGAAAGGAATTGGCTAATTCAAAGGAGTGTGTATTCAATTTTTCTCTCCTCCTTTGTTGTAACTCATGACTATATAGATATCAGATAAGACCAAGGGTGATTATTTATTCTTTTCCTTTAGTAACACATGGTGGTCTTTAATTATTGAGTTTTATCTTTTCCTTTAGTAAAAACTCATCGTTGGAGCAAGATCATTTTCTTCGGACTATAAATTGAAATCTAACTTTTGATATGAAGGATTCATTGCCATTGCCCGTAGGGATGCATTTTTAGCTGTTAACACCCTTAAACTTGTAAAAATCTCCTTTATGGTACAAGCAGCGGAGATTTTCCTATGCTAATAAAACCATTTCACCGGTGTACCACCTGATGGCAACTTTCCTAGAGATTCCTTTAGTTTCCTCTTCGAATTGATATCGCTACCTTGATGGTTCTCGATTGGAATTTACTTTTACTTTCCAGCCTCCAAAGCTTCTACCTCAATACGATTTATCTTCGTTGACTCATTTCAAATATTTTTTCTGTGGCTTTGTTCTCAAAAAATTTTGATATCGTGGTTATCTTTGCTCTAGATTCCCATAGATAACATTAATTTGTTAACCACTAAACTCAGTAAGATCTGTTGAAACTAAGAGCTAGGAGGGAATCGACTATTTGAAGGAGTGTGCATTCAATTTTTTTTCTTTCCTCTCATTTGCTCCACCCATGACTTGTAGATATCTGATGAGGCTGAGGGGTTATTTAGTCTTTTCCTTTAGTGACACTGGTCGATCATTATTTAGTGAGTTTTAATTGAATATGTTATGACTCGTTGCTAGGGATTGCCATGTGGCCATCAAAATTAAACTGTGGGACCTGATCCGACCGAGGCCTTGTTATCAGCAGAGGCCCAATTACTCCTGAGGCACCTTCGTATCTGAGGCCTCTTAGCTCACGATGGCCCACATACAAGAATTTGCTCATGATGAAGATCTTTATTCGAATGATTGATGTGACATTTGTGAAAAGTGTATTTGTGTCTTGTCTTGTCAATGTAAGAGAATTTAATGCTTTGTAAAGTTAGGAGAGTCAATATAATAGCTAGGATCTGATGTTTCGACCGAGGAGATGATGTAATACCCAGACCAGGAAAGGTTAAAACATTTGATAGGTACTACTCATACCAACAAGGTGCACCTTCTTTTCCAGAAGTTCATCGTTAGAAACTCTACAATTAAGCGTGCTAGCTTGGAGCAATTCTATGATGGGTGACCCCCTGGGAAGTCTTCTCGAGGAGTGTGCGAGTGAAGACAAAACATGCTGAAAAGACCATGTTGGTACAGTGGGGACAGTATGTCGTCGATCTAACGACCCGAACAGCTCGTCAAGTGGGACCTGGGTCGTTGCAAATGGTATTAGAGCCGGTTGCCAGTCGAAAATCGGGAACTAAGTGCTATGCGGGACAAAGTGCTACGCCATAGGGCGGGAGCCACCTCTTGAACTCGTAGGAGCCACCTCTAGAATCCCAACGCCTGGCAACGGATCCTCAGATGGATCAAGCACAATGAGGATGTCGCAAATCTAACAGGGGTTGATTGTCATACTCAGACCATGAAAGCTTAAAAGATTTGATAGATACTACTCGTACCAACAAGGTGCACCTTCTTTTTCGGAAGTCCATCATTAAAAACTCTACAATTAAGCGTGCTTGATTTGGAGCAATTCTATGATGGGTGATCACTTGGGAAGTCTTCTCGGGGAGCGTGCTAGTGAGGACAAAGCATGCTGAAAAGACACATGTTGGTACAGTGGGGACAGTACGTCGTCGATCTAACTGTCGGGACAGCCCGTTAAGTGGGACTCGGGTCGTTATAGATGAGTCCACGTGTAATATGATCGAAGTGTCACCATTTCATTTGTAACACTATAAATACTCCCACCATGTAACAATTGAAGATTAATGAAATTAAATACTCAAAGCATCTATCTTATTCCTTGATCAAGCTTATTAAAACTACAAATATTGTTTTCATCGATTGATCATTATACAACCTTGTTCCGAAAATCTTGCCGGAGCACGAACGGAAACGTCTCATGTCGTTGAGCTCCTTCCAAGTCCGATCTTTGGGACGATCTCGACCGTAGATCTATCTTAACATACTGGATATGGCTTACGTATACACAAGTGGGCCCAACATCTATTGAGTTCATTTTTCAAGGTTAATAGGTTGGCATTGTATGGGAATCTACACTATAACCACGAGCAACCCCATGGAAAAAGTCTTCTAAAAAGACAGATCGGGCGTCCCCCTTAAAAAATGAATTGTTCTTGAAAAAAGAACAAGAGGAAGCCCCTAGAGTTGGGAGATATTCGAGTTTCAGGTCTGGGAAGAGATGAGTTCAGAAGGTGACGTCCCTCCCAGGGAAATGAGGGAAAGTGAGGATGAAGTTCCAGTCATAGTCGTCCTAGAGGATCGACGTCGGCCCCACCACCATCATAGACGAGGTGGTAGAAGAATGGCGACCCTACTTACAAGGGAAATGGCAACCATGGCAGCCAACATGAAGAGTATTACCAACCAAAACTTAGCCGTGTAGGAATTATTAATGCAAATGCAAGGCCATGGAGGACGTCCAATCCCTCTATTTGCCCCTCAAGAGCAATACGAATAGGAAGAAGAGGTGCAAAGCCAAAGAGCTCATCCTCCCAGGCATCCTAGAAGAGCTAGCCTCGTTGAGAGGGAAGTGAGAGTTGATACCTCTTCAAACTATGCTTCTAGTCGACCAACCCGAGGCCCCATTCAATGTAGAGGATAAATTTTCTCCAGAATATGAACTAGAGCATAGACCTCAGAGGTCCAACAGCGTGTTTGACTAGCTAAGCCCAGCAAAACCTCGGTATAGGCAGCAATATGAAATGCCTACCTCGGAATAGACCCCAGTCCCCACTTCCTGAGACTTGGCAACCAGAGGAAAGGCAAGAATATACCCCCTGAGTTATGCCACCTCGGCATGAACGTCGAATGAGGGATGAGGAGGCGAAAAACTGGGCAGGACCTTCTGCACCACCACTAAGGTATGAGGCAGAAACAAATTATGATTCAGATGGCCCCTAAAGATCTTGTGACATGGATGATGATGATGACAACCTGCCATTCTCACAATGAGGAATGCCTAGGTGCCGAACCACTATGTGATGCCCAAGATACCAAAGTATGACGGGAGAGGCGACCCAGCTAAACATTTGAATAGCTACAAAATGCACATGAGCTTGAGAGGTGCCACCCCAGCCGTGAAATGCAGAGCTTTCCACTTGACTCTTAATAGAACAGCTGAAATTTGGTATAGCAGGTTACCACCTGGGAGCATCAAGAGTTGGCCAGAGTTTAAAACTACCTTCTTGAAAAGAATTGCAGTAAGCAAAGAAGGCGAGGCCACCATCCAGCATCTTCAGAACATGAGGCAACAGTCCGGTGAGACTCTAAAGAGTTTCATTTCCGCTTTACAAACGAAATGACATATTATGTTCAAGTCATTGATCGTGAAGCTTTATCGGCACTAAGAGGAGGCCCGAATATGAACACCTTGTTTTGGTCCTATGACCTACGACGCTCTGCTAGAAATGATGAGACAAGAAATCATCAACGAAGAGCTGATTGAGCATAGGAACAGGGCTAGTAGAGGTCTCCAGCCTTAACAAAGGCAGCATGGAGATGACCTACCTCCCACTTGATGGACCACAAGCGGGATCAATACGATAATGAAATTACTCCTAGCTTAGGTAAAGCACTTGCCACGGCTACCCTGAACGCCGTACCAATGCTGGCCTATGATGATGTACCCACAACAAACCCTCTGACGAATGAGTCTACGCAGCAAGCCCCTCGTAGAGGCCGAGGCCGAGGGAGATGTTCAGGATCTCGAGGTAGATTGAACCCCTAAGAATACTGTACTTACCATCATTCTTATAGCCACAACACTGCTGATTGTAGAGAAATTGCCCAACATCCTAGAGGTTCGAACTCTAGGAATGACGGTCGGGACAACTCCAGACCAAGAAATAGGTCCCCACTGAGGCATGATCAACAGCTTAGGCGAGATGAGGCCGCTTTCCACCATCGGGAAATATCCCTTCGAAGGAAGAGGGGGCATGAAGGGTTCAGAAATCAGGATGGGAAGCAACAATGAAGAGGCCACCGAGACCGAGTGGAAAATGTCCCCATTCATGAGATTGATACCATTTTTGGAGGCCCTTATGTTGGTGGAGAAACGAGGAACTCTCAAAGGAATTACGCCCGGGAAGCCAAAGGCCCTCCGCTGACTAGTTATATAATGGACAACAGTTCCCGAAGGAGTCAATCACCACCCATCGTGTATACTCATGAAGATTCAGAAGGTATCCATTATACCCATTGTGATGCCCTTGTTGTAAGGGTCGTGGTGGCCCGGAATGGGCTCAAACGAATGCTGTGGACAATGGTAGCTCAGTTAATTAACCATTTTACAATTGGTAAACTGGATTTATTGGCATAACCTCGATTTTCCAACAAAATCGATCTATTGAAACCCTGATCATGAGCAAGTCCATAAATATACTTCTGAAAGATAAGTGGATATAAAAAGTCATGTTGTTGATATCTATCTAGCTGTAAATGTCTTTGGATTTCTTTTTGGATCTACCTTTGATAAAATGATCCTAGACCACGAGTTGACCTCTATCAGCACCCCCTATACGGCTTTATGGGAGATAGCATAATCCCGAGGGGGAAAAATCACACTTGCCGTGGAGATGGGAGAGCCGTCCTATCAACGTTGAACTTTATGGAATCTTAATTGTTGACCATAGGTCTCCACGGGGTGTTAGAGAGGCCAGTATTGAAAGATCTTGGAGTCACCTCCATTCACCACCTATGCATGAAATTTCTAACTAATCAGGGGTGACAACGGTATGAGGTGACCAAAGAGGTGCTCGAGAATGCTATTTGAACTCCATTAGGAAAGCCGAACCTAGGGACATGAACATGTTAATTGGTGTCACCAAAACCCGAAATGTCAACATTTGATGAACTCGACCCATGCATCATTGTAACAGACTTCCAGATACCACAATGGATGAACTGGAAAATTTTCCAGTTCATCCAACGGATCCCACCAAGCTGTTGTAAGTGGGCCGAGGCCTGGCTCCAAAATTTAAGAAGAAGCTCAAAGAATTTTTATGTGAGAATTGTGACGTCTTCGCTTGGAGGCACGAGGATATGGTGGGCACGAGAATTTTTATGCTTGGAGGCAAGAGGATAATGTCTTCATCATGGAGGCCCTCTACCCGAAGTGGGTCTCCAACCCGGTCCTAGTTAAGAAGCACAATGGGAAGTGGAGGGTATGCATTAACTTCTTTGACCTTAACAAGGCGTGTCCTAAGGACAGTTTCCCACTCCCGATAGTTAATCAATTGGTGGACTCCACTTGGGCCACGAGTCTCTAAGCTTCATGGATGCGTACTCGGGCTACAACCAAATTCTTATGTATCCAGGTGATGAGGAACACACTTCCTTTATCACAGACCGGAGACTATATTGCTACAAGATGATGCCCTTCGGGCTAAAGAATGTTAGAGGGACTTATCAGAGCCTTGTAAACAGAATGTTTACCGACCTATTTGGAAATACGATGGAGGCCTACGTGGATGACATGCTTGTTAAAATCTTGAAGGTTGGTGACCATATAACTCACCTCAACAAAGCTTTTCAGATCTTATGAAAGTACCGCATGAAGCTGAATCTCCTCAAATGTGCGTTTGGAGTTACATCAGACAAGTTCTTAGGGTACTTGGTCAACCAACGAGGCATAGAGGCAAACCTTGAGAAAATACAAGCATTGATTGAGATGAGGTCCCCCCAAAAATCGAAGGAAGTGCAAACTTTAACCGGTCGGGTGGTCACTTTGAGCCACTTCATATCAAAGGCTACAGACAAGTGCCTCTCATTCTTTAAGGTATTGAAGGGAGCCAAAAAGTTCCAATGGACCGAGGAGTGTGAAGTGGCCTTCCAGGGGCTGAAGAGGCACCTAGGGCAGGCTACCCTCCTATAAAAACCCAAGCTTGGGAAAGTTCTACAACTTTACTTGGCAGTCTCCCATGATGCCATAAATGTTGTACTTATAAAAGAAGATGGCTTAACCTAGTTGCTAGTTTACTACATCAGTAAGGTATTGGTAGTCCTTGAGACACGTTACCCAGATATAGAAAAGTTGGCCTTTGCATTGATAACTGCATCCCGCAAGTTGAGGCCCTATTTCCAAGCCCACACAATCCATGTGTTGACAAACTTCCCTCTCAGGCAAGTATTGCAAAAACCTGATATCTCGGGTAGGTTATTGAAATGTGCAGTGGAATTTAGCGAATTTGAGATCTTCTTCAAGGCTAGGACTACCATCAAAGGTCAGGCCCTAGCAGATTTAGTGGCAGAGTTCGTCAATGTTCCTGAAGTGGACGAGACTATGGAGCCCACCGAGCCTCCCACCTAGAACCTATTTGTGGACGGCTCGGTCGGAGAAACAGGCTCAGGCTCAGGTGCAGGTGTTGTACTGTGAGCCCTAAAGGTCACAAGTTGAACAGCGCCGTGCGGTTTGGATTTAAGGTCACAAATAATGCGGCTGAATACGAGGCCATCCTTGTGGGCATGAGGCTGGCCAAGGAAATGCAAGTAAAGAGAATTCACATCAATAGCGATTCCCAACTTATTGTAGGACAAGTAAATGGTAATTTCATAGCCAGGGATAAGGCCAGGGCGGCCTACCTCAAATTGGTGATGAATCTGCTCCCCTCTTTCGAGAAATTTGAATTAACTCAAATCCTACATCTTGAAAATGCCCATGCCGACGCTTTGTCCAAACTGGCTAGTAGCAAAGATTCTGAGTTATTAACGGTGGTACCAATCGAGTACCTTTTGGGGCCATCCACCTCGGCAAAGGTAGTCATGTGGGTAGAAGAAACCCCAACCTGGATGCAACCCCTCATATCCTATCTCAGAGATCAAATTTTACCAAAAATAAAGAGGAGGCCTACAAGCTAAGGACGCCATCCAATTTGTTCGAAAATGTGACAAGTGCCAATGTTTCTCCCATATCCAAAGGTAACCCTTACAGGAATTAACTCAAGTGTCCAGCCCTTGGCCTTTCAGTAAGTGGGGTGTGGACCTCGCTGGCCCTTTACCTAGGGGCAGAAGAAATGCTAATTTTGCAATCATTGCAATTGACTACTTCACAAAGTTGGTAGAAGCCAAACCCCTGGCAAAGATCATTGAAGCCAATACTTCCAAATTTCTGTAAAAGCACATAATATGCTAGTTCAATATTCCCTACTCGATTGTGTCAGATAATAGGAAACAATTTGACAACAAAAGGTAAGAGACCTTTGTGAAGAGTTGGAGACTAGGAAGCATTTTTCTACTCCTCATCACCCCCGGCTAATGGGCAAGTTGAAGCCGTGAATAAAACCATAAAACACACTTTGAAGAGGAAGCTTAACACAGCCAAAGGGGCCTGGTGTATGAATTCCCCCACGTATTGTGGGCAATCTGAACTACAAGTAGGACTCCAACTAGTGAAACTCATTTCTCAATGAGTTACGGTACCTAGGACATGAGCCCTGTAGAGGTGGGACTGCCTTCCCCTTAAGGGTTATGCTTCAATGAGATATCAAACGATGAGCTCAGAAGGTCTGATCTCGACTCCCAGTTGAGACTGGTAGCTTACCAAAGGAAGATGACCCGGTACTATAACGCCAAGGTAAATAAAAGGTCCTTCTGGGTAAATGACTTGGTGCTTCAAATAATGTTCTTATTTTCCAAGGAGCTAGGAGTGGGCACCTTAGGACCAAACTGGGAGGGACCCTATCGCATTAAAAGAGAGATTCGACATGGTACCTACTAGATCAAAGACATGGATGGAAAGATTTAACCTCATCCATAGAATGTTAAGTATTTACGAATGTATTACCAATGAATGTAGCCTATTGTTGGAGGCCTTTCCCAGTCTTTACAAATAAATAACTTTGTTTCAATAAATTGTGGATGCCTAGGAGGAGAGGATCCAGTCTCTGAAAGGGACTACCTCATTCGAACTCCAAGGTGTACGTCACATGCCTCCCTTTGACGAGGTTGAATATCAAGGGAGAAGCCTTTGCATGGATGAACCATCTTCCATGCAAAGGACCGTGGATGCCTCGAAGGAGAGGATCCAGTCTCTAAAGGAGACCACCTCGTTCAAACTCCGAGGCGTACATCACATGCCTCCCATTGGACGAAGCCGAATGTCGAAGGAGACGTCTTTTGTACATATTAGTGTATGTCAATTCATTCAAAGTTCAAAAGTTAATCGAATTGGGTATTAATTATCTCATTCAGATAATTAGCTAACCAAATCAGTTCATCAATTGATTTCAGTACGTAGGAAACCTGCAAGGACAAAATGAGCTTTACTAAAGAACAATATAAACAATTAATGTCTCTGCTTTAGCTCAAGGATCTCTTCACCGCTAGCCCCTCTTTAAATCATGCCCAGGTCATTCATCGACCTGCTTCTTTTGAACCTAAGGCTTCAAAAATTTCTGGTATGCCACAATGTCATTCTTCTTTTAGTCATAAATTCCCATCATTCCCCAATCAACCTTGGATAATTGACTCAGGTGCTACAAATCACATGATCTATAGCACTTTTCACTTTTCTTCCATGATTTCAAAAGTTTCATATTCGGTTAAATTACCTAATGTGCAAGTAACCAAAAACATAATCCTTCAAATATCTTATGTGTACCAACATTCTCTTTCAATTTACTTTCTGTTAAACGACTCACATAATCCCTAACTTGTTTCTTGATTTTTCTGTCCAATTGTTGTTTCATCCAGGACCTTTCCACCTGGACCACGATTGGGATGGGTGAGCTCAAGAATGGCCTCTATCATCTAATGACAGTAGAAGTACCTCGAAATGCCTTTACAACACTCTGTCTTCTCTAAATTTTTCAAGTCCATTTGTTTCTACTTCTGTTGTAGCTGGAAGTCATGTTCCTAACCTTTAGCATTGTTGCCTTGGTCATGTTTCAAATTCTAGACTAGTTTTAATTGATGATCCTGCTGTAAAAGACAATTTCAATACATTAACAAATGTTCGTTGTTCTATTTGTCATATTGCTAAGCAACAAAAGCTCCATTTCCCTGTTAGCCACCATAAATCACTTGCCATATTTGACTTGATACATTGTAATATTTGGTGGCCTTGCTTGACCTATGCCTACGATGGAACTCGATACTTCCTAACCATAGTGGATGATTTTTCACGAACTATATGGGTTTATCTTATCCAAAGTAAGTCTGAGACTAGAGTGTATCCTTTTACAACCTCATTGAAACCCAATTTGCCACTAAAATCAAAGCCCTTCAAAGTGACAATGGAACTGAGTTCCAAATGACTGAATTTTTTTGAAAAAAAGGGATTATCCACCAAAGATCATGTGTGGAGACTCATCAACAAAATGGAATAGTTGAAAGGAAGCATCAACATATTTTGAATATGGATAGGTCTCTATGTTTTCAATCTGGTTTGCCTCTTCATTTTTGGAATGATTGCATACTCATTGCTGTGTACCTTATTAATCGAATTCTCACACCTTTACTTGACAATAAATCACCATATGAAGTCTTATTTTCTGCCAAACCCACTTACACTCTTCTTTGAATATTTGGATGCCTTTTACTATGCCACTACCATCTCCCATGGCCGCAAGAAGTTTGATCCTAGAGGTAGACAATGCATTTTTTTAGGCTATCCTTATGGGGTTAAAGGTTACAAAATTCTCGATCTTATCACCAACACTACTTTTGTCTCTAGAAATGTTATTTTTCATGAGCATGTTTTTCCTTTTCTTTCTCCTCAACTCACTAACTCTTATCCGGAAACCACAAGTTTTTCCCTTCCACGAGTATTCACCTACCCTATTCCTAACCTTCTTGATTATCCACAAACCCCAGCATCTCAACTTTCACCTCCAATCTCATCACCTAATAACATTATCTCTTCTCCATTATCCCCTCCTTCTCAACCCAATCTGCGTAGGTTCACAAGAATAAGTACTGCTCCCAATTATTTAAAGGATTTCCACTGTCAACAAGCTACCTTGACTCCCACATCTCACTCACAAGTTCAGGTATCTCCTACTTGCTCATTCCCTTTACATCATTATTTGTGATATGATCATTTCTCTCCTTCATTTAAGGCTTTCTCTTCTTCCATCTCTGTTATTATTGAACCCACCACCTATGCCCAAGCAGTGAAATATCATGGCTGGTGCAATGCTATAGATCCTGAATTAAATGCCTTAGAACAAAACAATACTTGGATTATCACTAATTTACCTCCTGGAACGGTGCCCATCGATTGCAAATATGTTTACAAGGTAAAAAAAAATTCAGATGGTAGTGTGGAAAGGTTAAAAGCCCGATTGGTGGCCAAAGGTTATACTCAACAAGAAGGCATTGATTACACCGAAACGTTTTCACCAGTAGCAAAGATGGTGACTGTCAAATGCTTCTTTCCATTGCAGCTGTTCGAGGTTGGTATTTGTACCAATTCGATGTCAATAATGCTTTACTCCATGGTGATTTAAAGAAGGACATTTACATGATGAAACCGCTTGGATATACTAAGGGAGAACCTGATCAAGTTTGCAAGCTCTTGAAGAGCACGTATGATTTAAAATAGGCATCTAGACAATGGTATGCTAAGCTCACCTCATGCTTACTGGCTTTCAGTTTTTCTCAGTCCAAATCTGATTATAGTCTTTTCATCAAGTCATCGACAGCTCTTTCACAGCAATCTTAGTGTATGTTGATGACATACTTGTGGCTAGCGATGGCCAGGACACAATTACTGATGTGAAAACTATCTTGAATGATCAATTCAAAATCAAAGATCTGAGCCCTCTTCCTTTTTTTCATGGCATTTATCTAGCTCGTTCTCCTTATGGGATCTACATTTGTCAACGCAAGTATGCCCTTGAAATGCTTGATGATTCAGGAACTTTAGGCTATAAACCTGTTCAGGTTCCCATGGATCAAAATTTAAAGCTCAGTAAAGAGAATGACATTGTATTGAAGGATGCTTCTGTTTATCGCAGGCTGATTGGAAGGCTGCTATATCTGACTATAACTCAACCTGATATTTGTTATGCTATTAATACTCTCAGTCAATTCATTTCCAGTCCCACTTCTGATCATTTAGCTGCAGCCTATAAGATTCTGCGATACATCAAAGCTGCTCCTAGGCAAGGCATATTTTTTCCTGCCAACTCTTCCCTTCAACTCCTGGCTTATTGTGATGCAGATTGGCCTCTTGTCCTGATACTCGACGATCAACATCTGGTTATCATGTCATGTTAGGAAATTCCCTTATTTCTTGGAAGTCAAAGAAACAATTTGTGGTTTCTCGTTCATCCAGTGAGGCTGAATATAGAGCCATGGCAGCAACATGTTCGAAACTCACTTGGCTCAGATTTCTCCTTACAGATCTTCATGTTCCACACCCCTAGGCTGCTCTCTTTTCTGCGATAACTAAGCAGCTATTCACATAGCTGTAAACCCTATGTTTCATGAACGAATGAAACATATCGAGTTAGATAGTTATCTAATTCGAGACAAAATCCTTGATGGTTCTATTTCTACTTCCCACGTCTCTACTCATCTTCAGCTTGCTGATCTTCTTACCAAGGCTTTACCTTATTCCCTCCTTAATGCTCATTTACTCAAGATGTGAGTAGTTAATCTCTACTTTCCATCTTGCGTGGGGGGTATCATAGCTCACAGGTGCTGATACAAGTGGCTTCATGGAAGACACATCCATCACACGTCATCAGCCCTTACCCAACTAAGAATTCTAGAAGCATCATTTTTTTTATTGTACTGTACATTCTATTATGATGTAAACATTCCATTACTTTCATTCTATTGTGCTGTTGGAAATTTATATATATACATATCTACACAGCACTTGTTTGTAATTTTCAATTCATTCGAAATCAATACAGAGAAAGGAAATTTCCTTTTCTTACAAAGGCGATGATTCATGGGTTCAATCAAATCCAACCAGACCGGTGAATGTTCAAAATCACTGGAGATAGTCGAACCAATGAATGAAATTACCTAGACTCCTACATGTCATATAACCCTCTTACTAATCATCTTGTCGACTCGAAGGAAATGGTTGATGGGTAACCTTAATTTCTAGTCTCGCATGATCACAAAGGGGCAGAGAAGAAGATGTCCCACATGAAGAATAGTGGCAAAAGGTAAATAGACTGTTGTTGTTAGGGCAGACATGGTCCGGTTAAGTTCTTTTCAATTCAGTTCGGATCGATTCAGTTCGGTTCCATTCTTTTTTGCACCATAATTAATTTGTTTAACATTTATAACACCACTACATTAATCCAACCAATAACATGTTTAATATGGAAGGCATACTAAAAGAAAAGTGAAATATTCAATCAAAAAGGGTGAAAATAAAGAACACGACAAAGAATGTAGTTATTGAGAGATGAAAATACGTAAATGTACAAGCTCACAATAAACATCTTGAGCACTAGTTATAAATTATAATGTTCATACATTGATCGTGAGAAATTATTAGAAATGAATGAGATGAAGCTTATCTTGATCAAAGTGAAGGGAATTCAACTAATAGGGCAGAAATTTCCTCTTGTTCTGCATACTGTTGAAACTCCAGTTCCGCATTCTACTTACGTATGGCATACTGTTTTCCTTCCAAATCTTGTTTCGACTTTCTGGTGGTGATATTGTTCGAGCACTAACTCAATTCGCAGGAGTAAAAAACTGTTGTGTTCAGATTTTACTTGTTAACCATTGTATTTGACCACCTTGAATTTCAAGAGGTAGCAGCAGAAAATGCTATTTTATCTAACCACCTTGAATTTTGCGAGATTCTTGACTGAAAGTGCACCAAAACTCAATGAGGGTGATGAAGATGTTCAAGCAAGCAATGCACTTGATGCTTGGAACCATTCAGATTTTCTGTGCCGAAACTACAATGTGAACAGCTTAGCAAACTTGCTATACAACGTGTATAGTACTATGAAAACTACTAAGGAGCTATGAGAGTCTTTGGACCGAAAATATAAAACTGAGGATACAGGTGCTAAGAAGTTCATTGTCGACAGATACTTAGATTATAAGATGGTGGACTCCAAAACAGTAATCAGTCAAGTGAAAGAACTTCAAGTGATTCTTCATGAAATTCATGCAGAATGGATGATTTTGAGTGAAACTTTCCAAGTGGATACAATTATTGAAAAATTGCCCCCCGCATGGAAAGATTTCAAGAATTATTTGACACACAAACGAAAGGAAATGAACGTTGAAAAACTTATTGTTAGACTTCGAATTGAAGAAGACAACAAGAGTTCTAAAAAGAAGTTGTTCAATCCTAGTGTTGTTAAAGCCAACGTTGTGGAGCATGGTCAAAGCGGTAAGGCCTACAAAAATAAGGTTGGGTCATTCGGTGGTAAAGTGACCAAGCTAGGTCCTAAAGGTGGGATTTCTAAAAGGAAGTTTCAAGGGAAATGCTTCAATTGTGACAAAGTGAGTCACAAGTCTTCGCAATGCAGATTGCCAAAGAAGAAGAAATAAGCAAATGTGGTTGACTACATGGCACATGATGTGACTGAGATGAATCTCGCAGCTGTCATTTCTGAAGTGAATATGGTGGGTTCAAACCCAAAAGAGTGGTGATTGATACCAAAGCTACGTGGTATGTGTGCTCTGATAAAGAGCTGTTTGTTGCCTTCGAAGCAATTGAAAATGGAGAAAAGTTGTTCATGAGAAATTCAACAACTTCTGAAATCAAGGGACAAGACAAGGTGGTTCTGAAGATGACTTCGGAAAAGGAGCTGACTCTTAACAATGTGTTGTATGTGCCCACAATGCGTAAGAACCTAGTGTCCGGGGTCGCTTTTTAATAAGCATGGTTTCCGTATTGTATTTGAGTTTGACAAAGTTATTTTGTCAAAAAGTAGAATGTTTGTCCAAAAAGGTTATGTTTCCGATGGTATGTTTAAACTCAATGTAATGGTTGTTAAGCCAAAAATGAATAAAGTAAATACTTTTGCTTACTTGCTTGAGTCTTCCAATGTGTAGCATGGTAAATTAGGACATGTTAACTATGATACTTTATGTAGACTAGCTAACTTGAATTGCATACCCACGTTTCATATTGATTCCAAACATAAGTGCGAAACTTGTATTGAGGCAAAATTGACAAGGCCATCCTTTAAGTCAATTAGACGGAATACAGAACCACTTGATTTAATTCACAGTGATATATGTGATTTAAAATTTGTACAAACAAGAGGTGGCAACAAGTACTTCATTACTTTTGTCGACGATAACACAAAATACTGTTATGTATATTTTCAAAAAAGTAAGGATGAAGCGATAGAGAAATTTATTCTCTATAAGAATGAAGCTGAAAATCAACTTAACAAGAAAATTAAGGTATTGAGAAGTGATAGAGGTGGTGAGTATGAAGCTCCATTTTCTAGAATCTATGCACAACACGGAATCATACATGAAACCATTGCACCTTATTCACCATAACAAAATGGTGTTGCTGAAAGGGAAAATCGCACCTTAAAAGAAATGATGAATGCAATGCTGATAAGTTCTGGATTGCCCAGAATATGTGGGGGATAAGCTGTGTTGTCAGCAAATTACCTTTTAAATAAGGTACCCCGAAAGAAAATGGAAAAGACCCTTATGAGTTGTTGAAAGGAAGAAAGTCTTCCTATAAATACTTACGAGTGTGGGGGTGTCTTACTAAAGTGGCTGTCCCAACACCAAAGAAGGTGAAGATAGGCTCGAAAACTGTAGATTGCATCTTCATTGGATATGCACAAAACAGTAGTGTTCATCGATTTCTTGTGTAAAAATCTAAAATTTTAGATATACACAAAAACATGATAATGGAATCGAGAAATGCTTCGTTCTTTGAACATTTATTTCCATACAGGTCCAAAGAAGAAGCAAGCTCTTCTAAACGTACATATGAGACTATGACTGAAAATAGTCTGGATCAAGAACAAGAAGAGGAGGTTGAGGTTCAACCAAGACGTAGCAAAAGAGAAAGGACAGAAAAATCTTCTGGTCCAGATTTTCTTACCTATATGCTAGAAAGTGAACATCAAAGCTATCAAGAAGTTGTGAATTCCTCAGAAGGACCTCAATGGAAAGAGGCTAATAAAAGTGAAATAGATTTCATTTTGCAAAATCATACATGGGAGCTAGTGGATCTTCCTCCAAGAAGTAAACCACTAGGCTACAGATAAATTTTCAAACGGAAAATGAAAGCAAATGGAACTATCGAAAAGTACAAGGCCAGATTAGTATTAAAAGATTACAGACAACGGGAAGGCCATGATTACTTTGATACATATTCTCCAGTAACGAGAATAACATCTATTAGGATAATACTTGCGATTGCTGCTCTACGAAATCTTGAAGTATATCAAATGGATGTTAAGACTGCATTTTTAAATGGAGATTTAGATAAAGAAATCTATATGGAACAACCTGAGGGGTTTTCATCTTCAGGGCAAGAAAAGAAAGTCTGTAAATTGGTAAAGTCATTATATGGCTTGAAACAAGCACAAAAACAATGGCATGAAAAATTTGATAATGTCAAGATGGAATATGGATTTAAATTAATGAGTGTGAGAAATGTGTCTACGTCAAAGACACTGAAAATGGTTATATCATTTTATGTCTTTACGTTGACGACATACTTATTGTTGGTAGCAATGATAAGATGATTAAATCCACTAAAAATATGTTAAATTCGAGATTTGACATGAAAGACATGGGTTTAGCTGATGTTATACTTGGATTAAAAATTTCAAGAACGTTAGATGGGCTCGTTCTAAGCCAGTCACATTATGTGGACAAAATTCTAGAAAAGTTCAGTAAGGATTGTACTGGCATGGCTAGAATATCGATAGATACAAGTCAACATCTATCCAAGAATAAAGGCAAAAGTGTTTCTCAAGTAGAATACTCGAGAATTATTGGAAGTCTGATGTACTTGATGAGTTGTACAAGACCATAAGATATATGAGTAATCCAGGAGATGATTACTGGAAAGGAATAGTAAGAGTACCGAGATACTTGAGATTTACTCATAATTTTGGATTGCACTATAGCAGATATCCAGCGGTCATTGAAGGATATAGTGATGCTAATTGGATATCTGATATAAAAAATTTAAAGTCCACTAGTGGATTAGTGTTCACATTGGGAGGTGCAGCCATATCCTGAAAATCTTCTAAGCAAACTGTTATAGCTAGATCTACAATGGAATCTGAGTTTATAGCTCTAGATAAATATGGTGAAGAGGCTGCGTGGTTATGCAACTTTTTAGAGGATATTCCAAGATGGTCAAAACATGTGCTAGCAATTTTTATATATTGTGATAGTTAATCAGCAATTGGAAGAGCGCAGAGTAACATGTACAATGGTAAGTCTAGACATATACGTTGTAGACACAATACTATAAGGTAATTACGCTCAACTGGAGTTATCATTATTGACTTCGTGAAGTCAAAGGATAACATTGCGGATCCGCTAACCAAAGGGTTAAATAGAGAGTTAGTTCGAAAATCATCGAGAAGAATGAGACTTAAGCCCTTGAATGGATAAGTCAATATAAAGGAAACCCAACCTAGTTGACTGGAGATCCCAAGATCTAAGTTCAAATGGACAACCTACTATAAAGACTTGATAGAATTACTGTGGGGGATATTATCTCGTTTCCATTCCTATGATGCGATAGTGATGCCCGTAAATATAGAGGATGAGCAATAGACTTTTAATGATTCTTATGCGTCAAAAATCGAGCCAAGTAATGCTGGTTACTTGTAATAAGAAATCACCTATGTGAGAGAAAAGTGGGACCGCTTCTAGGAGAATTGTGTGGGGCGTAATTTTTGTGAACTCTCACAGAGCCAGGCGTATGATCATGGTCAAAACGAACATAATAATGAGAACTGAAATGTGTTAGGAAGAATCCTGTGTGGAGTATATCATCGTTTACATAAACGGCAGTACAGTTCAAAGACATCGCGTTTACTGGTCAGCTAGTAAAGTAAATATACTTTCACAAGGGAAGGTTCAAAAGGTAATACCTACCTATCCTATGTAGGTTTCAACAGTTGAACTATATCACCAAGTCGTCATGTGTCACATTCATGAGTCGCTCCCAATTTTCATTCATGTGGGGGATTGTTGGAAAAAATGGTTAGGTGGTTGACTTTGGAGCTAAATTTGAGTAGGACCCGTTTGTTCATTTTGGAATATGGAAGTTGATTTGTGTTCTGCCCCATGAGTACATCGAAATCATGTATTTACTTGCTAAAAATGATGTTCGAGTGAATGAGAAATTGGTGATCAAAGTATATCATGTGAAAAGAGTTTATGTGGGTAAGAAAACTAAAATAAACTTGTCCCACATAGGAAAATGAGGAAAGCAAAAACCACTTTATATAGGATTGCACGTTGGAAGGGTGTAATCATGTGTAGCATAGAGGCTCTCTCCATGTGTGTGCGTATGGGGGTGCAAATCACGGACCGAAATAGGTTTCGGACCTTGAACTCGTATACGAGCGCGACCTGCGCATACGAATGTAGGATTGGATTGACAAAAAATTGACCCATCAGGCGAGCCTATGTTTCGGAATTTGGTTCTGCTTTCTAGAATTGACTTTTGGGTTTTTGAAACTACAAAACGTCTGAAACTCCCTTAGTTATTACAAGTGAGTTATGAAGACTTTGAATTTTAAAAGTCTATATAAGAGAACATTTTTCCTCCAGTTCAAACACATGAAATTTCCTCTTGTTCTGCATACTGTCAAACAGTTCTGGATTCTGTTTCTGTCTGTCTTGCATACTGTTTTCCTTCCAAACCTTGTTTCGATTTTCTGGTGGTGATATTGTACGAGCACTAACTCAATTCACCGGGGTAAAATACTATTGTGTTTAGATTTTAGTGGTTAACCGTTATATCTTGGGAAGCAGACACTCATATTATACCTCAAGCACGAATGGTGAGGAGACGAATCTGTTTTAAGGAAACTGTGTTCGTACAGGTCTCGGTTTGGGAATTTTTTCTTGTTGCAATTTCCATTTCTTATTTTGTTATTTTACTACAGTTAACAAATTATTTTCCTTGTTTGTGTTTCAGCCTAGTAGTTTATCCATTAAAATATTATAACAAAAGGAACATTAGACAATTGAAGAAACAAATGCACTAGAATTCAGTATACAAAGGCATCCTTCTTAACATTTTTTTGAGATCAAATTCATTTATCCAAGATAGTACATGTAATTTTTTTTATGATACAACAATATATGTTACTACAGATCATATTTTTTTCCTTTTAAAATCCTTGCCTTAACTTTAGCAACGAATATATAAGCATGGATAATTCCAAACCTTCAATAATTACTGCGTTCACAATTTTAACATCATCACAAAGTGCTTTTCACTTTCTTTTGCAATCATATTTACGTAAAGAAATGAATAACTGACATATATATTACAGCACAACATTTGGCTTTAATTTAGATCAATTTGTAGTTTTGATTTATGACACAACCCGTCTTGAATCACCCTAATGAACCCAAAACGTGATGTACGCTGATTATGGATACTAACTAAATGTCAGATCCACCACCAAGGCGACTATAATTACTATTAAATAGTGTTATTAAAATCAGCCTGGCCTATCCGCTCGATAAACCAATGACCTGGACCCTATTCTAGGCCGGGCAAACTCATACTATGTAAATGCAAGTGACCAGGTCAAAAATCGGATTTGACAGAGTCAATTAGTTAGTTTTATATAATTATCGGGCCGGTTCAGTTCGGTTTATTTTTTAACCAAATTTCAAAACTTTTCTCCATTGAAATTTTAGGGGACTAAAGATTTGAACACTTGACCTCTAGCTAATTAAAATATAAACTTACCACCAAAGCAAGCAACACTTTGTCATTCTTTTTCGTAATAAACTATATCTAACATATGAACAATTTGCTGTCTTCTGAAAATATTTTTAATAAAATTAGTCCAATAGTTTCATTCATTTTGTAATATCAATTATTTTATATACTTATTTTGTATGAAATTTTTAATTTTAACTAAAATAAATTGAATAGATAATACATGTAAATTATTGGTCAATAACTAATAAATGATTTGTATATCACAAAATAGATTCCGGTTTTGGACTCAATTGAATGGACTCTAAAGAATTGGGCTAAAATAATTAAAATTAAATCGGGCTTATGAAATTGGATTATAATTATTGGACAATAAATATTGAGCTCTAAATATTGGACTTGAATTTTTAAAATTGGGTCCAAATAAAATAAATCGGAATTGAAATTAAAATGATTACTCGATATAGGATTCGATTTGAAATAATTTAAATTCATTTATAACGGTTAGACGAACGCGCTATTTCTTTAAAATTGGGGTTAGGGTTTAGCGACACGTTTTTTTTTTCGAGAAATAATTTTATATCATTTAAAAGTTCTCGGTCGCTACAGTGTCAACTTGGCAAGTCTCATCTATTACCTTTCTCTCTGTCTTCATCACATGCCAAAACTCCCTTAGAATTAGTGTATACTGATATATGGGGACCAGCACCAGTTATGTCAACATCTAGATTTAGATACTACTTAACCTTTCTTGATGATTTCAGTAGGTTCACTTGGATTTATCCTCTAAAATAGAAGTCAGAAGCCTTGAATGTGTTCAACCAATTCAAGAAACTTGTTGAAAATAAATTGAACAACAAAATAAAAATTCTGTAGGCTGACTGGGGAGGTGAATATAGAAATTTCTCAAACCTTTTGACACAAGAAGGCATAGAATTCAGACATCCATGCCCCTACACTTCAGCTCAGAACGAAAGAATAGAAAGAAAACATAGGCATATAACTAAGACCGGTTTGACACTTCTAGCTCAAGCTCAATTATGTAGCGCCCCGAGTTCTGTTAACCCGGATTGCCACGTCATCGTCTTTTGCCCTAATTTTGTAAATCAATTTTGCGGAAATAACCTAATTTTTAAAATCACATTTGCAATTGAAAACTACTTCGGCAATTAAAATACATTGGATAATTGTTCAAAATTTAAATATCATGTTTTTGGAATAGCGGAAACGAAAAATACGTTAACAATGTTTCAATACATAAATTTGAGATCTTAATAATTTCGATAATCCAATTTTATGCCACCACTGCCGGATCAATCACGTTCGCCTCCGAAGTCTGCAAATATTGTTAAAATAGCAGAATGAGTATTTCGAAGAAATACTCAGTAGACTCATCGCCGATAATTAATTTACAGAATAATTGAAAACACGCTCATGCAATATACAACGTGATATCATCTTTGGTTCATTTTCTTGGAAATCATAGGCTCTTTAAAAACATGGGTTGTGGGTAGTCTTTCTTTCTTGTGCGGATGAAGCACGTAAGTTATGCATAACATTCTCTTCTTATCTCATAAGAGATTCTTTCTTTCTTTCTTTCTCATGCAATTAAGCATATAAGTTATGGCAAGCATAACAATATCATATAATTCATATGACACATTCTCATCCTATGCATAAAGCATATAAATCACGTAATTCACATAAAGCATGCAATTATAATTTAAACTAATTAATGGTGGCGAGTCTACCTCAAATATTTCGAGTTGCGTGAAAAGTGGAGCGGGAAAATAACTTCAAGCTCCTAATTGCTCGTACGTATCGTCTAGCCAAAAATAGGAAATAAGTTTGAATTAGTATTTCGAACTTTAAAGTTTTAAAGTGTTGAAATTAAGTTTAGGGCTTAATTGAAAATCATTGGAATTGAAATAAATGGCTTAAAATGATAAAATAAAGTTTAGGGCTTAATTGAAAATCATTGGAATTGAAATAAATGGCTTAAAATGATAAAATAAAGTTTAGGGCTTAATTGAAAATCATTGGAATTGAAATAAATGGCTTAAAATGATAAAATAAAGTTTAGGGCTAAATTGGAAGTTTATTAAATCTGAAAATGAAAGTTTAAGGGCTAAAATAGTAATTTTTAAAAGTTAGGGACTAAGCTGTAATTATAAATAAGCTGGAATTAAAAGTTAAAAACTGAAATAATAACTTTTGTAAGTTTAAGGACTGAGCTGTAAATATATTAAAGCTGAAAATAAAAGTTGAAAACTAAAATAATAACTTTTAATAGTTTAGGGACTAATCTGTAAATATATTAAAGCTAAAAATAAAATTTAAAGACTGAAATAGTAATTTCTATACATTAGGGACTCAATTGTAAATATAATAAAGTTGAAATAAAACTTAAAAACTGAATTAAATAACTTATATAAGTTTAAGGACTAAATTGAACATTTTCTAAAAACTGAAAATAAATTTAAGGAACTGAAATTAAAACATTTAAAACTTAAGGGCTAAACTAAAAACAATTTAGGGACTAACTTAAAACAATTTATAACTTGGGGCTAAAACATAACTTTTAAATATCAAAAATCAAATAAAATCAAAATCAAAATAAACCAAAATCAAAACAAAACATAAAAAAAATAAAACTCATTCCTCTCTCTCTCATTACAGAGAGAGAGGACGAAGCGACGGGGAAGGGCTCTGCCCCTTCCCCCATTTCCGACCGCCGGTGAACGGCGTCAGCGCCACCGCCTCGTGGTAGCGCCGGTAGGTATGGGGATGGCTGTGAGGGAAATTTTGGTGCGTGGATTGGAAGTCAACCGAGCTTGGAGGGTCGATTTCTTTTGGGTTCCTTGGTGTTCTTGTGGTAAACATTCTGGAAATGGGTCGAACTACGAGGTAAGGTAATGGGTCTTTTGATCTAGGGCTTTATTTCATGATTTGGGGATGGTTTTGGTTTCGGTTTTGGTGGTGGTTCGTGGGTTTATGTTCTCGGTTGGGGCTCGACTTTTTGTGTTTGAAGTATCGGGTTTGGGAGATGTTTTTGGGTATCTTGATTTCTTTCTTAGATGAAATGGTGGTTTGGTGTTTTCTTGGTGGCGGTTTGAGGTGCAGGAGTGGCGGGTTTCGGTGTGCTTTGCCACAGGTGGTTCGAATGGTGTTGTGTTGGGCAGCTGGTGATTCGAGTTGGGTTTTTGACTGGTGGTTTTGCTCTCGGCTTGGAGTTGATGTTGGGTTGGGGTGACTGCATTGTTGAGTTCTTAGGCTTTGCAGTTGGAGCTTGGTGATTTCCTGTTGATCTCGGTTTCATGGGGTTTTGGTGCAGTGAGTTGGAGTGCAGTTTTGGTGTTGTTACTTGGGGGTGAAAAATGGTGACTGAAATGTGGTCGAATGGTCGCTGACTTCTTGTTGGTGGTTCTGAGCAGTGAGTTGGTGAGTGCATTTGTCTTGATGATTACACTGATGATGCTAGAAATGGATTTTCTAGCATCAATGGTGTTTCACCTGGGAATAGAGAGAATGTTGGGGAGATAGACAATTTCTTACCAAATGGATTGAGTTGGCTGCGTGAATGTTTGGAGGAGAGGGGAAATGAGGTGATGGTGAATAAAATAGGAATTGTTAGGGCACAAATGCCTATGTGCCACTTGGGCCTATTGGGTTGTAAGGAACCCTAAATGGATTGGGCCTAAACATCAATGTCTGGGCCGACATAATTGGACTAGATAATAATAATAATTGGATTTAAACAACATAAATCGAAGTTGATACTAAAATAATTATTCGAAATTGGATTTAATCGAATAGATTTGAATTCAATTTTATAACGGCTAGACGAACGCGTTTCTCTAGAAAATTATGGTTACGTTCTAGCGACACGTTTTTCGAGAAAAATTAATTTATATAATTTAAAAGTTCGCGGTCGCTACAACCTTACCCCCTTAAAATAATTTCGTCCTCGAAATTTAAACTTACTTGATCTAATATATCTGGATACTTAGCCAGAATCTCTTCCTCTTTCTCCCAGGTAGCTTCATCGCTATCCTGTCTACCCCATTGGACTTTGACTAAAGGAATCTCTTTGTTTCTTAAGACATGGACTTTTCTTTCTATAATGCACATAGGTGTCTTCTCATAGGACAGATTCCTCTGAATCGAAATAGTCTGAAAATTTACCACGTGACTTGGATCGTGGATATACTTTCTCAATAGGGAAACGTGAAAAACGTTGTGTACGGCCGATAGCTCGGGCGGCAACGCCAAACGATAAGCCACGTTACCCACTTTCTCTAATATCTCGAATGGTCCGATAAAACGAGGTCTTAACTTTCCTCTCTTGCCGAAGCGAATAGTTCCTTTCATAGGAGCTACTTTCAAAAATACTTTCTCTCCAATTTCAATTTCCAAGTCTTTTCTTCTTTGATCGGCATAGCTTTTCTGTCTATCTTGAGCGGCTTTGATCCGTAGTCTGATCTTATCAATAGCCTCAACTGTCTTTTCAATCAATTCTGGACCTAAAATTCTTCTCTCGCCTACTTCATCCCAATAGACTGGTGATCGACATCGTCGTCCATAAAGTGCCTCATATGGTGCCATACCAATAGTAGCCTGAAAACTATTATTGTAGGCAAATTCCACTAATGGGAGGTGAGTCTCCCAGTTACCACTCAAATCTAGTACGCAAGATCTAAGCATATCTTCTAGTGTCTGAATAGTGCGTTCAGACTGTCCATCGGTCTGGGGATGGTAAGCAGTACTAAAATTTAATTTAGTACCCATCGCTACTTCCAAACTCTTCCAGAATCTCGATGTAAATCTCGGGTCTCTATCTGATACAATGGAAGCTGGTACTCCATGAAGTCGAACAATCTCTCTAACATACAACTGGGATAACTGATCCACATTGAGAGTCATTCTGATTGGTAGGAAATGAGCTGACTTCGTAAGTCGATCTACGATAACCCAAATAGCGTCATGTCCTTTCACTGATTTCGGTAACCCTGTTACGAAATCCATGGAAATTTTCTCCCATTTCCATTCTGGTATATCCAAGGGATTTAACAATCCTGATGGTCTCTGATGTTCAGCCTTTACTTGCTGACACGTCATGCATCGAGAGACAAATTTTGCAATACAACCCTTCATGTTTCTCCACCAAAAGGTATTGCGCAAATCACGATACATCTTTGTTCCTCCTGGGTGGCACGCATAAGGTGCTGAATGAGCTTATGTCAAAATCTCATTCTGGATATGTTCATCCTTCGGTACACAGAGACGTCCTCTGAATATAAGTGCCTTATCAGAGGTAATCTCGAAACCTATTCTCTTGCCAGTTCCAACTTCGGATCTGATCTTTTCCAAAAATCTATCTCCAGTTTGAGCTGTTATAATCCGACCTCTCAAGTCTGGTTTAACGCTCAGATTTGCCAATCTAGAAGATCCTTGGACTGATGGGGTTCGCACTTCGATTCTTAGATTTCTCAAATCTCGAATCAACTGATCTTGCGTTGTTCCCAAAGCTGATAACTGTCCGGCGTTCTTTCTGCTCAAAGCGTCGGCAACCTTATTTGCTTTACCCGGGTGGTAAAGAATGGTGCAGTCATAATCTTTTACCAGCTCTAGCCATCGTCGTTGTCTCATGTTTAGTTCCTTCTGAGTGAAGAAATACTTGAGACTCTTGTTGTAGCGACCGCGAACTTTTAAATTTTATAAATTAATTCTCGAAAAACGTGTCGCTCGACTTTAACCCTAATTTTTAAGAAATAGCACGTTCGTCTAGCCGTATAAATATGAATTTAAATTATTTCGAATCGAACCGAATATTGAATAATTATTTTTATTTCAATTCGGATTTATTTTATTTAAATCCAATAATTATTAAAATTTAACATTTTTAGTCTAATTACGTAAGCCCAATCTTTTAAGACCATTCAATTGAGCCCGATTTAATTTTAATTCCTTTACCCCAATTAAAACCCGAAAGCCCAAAAGTCTGGCCCAATAACCCGTCTAGGGTTTTGTGCCCTAATTCCACCCTTATTCATACCCCATTCCACTACACTCCACTCACACTCACTCTCCCACAAGCCAAACAGCCTTCGAGTAAGTTCTCTCCCGGTTTCACCGTTCATCATCACCGTTCATCATCCTGGACACTATAGTGGATGCTAAAACCAATTTTTAGCATCAACAATCAATCTGGAAACTCTTGATGATGCTAGAATGACAATTTCTAGTATCAACAACTTGTTAATTTCCACAAATTCTGACAAAGACAACCCCAACTCTCGACACCGTCAAGCTAAAACCAACAACTCACCGCAAATGCCTCCAACCCGAGACCAACACTTCCACATTTCCACCATGTTCATACAAAGCCAAAACCAAGTATTGTAGCTTCACCGCCAACCAAAAAACCGGCAAAGAAACTACCACCACCAACCTCCAGCTAAAGCGTCATCCACCACATCCAAAAACACAACCTCCAAACCCGAAACCACCGCTCAAACCACGAACACCCATTCACCATTTTCACTCCCAAGTAACAACACCAAAACCGAGAGCACCTCCAACTCTCGAACCCAAGTCACCCACCAAAACGAACCCCAAGCTCACTGCACCTCCAAGCAACCACCAAAACCACCAACCACCTCAAGTCCCCAAACCGAGAACACCACCTCCAAGCCGAAGCCAACAAACCCGTCACCCACCCCGCTTGAAACCCGAAACCACAACCCATCATCCAATCAAACCCCCAAGCAACACCCAAACCAAGAAAAGAAATCACCACCCAAGACCTTACCTCGAAAATGTAGCCCCCCATCCCTTGTGCCTCGGTGTAACCCTCCATGTTCGCGCCGAAAACCCCCAAAGACAACCCACCCCACCTACCCTATGTCGGCGCCACCACCGCCGTCGGTATGGTGGCGAAATTCTGAGGAGAGGGGCTTCGCCCTTCCCCCTTCCCTCGCTCGTCCTCTCTCCGTAATGAGAGAGAGGAGTGAAAGTTTATTTGTTTTTGTTTTTATTTTGGTTTTTATTTTGGTTTTATATTGATTTTGATTTTGATTTTGTTTTGTTTTGTTTTAGTTTAGTTATATTAGTTTAGGTATATATTTATTCCAAATGATAAATTTTAGCCCCCAAGTTTATAAATTATTATTTCAAATTCTTAATATTTTATTTTCGGTCACAGTGATTTTCAATTGAGTCCCTAAGTTCTGAAAATGTTTAAATTCAGCCCTTTAGTTTTATTTTCAGCTTTATTATATTTACAGAATAGTCCCTAAACTATTAAACATTATTATTTTAGTTTTCAGCTTTTATTTTCAGCTTTAAAATACTTACAGCTTAGTCCTTAAACTATTAAAAGTTATTATTTCAGTTTTTAACTTATATTTTCAGTTTCATTATATTTACAGTTTAGTCCCTAAACTTATGAAAGTTATTATTTTAGCCCTTAAAGTTTTATTTTCAAATTTAATAAATTTTCAATTTAGCCCCTAAACTTTATTTTATCATTTTAAGCCATTTATTTCATTTTCAATAATTTTCAATTAAGTCCTTAAACTTAAATTCAACACTTTAAAACTTTAGAGTTCGAAATACTAATTCAAACTTATTTCCTATTTTTGGCTAGACGATACGTACGAGCAATTAGGAGCTTGAAGTTATTTTCCCGCTCACTTTTCACGCAACTCGAAACAATTGAGGTAGACTCGCCACCATTAATTAGTTTAAATTATAATTGCATGCTTTATGTGAATTACGTGATTTATATGCTTTATGCATAGGATGAGAATGTGTCATATGCGATATATGATATTGTTATGCTTGTCATAACTTATATGCTTAATTGCATGAGAAAGAAAGAAAGAAAGAAAGAATCTCTTATGAGATAAGAAAGAATGTTATGCATAACTTATGTGCTTCATCCGCACAAGAAAGAAAGACTACACACAGCCCATGTTTTTAAAGAGCCTATGATTTCAAGAAAATGAACCAAAGATGATATCACATTGTATATTGCATGAGTGTGTTTCCAATTATTCTCAGAATTAATTATCGGCGATGTAGTGCCCGAGTATTTCTTCGAAATACTCATTCTCGCTATTTTTAACAATAATTGCGTACCGGAGGCGAACGTGATTGATCCGGCAGTGGTGGCATAAAAACTTGATTATCGAAATTATTAAATTTTCGAATTTATGTATCGAAACATTGTTAACGTGTTTTTCGTTTCCGCTATTCCAAAAACATGATATTTAGATTTTGAACAATTATCCAATGTATTTTAATTGCCGACGTAGTTTTCAATTGCAAATGTGATTTTA
Source organism: Fraxinus americana (assembly GCA_035079005.1). Lineage (NCBI taxonomy): Eukaryota > Viridiplantae > Streptophyta > Magnoliopsida > Lamiales > Oleaceae > Fraxinus > Fraxinus americana. The sequence continues at coordinate 19,485,180 of CM068707.1, read as the reverse complement.
AAATTAGGTCATTTCCGCAAAAATTGATTGACAAAATTAGGGCAAAAGACGATGACGTGGCAATCCGGGTTAACAGAACTCGGGGCCCTACAACTATATCGAGCAGCCACCAAGCGTTTCTCAGATCGGCAAATTTTCAAAAAAAAAAAAAAGTGAGAAAATTTTCAAAGAAAATTTTGAAGGAGATTATTTTATTTAATTATTACTGGAAGTTGCCACTGCCACCATTCAATCCGTCGACTCCGAAGGTAAAGAAGTTATTGAAAGTTTGCTGTTATGTTATTTCGGATACTGTTTTACGATTTACGAGACTTAGAAGAAAGAGAAAGAAAGTGTATCCGAATTAGAAAGAAAGAAAAGAAAAGAAATACGAGTTTGAGCATAATTGGAAATAATTTTCTAAATTTTTACGTCCTCGTAAATTTTAACTAAGAAGAGATGAATAACCCCACTTAATTGGACTTTGCATAATTGGTTTAGGACATGGCACCCATTCGTAGAAATGCACCTAGTGACGTAGAACAAGCCGTTAGAGATTACGACCGCTTCAGGCCTAGACTTGATTGGACAATTGCCCAACACATAGAGCAATTGAATGTCGTACGGGAGCGGGCCATACAGCATGGCTACGTGACCTGTAATCGCCAGTCGATTCATCACTTACTCTCGACTTTCCGAGACGACTATGCGGAAGTAGCTCGTAGCATATACATGGATGCCCTCACGTCACCTAACGTGGATATGGATTATGACGCATTCTGCTTGAGATTTGTGGCATATTGGCCCATGTATTTTGAGCACCGCTTTGGGGTTGTACCTGAAGGGGAGCGTAACATGAGCCAATGCCCGAGCCTCGAACAGTGCAAGAAGATGAGTTAGCACCCGAGGGCAATCAGGAGGAACCAGAAGAGGAAGAAGACCCCGAAGAAGACCCCGAAGAGGAAGAAGATCCCGAGGAAGACCCAGAGGAAGAAGAAGATCCCGAAGAAGACCCCGAAGAAGAAGAACCAGAGGAAGACGCTGATCCAGCGTTGGGAGAATTCTCGGACGCCGAATCATGCGTAACCGAAGGAGAATAGATGATAGGAGTTAGAGTAGGATTAACATTTTGTTTTAATCAAATGTTGGCATACACGCCACCCGATGTACCTACTTGAAAAGAAGTCGAATTATGAATGAAATGGATTTTGAAACTTAATTTTCGAGATATCCTTACTGTTCGCTTTGTCAACTATTACAAACTGCCTTTAAATTTGTGAAGGTTATGGCACCACCAAACCAAGCCGATGTTATCAGGAATTACTCGTAGCCGGGCAGAAATGAGACAGATTCCGCAACGCAACCCCAACCCTATTGTTCCGTTGATCGAACAATTCGGGATAGTAAAATGCCCGCCTACGTTTGACGGCGGAAATGGCCACCGGTGGAAGAATGGCTCCGAGGCCATTGAAAAAATTTTTAAGCACATACCGCCCTAATTCAAGAAAGTGGGATGTGCCGAGTTCATGTTGATCGGAAGAGCCGGTTTTTGGTGGGAATCGCATCCCGCACGAAGCGAGGAACAACAGTGCCCCTAACTTGGGATGATTTCAAGGAAGAGATCAGGACAAGTTTTTCCCACAAAGCTCTTCGAGATCACAAGGAGGCCGAATTTCTTCGACTAGTGCAAGGAGATATGGATATAGTCGAGTATGAAAGGAGGTTTGAAGAGCTATCACGTTATGCTCCACATCTCGGTGGAGACGGAGTTCAAAAAGGCCCGCAGATTTGAGAGAGGTCTACGCTCCGATGTCCGACAAATCGTCGCTCACATGAGCCGCCAACCCACGGGAAGTAGTAAAAAAGGCTCAGCGTAGCCTATGCGGTGGGAGGACGGTAAGCCATGGACCTCGCATGAGCAGAGAAACTCGGGCAAGAGAAAGTGGCAAGGTCCGAGCCGCAACCGTAACTGCAATCCGTAACTGCACGTAAACCGACCATTCGCCAAGAGGCCCAATCCAGGGCCAACAGTGGAGACAGATGCCCAATGTCATTTCTCCCTCGCCCTAAGTGCGTAGGATGCACAAGGGAGAATGCCTCGTTTGGGGAAGGAGTCTGCTATAAGTGTGGCCAAAGTCACTTTGCAACGGATTGTCGTGCTTTCGGCCCGCCCAGGGTTCCCATCGAAGGTGAACCTGTGCCGTAACCAGGAAGGGGACGACGGTGGTATTCGCTATGGATGCGGCCTCAGGGACTCCGACGTGATTGCGGTGTATACTAGTTATCCTAGTACCCTTGTACATGTCTTAATTGCTTTCCATACCGTATTTTCCTTCCCATATTGAGCATGATAATATGATATCAGGTATACTATCTATTTCTGGGATACCTGTATATGTTCTGATAGACTCGGGAGCCACACATTCATTTATATCAGATACATGCTTAGAAAGACTGAACCTAATAGGCATAGAGACTGGTAGTACCCTTGAAGTTAGTTTGCCGTCAGGAGAAACCCTCGATACTACTAAGATAGTCAAGGCGGTACAAATCGATTTTGATGGTCAAGTTTTGGAGGCAGACCTGAATATTATCCGAATGAAAGATTTCGATATTATTCTAGGTATGGATTGGCTCAGTACCAACCGTGCCGCAATTATGTGCCACGAGAAGGAAGTTATTTTTCGTAAAGATGGTAAAGAGGTATTCAGATTTTATGGGACGAGGATTAAAGCACTTCCTCGCCTGATTTCGGCTTTACAAGCGGAGAAGCTATTAGCCAAGGATAGTTGTCATGGCTATTTGGTTAGTCTTCAAGACAAACCCGTAGATGAGATTACTCTGGCTTCAGTGCCAGTAGTATGTGAATATAGTGACGTTTTTCCAGACGATCTACCCGGCACTCCGCCGGATAGGCAAGTGGAATTTTCCATCGATTTGGTACCCGGAGCGGCCCCTGTTTCTAAAGCTCCGTACCGCATGGCACCGAAAGAGTTGCAAGAATTGAAGGTGCAATTAGAGGAATTGCTAGAGAAGGGTTTTATCGTGCCAAGTGTATCCGTGGGGAGCACCCGTGTCGTTTGTAAAGAAGAAGGACGAAAGCATGAGGATGTGTATTGACTATCGAGAACTAAACAAGTTGACGATAAGGAATAAGTATCCCTCACCCAGGATCGAAGACTTATTCGATCGTTGAAAGGTACCGCAATCTTCTCGAAGATTGATTTGAGATCCGGGTACCATCGCCTAAAGGTTTCGCCCGACGTACCAAAGACGTCACGTCAGACACGATATGGACATTATGAGTTCAGCGTGATGCCGTTCGGTCTTACGAACGCGCTCGCAATATTTATGGACTTGATGAACCGAGTTTTTCATCGCATATCTTGATAAATTCGTTATTGTTTTTATCGATGATATACCGATCTACTCCAAGAATTCCGCACAACATGAAGAACATTTGAGGATTGTGTTGGAAACGCTCGAGAGCAGAAAAGTTGCACGCCAAGTTCAAGAAATGTGAATTTTGGCTTGAAAGAGTAGGTTTCTTAGGTCATATTGTTACGCGACTAAAGGTATCGAGGTCGATCCTTCTAAGGTTGAAATCGTAACAAATTGGCCAACACCTCGCAAATGTTGGAGATGTGAGAAGCTTTCTTGGATTAGCTTGGATATTATCGTTTATTCATAGAAGGTTTTTCTAAAATAGCAGGTTCTATGACTCGATTGACCAGGAAGGGAGTTAAATTTAATGCGATTTAACAATGTGAACAAAGCTTTAAAACTTAAGGACGACTAGTTTCAAGACTCGACGATACCGTATGGATCTCAAGGTTTCGTTATTTACGATGCATCCAAACATGGTTTAGGTTGTGTTTTGATGCGAGAATGGCAAAGTGATAGCATATGCTTCAAGACGCTTGAAGCCACATGAGAAGAATTACTCGACACATGATTTAGAGCTCGAAATGTTGTGCACGCTCTTAAGATTTGGAGACACTATCTCGTACGGGAGTAAATGTGAGATTTACACCGATCACAAGAGCCTCAAGTATTTCTTCACTCGTAAGGAATTGAACATGCGACAACGTCGATGGCTAGAGCTGGTAAAAGACTATGATTGCACCATTCTTTACCACCCGTGTAAAGCAAATAAGGTTCCGACGCTTGAGCGAGAAAGGATGCCTGACAGTTATCGCCTTTAGGAACGACGCAAGATCACCGATTCGAGATTTGAGGAATCTAAGAATCGAAGTGCGAACCCCATCACCAAGGATCTTCTAGATTAGCAAATACGAGCGTTAAACCAGACTTGAGAGGTCGGATTATAACAGCTCAAATCGGAGATAAATTCTTGGAAAAGATCGATCCGGTTGGAACCGGCAAGAGAATAGGTTTCGAGATTGCCTCCGATAAGGCGCTTATATTCGTAGGACGTCTCGTAATCGAAGGATGAACATATCCGAGAATGAGATTTTGACAAGCTCATTCGGCACCTTATGCGTGCCACCCAGGGAGGGACAAAGATGTATCGTGATTTGCGCAATACCTTTTGGTGGAGAAACATGAAGGGTTGTATTGCAAAGTTTGTCTCTCGATGCATGACGTGTCGCCAAGTTAAGGTCGAACACTGCAGACCATCGTGATTATTAAATCCTTTGGATATACGAAATGGAAATGGGAAAAATTTCCATGGATTTCGTAATGTGGTTACCGAAATCGGTGAAAGGACATGACGCTATTTGGGTTATCGTAGATCGACTTACGAAGTCGCCTCATTTCCTACCAATCGTAATGACTCTCAATGTGGATCGGCTTATCCCGGTTGTATGTTAGAGAGATTGTTAGACTTCATGAGTACCAGTTTCCATTGTATCGATAGAGACCCGAGATTTACATCTAGATTCTGGAAGAGTTTACAAGTAGCGATGGGTACTAAATTAAATTTAGTATCGCTTACCATCCCTGCATCGATGGACGCCTCACGAACGCACTATTCGGACATTGGAAGATATGCTTAGAGCTTGCGTACTAGATTTGAGTGGTAATTGGGGAGACTCACCTCCCATTAGTGGAATTTGCCTACAATAATAGTTTTCGTGCTACTATTGGTATGGCACCATATGAGGCACTTTATGGATCGACGATGTCGATCACCGCCTATTGGGGATGAAGTAGGCGAGAGAAGAATTTTAGGTCCAGGAATTGATTGAAAAGACGATTAAGGCTATTGATAAGATCGATCGCGAATCAAAGCCGCTCAAGATAGACAGAAAAGCTATGCCGATCAAAGGAGAAAAGACTTAGAATTTGAAATTGGAGAGAAAGTATTTTTGAAAGTAGCTCCTATGAAAGGAACTATTCGCTCGGCAAGAAAGGAAAGTTAAGACCTCGTTTTATCGGACCATTCGAGATATTAGAGAAAGTGGGTAACGTGGCTTATCGTTTGGCGTTGCCGCCCGAGCTATCGGCCGTACACAACGTTTTTCACGTTTCCCTATTGAGAAAGTATATCCACAATCCAAGTCACGTGGTAAATTTTCGCACTATTTCGATTCGAGGAATACATTCCTATGAGGAAACACCTATGAGCATTATAGAAAGAAAAGTCCATGTCTTAAGAAACAAAGAGATTCCTTTAGTCAAAGTCCACTGGGGTAGACAGGATAGCGATGAAGCTACCCGGGAGAAAGAGGAAGAGATTCCTCGGCTAAGTATCCGGATATATTAGATCAAGTAAGTTTAAATTTCGAGACGAAATTATTTTAAGGGGGTAAGGTTGTAGCGACCGCGAACTTTTAAATTTTATAAATTAATTCTCGAAAAACGTGTCGCTCGACTTTAACCCTAATTTTTAAGAAATAGCACGTTCGTCTAGCCGTATAAATATGAATTTAAATTATTTCAATCGAACCGAATATTGAATAATTATTTTTATTTCAATTCGGATTTATTTTATTTAAATCCAATAATTATTAAAATTTAACATTTTTAGTCTAATTACGTAAGTTTCAATCTTTTAAGACCATTCAATTGAGCCCGATTTAATTTTAATTCCTTTACCCCAATTAAAACCCGAAGAAAAAAGTCCGGCCCAATAACCCGTCTAGGGTTTTGTGCCCTAATTCCACCCTTATTCATACCCCATTCCACTACACTCCACTCACACTCACTCTCCCACAAGCCAAAATGCCCCCGAGTAAGTTCTCTCCCTAAGCTTCACCGTTCATCATCACCGTTCATCATCATCGGACACTATAGTGGATGCTAAAACCAATTTTTAGCATCAACAATCAATCTGAAACTCTTGATGATGCTAGAATGACAATTTCTAGTATCAACAACTTGTTAATTTCCACAAATTCTACAAAGACAACCCCAACTCTCGACCTTTGTCAAGCTCAAACCAACAACTCACCGCAATGCTCCAACCCGAGACCAACACTTCCACATTTCAACACCATGTTCATACAAAGCCAAAACCAAGTATTGTAGCTTCACCGCCAACCAAAAAACCGGCAAAGAAACCACCACCACCAACCTCCAAAGAAGCAATCATCCACCACATCCAAAAAAACACAACCTCCAAACCCGAAACCACCGCTCAAACCACGAACACCCATTCACCATTTTCACTCCCAAGTAACAACACCAAAACCGAGAGCACCTCCAACTCTCGAACCCAAGTCACCCACCAAACGAACCCCAAGCTCACCGCACCTCCAAAACTTCCACCAAAACCACCAACCACCTCAAGTCCCCAAAACCGAGAACACCACCTCCAAGCCGAAGCCAACAAACCCGTCACCCACACCGCTTGAAACCCGAAACCACAACCCATCATCAAATCAAACCCCTACAAAACCCAAACCAAGAAAAGAAATCAAAACCCAAGACCTTACCTCGAAAATGTAGAACCCGAGCCCTTGTGCCTCGGTTTAAACCTCCATTTTCGCTTAAAAAACCCCAAATAAAACCCCCCACCTACCCTATAACCGGCGCCACCACCGCCGGTCGGTGGTGGCGAAATTTGAGGAAGCGGCTTCGCCCCTTCCCTTCCCTCGTTGCTCGTCCTCTCTCTCTCGTAATGAGAGAGAGAGGAGTGAAAGTTTATTTGTTTTTGTTTTTATTTTGGTTTTTATTTTGGTTTTTATATTGATTTTGATTTTGATTTTGTTTTGTTTTGTTTTAGTTTAGTTATATTAGTTTAGGTATATATTTATTCCAAATGATAAATTTTAGCCCCCAAGTTTATAAATTATTATTTCAAATCCTTAATATTTTATTTTCGGTTTATTGATTTTCAATTGAGTCCCTAAGTTCTGAAAATGTTTAAATTCAGCCCTTTAGTTTTATTTTCAGCTTTATTATATTTACGTAATAGTCCCTAAACTATTAAACATTATTATTTTAGTTTTCACTTTATTTTCAGCTTTAAAATACTTACAAATTAGTCCTTAAACTATTAAAAGTTATTATTTCGCTTTTAACTTATATTTTCAGTTTCATTATATTTAATAGCTTTAGTCCCTAAACTTATGAAAGTTATTATTTTAGCCCTTAAAGTTTTATTTTCAAATTTAATAAATTTTCAATTTAGCCCCTAAACTTTATTTTATCATTTTAAGCCATTTATTTCATTTTCAATAATTTTCAATTAAGTCCTTAAACTTAAATTCAACACTTTAAAACTTTAGAGTTCGAAATACTAATTCAAACTTATTTCCTATTTTTGGCTAGACGATACGTACGAGCAATTAGGAGCTTGAAGTTATTTTCCCGCTCACTTTTCACGCAACTCGAAACAATTGAGGTAGACTCGCCACCATTAATTAGTTTAAATTATAATTGCATGCTTTATGTGAATTACGTGATTTATATGCTTTATGCATAGGATGAGAATGTGTCATATGCGATATATGATATTGTTATGCTTGTCATAACTTATATGCTTAATTGCATGAGAAAGAAAGAAAGAAAGAAAGAATCTCTTATGAGATAAGAAAGAATGTTATGCATAACTTATGTGCTTCATCCGCACAAGAAAGAAAGACTACCCACAGCCCATGTTTTTAAAGAGCCTATGATTTCAAGAAAATGAACCAAAGATGATATCACATTGTATATTGCATGAGTGTGTTTCCAATTATTCTGTAAATTAATTATCGGCGATGAGTCTACTGAGTATTTCTTCGAAATACTCATTCTGCTATTTTTAACAATAATTGCAGACTTCGGAGGCGAACGTGATTGATCCGGCAGTGGTGGCATAAAAACTTGATTATCGAAATTATTAAATTTTCGAATTTATGTATCGAAACATTGTTAACGTGTTTTTCGTTTCCGCTATTCCAAAAACATGATATTTAGATTTTGAACAATTATCCAATGTATTTTAATTGCCGACGTAGTTTTCAATTGCAAATGTGATTTTAAAATTAGGTCATTTCCGCAAAAATTGATTGACAAAATTAGGGCAAAAGACGATGACGTGGCAATCCGGGTTAACAGAACTCGGGGCGCTACACTTGTGATCGGTGTAAATCTCGCATTTACTCCCGTACAGATAGTGTCTCCAAATCTTAAGAGTGTGCACAACAGCTGCGAGCTCTAAATCATGTGTCGGGTAATTCTTCTCATGTGGCTTCAACTGTCTTGAGGCATATGCTTTCACTTTGCCATTCTGCATCAAAACACAACCTAAACCATGTTTGGATGCATCGCTGTAAATAACGAAACCTTCAGATCCATCTGGTATAGTCAGCACTGGTGCTGAGACGAGTCTGTCCTTAAGTTTCTGGAAGCTTTGTTCACATTGTTCTGTCCACTGAAATTTAACTCCCTTTCTGGTCAACTGAGTCATAGAACCTGCTATTTTAGAAAAACCCTCTATGAATCGCCGATAATATCCAGCTAATCCAAGAAAGCTTCTCACATCTCCAACATTTGCAGGTGTTGGCCAATTCGTTACAGTTTCGACCTTAGAAGGATCAACCTCGATACCTTTAGCTGTAACAATATGACCCAAGAAACCTACTCTTTCAAGCCAAAATTCACATTTCTTGAACTTGGCGTACAACTTTTCTGCTCTCAGCGTTTCCAACACAATCCTCAAATGTTCTTCATGTTGTGCGGAATTCATGGAGTAGATCAGTATATCATCGATAAAAACAATAACGAATTTATCAAGATACTGATGGAAAACTCGGTTCATCAAGTCCATAAATATTGCAGGTACGTTCGTAAGACCGAACGGCATTACTGTGAACTCATAATGTCCATATCGTGTCCTGAACGCTGTCTTTGGTACGTCAGCTGGCGAAACCTTTAGCTGATGGTACCCAGATCTCAAATCAATCTTCGAGAAGATTGCAGTACCTTTCAACTGATAAATAAGTCTTCGATCCTGGGTAGGGGATACTTATTCCTTATCGTCAACTTGTTAAGTTCTCGATAGTCGATACACATCCTCATGCTTTCGTCCTTCTTCTTTACAAACAGCACAGGCGCTCCCCACGGGGATACACTTGGCCTGATAAAACCCTTCTCTAGCAATTCCTCTAATTGCACCTTCTTGCAACTCCTTTGGTGCCATGCGGTATGGAGCTTTAGAAACAAGGGTAGCTCCTGGTACCAAATCGATGGAAAATTCCATTTGCCTATCCGGCGGAGTGCCGGGTAGATCGTCTGGAAAAACGTCACTATATTCACATACTACTGGCACTGAATCCAGAGTAATCTCATCTACGGGTTTGTCTTGAAGACTAACCAAATAGTCATGACAACTATCCTTGGCTAATAGCTTCTCCGCTTGTAAAGCCGAAATAAGGCGAGGAAGTGCCTTAATCTTCGTCCCATAAAATCTGAATACTTCTTCACCATCTTTACGAAAAATAACCTCTTTCTCGTGGCACATAATTGCGGCACGGTTGGTGCTGAGCCAATCCATACCTAGAATAATATCGAAATCTTTCATTCAGATAATATTCAAGTCTGCCTCCAAAACTTGACCATCAAAATCTATTTGTACTGCCTTGACTATCTTATTAGTATCGATAGTTTCTCCTGAAGGCAAACTAACCTCGAAGGTGCTACCAATCTCTTCTCCTTGTAAGTTCAGTCTTTCTAAACATGCATCATTTCATTAATAATTCAACTTCTTTTGGTGCGGGTACATGAATAGGAAGGCATGTATGCCGAACATTTCCAATTTCCTTTTATACAATGATGTCAAACCTACTCTAGATCCTATCTCTCTATTCTTCTTCGGTTACACATGATTCGGTGTCCGAAAACTCTCCTAGCGCTGGGTCAGCATCTTCATCGGGTTCTTCTTCTGGGTTCCTCCTCGGGTTCTTCCTCGAGTATTAACCCATCTTCTTGCTCAAGTTCGAGCTCGGGCATTGGCTCATGTTCTGGCTCCCCTTCAGGTGCAACCCCAAAGCGGTGCTCAAAATACATGGGCCAATATGCCACAAATCTCACGCAGAAGGTGTCATACTCAATCTCCACATTAGGTGACACTAGAGCATCTATGTATATGCTACGAGCTACCTTCGCGTTATCGCTTCTAAAAGTTGAGAGTAATTAATGAATCAACCGACGATTTCAGGTCACGTAGCCATATTATATGGCCCGATTACGTACATATTCAACTGCTCTACGTGTTGGGCAATCGTCCAATCAAGTCTAGGTCTGAATCGATCATAGTTTCTAATGGCTTGTTCTACGTCGCTGGGTGCATTTCTACGAATGGGTGCCATGTCCTAAACCAATTATGCAAAGTCCAATTATGCGGGGTTATTAATCTCTTCTTAGTTAAAATTTACGAGGACGTAAAAGCTTTAAAAACTCTTTCAATTTATGCTCAAAACTCGTATTTCTTTCTTTCGTTCTTTCTTTTCTTTCTTTCTTTCTTTCTAATTCGGATACACTTTCTTTCTCTTTCTTCTAAGTCTCGTAAATCGTAAAACAGTATCCGATATAAAATAACAATAAACTTCAATAACTTCTTTACCTTCGAAGTCGACGGATTGAATGATGGCAGTGGCAACTTCCAGTAATAACAAAATATTCTCTTAAAAAAAATTCTCTTTGAAAATTTTCTCTCTTTTTTTTTTTTTTTGAAAATTTGCCAGTCTACAGAAACGCAGACTGGCTCTGATACCAAGCTGTAGCGCCCCGAGTTCTGTTAACCCGGATTGCCACGTCATCGTCTTTTGCCCTAATTTTGTAAATCAATTTTGCGGAAATAACCTAATTTTTAAAATCACATTTGCAATTGAAAACTACTTCGGCAATTAAAATACATTGGATAATTGTTCAAAATTTAAATATCATGTTTTTGGAATAGCGGAAACGAAAAATACGTTAACAATGTTTCAATACATAAATTTGAGATCTTAATAATTTCGATAATCCAATTTTATGCCACCACTGCCGGATCAATCACGTTCGCCTCCGAAGTCTGCAAATATTGTTAAAATAGCAGAATGAGTATTTCGAAGAAATACTCAGTAGACTCATCACCGATAATTAATTTACAGAATAATTGAAAACACGCTCATGCAATATACAACGTGATATCATCTTTGGTTCATTTTCTTGGAAATCATAGGCTCTTTAAAAACATGGGTTGTGGGTAGTCTTTCTTTCTTGTGCGGATGAAGCACGTAAGTTATGCATAACATTCTCTTCTTATCTCATAAGAGATTCTTTCTTTCTTTCTTTCTCATGCAATTAAGCATATAAGTTATGGCAAGCATAACAATATCATATAATTCATATGACACATTCTCATCCTATGCATAAAGCATATAAATCACGTAATTCACATAAAGCATGCAATTATAATTTAAACTAATTAATGGTGGCGAGTCTACCTCAAATATTTCGAGTTGCGTGAAAAGTGGAGCGGGAAGATAACTTCAAGCTCCTAATTGCTCGTACGTATCGTCTAGCCAAAAATAGGAAATAAGTTTGAATTAGTATTTCGAACTTTAAAGTTTTAAAGTGTTGAAATTAAGTTTAGGGCTTAATTGAAAATCATTGGAATTGAAATAAATGGCTTAAAATGATAAAATAAAGTTTAGGGCTTAATTGAAAATCATTGGAATTGAAATAAATGGCTTAAAATGATAAAATAAAGTTTAGGGCTTAATTGAAAATCATTGGAATTGAAATAAATGGCTTAAAATGATAAAATAAAGTTTAGGGCTAAATTGGAAGTTTATTAAATCTGAAAATGAAAGTTTAAGGGCTAAAATAGTAATTTTTAAAAGTTAGGGACTAAGCTGTAATTATAAATAAGCTGGAATTAAAAGTTAAAAACTGAAATAATAACTTTTGTAAGTTTAAGGACTGAGCTGTAAATATATTAAAGCTGAAAATAAAAGTTGAAAACTAAAATAATAACTTTTAATAGTTTAGGGTTTAATCTGTAAATATATTAAAGCTAAAAATAAAATTTAAAGACTGAAATAGTAATTTCTATACATTAGGGACTCAATTGTAAATATAATAAAGTTGAAATAAAACTTAAAAACTGAATTAAATAACTTATATAAGTTTAAGGACTAAATTGAACATTTTCTAAAAACTGAAAATAAATTTAAGGAACTGAAATTAAAACATTTAAAACTTAAGGGCTAAACTAAAAACAATTTAGGGACTAACTTAAAACAATTTATAACTTGGGGCTAAAACATAACTTTTAAAAATCAAAAATCAAATAAAATCAAAATCAAAATAAACCAAAATCAAAACAAAACATAAAAAAAATAAAACTCATTCCTCTCTCTCTCTCATTACAGAGAGAGAGGACGAAGCGACGGGGAAGGGCTCTGCCCCTTCCCCCATTTCCGATCGCCGGTGAACGGCGTCAGCGCCACCGCCTCGTGGTGGCGCCGGTAGGTGTGGGGATGGCTGTGAGGGAAATTTTGGTGCGTGGATTGGAAGTCAACCGAGCTTGGAGGGTCGATTTCTTTTGGGTTCCTTGGTGTTCTTGTGGTAAACATTCTGGAAATGGGTCGAACTACGAGGTAAGGTAATGGGTCTTTTGATCTAGGGCTTTATTTCATGATTTGGGGATGGTTTTGGTTTCGGTTTTGGTGGTGGTTCGTGGGTTTATGTTCTCGGTTGGGGCTCGACTTTTTGTGTTTGAAGTCTCGGGTTTGGGAGATGTTTTTGGGTATCTTGATTTCTTTCTTAGATGAAATGGTGGTTTGGTGTTTTCTTGGTGGCGGTTTGAGGTGCAGGAGTGGCGGGTTTCTGTGTGCTTTGCCACAGGTGGTTCGAATGGTGTTGTGTTGGGCAGCTGGTGATTCGAGTTGGGTTTTTGACTGGTGGTTTTGCTCTCGGCTTGGAGTTGATGTTGGGTTGGGGTGACTGCATTGTTGAGTTCTTAGGCTTTGCAGTTGGAGCTTGGTGATTTCCTGTTGATCTCGGTTTCATGGGGTTTTGGTGCAGTGAGTTGGAGTGCAGTTTTGGTGTTGTTACTTGGGGGTGAAAAATGGTGACTGAAATGTGGTCGAATGGCTGCAGCTTCTTGTTGGTGGTTCTGAGCAGTGAGTTGGTGAGTGCATTTGTCTTGATGATTACACTGATGATGCTAGAAATGGATTTTCTAGCATCAATGGTGTTTCACCTGGGAATAGAGAGAATGTTGGGGAGATAGACAATTTCTTACCAAATGGATTGAGTTGGCTGCGTGAATGTTTGGAGGAGAGGGGAAATGAGGTGATGGTGAATAAAATAGGAATTGTTAGGGCACAAATCCCCATGTGCCACTTGGGCCTATTGGGTTGTAAGGAACCCTAAATGGATTGGGCCTAAACATCAATGTCTGGGCCGACATAATTGGACTAGATAATAATAATAATTGGATTTAAACAACATAAATCGAAGTTGATACTAAAATAATTATTCGAAATTGGATTTAATCGAATAGATTTGAATTCAATTTTATAACGGCTAGACGAACGCGTTTCTCTAGAAAATTAGGGTTACGTTCTAGCGACACGTTTTTCGAGAAAAATTAATTTATATAATTTAAAAGTTCGCGGTCGCTACAAATTACCTCTAAAATACTAGTGGGACTCTTTTCAAACTACTACATACATCATAAATAGACTACCTACACCCACTCTTGAATTATGATCACCCTACCAAGTCCTATACAAAAGGAAACCTAACTATAGAACCTTAAAAGTCTTTGGATGTGCCTGCTATCCTTGTTTGAGACCCTATTAAACACACAAATTCAGCATTTACTCCACAAAATGTATCTTCCTTGGCTATAATGACTCCCATAAAGGCTATAAGTGTTTGATCTCGGCAGGAAGGTTATACATCTCAAGACATGACATTTTCAATGAACTTGAGTTTCCATTTGAGTCTTTATTCACTGTAAAAAATCATTCCAAGTCTGTTGTTCCTGAACTAGTAGTGCCATACATTCATCTTCCATCTGAATTCAACAATTCAATCACAACCTCCAGCCCTATTGATACAACTCAACCTGAAGCAACTCATGCTCATCATCACTTACTCTCTGATCTAAGTGATAATCAACAGGAAAATGCATTCCATGACAATAATATTGAAGACTTTGACATAAATGTAACATAGGAGAATGCTGAATTAGAACCTGTAGAATCAGCATCTGATATACTGCAGAATAATGAAAGGATTGAAGGTATTCAACAGCCAGCTAAAACTGAGATTGAGAGAAGACTAGGAATTCAAAATGAGCATCCTATGATCACTAGAGGTAAAGTTGTGGTATTCAAACCAAAAGCTTGCTTGGCTAATTCAGCTGAAAATGTTTCAGAACTGTATGAGCCTAAAAATATGGAAGAGGCAATGATAAGTGCAGACAGGAAGAAGAAGAAAATGCCTTAATAAAGACCAAAACTTGGAAGCTTGTGCCTTCATCACCAACCTACAACGTAGTAGGAAATAAATGGGTTTTTAGAATCAAGCACAACACAGATGGATCAGTACAAAGGTTCAAAGTCAGGTTGGTAGCAAAATGATTTCATCAGACTCCTGGAATTGACTACTATGAAACTTTCAGTCCAGTCATTAAACCTTCAAATCTAAGGATTATAGTCACTCGGCAGTTGCTAAGGAATGGACCATCAGGCAAATAGACATTAACAATGTCTTCCTAAATGGAGAACTAGATGAGACATTATATATGACTCAGCCTAAAAGATTTGTAAACAAATCAAAGCCTGATTATGTAAGCTCAAAAAAGCCCTCTATGGATTGAACCAGGCATCTAGTGCCTGGGATCATAAACTGAAAACAACCTTTTGAGCTGGAAGTTCAAACAATCAGCAGCTAACACTTCATTGTTCTATTTCAAGAATGAAAGACATGTGATATTTGCTCTCATTTATATTGATGACATTATTATGACTGGTAATGACAAGGATCTGGTGCAAGACTTTATAGATACCTTGAACAGAAAATTTGCACTAAAAGACATGGGAAGATTACATCATTTCCTTGGAGTAGAGGTAGTACGGCATAATTCAAGTCTTCGCTTTACTCGGACAAGATACATTGCTGATTTGCTTAAGAGGTTCTAGCATTAAAACTTGAAGCCTAGTCCTACACCTATTACTGTTGGTAGACAATCTCAAAGTCTGATGGTGAAATGTTGGTTGAACCTTCAATCTATAGAAGTGCAGTTGGAGCACTACAATACTTCATATATACCAGACCGGATACCACATTTGCAGTTAACAAATTGAGTCAATTTATGCAAAATCCAACCTCCATACACTGGTAGGCATTGAAGAGAGTGTTGAGGTATCTTAATGGAACAATGAACCATAGCTTATGGATTCAAAGAAGCGACACACTAAGCATGAATGGTTACTCAGATGCAGATTGGGCCTCTTCTCCAGATGACAGAAGATCAACAACAGGTTACTGCATTTATCTGGGAGAAAATCTGATAGCTTGGTGTTCAAAGAAGCAGCATGTTGTGGCACGATCCAGCACAGAGTCAGAATACAGGGCCATTGCATCTACTACTTCAGAAATTGCCTAGATTCAGTCATTGCTTCAAGAGCTGAAACTTCCACTAGCAGGAACCCCAACTCTATGGTGTGATAATATTAGTGCAGGTGCTTTTGCTGCCAACCCAATTTACCATGCCAAAACGAAACACATAGAGCTAGACATTCATTTCATCAGAGACAAGGTACTTGAAAAAAAAATTGGAAGTAAGACATATACCCACTCCAGATCAAATTGCAGACTTACTGACTAAAGGGCCAAATCACTCAATATTCTTATTCTTAAAAGACAAGCTTGGAGTTACCTCCGTACCGTCCAGCTTGAAGGGGGGGGGGGTATTGAGAATTAACATTCACATATCCAACTCCCTCTATGATTCAGCTTCCTCACTTCTTGCTATCATAGCCATTTGCCTTGTGTACATTTGGACCACCAAATTGTTGTATAAGCATTCCAACATGATCCACAAATTAAGGAACTACCTAACAACCATTCGTTCTAGATCATTCATGTAACATTTCCTTGTATTATATTATATCGCTGCAGTAGCTTGACTTTTAAATCAATTGAGTGAAACACGATTCTTGATCATCTTGCTTTTCTTTAGAACTTTAACTCTCATGAATAGAATACGTTGTTAGTGAAATTTGGCAAGGAGCCCCGAGTATATAAATGATATATAAATTTCAATATTTTGGACAAAAAGTCCACTTGCGATAGATTCTTCGGACAACTTGATATGAAGCAAGCATACATAACAATATATTTTCAATAGCTATACATATATATGAAGTATGATATGGGAATCATGTAAGAAAGTCATCTTAGTATTCTAAAAGAGAACCCAGAGAACCCTCAAGGAAACTGTGGTAGCAATAGTAGAAGCAACCTTGGGAAAAAGTTTGACGTTGATGTTTCAATTGACCCTCATATCACTAATTGTGTTTCCGAAGTTGCGGCGGTTGAAGAATTAGTGAGTTTTTCCACCAACAAAGATGATACAACTAAAATTTTGAAGATTGACCAAGAATTTGTTGAACTTATGAAAAGTCTACTAAAAATTTCTTTAAAAAGAATTTGGATGTGTTCGCTTGGAAAAATGCCGATATGGTGGGTATAGTTCCCAAGATAGAATGTCGTGCATTGAAAATCAATCCTAAAGTAAAACTTAAAATGTTAAAAAGGCGAACAATGAGTTTGGAAAAATATGAAGCGTCGAAAAATGAAGTTGAGAAGCCGTTGAAAAACAATTTTATCCATGAAAATCAATATCCAATTTGAGTATGTAACCTTATTTTGGTGCTAAAGAGCAACGAAAAATGGCAAACTTGCTAAAATTTCGTAGATTTGAATATGGCATGTCCTAAAAGCAGTTTTTCGCTCCCCAGAATTGATCAGCCAGTGGATTCAACACTAGGACACGATCTACTAAGTTTTATGGATGCGTATTCAAAATATAGTCAAATTTCCATAAATGGGTCAATTGAGGAGTATACTACTTTCGCGGCAGATCGATGATTGTATTGTTACAAGTTGATGCCATTCCTATTGAAAAACACTGGCACTACTTATCCCGGGCTAGTAAATAAAATGCTCGCAAATCTAATAGGCAAAATATTAGATGTATCGACGATATGCTCATTAAAAATCTTCAGGCTGAAATGACATGAAACTTGTAGGTGAAGCTTTTAACATACTCCAAAAATATTGGATGAAACTCAACCCGTTGGAATTCGCCTTTCATGTCATGTCTGGAAAGTTTTTAGGATTTATGATAAATCAGGAAGACATTGACGTGAACCTTGATAGAATCAAAGCTCCCATAGAAATGAGATCTCCATCTAAGTCTAAAGAGATACAAAGCCTTAAGCAAAATTGTTTCACGAGCTATGAATCTTTTCTTTTAGACATTAATGGAAGGAAAAATATTCGAATAGACTGAAGAATGTGGGCAAGCCTTCCAGGTCGTGAACATCTAGGAAAAGCCCTAGTGTTATCCAAGCCAATAAATGATGAAAATATATTTCTCTATCTGGCAGCCTCTAAGGTAACAGTAAGCTCCGTGTTAGTAAGAGAGGAATGACAATGAAAATTGCCATTATGCTATGTGAGTAAAGCTCTACAAGGTACTGAATCTAGATATCTTGATATGGAGAAGTTGGCTTTGGCCTTAGTAGTAGTATTACAAAAAAATTGACCCTAGTATCGAAGTATTGACCAATTTTCCACTCAAAAGAGTATTACAAAAGCCCAATGCCTATAGGAGATTGATGAAATGGGCAGCAAAATTGGGAAATTTTGAGATAAACTATTAAAATTTTAGACGTCCATATTACTGGCATCAAACCTAAACAAGAAACTTGTAAACTATTTGTGGACGGCTCATTGGGGGAAAATAGAGCTGGAGTAGGGATAATTCAATAAGTCTGGAAGGACATAAATTGAATTGTATTATTAAGTTTACATTCAAGGCAATGAACAATGTAGTTGAATACGAGGCTTTACTAGTCAATTTATGATTGGCAAAGGAAATGCAGGCCTAGAAAATCGAGGTTAAAAGTGATGCGCAGTTAGTGGTGAATCATGTTAATGGAAGGTTCGCTACCAAGGATAAGACAATGGCTCCATACTTGACCAAGTTCATGGACTTGTCACAATACTTCAATAAATTCATGTTCTCTCAAATCCGTAGAAGAAAATAGATACGCATGTGCCTTATCTAAATTAGCAAGCACAAAGGACACCCAAATATTTAAAATGTCTGGTAACTTATTGTCAAACCTATCAGTATATCAGAAAAAGGAGAAAAACCTATGGATTCAAGGAAAAGCATAAATTATATCCTACTTAAAGGGTGGAGTACTCTTGGAGAATGAAAACAAAGGAAAACATTATGAATAAAAGCAGCAAGATATTTTGATAAGTATAATTTATACACTTATATGGGCCTCTAATTTGGGAGTTCTTTTGATTAATTATGGCATAATCTCTTGTATATTCATTTTTTAGATAAAACTCGATAATTAGAAGTGATATTGGAATAAATGAACGAAAAAGGAGAAAAAGTGAAAGATTATTGATTCAAAGAGAATGAAAAGAAAAAAAAACCACCCACACTGGCTTTTGTTTCTACTAAATATATATATTTACAAAACACTTGATTTTCAACACTTTCTACC
This sequence comes from Fraxinus americana, assembly GCA_035079005.1. Classification (NCBI taxonomy): domain Eukaryota; kingdom Viridiplantae; phylum Streptophyta; class Magnoliopsida; order Lamiales; family Oleaceae; genus Fraxinus; species Fraxinus americana. The sequence continues at coordinate 19,465,990 of CM068707.1, read as the reverse complement.
TACTCTAATCTATCAAGTTGTCAAAAAAAAAAAAAATAAGACCATACTTAGATAACTTACAAAAGTTAAACTACCAACTATTTGTACTTAAATTACATGACTTTAGATACAAAAATCAACAACCTTTTTGATAGCAAAAAACGTGACACCAAAGTGACAACCCAACTTCAACATTCCTTCTTGTCAATTTTGCTGGAAACACCAAGATTGTTTCTCAATGTTTCAAACCTTACCTTTGCTAAAGACTTTGTTAATATGTTTGCAAGTTGATCATCAGATTTGTAATGCACCGTCTTTATTTCATTTTGTTCTTGAGCTTCTCTGATTGAATGTTATCTGATTTTGATGTGTTTGGTTCTACCGTGGAAGACTGGATTCTTCACCATAGCAACTGTGGACTGATTATCACAATAGATAACTATGGCCTCATCTTGCTTGAACTTCATATCTTTTAACACCTTTCTTAGCCAAATTGCTTGATTAGTAGCTTCTGAAGCAGCTATGTATTCAACTTCAGCTGTTGATTGTGCCACGATTTTTTGTTTCATTGAATTCCAGCATATGATACTTGAACCAATATAGAATATATAGCCAAAAGTGCTCTTCATATCCTCAAAACTCCCTGCCCAATCACTATCAGTGTAGCTGGTTAACTTGCACAATTTTGACTTCTTAAACTAGATCCCCATTTCATTAGTTCCTTTGATATATCTTAGGACATGTTTTGGTTGCTTGAAAGTACAATTCACCTTGCTCCTGTCTGAACCTTGATAGAATATTTGTAGCATATTTAATATCAAGTTTGGTTGCTATTAAATACAGCAAACAACCAATCAACTTCTATAAACATTTGCATCAACCTGCTTTGCACCACATCCTTCAACAATTTTTCATTCTGAACTAATGGTGTGCTAACAGCTTTGCAGTTTTCCATGTTAAACCTCTTTAGCACATCCTTCGCAAACTTCCTTTGACTGATAAAAATTCCTTGCTGGTCTTAATAAATCTACATTCCTAGGAAGTAATGCGTCTCACTAGATCAGTCATTTCAAAAGCCTTCTTCAATTCATCTATCACTTCTCTAATTGATTTGCTGCTGCTACCTGTTATTAAGAAATCATCAACATAGAGTGATATGATGACCATTTCTCCTTCCACTTGTTTTACATATAGAGTTTGTTCATTTAAACTCTTTGTAAAATCAAGATAACCAAGGTGATTATCAATTCGACTATACCAGGCCCTTGGAGCCTGCTTCAAGCCATACAAGGCTTTCTTTAATCGATAAACTTTATCCTCATTCTCTTCTATCTGAAAGCCTTCATATTGCTCTATGAAAATCTGCACATTTAGATAGCCATTTAGGAAAGCTGATTTGACATCTAATTGGTAGATTTTCCAACCACTTTGAGATGCAATTACCATAAGCAATCTGATAGTCTCATATCTTGCAATTGGGGCAAAAGTATCAGTGAAATCAACACCAAACTGCTGAGCATAACCCTTAACTACCAATCTGTCTTTTAGTTTATTAACTGAGCCATCAGAATTTAGCTTAGTCCTATATTCCCATTTTACTCCAATAACTTGCTTGTCAAGTGGTCTGTCAGCTAGTTCCCAAGTTTCATTTTTCTCAATCATCTTGATCTCTTCCTCCATTGCAGCCATCCAGACAGGTGATTTAGATGCTTCATCAAACTTTGCAGGTTCAACTATAGTAGCATTACATCATGCATAAATGTCTGCAAGAGGTCTCATCTTCACTCTGTCATTTTTTGAATCTGAATCATCATCAGGTTCTTTTTCATCTTCACTTATTCCTCATTCTCTGCTTTGAGGAATCAGTCCTCTTGTTGTTTTTTCAACAGAGCTTTCCTCCCGATTCTACATAGCTTCTTCATTCACCTTGATTCTCTGCTGGATATTACCTATTTTGTCTAAGGATTGAGCACTCTATATCTTTTGGCATTGTTGTAATAAACAACCAATATCCCAACTTCACCCTTTTCACTTAGCTTATCTCTCTTTGCATCAGGAATATAAGTGTAACAAACACTCCCAAATACCTTCAAGTGTGAGATATCTGGTTTGACATCATACCAGGCCTCATATGAAGTTTTCTTCTCCAATACTTTTGTTGGCAAACAATTGAGAAGATAAACAACAGTGTTAACTGCCTCTGCCCAGAACTCCTTAGGTATTTTTTTCTCAATCAACAAGCACCTAACCATTCCATTACAGTCCTATTTTACCTCTCACTGACTCCATTCTGTTGAGGAGAATAGAGAATGGTATGCTTAACACATTCAGCTTTGTAGAAATTGTCAAATTGTCCACAACTATACTCAGTTCCATAATCAGTTCTTATTGTCTTTATTTTGTAGTCACTTTCATTCTCCACCATTTTCTTGAACGTTTGAAACACAGCTGCAACTTTTGATTTTGCTTTCAAGAAATAGACCCAACACATTCTGGTTAAGTCATCAATGAAAAGAATAAAATATTTACTGCCATTCAATGTAGTAACTTTCATTGGACCATAGAATCTGAGTGCACTAACTCAAGTTTATTAACAGCCCTTCTAGACTGATTCTTAGAGAATGGAAATTTTGTTTAGTTTCCCAGTTGACAGACATCACAGGCACCGACACCATCAATGACTTTAAACATATTTTCAACAAGATTGAAGTCGTACATTTGCCTAAGTGAAGTATGGCTAGCATGACCAAACCGTCTATGCCATAAAGAAGTCTCACTTTCTTCAGCTAAACATGCTTGAGTGGTGACATTTTTCCAATCTATAGGAAAGCTTCTATTTCTCATTTGAAGTATCATTAACTCCTTTCCAATTTCATCCAATATAGTGCCGGCTTTTCCTTTAAACATCAAGGCATGATTTTTCTCTAATAGTTGCCCTACACTAATTAGATTTTGATCTATCTCAGGCACATATAAAATATTAAGAATGTGTTTAATACCTGTTAAAGTCTGAACAGCAATCACTCCTATGTCTTTCACTTCTACAAAGTCACCATTTCCCACTTTAACTCTGGATTTGTAGGCTTTATTCAGTTCCACAAAAATGTTGGAGTCTGCAGTTATATGGTGAGTACAACCACTATCCAATAGCCAGGTTTCAACTTTACTTCAAGCCTTGATAGTAGAGAACAAATGTTCTTCAAGCAGTTCATCCTAATTTTCTGCCATTTCTGTTTGCTGCTATGGTTGTTTTCCCCTTTTATTTTTGCACACTTCCTCAACATGGCCAAATTTTTTTGCAGCTTCTACACTGAACTCTAAGTCTATACCAACACCATTTAGGAGAATGGCCCTTTCTTTTACAATGAGGACAAAGTGCAAACTTATCCTCTTTGTTTGCAGTTTTGTTGCCATCGGGTTAATTCTTTTCAGCCTGAGGTTTCTTTACACCAAAACGCGTTTGAGCTTTGTATTTTCCTTTAGCAAATATGGGTCCTTCTATTTGTACCTCCTGCCTTATCAGCCTTCTCTGTTCAGTTGCCTGCAGTACATTTACCAATTCAGCCAATGTTATAGATGACAGGTCTCTAGAATCCTCCAGTGATGATATCTTAGCTTCAAACTTCTCAGGAATGCTTATTAAAACATTTTCCACCACTCTCTTATTTGGTAAATCATCTCCCAGAAATCTGATTTGATTTACAATGTTCATCATCCTATCTGAAAAATCCTTCACAGCCTCAGTGTCTTTCATCTTCAATCTTTCATTGCTTTGATATTCTTCTTTCAGAACATCCCAAGCCTTTTTTGTAGTCTCACAAGTCATGATTCTTGTGAAGATAGCATCTGAGGCTGACTGAATGCAAGAAAGTGCCTCAAACTTTTTTGCTACATCTTTACTATGCTGTTTAATCTGAGCCACAGTTGGATTCGCTCTCAAAGGAGGAGGCTCAACTCTAGTATTAGTTATCTCCCACAAATCATAGGCTTTGAGGTAAGCCTTCATCTTTCCAGCTGAGAAGTTGTAGTTTTCTCCGGTGAAGGTAGATGGCAATGGTGCTGAGAAGCCACTTGAAGTCATTTGTTTTTCTGTCAACTGAATATACCATTGTTGATGGTTTCTTTTATTTACTGCTCCAGTTCTTCTACTTCCCTTTTTTCGATCCCTTTTCTAAGATCAAAGTAGCTCTGATACCATTAAAGATTATTGATTCAAAGAGAATAAAAAGAAAAAAGAACCACCCACTCAGGCTTTTGTTTCTACTAAATATATATATTTACAAAACACTTGATTTTAAACACTTTCTACCTACTCCAATCTATCAAGTTGTCAACAAAAATATAAGACCATAGTTAGATAACTTACAAAAGTTAAACTACCAACTATTTATACTTAAATCACATGACTTTAGATACAAAAATAAGCAACCTTTTTTATAGCAAAAAACGTGACAGTCAAAGTGACAAACCAATTTCAACAAAAATGGTGAAAATTAAAATTTCAATAGCTAATTTGGACCATAAGAATATGATTGACGATCACATAGGATCAATGGAATACAAGTCAAAGAAGTGTCAAAGTATTTTCTCAAATCAATTTTCAACGGCACAAGTTATACTCCGGATTCTCAGTCACAGATTGAGACCCACTTTTGCATAGCATATGTTCGAATTGGGAAACTGATATTACTAGAAGAACTGCAGCCCTTTGGGTTATCTTTCTAAACCACTTTGAATTACCTCAATTGTATATTAAGAGAGAAAGTTATAACAAAAATACCGATGGCTTTTCAGAAGCAAAATCGCCCAAAGGGCGCTCTAGAGAATTTTTTAGAACATGGGTGCTCGATGTCCACCAAGAGGGTGGACATTAATTCAATTAGTAGCTAATTAATTTAAAAGCATTAAGCCATATAACAATCATCCAAGATAAAAACATATATATATATACAGCTATGGTTTGCATTTTTTTTATGTTCTAGCGTTTTTAACACATGCTCTCATGTTTACACCTTCCATACAGATATAGGAAGGTCACGTGAGAGAATAAATTTAATAGTTATCGAGAGGATTATTAATTAACTTAGGAATATTGAGCAATAATAATATGCACATATTCTCATGTTATTGAATTGCATTAAAACTGATTAGTAAAGAGGATTCGAGGTCTTAGTACTCATTCCATCTAAATTTAAAAAACCTTTCATAATTTGATCATTAGAATAATTCATTTAAATTGTTAATTTTGATAATTTTGATACAATAAATTATGTTATTCGATTAAGGTTAACATTAACTGATCCTAGATTAAGTGTGTAGTTCTCGTGAGAATGATATCCTATTTATCACTTTATTACTTGTTCTCGATACCGTACATTTATGAAATTCAAACTATCATGTATATTACAAAATGAAATTTTATTCAAGCGAGGTATACCCTCCTTTTGCTAAGATGTGTGAACAATTATGAATCAATATATGTCATGAGAAAATCTAAGAGAGCATATGTGGTGATCATGCTAGTGAACATTCCCTAGCACAAAAAACCTTGAAACAAGACTATTACTGGTCAACTATGAGGAAAGATGCTATAAACTTTCAGAAAATGCAAAAGATGTCAGAAGTTCACAGCTATACCTCAACTACCACCACAAGAGTTGAATATCATTTGTCGGTGCAAAATATAAAACTATATTATATCAGTTAATGGTACCCAGTCCTAAGGGAAAATTTTGAGAGCTATGTACGAGGAACGGAAAATCCATAGAATTTCTCTGCCCCCTATTATCCCTAAACTAACGGACAAGTAGAGGAAGTAAATAAAATATTGAAAATTATCCTAAAAAGTAAGCTTGATTTTGTTAAGGGATTATGGACTAACGATCTCTACAAATTCTGTTGTCATACTGTACTACCACCAAAATCACCACAGGCAAAATTTCTCTCTTTCGCTTATGGGGTCAAAGCCATGATTCCGATAGAAATAGGTTTGAATACAGCAAGAAAGTTAAACTTTAGCAAAGAATAGAATGAAGAAGGCATGAACGTGAGTTTAGACACATTGGAAGAGAAACAAAATGATTCCTAAATGAAGCTCGCCATATATCAAAGGAAATTGGAAAGGCACTTCAATTCCAAGGTTTGCAAAAGAATAATTAATGTGGGAGATTTGGTATTAAAGAAAGTTTTTATCATGGATAACGAAATATGTTCGATTTTGCTAGGCCTGAAATGTGAGGGGCCATACATGGTAGTCGAAATGATTGGGATAGGAACATACAAGCTCATAGATGAAAGTGGCCAACCCCTTAAACACCTTTAAAATGGCATGTATTTGAGAAAATATTATCAATAAAGCATCTTTGTTTCGATGATGGCGAAGTTATATACATCAAGTAGTTAACGGATTTAACATTTTTTTAAGTGTATGTTGATATGATAAAATCTTTCAGCTAAACAAAATTATCAGCTCGAGCAAAATACACTATTCAAAAAATAAACAAATGTAATAGAATTAATTTCGCTAGACTACTGCCATGACTTGGCTCGAGCGGCAGAAGCAGAAACATTATCACTAGCTCATCGCCAATACTTCGCTCGAACGACACACTATCGCTCGCCTGTCGCCCAGTTTTCGCTCGAGCAACATGGCTATTTGAAGAATCTTAATTCGTGTTTTTAAAGGTTTTTTATCCGACTCGTTCTGGTATTTATACTGTAGGTTTTTTATCCGACTCATTCATTCCTAAACCTACAGTATAAATACCAGAACACCTTTAAACTTCTTTTCTGAAAGTTGAATATTGAAAAAACACACTCTCCATATCATTTTCATCACATAAGCTTTCAACCTTCATGCTGTGATTTGTTCTTGGCGGCAAAAATATCAAATCTATAATCTAAATACCAAATTGCTACTTCCTACACATCTTTTAGAGTGATGAAGATCAAGGGAAAGTGATTGGATTTCCAGTTGTTGGAGAACGTGGAGTTCTTCGTTGATCCATAGGAGATAGATTAATTCATTTAGCCGGGAGTTGGTGCAGGAGTGCGCAATCCAGGAGGGCTTTGAAAACTGCAACTGAGAGTTGGTGCAGAAGCACTCAATTCAGGAGAGCTGTAGGAATTATAGTCAGAAGGTTAGAAAGTACTAATAGTAGTCGTGTCTGGCAGACTGTAAATTCAAAATTCGTTTACAGTGGATTTCTGACGGCAAAGTGCCTGGAGTTTTTACCCAGTTGGGATTTCTCTGTGATCATTCCTAGTATTTATTTATTGCTTTCATATAACTGCGGTATTTCAACATAGGAAAATTGGACTATTTGATTAACTATCAAGAGATAATTAATAGTGACTTGTTGTTAATTAATTGTTAAGTTTTAATTCTGCATAATCACCTATTCATCCCCCCTCCCTTCTTCTAGGTTTAGTTTGGGTCAAACCTCATAATTTCATTTTCAAGAGCAAAAGATGAGAACTGAACAATAAATTCCGTATATACAAAAAGGGTGATTTTATAACTCTACATAGCTTTTGAACCCAGTAAGAAAATATTTAATACAAATGCTTATATTGTATTAAAAAAATAAAAAAAGAAGTAAAAATCAAACTGCATATTATGATTTAGCATCTGTTTGGTCCCATTTCTTATAACTCATTTTCTCTTCAAAATTATTTTTAACCACTCATTTTAATGAGACCCACTATTATAAAATCTAATTTTTATTCAAACATGGCTTTGCAAATGGAATACATTATAAACACGAAACTATTAGATACTTCATTCTTATATGATCTGTAAATTGTTATTGCTTTTATTCAATTAAAAATTTCTTTAAGATCATAGAAAAATGACCATGCTGTAGAAAATCCCCATCAAAATTACATCTTTACAAAAGGATATAATCTCAAATTAAGTGAAGCAAATAGTTAAACTGGTTACCAATATAAACAATAGCAAATATATTAAAGAATTAAACTAAAGATCAAACTCTGAAATAAGTAAGCTTAAGTGCTTAACATTATGTAAAATTGCAGTTTAAGCAAGTACGAAAATCCCACAACAAAACCTAGCCTCGAAACTCAAAATAATAATATTATGACACAAATGGCCGGTTGTTCTTCAACTATGTGGACGTGAGATATTGAGGCAAAATTTGTGTAGAGTAGATGAAATGTTTGTCAAGTCAAATTACTATTTTAGCAACAAGTTCTAGCTTTTTTATGTACAAAAATTAAAAGCATGGGAGCAAAATTGTATATCAAAAACTTTTTACAGTGATAACAAAAATTTTAAAATGGGAGTGGGCCCATGCTAAATCCGCCCGTTCAAGGTTGCATATGTATAATTAGGTCGAATTCCTACATTAGATCCTCAATAATATGCTTATACACGAACTATCGAATCATGTAATTGGTCATCGAATAATGTTAGTCTTTACTAGTCATGAACATCACGCGTTTTATGCAACGTGAATTATACCGCAAGTTTACGGTGTCAAGTTTTGTAATATAGTAAAAGAGTTAGAGTGTCGAACCCATATGGATTGTAATTTAATTCCACTAAGCACTATAGTTATGTAACTTTTTATTTTATTTAGACAATGAATGTTTGAATGAATGATTTTAGATTAATCTAATGAGATTGGTTAACAAATACGAGGAATGCAAATAATTAAGTTGAGAAAGTCTAGAGAATGATTTCACATAACCTTCAATTATGATTCAATGATATCCAATTATGCCAATTGATTTTCCCATATTCAAAAGCAAGAATCCTAAATTATTTATCTCCCCTCTCTTGAGTGCGGCTAGAAATTAACCCTAAATTTAATCACAATATCTTTATTTCGAATTAAAATCTAGAATTTATTAAGTCCCGATTCTTTTGTGAAGTAAGTTTCATAGATTTTACGCTTTCTCTCGAAATCCATAAAATGTACGTTGTGGTAATCTTATGATCGCGCATAAATTCCCTTCTATCGAGTGTAGAAATTGACTAGCATCTATTCATTCAATTATTGATCAGGAAATTGAAAGCATTAAAATCATGATACAATTAAATATAAGTGGGAAATTCCAAAAGAAATAATTCATATATTCATCAAACCATAATCCCAAGTAGCTACATCAAACCCTAGCTAAATTATTTAGCCCATAAAGAAATTCATGAAATCTAAACAATCTACAATGGAAAACATAGAGGAAAAGGTAAGAAAAACTCTTTTTGGAATGTTGCTCGAAGTCCCTTTTGATATTTCCATGCTTTCTTCAATTGATTTATTCCATTCTTTGTGTTGCCTCCTAAGCCGTCTTCTCCCCTTCTTCCAACCTCAAAAATTAGGTCTTTATGGTGATATTTATAGTGTCTACAAGTTGCAAGACGAAATAGGGTTGGATCGGGCCAAAAATCTTTTAAAATTTCCATTTTTTCTCTTTCTAGGGATCCGGCCCCTAGGCACCCAGATTGGCGACCTTGGCGCCGCGTATTCTACTGATTTTCAGCAAGCTAGGTGTTGCGGTGCCCAATTCGGCGAAACGACAGACTGCATGGCTTTCAGTATTTTTATCATAACTTTTTTTTCCGATATCCGATTGTGATGATTCAAGATAAATTAGAAAACTAACTCAAAAGGCTACAACTGTTCTTCAGACAACATCCTCCAATTCGGTCGTTTACTTTGTCAAATATGAGTTTCAATATGAGAATAAAAATTCGGAGCATAACTTTTCGGTTGGAAATTGATTTGTGATCATATTTTGACTAAATTTGAGCCCTTTGACATCTTTTGTAGCGACCGCGAACTTTTAAATTATATAAATTAATTTTCTCGAAAAACGTGTCGCTAAAACGTAACCCTAATTTTTCTAGAGAAACGCGTTCGTCTAGCCGTTATAAAAACGAATTCAAATCTATCCGATTAAATCCAATCCCGAATAATAATTTTATTATCAATTTCGAATTATTTTATTTATATCCAATTTTTATTAAATTCAAGCCCAATTATTTAAAATCCAACATTTATGGTCCAATTTCATAAAGCCCGATTTTAGTTTTAATTCTTTTAGCCCAATTCATTTAAGTCCATTCAATTGAGTCCAAAACCGGATATTATTTATTTTAGCCCAATTATAAAGCCTGAAAGCCCAACTGATAGGCCCAATTACCCGTCTAGGGTTTTGTGCCCTAATTCTACCCCTATTCATACCCCACTCCACTCCACTCACACTCATACTCTCGCAATATCCATTTGGTAAGAAAATTTGTCTATCTCTCCAACATTCTCTCTATTCCCAATGTGAGACACCATTGATCCTAGAAAATCCATTTCTAGCATCAACAGTGTAATCATCAAGACAATGCAATCACCAACACTGCACTCACCAACTCAACAGCCAACTCCACCCCAACAAACCAGCTGCAAAACCATCGAACCACCATTGCAACACCCCCACCTTCACCAGCAGACACCACCATTCCACTCAGCAGCAGCTCAAACCCAACACACACGAGCTGAGAAATCAAAACACCAACACCAAGCTCACACCACCAACACACCAAGCTGCAGCCAACTAAACTAAGCTGCAACCTCAAGAACCCCAAACCACCACTGCCAAACCGAAACCACCAACCCACGAGACCAACAACACCACACTGCAAAACCAACTCCTTCACCCAAGGGCACAACCACAGCCACCTGCAACCCACGAACACGCACCAAAGCCGCCAAATCGACAACCCCAAAATCGACAGCCACATTGCACTCCCAATCAACAGACCTCCAACCACCTGCAACCCAAAATCAACACCAAGCAACCACTCATTCACCCAAAATACACCTTAACAGCTTCAAGAACCAAGAAATAAAAAGACCCATGAACTTACCTCAATATACCAAGTGAACCCGAATACAAATCGAACCCAAGCCTCGTTCGACCTCGACCCGTACGCCAAAAGCCCAAAAGAAACCCCCCCTACCTGACCACCGGCGCCACCTCAGGTGGTGGCGCTGCCACCAACCGTCGCCGGCGGTGGTGGAATCGGAGGAGGGGCAAAGCCCCTCCATCGTCTCTCTCTCTCGGTTTCGAATGAGAGAGAGAGAGAGAAATGAGATTTGATTTGTTTTATTTTGATTTTTATTTTGATTTTGATTTCTAAAAGTTATGTTTTAGCCCCCAAGCTTTAATTTGTTTTAAGTTAGTCCCTAAATTGTTTTTATTTTAGCCCTTAAGTTTAAGTGTTTTAATTTCAGCCCTTTACATTTCTTATTTTCAGTTTAAAAGTTATTTAATTTAGTCCCTAGTTTATATAAGTTATTATTTTAGTTTTTAACTTTTAATTCCAGCTTTATTATAATTACAATTTAGTCCCTAAACTTATGAAAGTTATTATTTTAGCCCTTAAAGTTTTATTTTCAGATTTAATAAATTTCCAATTTAGCCCCAAAACTTTACTTTATCATTTTAAGTCATTTATTTCAATTCCAATAATTTTCAATTAAGCCCTTGACCTTAATTTCAACACTTTAAAACTTTAAAGTTTCGAAATACTGATTCAAACTTATTTTCTATTGGCTAGACGAAACGAACGGACAATTAGGAGATTGAAGTTACTTCTCGCATCATTTTCACGAAACTCGAGATTTTGAGGTAGACTCGCCACCATTAATTAGTTTAAATTATAATTGCATGCTTTATGTGAATTACGTGATTTATATGCTTTATGCATAGGATGAGAATGTGTCATATGAGATATATGATATTGTTATGCTTGCCATAACTTATATGCTTAATTGCATGAGAAAGAAAGAAACAAAGAATCTCTTATGAGATAAGAAGAGAATGTTATGCATAACTTATGTGCTTCATCCGCACAAGAAAGAAAGAACTACCCATAGCCTGTATTTTAAAAAGCCTATGATTTTCAAGAAAATGAACCAAAGATGATATCACGTTGTATATTGCATAAGTGTGTATTCAATTATTCTGTAAATTAATTATCGGCGATGAGTCTACTGAGTATTTCTTCGAAATACTCATTCTGCTATTTTAACAATATTTGCAGACTTCGGCGGCGATCGAGATTGATCCGGCAGTGGTGGCATAAAAGAATTTGACTATCGAAATTATTATCTCTTTGAAGTTTTTGTATTCGAATATTGATAACATTTTGTCGTTTTCCGCTATTTCTAAAATATGATATTTAAATTTTAAATATCCTATGAGTTTTAATTGCCGACGTAGTTTTCAATTGCAAAATGTGATTTTAAAAATTAGGTTATTTCCGCAAAATTGATTGACAAAATTAGGGCAAAAGACGATGACGTGGCAATCCGGGTCAACAGAACTCGGGGCGCTACATCTTTCCTCATCCAATTGGCCCTTAACACTCTCAAATCGTCATCATGGGGATTGGCCATTAACACTCTCCAAAATTCTCAACTTTTGCTTATTTTCTTCAATCTCACCAACTTACATCACAACATTAAAACACACATAAAAATACTCTAAAACTTTCTCAATGGTAACAAAATAATGAATTAAGTGGCATCAATATCATGAGTGTGGAGCACTCATCAAATACCCTCAAACTTAATATTTTCTTTGTCCTCGAGCAAGCACCAAACTAAAGAAAATCACTAACAAACACACAAACAAATAAATACGAACAAAATCACTGAAAATAAATTGTGCTAGATATCTGCCTCGTAGCTCAGGATTGAAAACAAAGCATCAATTTAATGAATCACTTTAAAACTATAATGTATAAGCTAAATTCTCACATATTCAATGCAAAACGGCCGTGTGTGTGGAGAATCAAGTGCAACGCTGTACAATTATAAGTTGATCCAATTCCCGACCTTAAAAGTCAAATATTTCCTTACCTCGCTCGTGGGATTCACATACCTCCAAATTTGTTTTCTTTTCTCTTCCCAAGGGTGTATTTTAAGTTGAATTTCAATACTAATTTCTTACACCACTCAAATTTGGTTAGGCTTTACTAATTGTTGTTCAACATATCAACAAATGAGGATTCTCCTTATTTTTGACTGCTTCAACCTTTAAGAATCAACTAAGTTACTAACTTTTTATTAAAGGTCTAATCCTCAAAAATAAGTGTTCGGGGCTTAATCATAATATGTGGTGCGTCTTCTGTTTTATGCACCTACTTTTTCAGCTATATATATTTTTTTTATTCACCATTTGTGTGGACATCTCTCCATTAAGCTTTCTAAATGACCCCTGTAGCGAGTTTTAGGCCGATGACTCCCAAGTCAGATGCCTTTAGGGCATTGGGTTTTAACCCTTGCGGGCTTATTCACTCGAGTCATAAATGCTACGAATAGATGTTTCACAATGAGATTATTATAGTCGTTCACAATTTTTTTATACGCAATGATTAGTGCAATGCCCATCATTAAATACTTATTCTCGAGAATTGACCTCTAACTTAAAGTTTTCACCTAATTTTTATCTTATTGGTCTCAAACAGTCTACACAAATTTTTGCACACATGGAATCCACATCTACATCTATGTCTCCCTACAAAAGTTCGACCATCCAAACATCCTAAATTTGGTTTAGGGATGTGAATCTTGTTTATTGGTTGTCTGGGTTTAGCATCTAAGTTCTCTATTTCAACCTATAAACATGAATCAACCTACTTCATGTACAATATCACAATCAACTCACGTGCATAAATATTTTCCATTTCTCATGAATAAGCAAAAATTTAACTCAAAACACATAACTTATCCACAATTCATAAACCAAAGCATGTTATCACTTATATATATCAATGCCGACATGGCTATCTAACTCACACAAGCATGTAAAAATACAATTTTTTTTTCAAAAAATGCACACAAATCACACAAAATAAAAATATTAGGTAATTAGACAATTTATAACACCCCCCCCCCCCCCAAAACTTAAATTAAACATTGTCCTCAATGTAAAATTAAAGAAAAATGAGGAGACTTCCCTGAATTGTCTGTATTACCTATGACGTTGTGGTGTTGATGATGCTGGAGTTGGTAGATGTTTCTTCTCTCTCCCCCCCCCCCCCCCCCCAAAAAAAAAAAAAACTTGAGATGCATCCCGTTTTCTCCTTGTCAATGTTGGTTTGGATGTTTCGCAATATCATGTTTCTGAAAAATTAAATTTCAAATATTAATTACATGGAACAAGTGTTACTTAAATCGAACATCTAAAAACCAATTTAATTACTCAATGACATAAGGGGAATGGGATATGGCTGAAGAATTCTTAACTAAACTATAAAATAAACTAAATTATCCTATAATTCAAAAGAAAAATAAATGAAAATGGGAAGAAAGTTTGAGTTGCCTCCCAAGAAGCGCTCGTTTATAGTCATTAGCTTGACTTTGACAATTGCATCATCGAACTTTGAAGAAAGCTTTTGATGCCTTGCTCATTTTGCTTCTTTTGCCTTTGCTCCACTTTTCGTTGATTTTCCAAATTTTTACATTGCCTCCTCCAATGTGATATGACTTGTTTATTCTATTTGATTCAAATTCAACTATGTAGACTTCTCATTCCTCCTCAAGATTAATCACAAATTCAATTGTTGGATAATTAATAAAGTCGAATGAACTTGTGTTCAATTCATCTTCATTAATTGCCACTTCTTCGTTTGGTTCCTTTGTGATTAATTTGTCCTCATATTTCTGTCCTTCTTCAATATTTGATATTTCTTCAGGTTGAACAGTCGGCTCACAGTCCAAGTCCAGGGGCAACGAGAAGTCTCTATTTTCAACCCCTTCGAGTGGATTGTATTTCCACCTTCTCAATTCATTCCAGTAACTCCAATACATATGTTGCACTCCTCCAACTTGACAAGTTTGTTATAGTACTTTGCAGTTACCCTCTCGTTAAATAGAGGAGGACCATTTCCCTTAAGTGTGATGTCCTCATCCCAATCGATAGGTACATAATCTCCCAAAGGCATGTAGTCTTCATCAGATTTTTCAATCGCTTCTTTTCGACATCTTAAATATTCTATAAACCCTAAAAAATTTACCGTACATGTGTCAGTACGTTTATTCAAACATGGCTCAGTGTAATGCATCCCATAGCAAAGCTGGCAAAAGATGTCTTCTACAAACTTGTAATTTGTATCCATGTTGAGATTATTTATTTAAATTATTCTGCTCCCTTGCCATCGTTAGAATCATGTACATATTATTGAATAATACCTGGAAAATATCAAAGAGATCAGGGTGGGTGACTAAAATTAACAAAATAAAAGAAAATCTAAATTAAAACAAAAGCTACTTGGTGGTAATATTAGTAAAAATCAAATAAAACAATCTCCGGCAACGCCGCCAAAAACTTGTCACGTGTTTTATGCAACGTGAATTTATGCCGCAAGTGTACTGTGTCAAGTTTTGTAATATAATGATGAAGTGAAGATTGTCGAACCTACAGGGATTGATGTATGATTTCTATTGAGTACTATGATTATGTAGTTTCCACTTTATTTGGACAAGCAACTTGGAATGATGTGTTGATTTTAAACTAGTGCTTGTAAACTAAAGTTGGTAATTAAATAAATTTTAATTTCACGAAGTTATCAAATTATAAAATTCTATGGAATGATTTCATCGCTCTATTGACAATGTATTTCAACCTAAAAATACTAACTCAATCAGATTTCTCTCAATTTATAGGCAAGAACCCTAATATAATTCTATCATATCTCTCGAGTGCCAGCTAGAATCTATTTCTACTATTTAATTCCAATATCTCTATTCCGAATTATATATGTAGAAATTATAGTGCACGTGGTTCTTAAATCAAACAAGCTTCAAAAATCCGTAATTTCTCTCGAAATCTTTTTTTTTTTTTTTATGATCGAACCTAAATTTCCCTCTCTCGAGTGCCGAAATTCACGCATCAAGTCATTCAACTAGTGGCCAAGTAATTGAAAGCATTAAACGTAAACAACATAAATAAATTGATAGAAAAATCCAAAATAGCTAGATAATTAGGAATTAAAACATGTCTCAAGTCGATTACATCAAACCCTAGATCTAAAGTATTAGTTCATGGTGAATACAATTGACAACATGGAATTTAATATGAAAAATATGATTAAGGAGACGAGTTTAGAAAAACTATATATCGCCGCTTGATTTCTTCTCCAATTTGTGTCAATAGTCTCTTCTTAATGGATTTCTTCAAGAAATTTGCCATTTTGTTTACCTCCTTCTTCTAGTCGTTCAAGCTCTCTTTTCAAGTCTTCAAAAAGTGTATTTATAGTTCCTTAAGGTTGCAGGTCGAAATCCAATTGGAATGGGCCGGGTCTCTAAAAAAACTCTTTTTTTATTTTTCACCGCGGCCCCGCGGCGCCAACTTCTCTGTTTCGCAGCGCCTCTCAGTCAGGTTGGCTTCCTCTTTTGCTTTTCCTTCTTTGTTTGCTTCTTTTCCACTTCATCATTCATCCTTCCTTCTCCAAACCATGCCTCATTTCATGATCATTAACGTCACTCCTTCCAAGCTTCAAATCACTCCATTTTGATCCAATTTGTCTAGCTACAAAACAACACCAAAACACGCATCAAAACATTCAAAAGTACTCAAGATCAAACTAAAAACTAAGATTTGAAAGTGCATATTTAATGAGTTAATTACACTCATCACCAATACATTAAAATGCATCACAATTTTATTGACGTTGAATTAAGAGGCCCACTGCCACGTAAAACGATGATGATTAAAATTAATTATGAATAACACTGTTATGGAGTTGTGATGAAGAATAATGCATTAGTGGACCTACTTCCATATAAATTGGTAATGATCACCAAATGGCATTCTTCTTCGTCATTTACTCATTTGTATACACCTTCAATCAAATAAATCCAACAAATCCAGGTCAACTTCAAGGATACAAAAGCATTGCTTTGGCTACACACCTAAAGTTTCTTGTTATATATAATTTTTTTTTTTCAAAATCCTAGGTTTTGCATTACAAATAAAGTTATATCAAAATATTAGGAGAATATCAGCATATCGACTCAATATAAAATATTTTGTTAATTATCATTGTACGAAATGTTGAATCGTGATGATTAGTTTACCAGCCCAACCCTGTGGTTCTGTAGTAGATTGGACACAAAAGTTTCAATTATATAATTAGTTATACACTAAGCAATCGTAATCTTTTTTTATTTATTTTTTACCACTTTTCCGTATCCCTTGTTCAACACTTAACCAACTAACGCCACCACTATACCAACTTTTTTACACTCCATTTGGTTGTGCCTTCAACTTTAAGCTAAGGAAAGTCACATTGCAATCATTTTCTTGGTTGTTAAAACCCAACGTCTCCATTGCCAAATCTTCTTAAGATTCAAATTCCCATCTTTTTTCTCTCCTTATAACTTCATCTTGTTTTACTATAAGATTAATTAGAATTTGTAATCCTGAAGAACAGATTACGCAAATTCTTTTGAGTTTTGGAGGAAATGAGCACGGCTAGATTTATCAAGTGTGTAACTGTGGGAGATGGTGCGGTAGGGAAGACGTGTATGCTCATTTCCTACACTAGCAATACTTTTCCAACGGTATGATTTTGTCCTATAACTTTTACAAATATTAGTACTGCGTACATTTAAAAAAATATATTACGTATTTCTTGTTATTAAACTATTTTATATATTTCTTATTTTACAGGACTATGTCCCAACTGTATTCGACAACTTTAGTGCAAATGTGGTTGTAGATGGCAGTACTGTGAACATTGGCCTCTGGGATACAGCGGGTACTTAAATTTCTATTCTTCCTCGAGGGGGGTCGATTCCAATAGACTTGTTGAAGGGTGCTTTAATCATTCAGCCACCGAGATCCTCGTACACACTGAATTTCAAATTATATAGCATTGTTAAGTATGTACTTATTCAGAATTTCTTAAATCCAGGGCAAGAAGATTATAACAGGCTGAGGCCTTTGAGTTACAGAGGAGCTGATGTATTTCTATTAGCTTTTTCTCTAATCAGCAAAGCCAGCTATGAGAATATTTACAAAAAGGTTAGGTTAGTTATTTTCCCAAATTATTTCATTTTGCTCCTGCAATAACATTACTACCTAATTGTCTGTTAATCGCAGTGGATACCTGAGTTAAGACACTACTCTCCAAATGTACCAATTGTACTTGTTGGAACCAAACTGGGTAAGGCCAATTATTAATTTGATAATTAATTAAAATTTTATTTGTTATGTCGAATAACATGTGTGATTGTAGATTTACGCGATGACAAGCAATACTTCAGCGATCATCCAGGGGCAACTCCTATAACTAATGCACAGGTAAAGATATACTTTCGCTACAATAGTAGTTCCCGAGCAAAACTTGAATTCAAGAAATTTGTTCTAACCAGGGCGAAGAATTGAAAAAGATGATTGGTGCAGTTACCTATATTGAGTGCAGCGCCAAAACTCAGCAGGTATAATTTTCTGCTAATAAAGACAGACCAATTTCTTTTTTCATTTGTTTCAATTCCAATTTGTAATATGATTGCAGAACGTGAAAGCTGTATTTGACACTGCAATAAAGGTTGTTCTTCGACCCCCAAAAGTGAAGAAAAAGCCACGAAAATCAAGAAGATGCGTATTTCTTTAAATTTATAGTCCCAAATATATATTGTAATATTTTTGAAGTTCCAAATGATGTTAATCATAAAATTTAATACAGAGGACACTGGAAACCAAACTAGAAACAAGTTTAGTTTATATGTAATTTTGTATTGATTTATCTCAAGAAATTTTGTTACGCATAAATAAATATTTTTTTCTTTTGAGTTCTTAGTGTTGCAACGTAAACTAGTATATAAGCTCAATGTCTTTTTGCCTGTTTAATACTCCCTATAGACCAATCAATTAATCATGTAATGGGAGCATACTCAAAGAATTCTCAAATGCAAAAAAAAAAAAATAATAATAATAATAAAAATAAATAAATAAATAAATAAATAAAAAAAAATATATATATATATATATATATCTTTCTATATATAAAAAGTGCCTATTTAACGGAATTTGTTGTTTTAACGGATTATGTAACAGAATTTCTTGTTTTAAACAGGCAATTGTACCTTCATTCAATGTTTTTATCATAACTTTGTATTCCGATGTTCGATTTAGGCGATTCAAAATGCGTTGGAAAGCTAACTCATCTGGCTACAACTTTGATTCAGACATCATTATCCAATTCGATCACTTTCTATGCCAAAAATATGTCTCAAAATAACGGACTATGTAACGGAATTTTTTATTTTAAATAGGCAGCTGCACCTTCTTTCAGTATTTTTATCATAACTTTGTATTTCGATATCCGATTGAGGCGATTCAAAATGCGTTGGAAAGCTAACTCATCTGGATGCAATTTTGATTCAGACATCATTTTCCAATTGGATCACTTTCTATGCCAAAAATAGGTCTCAATATAACGGACTATGTAACGAAATTTCTTATTTTAAACAGGCAGCTGCACCTTCTTTCAATATTGTTATTATAACTTTGTATTCTGATGTCCGATTGAGGCGATTCAAAATGAGTTGAAAATCTAACTCATCTGGCTACAACTTTGATTCAGACATCATTCTCCAATTCGATCACTTTCTATGCCAAACATATGTCTCAATATAAAGGACTATGTAACAGAATTTCTTATTTTAAACAGGCAGCTGCACCTTCCTTCAGTGTTTTTATCATAACTTTGTATTCAGATATCCGATTGAGGCAATTCAAAATGCGTTGGAAATCTAATTCAATTGTTTACAACTTTGGTTCAGACATCATTCTCCAATTCAACAACTTTATATGCCAAAAAATAGGTCTCAATATAACGGACTATGTAACGGAATTTCTTATTTTAAACAGGCAGTTGCACCTTCTTTCAGCATGTTTATCATAACTTTGTATTCCGATGTCCTATTGAGGCGATACAAAATGCGTTGAAAAGCTAACTCATCTGGCTGCAACTTTAATTCAGACATCATTATCCAATTCGATCACTTCCTATGCCAAAAATAGGTCTCAATATGAAACTAAAACACCGGAGCATAACTTTTCGGTTGGAAATTAATTTGTGATCATCTTTTGACTAAATTTGATCCCCTTGACATCTTCCTTTATCAAATTGACTCCGAGCACTCTCAAATCTTCATCGTGAGATTCGGTACAACTTTTAAGTATTTACATTTTAGCCCCCGAACTTTGGATCCCTTATAATTTAGCCATTTCTCCAAATTTGTCTACTTTGGCTTATTTTCTTCAATCTCACCAACCTACATCACAATATCAAAATCACACATCAAATTATTTATCAATGACATAAACATTACATCATTAATTATTTATAGGGTGTCTGTTTCTGCTTTTAAGCAGAAATCAAGACGTTGGCAACACAATTCATGCCGTTGGGAACCGCAATTTTGGACCAATTCTCTTACTGTAGAGCTGTAGGTTTGAAAAAAAAAACCGGTAACATAATCAATTTTCCTTCCTCCTTGCAGCGCGCCCAGACACGCCCTTAATTAACCAAAAAAATTTACATATTTATTAATAACAATTTAATTATTAAACAAAAGTATTAAATATAAACTAAGTAAACGTACATTACACGTTGCTTGCACCTACTATATATATATATATATATATATATATATATATATATATATATATAAACATAAGCTAAAAGTCTCAAAATGTGTTGGGATGTGTAGATCCAAGTAACTTTACACATGAAATCAAGGCCTGACTAGTGACAAATCATGTTGTGGGCTTGCCTACCTCTACATCTAGCCGTCCAAGCTTGGATGTAGAGGCCGTTGAGCAGGCCTTGTTGGGACGGAAAAATTTTATGCGCCCTAAAAATTGCTGCCCACAAAACTTAAAATTACTTTGCAATTTTGAGCAAGAAATCAATTGACGGGTCCTTATTGTGAGGAACCGAACCGGCCACCACTTTTCTAATTCTTCAAGTACATATCCAAATTTTCAGTGCCACGGGTCCTAGTGTATACTTGACTATTAATATTTATACATACAACTAGAAATTGAGCCATTTGTTATGAATATTATTGACGAGTTAATAATCAAGATAAAAATAACAATCACAATAACACAAGATTTACGTAGAAATCAAAGACAGAAAAATCACTTGGAATTTACTATTTCAAAAATAAGAGGTTACAATATGTTATGCAGGATCTCACAAGACTCTCCCCAAATATCTATCTGCGAGTCTCACTCTATTAAGCTAAGTCCCCCGGATTACTCTCTGAGTCGATAAAATAAATATGTATAATACATCACATATTGATAATACAAACTCTAAAAATACTAAGAGAATTAATACAAACAAGAGTCTAATGCAAGGTAAAATCCTATTACAATAGGTAAAACCAATAATAGAGTATTTGAGTTGAAATATGAGTCCAAAAATTGTCAAATACATCTTTGACTTCTTCAAGACTTTTTCAAGGTATACTACCCACTCTCAATAGAATTCGGGTCACAACTAAACTCTAACAAATCTCCATCTTGACATGAATTTCATTGTAAGAAATAAAACTTAACTATTTAACTTTAACAACATTCTCCGAACAAATCACTCTACCAAGTTACTCTACAAGAACTAGTAGCAAGTTCTCTAATACCAATTTTGCTCGAATTATCACCAAGAGCAACCCGATCACAACCAACTATATCCGAGTAGATGCTTATCAAACTGTAAGAAACTAAATCAGCCTCATCGAACCTCTTCTGATGTCTAATATCTCTTTTCTTCAATTTAATGATAGTTGCATCAAACGTGATCATCAAACCTTTTAAGCCATATAATTGGGACCTTCTCTGCCCCTTTATCACAACTCGATCCTTACGTTGCTTCTATTCCAGTGTCCAAACAAAAATCTGTCATAACAAAAATCTGGTGTTATGATCCAAAAGCGAAATATCAAACGTCATACTTGTCCGTCCGAAACAATCAAGCCTCATTTTGAGTTGATCAAATTCACTCTAATACAAAATCAAACATGCTCTACCATGAACTACCGAACCTTGGCTCTAATACCACTTATTAAAAAATTGGTGATAGCTCTGATGCCAAGTTGTTAGAAATTGAGCAAGATATATGTACAATATGAAATAAATCGAGCAAACAAGAACGCAAAGATATTAAATGAAAATTTAAGACGGGAAAAAAGAACGAGCAAAGGCGGAGAATTCACTATATCAAAAATAAAGAGTTAAAATATATTATGTGAGATCTCACGATACTCTCTCCATATATCCGTATCTGTGAGTCTCCCTATTAACTTGGATCTCCCTTTGGACTAGTCTTTGAGTCGATCAAATAAATATATGCAATACTAAATATATTTATAATACAAATCCCTAACACAGCAGGGGAATTAATACAAACAAAAGTCTTCACACAAGGTGAAGTCTTATTACAATAGGTAAAATCAATAATGGAGTATTAGAGTTGAAATATGAGTCCAAAAACTAGCAAATACGTCTTCAAGGTATACTACCAATTTTCAATAGAAATCAGGCCACTCGTGTAACTAATCTAACGAGAGTTTAGAAAAGTAGGAACATTGAAAAGCAAACACGTGTAAATTATTTGCCATTATTTGAAGATCAATTCACTTTAGACTCTGTTTGATCACCATTTGTTGTGAAAAATGAACTTTATAAAGTGATTTTTGGAAAATGTGTGATTAAAAAGTAAAAAAAAAAAAAATCAAAATTTACGTATAAAATTAGTTTATTAGAAAAATTTGTGATTAAAAATAGTTTGAAAAAGATAAGTTTCTAAAGATGGAGACCAAACGGTGGCTTAAAGTATGTATCAAACATGCTATAATTGTGAGATGAAAGTATGTCTCAGTTTTGAATTGTTAAGAGCTGAAACTTATGAGATTATTGATCTGAACTTGAGACTCCATTGAAAAGTAAAGGTCATATTAAAAAAAAGTACTTCTGTTAAAGGACAAGACTCATTAATAGTGGTGTGTTATTTAAATTATAAGCATCTTCTTAGATAATTTTGCTATTGTAAATTATTATTCATATCGTCATAGTTAATAAATCTGATCCAATATTCGAACTGATCGATGTACCATGTCAGCGGTTCCACCAACGGCGAGTTCAGAAACTAAACAAAATATTTATTTTTAACAAGAAAAGATACATCAATGTAATCACAAATTTAAAAGTTAATATTTTAAAAATAAAAAAGTTTAAAAGTTGATGCGTCTCACAATATCTTTCTATATATAAAAAGTGCCTATTTAACGGAATTTGTTGGTTTAACGGAAAATTTAACGGAATTTGTTGTTTTAACGGATTATGTAACGGAATTTCTTGTTTTAAACAGGCAGCTGCACCTTCCTTCAGTGTTTTTATCATAACTTTGTATTCCGATGTTCGATTGAGGAGATTCAAAATGCGTTGAAAAGCTAACCCATCTAGCTACAACTTTGATTCAGACGTCATTCTCCAATTCGATCACTTTTTATGCCACAAATATGTCTCAATATAACGGACTATGTAACAGAATGTTTTGTTTTAAACAGGTAGCTGCACCTTCTTTCAGTGTTTTTATCATAACTTTGTATTTTGATATCCGATTGAGGCGATTCAAAATGCGTTGGAAAGCTAACTCATCTGGATACAACTTTGATTCGGACATCATTCTCCAATTGGATCAATTTCTATGCCAGAAATAGGTCTCAATATAACGGACTATGTAACGAAATTTCTTGTTTTAAACAGGTAACTGCACCTTCTTTCAATGTTTTTATTACAACTTTGTATTCTGATATCCGATTGAGGCGATTCAAAATGAGTTGGAAATGTAACTCATCTAGCTACAATTTTGGTTCAGACATCATTCTCCAATTTGATCACTTTTTATGCCAAAAATATGTCTCAATATAACGGATTATGTAACAGAATTTCTTGTTTTAAATAGGCAGTTGCACCTTCTTTCAGTGTTTTTATCATAACTTTGTATTTCGATATCCGATTGAGGCAATTCAAAAAGCGTTGAAAATCTAACTCATTTGGTTACAACTTTGTTTCAGACATAATTCTCCAATTCGACCACTTTATATGCCAAAAATAGGTCTCAATATAACGGACTATGTAACAGAATTTCTTGTTTTAAGCAGGCAGCTACACCTTCGTTCAGTGTTTTTATCATAACTTTGTATTCCGATATCCTATTGAGGCGATGCAAAATGCGTTAGAAAGATAACTTATCTGGCTAAAACTTTAATTCAGACATCATTATCCAATTCGATCAATTCCTATGCCAAAAATAGGTCTCAATATGAGACTAAAACACCGGAGCATAACTTTTCGGTTGGAAATTGATTTGTGATCATTTTTTGACTAAATTTGATCCCATTGACATCTTCCTTTATCCAATTGACTCCGAGCACTCTCAAATCTTCATCGTGAGATTCGGCACAACTTTTAAGTATTTACATTTTAGCCTCCGAACTTTGGATCCCTTACAATTTAGTCATTTCTCCAAATTTGTCTACTTTTGCTTATTTTCTTCAATCTCACCAACATATATCACAATATCAAAATCACACATCTAATTATTTATCAATTATATAAACATTACATCATTAATTATTTATAGGGTGTCTGTTTCTGTTTTTCAGCAGAAATCAAGCCGTTGGCAACACAATTCATGCAGTTAGGAGCCGCAATTTTGTACCAATTTTCTCACTGTAGGGCTGTAGGTTTGAAAAAAAACGGTAACATAATCAATTTTCCTTCATCCTTGCAGCGCGCCCAGACACGAACTTAATTAACCAAAAAAAATTATATCTTTATTAATAACAAATTAATTATTAAACAAAAATATTAAATATAAACTAAACAAACGTACATTGCACGTTGCTTGCACCTAGTAAAATACTAAATAGAACCATCTATGCAAACGCGTTTAATAAATAATTTGAAAATAAAAAAGAAATGAGTAGTATTGGTTGTACAATATATAAGTGATAAAGTGATTTGAACTTACAACACTAATTGAATCAAAGTTTATAATCTGGTAAATAAGACACCAACTCTAAACAAACATAATTTAAAGAATGTATTGACATTTCGCATTGATACTTTTGTTGTTATTATTCCTATATTCTTGATTTACTAAGTCTCAGCTTAATTTATAAAATGTATGATCTTGCAGGGAAATGAGTAGGCTGTTATATAAGCAAAGTGGTAGTAGGTAAGAATAATTGGTTGGATAAAAACTTTTGTGATGTAATAGAATGATGGCTATATAGGTTCTAGCTGTGTCTTGCACTATTGCTTGTATGAAAAAGTGATGTTTTTCTTCATCTTTGAGTTCATATTGCAACACTGGTATTAGAGCCCTTTGGCCTTAGAACTCACAGCAAGAAAGATAGGCAAATACCAGAGAGAAAACCAGAAAGGAACCTTTAAAAAACCTATCGTGTGATTTGTGAGTAAGGGTGATGGCTTCCAGTGGCTTTACAGCTCCTTTACCTTCGGTATTTATAGGAGAAAATTATGACTTCTGGTCTGCAAGGATAAAGGCATACCTGAAAGCTTACGACTTCTGGGAGATCACAGAAACCGGTGCTGAACCTCCTCCTTTGAGGGAAAATCCCACTATTGCACAATTGAAGCAACATAGTGAGGAAGTTGCTAAGAAGTTTAAAGCTCTTTCATGCATTCCATCAGCTGTCTTGGATGCTATCTTCACTGGGATTATAACCTATGAAATAGCAAAGAAAGCTTGGGATAGATTAAAGGAGGAATTTCGAGACCATGAGAGAACTAGACAGATGTAGGTACTGAATCTAATAAAAGAGTTTGAAACTCTAAAAATGAAGGATTCAGAATCTGTTAAAGAGTTCTCTGATAGGTTGATGAAGGTAATGAATCAAATCAGGTTGTTAAGTGATGATTTGCCAGATAAAAGAGTATTAGAGAAGGTCTTGATTAGCTTACCTGAAAAGCTTGAAGCTAAGATCTCATCACTTGAAGATTCTAGGGATTTGTCCATTATTTCCTTGTCTGAACTTGTTAATGCCCTTCAAGCCATAGAGCAGAAGAGATTAATAAGACAAGAGAAACAGGTTGAGGGAGCCTTATTTGCTACGAAGAAGCACAAAGCTCAAATGAGCTATGCTGTCAAGAAACCAAATAATGAGAAAAAGGAACCTGAGAACCAAAAAAGAACTGGTAAAGGAGGAAAATATCCACCTTGTCCACACTGCAAGAGGAAAGGACATTCACCTAAATGGTGTTGGTTCAAGCCAGGAGTACAATGTAGAGCTTGTTAGCAATTTGGTCACATTGAAAAGATATGTAAAAATCAGGAGGAAAAGCAAGAACCACAACAAGCTCAGGTAGTAGAGATTCACCAGTAGGAAAAACGCTTGTTCACGACATTGAACCCGAAGGTTTGCAGTAATGATGAAGCTTGGTTGTTGGAGAGTGGGTGCACTCATCAAATGATTTCCAATCCCAGCATCTTTGTTGAGTTAAAAGATGTATACAGATCAAGAGTTAAAGTTGGGGATGGAGAGTTTGTTGAGGTTAAAGGTGTCGGTAAAATCTCTGTGCAGACTTCCACATGTACAAAATATATTTCTAATGTTTTATATGTTCCAAATATTGATCAAAACTTGATTAGTGTTGATCAAATGATTGAGAAAGATTATACACTAGTATTTAAAGACAATGGATGCACTATATTTGATTCACAAAATCAGGAAGTAATGACTATTAGCATGAGAAATAGGAGCTTTCCTTTAGAGCAGAAAAATGTAGGTGATCAGGCACTTGCAGGCACCGTCATTGAGTCTTCTTTATGGCACAAAAGGTTTGGGCATGCTAAATATACTTCACTCAAATGAATGCATGAATTGGGATTAGCTGAAAACATTCCTGAAATCAGCCATGATAATTGTATGTGTAATGTATGCCAACTTGGAAAACAAACCAGGATTTCATTCCCTAAAAATCAAGCAAAAATGGCTAAAAAAGACTTGAACTGATACACTCAGATGTCTGTGGACCAATGTGGACATCAACATTTAATGTAAGTGGGTATTTTGTTCTCTTCATTGATGATATGTCAAGAATGTGCTGGGTATACTTCTTGAAAATGAAATCAAAGTTAGCAAGTGTGTTTCAAAAGTTCAAAAGCTTGGTGGAAAATGAATGTGACAGCAAAATCAAAGCCATCAGATCAGACAATGGAACAGAGTACTGCTGCAGCCAATTTGACAAATTTTGTGAAGAAATGGGGATAAAACATCAGCTAAACATTCCCTACTCTCCATAGCAGAATAGTGTGTGTGAAATAAATAATAGGACGGTTATGGAGATAGCTAGATGCTTGATGATTTCCAATGGAGTTCTAGGCAGAAGCTGTGAATACTACAGTGTATTTGCTCAACAGATTGCCTACAAAATCATTAGACAAAACAACTATTATTGAAGCATCGTATGGAACAAAGCCTGATGTCTCTAATTTGAAAGTGTTTGGGAGCATCTGTTACACTCACATACCTGAAGTGAGCAGAGATAAGTTGGGCCAAAAAGCTGGGGTTGGGGTTCTAGTCGGTTACTACAGCAATGCCAAAAGCTATAGATTCTTCAATCCTCAAAGAAAGAAAATAATTTCTAGTAGGGATATTAAAGTGGATGAAGAAGCCTCATAGAATTGGGAATCAACTAGAAACAATCAACTTGAAATTCCAAAGGCAAATCCTCAGACAAGTTATGCTGATGTTAATGAAGAATAGGCAATGTCAGATAGTGCATATGATTCTGAGAATGTTATTCTGAAAACAAGGCCAATTGCAGACATATATGCTAGATGTAATTCAGCTACTCTGGAACTTTCAAACTTTGCTGAGGCTGCGAACTCAAAAGAATGGATGACTGCAATGAAGGATGAGTTAAACATGAACTTGGTTATTGGTTGACAGACCAAAAGATAAACATGTAATTGGAGTGAAATGGGTGTATAAATCGAAGCTAAATCCAGATGGCTCAGTGAATAAACTCAAGGCCAGGCTGGTAGTGGAGGGATATGCTCAACAATTTGGTATAGACTTCAATGATACGTTTGTACTAGTAGCAAGGTATGAAACCATCAGATTGTTGTTTGCCATATCAGTTCATAGAGGCTAGATGATATACTATTAGATGTCAAGTCAGCATTTCTGAATGGACACTTAGAGGAAGAGATATTAATTGAACAGCCTGAAGGTTTCCAAGTTGATGAGAAAGATGAGAAGGAATATCTGCTGAAGAAGGCTATGTATGGTTTAAAATAGGCTCCAAGAGCCTGGTATAACAAAATTGATGAACATCTAAGCAGGCTTCGGTTTTTGAGAAGCATGAATGAGCAAACCTTGTACATAAAGGAGGAGATGATGGAAGAGAAGAAAGAGATTATCATCATCTCATTATATGTTGATGATCTTTTAATTACTAGCAGCAGTTTTACATTGATTGAGCAAGTAAAAGATGAATTGAAAAGGGAATTTGAGATGACGGACTTGGGAAAAATGTAATATTTTCTTGGCACAAAAATATTTCAAACTCAGAATGGTATATTTGTGTGTCAAAAGAAATATATTAGAGAAATGCTGAAGAAATTTAGCATGGAGAATTGCAAGCCAGGAAGCACCCCATTGGTTCTGAATTTGAAACTGATGAAGGATGATGGAACCAAGAGGATAGATGAGAAAGTGTATAGAAGTATAGTTGGATGCTTACTATACTTGACTTCTACCAAACCTAATATTACATTTGCGGCCAACATCTTATCCAGGTATAGGCAAGAGCCAAGAGAACTTCATTTCCAGGCTACAAAGAGGGTGCTGAGGTATGTAAAGGAACATCGGAGCTAGGAATTTGGTTCAAGAAATCAGATAAGCTGCTTCTAACTGGATTTACAGATAGTGACTAGGCTGGTTCAGTTGATGACATGAAAAGTACCTCAGGCTATGTGTTTTATACTGGTTCTAGTATAGTTTGCTGGAATTCCACAAAGCAAAAAATCGTGGCTCAATCTACTATAGAGGAAGAGTACATAGCAGCTTCAGAGGCCACAAATCAAGCTATTTGGCTAAGGAAAGTGTTGGAGGATTTGAAGCATAAATAGGAGGAAGCCACAACCAGCTTTTGTGACAATCAGTCAGCTGTGGTAATGGTGAAAAACTCGGTATTTCATGGAAAAACAAAGCACATAAAGATTAAGTATCATTCAATAAGAGAAGCTCAAGATAGGAAGGAAGTGGAGCTGATGCATTGCAATGCTGAGGACCAATATGCTGATATCTTTACTAAGTCATTGTCCAAAGGAAGATTTGAAACATTGAGGAGATACCTTGGTGTTTCCAACAAAAGTCTCAAGAAGGAGTATTGACATTTAGCATTGATACTTTTGTTGTTATTATTCCTATATTCTTGATGTACTAAGTATTAGCTTAAGTTATATTTTATAAGTCAAGCAAATATGGTCTTGTAGGGAAATGAGTGACTGTCATATAAGTAAAGTGGTAGTAGGTAAGAATAGTTGGTTGGATAAAAACTTTTGTGATGTAGTGGAATGACGGCTATATAGGTTCCAGCCGCGTCTTGCACTGTTGCTTGTATGAAAAAGTGATGTTTTTTCTTCCTTTTTTAGTTCATATTGCAACAAAATGAATGTAAGAACATTGAGGCAAGAGTTGAAATATCCTCAAATCAAATTTGCTTCGCACAGGTGTCAACGGTGGTTTGACAATTGTCTCCCAAAATCCAATGATTAACTCTTTATGATGGCAACACTTCGAATCACAAGAAACAGCGAACGGAACAAAGTTTTGTAGTCTTTTTTATATGAAGAAAAACAAGATTTTGATGCAAAATTTTAGCAAGATAATGATGTTATTTGATATGCTTTTTTTTGCATAAAATGGTAGTGAATAAAAAATCACATAGGGGTCTAATTTATAGAGGTTAAAGAGTTGTACACGAAAAGATACACATAGGGGTCTAAGTATTTATAGGAAGGTTTTTGACCTTTCCATAATTCTAAGGTGTTTCAACTTTGCTTTTATGTGGTATATTGTTGAGAATGTGATTTACTAAAAATATGGCTTCTCTCCACAAGTTTTGAGGTAACCTTGAACTTGCCAACATTGCATTCATCATCTCCTTAAGAGTCTTATTTTTGCGTTCATCAATACTGTTTGATTGAGGTGAATAAGGTGTTGTTATTAGATGAGTAATACAAGATTTTGAATAAAATTCTTTAAACGGTGCAACATATTCTTCACATCTATCACTACGAATCATTTTTATTCATTTTTCAAATTAATTTCCAACTTCATTCTTGTGGTGTTTAGACACTTATAAAGCTTCATCTATTCTTCTCAAGAAGTATACATGACAATATTGTGTACAATCATTAATAAATATGATAAAATACTTTTTATCACCTTTAATTTGTACAAATTTTAACTCACATACATCACTGTGAATGAATTCTAAAAGTGGTTTTTTTCAACCGAATGAAACGGTGTTTTAGCTAAAACTTAAAATTCATTAACTTGCATACAGAATTGAAATTTGCATTTTCTAATCTATGATACCATAAATTAGACAATTCAAAAATATAAGCAGAAGAAGATACTTTATTCTTAGAAATATGTGGTACAATTGCGATGACGTTCATCTTAAATAGTCCATCACTCACATGGCATTTGCCTACATATATGTTGTTTTTAGTAAATATAAATGTATCTGATAAAAAGACTAGTTTAAAGTCATTCTTGGTAAGTAAAGAACCTCGAAACTAAGTTCTTGCGATTGTCCGACACATGAAGTACATTATTAAGGTTGAGTACCTTGCTCGATGTCATTTTCACCACTACTTTGCATTATCCTGAAACCTTTGAACTTGAAGAGTTTTCCATGAATAATTTCTCAGCATTAGTAGGACTATAAGAAGAGATCTTTGCTTTATCAACACATATGTGGCAAGTAGCACCTGTGTCCACCAGTCATTCTAAGGGATTTTCAATGTTGTTGCATTCTAAAACAACAGCTGACAGGTTGATATCTAATACACCATCAAATAATTCATCAGATTTGGTGACATTTGCTTTGGGTTGCTTTTTCGGTTTACAATATTCGGCCTTCCCACAATTACAAAAATTGCTCTTGAACTTCTTTGTATTTTTGTTGTGATTTTTCTTGAAGGATTCCATGCAATGCTTTCTCTTTTTGTTCTTGTTACTGGTTTCCACCACATTAACCTTTGCTTGTGGTATTTGGCTTCCAATCCACTTTTTTGACTTTCTGTTGTCTTCTTCAGTCCTCAATCGGACTATGAGCTCTTCAATGTTCATTTCATTATGCTTGTTCTTGAGATAATTCTTTAAATACTTCTACAAGGATTGAAGTTTCTTGATAATTGCAGTCGCTTGAAAGGTTTTGCATAGAGCCATGTTCTCGATGTGAATGTCATAAAGAAGAACCTACAATTTTTGTACTTGACTAATAACCATTTTGGAATCTACCATCTTGTAATCCAAAAACATCCCAATGATCAACTGCTTTGTTCTGGTGTCTACAATCTTATATTTCTTCTCCAAAAAATTCCATGATTCCTTAACAGATTTCATGGCACTATACACATTATAGCGTGTTCTCTAGACCTTTCAATATGTAATTCTTACACAAAAATCTGAATGTTTCCAAGCGTTCAACGTGATCAAGGATGCCCTATTATTTTCCCTTTCTTGTACGATGAGGGCATCTTCATTTAGAAATTTCACCAAATTTAGGATTGTAAGATAAAGCATCTTTGTTTCCATATTTATTAGTTAACCCCACTAAACTTTTCTAATTTTTTTTTCCATGTAGAACGGAGGTTGAATGAATGGTCGTAGGGAAAGCTAAAATCAGAGGAGTAACAACCGGAGTAACTCGAAGTACAACAACCAAAGTAACAGCAGTTGAATAATTAACGGTAGTCATTTCTGTTACACAAACAGAAGATACCAAACCAAGATTAAGATCAAGAGAGAGTACAAAACATTAAACCAAAAATGAATTTCATTTTAACTGAGAAAAACAAAATTTAAATAAATTATCACTTTATAAAAAAAAATTGTCTTAAGTTTGTAGAATATAATAAGCGATAGGGTGATTTCTATATATACTAATAAAAGAGAGATGAACTTACCATACCTCACCAATAATAGAATTAAAGTTTAAAATATGGTAAATAAGATACCAACTTTGAACAAACACAATTTAAAGAATGAATGCAAGAAGATTGAGGCAAAAGTTGAGATCTTTGTCCTTGAGATAAATTTACCCCGCACAGGTACCAACAGTGGTTTGACAATTGTCTCCCGAGATAAAATGATCAACTTTTTGTGATGACAACACTTCAAATCCCAAGAAACGGCGAACAAAATAAATTTCGTATTCCTTTTATATGAAAAAGAGCAAGATTTTGACGCAAAATTTTGGCAGATCAATGATGTTATGTGATGCTTTTATTCCATAAAATGGAAGTGATTCAAGTGAATGAAATCAATACATAGGGTTCCAATTTATAAAGATTAAAGAGCTGCACATGAAAAGATACAACCCAAAATCTAACATGTTCTTAAAAAGTTGCACTGATTCGCCAACTGCTCGTTGTGTGCCATCTTGCCGCTCAAATGCCCAGAGACTGTACCACTCGTTGAGTGTGAGACTGGCGCTCGAGCGGGCAATTTAATAAATTGAATTTTCGTTTTTTAATTAAAAATTTATGATTTTCAATCTTACTTCATTCACTAATTTCTTATTTATCTGGAAATAGTTTTTGACTTCTAAATATATCAGACTCATCTACTCAACGAGTAGAATATGTTCGACCGATTTCTCACCAAATTCTAGTAGCGGTACCCATCCAGATATTTGGTCAAAGATTGATAAAAATCAACTTTTTCAACTATTTTCCAACAATGACAATATTGAAAAATTAATTTTAATAAATTATATGAATTTAGAGTGGAAGTACGAGATAGATATACAAGAATGAAAATTTTCAATATCTTAATTGTTAAATATTTTTTAAGAATATATCACTTAATAAAAACGTATTTAAATTTTTTTTTTTCAAAACTTAACTTTTTAACTTTTAAATCGTGTGATGACCTGATGTGTTTTAGTTGAATATTAAAAATACTATTAGAAAACACTATCTTAGTAACTGTCAATATATTTTGTAACTTAGCCATTGAGTATAATTGATTTTTTTAGTTTTTTTTCGAACTTATTTTCTATACCAACATTTTCAACCACATTCTTCAAAAAAAATCATTTTTTCATGTTTCTCTATAACTATTAGAAATCAGACACTAGTAAAAGAAGATCATTTTAAAAAATCTCTCCCTCACAATTACTTAACCCTAATAAGATTTCAAGAAAATAATAAAAAAGAAGACGAAGACAAATTAGTCCTACACAAAATCAATTATGATATTCCATCGAAAATTCACCTTTTGATTAAGCTATAGGTCTTGCCGTTGATGCCTAGGAATAGGGCCTTGGAAAGAGTAATTATATTGACATTACATTTTTCTTTTGTTGTGCTATTTTTTAATTGTATTAAAATTATATAATTTTTGTTTATTATTGCATTTATGTTCAATTTTTTTGTCACATTATCTATTAATTAACGTATCTAGTCTTTGTTAATTTAATGTCTAAATATTCTATTAGCATCCTTTGAATGAGATGCAAATATTACAAGAAATTTTTGAATTTGTTCTTTTTCTCTTATTTAAAAATGAGAGGCGAATAATTTTTTCGCCTTCTTAGCGGACTTCCTGAATGAATTCCATCATCATGGAGGATGTACTAATTAATAAAAGATTATCATTAGAATGCAATGAAAGAAAGTTCTGGACATAAGTGTTAAAATTAGTAATGATTCTAGACTTGCAATGCAATCAAAAGTGGTCAACAAGTCACCTCATGGGGTATTTTTAGTATTACAATTAGCAATGATTGTGTTTGATGGATATTATTGAGAAAAAAATGTATTTTAAATAGTGATATGATATGAAATATGTAAGTAAGAAAAATTTATTGATGTGAAGAAAAATATTATTTTATTGAAGAATGTGTGGTTGAAAATAAGTTTTGAAAGAATTTATTTTTAAAGAATGTGTGTCAAACAGATGCTCAAGACTTTCAATGCAAGGTGTACCAAGCATGAAAGTACTTCGGCTTTAACATTCTCTGCATTGGGTATCCTGAGTATTTCACGAGTTTTGACATCTCTATGGAGGTCATGCACTTTGAGGAAATACATGCTAATTGTTTTCTTCTATCCTCTCTAACATTCCATCAATTTAGCCAACCACAAGCTGTGAATTTCTAAAAATCTTCAAGTGTTCAATGCCTAGGTTTTGAGCAAGCTTGAGCCCAATAACCACGACTTAGTATTCAGCTTGGTTGTTTGTGTATGTGAAATTGAACTGAGAGCACACTATAATTCTTCTATCTTTTCTTGGTTGACCAGAATGATACCTGCACATGAACCTAGTTAGATGTTGTAAGTGTTATGCCCTAATTTCAATCAAATTTTGGACATAAACACTTTTAATATATATATATAATCGATGCATATTTATAGCAAGATCTATTATTTAATTGAATTAATATTCTAATAAATTAAATAATAGAATCCGTAAATTCAAATCTTGGTAATTTGTTAATCACAAGGAGTTGTGATTGTGGGATACAAATTACATATGACTGGATCTTAAATCGTCTGTAGTCGATGTAATAACGAGATACGGATATTGTTATTACGGATAGACCAACATGTGTGGTATTTCTTACTTGCGAGTAAGTAGCTGATCTCACAAACTAAAGTGTCGTGACACTTAAATGAACGC
This sequence comes from Fraxinus americana, assembly GCA_035079005.1. Lineage (NCBI taxonomy): Eukaryota > Viridiplantae > Streptophyta > Magnoliopsida > Lamiales > Oleaceae > Fraxinus > Fraxinus americana. The sequence goes on along the minus strand of CM068707.1, from coordinate 19,431,008 downwards.
GTGGATATTTTGTTATAGAACAAACATTGAAGACCCGATGAGGAGATTCCACATGGATAACTATATGAGTGTGAGTGGTTAATCTCTAACCTTTAGTAGTGGAATTTGTGCTTTGACTTAAAGTCATCACAGTGTCTTATATGATGAAAGTCATACATTGGTGATGTTGGATGTTACTATACCAAGAGTCACTAATACAGTATCGTACATGTATGTCAAGAATCATATGAAGGTTATGAATGATCAATAGAGGATTTGTCACTTTTAGATAGTAAGAGATTATTATCTACATTTTATCCAATTAAGTTGATAATGAAATCATTGGTCAAGGTGAACTCATAAGTTGAAAAGGAGTTTTCGACTTACATTTACTTAACAGTGGGATAAAAAAATGATTGATAAACGAGATTGACACAAATTCATATCTCATAATTGATCGAATCATATTGACGAAATGATTATAGTTTCATGGTAAACGAACAAGTTTGGTTTTATCACACCACGTGACATTTCCCGTTACATGTATTGCACTGACGCATTGCTAAATGTCAATTTGGGACGACGAATGTGAATTAGTGATAAATTAAAAGGGGTGTTTTAATTTGTCGATTTTGATCAGATCAAAATAATAATTCACGTCTTTAGGCATCGTGACTGAGAACCTAATGGGTCACACGCAAAAGAGAACTAGAAGAATGAGATTCACCAATTAATTAGCAAGTGTTGAATAATTAATTAATTGGATTGCTTATTAATATGCCCGAATTAAGTAATTGGATAAATTAATTCATGGACCTGATTTAATTAATTTGATTAATTAAATATTGGATTAGGTTAAGTTTAAAAGACGGGTCAAGCCGGCTTGGGTTTATATTAATAGGCTGCTAAGGTTTGAAAATTGCATGGAATAATTCATTATTCTTGCTAGTACAAGAAAAGAAAATCCTAGTTGTCATTTTTGTTCTCTGTGTGGATCATTGTTGGAGGCTGGACAATTGGATAATTTGGATTGCAAATCGTGATCATTCAAGTTTAAGAAAAGCAAAGGAGCTTGTGGAATTTATCAAAGGTATAATTCATATCACAGTTTCTATTAAATACAAAGCAGATCTTTGATGGGAATTGAAATTTGATTTATTTTCCGCCCAACAGATGCTCCATCTATATAGATTTGCCAAATATCCTATGTTTCTAAGTTGGCGATAGTCTTTGTCCTTGAGGCCTGGGAACGAGCAGCCACAAGGTCCTCCGACCTGAGCATTAATATATGGTTGAGGTTTGTACTAAATGTCAAATTTTTTGAGCTCAGTCTCCCATTTTAACAGTCTGCTTGAGAAATCTGGCCTTTGAAGAATTTACCGCATTTGCGGTTTGTGAGGATATTGATGGGGTGAGAGTGGAAGTAAAGCTTCAATTTTCTTGTTGATATGACTAATGCACAGGCTGGATTTTTTACTAGGATACTCCTTGCTTTTCGCGTCAAGAAGAACTTCGCTCATATAGTGCCGTTTATTTACCTCTTTCATTAACACTGTGCTAACTGCGTATTTCGAAATTGCACTGTAGAGGAAAAACATGTCCCCTAGGGTTGGACTTGACCAACATAGGTTTTATCAAAATACTTCTTTTAGCTTCTGAAAGGCACTTTCATATTCTTCACCCAAATCTGACACTTACTACCTTTTAGTATTATTAGAAAAATATGTGTCATATTTTAATTTATTAATTTATTAGCTTACTTAATGTATGTAATGATTTTTAAATGTCATGAAAACTATCAAAACGTGAATTGAGGTATAGGTCCTAACAGACAGTCATTCCTAATTGATTGGGACGATAAGCAGATCCGTCCAAAATTTATAAGCTGTGAATTTTTTTGTTTAATTTCGTGTTATACATGTACGCTTGTGCAGAATATATTTTGTACCATTCTAGATATTTTTAGATTTGTTTAGAAGGAAAATATAATGATTTGTTAAATTAATGTTATCATTTCCTTATTCAATTATGCTACTCCAACAAAGTTGGTTGACAAAGTGGAATGACAAAGTGACGTGTACGGCTACGATTTAAAGGCAATGGACGGCTGTGATGTTGTTACAGTGAGAAATGAAAAATAAGCGCCAAACCACGATATCACTGAAAAGGGGACGAAATCAGAAGAAACGAAGGCGCCAAAAACCATTTCTCCCATCTTCATCTACGGCGAATCCCTGTACACATCCACACCTTTATTTTGTAGAAGAGAGGTGAGAAACCCAGTCGAGTTGAAAAAGTGCGATCTCCATCTCTTCGATAATCGTCCAGCTTCGACAGAACCTGAAGTCCGATCTCCATCTCCGGCGGTCCTTGACGCGTCCTTTCATCCTCCGTAAGTTACATTCCATCAAATTGCAGCTATAAAATGTGTGGGTATGCTGTCAATTTGTCATTTGGCTTGAATTTTTGAACTAAGTTTCATGAAATTGCAGCTACGAAATTGTTAGGCGTGATGTCGATAATCGTCCAACTTCAACAGAACCTGAAGTCCGATCTCCATCTCCGGCAGTCCTTGACACGTCCATTCATCCTCCGTAAGTTATATTCCATCAAATTGCAGCTATAAAATGTGTGGGTATGCTGTCAATCTGTCATTTGGCTTGAAATTTTGAACTGAGTTTCATGAAATTAAAGCTACGAAATTGTTAGGCGTATGGTCAGGTTTCTCATTCAGACAAATTTGTTTTTGTGAGTTTAATTGTTAGCTCCCTATAGCTGCACTCTTTGTTGAAGTGAGTGTAATTGTTTCGATTTCATTCAGGCTTTGTTGAAGCAGTTCTCTGAAGCCTGTGAGTTATTGGGCATTGTTGTAGCATAATTGGGCAGGTAATGCCCTACTCTGTATTCTTGAATTATAAAAGCTTTGAAGAGGTAGCATTTAGAATGCTAGATGTCATTGTAATTTTTTCTCAAGGTTTTTGATGGAAGTTTATGTTTCGCAGGAGAAGAGAAAATGGACGATGAATTGTTCGTTGATTTTGGAAATGATAATGTTGAGGACAATGTGAATGTCGTGGAAGGTGAAATGGAAGGAGAAACGGAAGGAGGTAATGGTTTGATTGTGCCTGAGGTTGGTATGCAGTTCAAGGATGAGAAAGAAGTGTATGATTTTTATGTGAGATACGCTTATGCCGTAGGTTTTCCAGTTAGGAAGAGGAGTTCGACGAGGGATGATGATGGTGTTTTGAGATATGTCACGTTCACATGTAGTCGTGAGGGACAAAAAAGCGGTAATACAAGCACTTGTTTGAAGCCGCAAGCAACAATTCAGATGGGCTGTAAAGCTAGAATATCTGCATCTTTAGATATTCATGGTTACTGGAAAATTAACAATGTCCACCTCGACCACAATCATAAGACAAGTCCTACTAAATCGAGGTTGTATCGGTGCAACCGAATGTTGAGTTCACATGTGAAAAGGAGGTTGGAAGTGAATGATATAGCAGGAATACCGTTGCATAAAAGTTTTAACTCTGCAGTTGTTGAAGCAGGTGGCTATGAGAATATGACGTGTGTCGAAAAGGATTACCGTAATTACATTGAACAAGTGAGACGACTAAGACTTGGTGAGGGTGATGCAGCTGCAATACAGTCTTACTTTTCTGAAATGGAAGCACGGTGCTCGGGTTTTTACTTTAGTATTGACTTGGATGATGATTCGCGGTTGAAGAATGTCTTCTGGGCAGACAATCGGTGTAGGGAAGCATATTAGGAGTTCCGTCGTCACATTCGACACAACTTACCTTACGAATATGTATGACATGCCCTTTGCCCCTTTTGTTGGAGTTAATCATCATCGGCAATCAACATTGTTGGGTTGTGGGCTGGTATCGAATGTGGACACTGATACATTTGTCTGGTTGTTTAGGACATGGCTTAAGTGCATGCATGGTCAAGCTCCGAATGGAATAATTACCGATCAAGATAGAGCCATGCAAAATGCAATTCAAATAGTTTTTCCAAACACGAAGCATAGATGGTGTTTATGGCACATTATGAAGAAGTTGCCCGAAATGTTTGGATACCATGTCGATAAAGCTTCGGTATTTTCGGCTGTACACGTTTTGGTTTATGATTCACAGTCTGTCGAACAATTTGAGGCAGGTTGGAGAGATATGATAGAAACGTATAAGTTGCATCACAATGGTTGGTTGTCGGGGTTGTATGAAAGTAGAGTTTGTTGGGTGCCATGCTTCCTGAAAACAAGTTTCTGGGCTGGTATGTCGACAACACAACGAAGTGAAAGTAGAACGCCTTCTTCATAGTTATGTACATTCGAAGACATCGTTGAAACAGTTCGTCGAATAGTACGAACGAGCACTACAGAATAAACTTGAAAAAGAATTTCAAGCTGATTTCAAGTCATTCTCTCAAGTATTACTGTGTGCAATGACATACGAAATGGAAAAGCAATTTCAGGCATTATATACCATTTCTAAGTTCAAAGAAGTTCAATCTGAGTTTACGGGAAAGGTGTATTGCGATCTCATATCCGCAGTTGAGGGACATATGGGGACGAGGTATGAGGTACGTGAAGACGTAGTATGTGGCGAGCGACGAAAGAAAACAATATTTCTAGTGTGGTTTCATAGAGAAAAGTGTGAAGTAATTTGCAACTGTCACTTGTTCGAATTTCAGGGAATAGTATGTAGGCATACGATTGCAGTTCTGATACGTAATGATGTGACTGTAATGCCGGATCGGTATATATTGCGGAGATGGAGAAAGGATGTGAATAGAGCACACACAAGGGTCGCCATTAACTATGATGGTTTGGTTAGTACTCCAGCACAAATGAGGTATGGCGATCTATGTCATTCATTCGCGGAGGTGGAAAACCTTGCAACAGATGAGGAAGGGAGGTATGGTGCAATCAAGGATTGGATAGAACTTCAGAAGAAAGAACTGAATTCGACAAAGTTGAGTGTTGGTAGTAATAACATTTCACATTGTACTCCACAACAAGATATAGGAAGCGGGATTGCAAGGATCCAGAAGCATCGAAGACGAAGGAAGCACTTAGGACAAAACGGAGGAAAAGCACATTGGAGGCGAGCTCGAAGAAATCAAAGGTATATTCTTCTATCATACTATAATACTCACTTTTTCTTGTACAATAATTCATAATTGTGGTGTACAATATTCTTCTATCATGTAGGCACGATCGACTGCTGCAACAAGAAAGATTCCGACACCGGGGCGTAGTAATATCCCCGATGGTGCACCAGAGGTCCTGCTGGCTCCTCAACGACAACATTTAGAGCATCATTGTGGGCCCATTTCAATTGAAGCGAGTTTTACTTCGCCACTTCCATAGGTGGATAATGTTTATTTCTATTTGTATCTATTCGTCGTCAAATTGCTACTGTCGTATGACTTTGTAATCCAAATGGATAAAGTTTTATTGTGGAATAAATTTCGAAACTTTGTTATTGATCAAGATTATATATGTGAATGATCAGAGGAGAGCCATATGCATTCATGAAAAGAAAACCTGAACTAATTGTGATAAATTACTTCTTGACAGACCTTTGACTTGCTTAGCTTGCTTTTCTTGTCACTTTATGCAATTTGCTTAATAAAAGTTTCATATATGGGTTTGGTAACATGCTTTTTGATGAATTATTACCCACATTATGATGCTTACGTACCAACTACTGCCGCCCATAACCAATTTTAAATCTTTCTTTCAAATCTTAAACCTGCACAATATTTTGCAGATAAGCATTTATATGGCTAGGATACCATTTTATCTAAAATCTTCTTTATACATAGGACGTCATGAATCCCCATTTCTCTTCAACACCAATATTACACCATAATTGGGAATTCATGTACACCACAGAGAAAATTACAACGCTCGCCTACTTCCCAAACTACATCACCAAAAAATTACATACTTAACCTAGTATACTATGCCGTGTCCTTCCCCATCGTTTCTCGTTCAGCAGGTGGTTTTCCACGGCGTACGGTCAGGTTCACATTCACAGAGATCAACAATTCTTCATCATTATTAAGCCGCACTTGAGATTCGAACGTTCGAGACATATCGTCAACTTCTATCTGCGTCGTTGGTTTAGCCAAAGTAGCGTTGGCGTTACTGGATTCACCAGCTACTTCTCCATTTTTGCACCAGTCCCAGAACCCACATTTCTGACTGCAGCATTTGAAGAATTTGCCTTTGTTCAGAGTGTCCCTTTCAACAACAAAAAACTTCTGAAATCCACGTGCACAATCTGGGCATCGACGTTTAATCGGGCAATCGCCAAAGAAGTGTCCTACGCCCCTACAGCCATGGCAAACTCCGGAGTTCTTTCCCGGCATCCTATCATAACAGTAACACATGAAATGCTCAAAAATTGAAGCATAAACTAGTGGAAGCATGAAACATTAATTGGAGTACCATTATTCAATATAACAGAGGCCAAACAACATTCCATTTCATGAAAACAATCTGTCGAAGCATGAAATTGGTTCACCAATTCACTCCAGACAGAAATCGCCAAATTCTCAACACGCAAGTCACCACTCCGGTAAGTCAGTAACACCAAATTTATCAACATGCAAGTCACCACTCCAAATTTCTCAAAACGCAATTCAAAACTCAGATTCACACTTAAAGCACCACAAATTTGAAACCCCAATTAGTATTTCACAGTAATTCCCTAAAAATCGATCACTTCCTAACAAATTGTTATGATTAAAGCATACCTCGTAATAATTCCCTAAAACAGTGACCGCGTCGTGTACAGACCGGCGTCGGAGCGGCTCCTGGAGCTCTAAGTTTCGATTTCGAAAGTTATTCTTCACGGAGAGAACCGGGACGAAGAACTTTCGATTTGGGAAATTTATTCTTCATGTGAGATAACTAGGACGACTGGAAGAGAGATTTCAGAGAACGGACTTCAATTTCAACTTCCCAAGACCCCATACATGCAGCCACCGGCATTGAGCAGCTACCGGAGCTGTCTCTCGATTTTGGATGGTAGCCTAAAGGCCCTAAACCGTGAGGAAGGAAGGAGAATAATGAATAATGGAAGAGAGAGAGAGAGAGAGAGAGCACTTTAGTATTTTCAAATTTTGAATTTTCATTTCTCACTGTAACAACATCACAGCCGTCCATTGCCTTTAAATCGTAGCCGTACACGTCACTTTGTCATTCCACTTTGTCAACCAACTTTGTTGGAATAGCATAATTGTTCCTTATTTTAGATTTCTAACAAATTTAGGATATCTTTTGACATATTTTTTTTTTATGATAATTGCATATCTTTTACGAAAAGTTTGTTATACAACTTACAACTTTCATCGTACTGTACTCTCCAAAGAGCAACTCTTCTCAAAATCTCACGCAAAAGGTGCTGAGTTGGAATCCCATTCTAACTAAGGATTCTTGTGGTTTCGGAGGTTCCAGCTACAGTAGAACCAGGAACGGAGAGCTTTCCCCCCTTTTCGTCCGACTGTTTGGTCTTAAGAACACTGGTTTTAAGAATGAGCGATTGCCCTTCTCCGACCTTTACTATTTGCAGATTATCATATAAGATTTTATCCTTATCTTTGATAATTATTTTACCTATAAGAAAGATAATTAATCAAGAAAGGAAAGTAGCTTTGGAAAATAATTTCTCTAGTGTCCATGTGCACTAAAATTGAGCAATCGCCATCTTCAAAGGATGGATAGGGATGATCTTTATTGATAAATTTTAAAGCCAACCATTGTTTTTCAATTGTATCTAGAAAAAAACAAAACGTGAATGTTCAATCCAATTCAAAGATCAAGTAGTTTGACGTAAGTTAAGAACTGTGATTCTTAATTCAAGTGGTGGTTGCGGCTGAATTATAGTGAAAAGACGATAAAGTCAAGATCAAGGATTTTATTCAACTTCTACAACAAGTCAAAAGAAGAAGAAAACGAGGGAGTTGTTCATAGATTTCTTTTGATTGTTATTTGTTGATTTTATGAAATTACAAAACTGTGACAATTGTATTTTTTATTGTTTAATTTAGTGGATTGCTTGGATCCTTAGATCTCTACCTGATCGATTTCATTCCAAAGTAACTGCAATAAAAGAAAGCAAAGATAAAAACATAAAGGTGAAAAAACTAATGGGTTTAATGATGACATACGAGTTGCATCTCCATAGAAGGATAAAAAAGGGATCTGGAGTTGTCTTCAAAGCCAAAAATATTGAGGACGACGTTGAGGATGAAGAAAGTAAAACTAATGAACATATGGCCATTCTCACCAAACAATTCAAGAAGTTCCTGGAACAATAAAAAAAGAAGGAATTCAAAGTTTCAACATCAAAAAAGAAAAAGTTCTTCAACAATTCAAGGCCAAATTCATCTACCTCTATGGAAATAACTCAAAACTGCATTTAATGTCATAAGTATGAGGAATACGGGCACATAACATCTAAGTGTGGCAATAATTTCGTACGAAGAAGGCCGTAAACATCACTTGGAGTGGAGAAGATGAAAGAGAATGGAATTCTAACGAGGAAGACATAACTGTTGATAACCAGGTAACTTCTTTTACTATTAATTTACAATCTAATTCTGACTCTTTGCAATTGTTGCCTACCAGTACAAACTCACTAGTAAAGGACAGAACCATGGGCGGACCCAGGGTGTCCTGGTGGGGCACGTACCCTCCCCCCAACTTTTGAGTGTATAAGAACTAATTAACTTCTCCTGTTAATATTTCTAGCTTAATAAATTTAATCTGTATAATAATAAGAATCTAAGCTAAAATCTGTATGATCTGATGAATAACTATTATCTAAAGATTCTAATTCAATTCTTATTGATAAATCTGAATAAAATATCTGATCAAATTTATTTATAAAAAATTCTTCTCTAAATTCTGTAATTAAGGATCTATATAAAATATTTTCTCTTAATTCTAAAGATAAATATTTAGTTACTTGTAAACTAGCAAATAAATAATCTATAGATTTACTTTTTTCAATAGAAACAAATTCTATTCTGTATTCTAATACTTCTTCTATTTCTTGAAAAAAAATTAAAACTATAAAAAAATTTTCTAGATTAACAAGTAAAATTTTAAATATCATAAAAACTTAAAAAATATACCTTTGTAGCGTAATCTGTTGAGCTAAAACTTAAAACTCCAAAATCGGAACACATGCTCTGATACCAAAGAGAGGGGAGCTGTTAAAAAAGCTGTTAAAAAAGGCAATCGAAGGAAATCTAAAGGAGGTTGAAGGCTGTTGTTATGAAAATCCTACTCATTACTTTTCTTAATTGTGATATCTTTATCTTTTAATAAAATAATATCTCTTTTTTTTTTAAATATTAAAACATGTCATCTGAGATATATGAACTTGGGCCTAACTCCATTCTTGTAAGGACACCACTGGCACTCCCTTAACAAGAATTCTTAAAAAAGAGATCCATTTCCCTCTTCTATGCGTCTCCTAGCCTTTTCACTGGACTTTTACTCTTTGAGAGGTCACTCAGAACTTATTTTAAAAACAGTTTAAACTTTAACTTGGAGTTAAGACATGCTCTTATCATATACTCAGCATGAAACATAAAACTTTTTACAAAAACATAAAAAGTTATGAACAAAAATTGTTCTTAAAAGATCTGGAACTAATATTAACTATTAGCACCATATCTTAGAACTATAAAAAATAAAACTTGTAAAACAACATGTTTTTGTGGGATATCATATTACCAAAAAATAAGAACAATTAAGAATTTCCCTTTCGGGAGAGGGAGAAAATTAGAACATGTTTTTTGAGGAACAAAAGCTTGTATTGTATATTTTTTCCCGTATATCTACAAATGAAGAAATGATCTCCTTATATAGGAGAAAAAAGAGAGAAAACGCGTTTTTCAAAAGTAAGGAATCTTTACTTTTTTAAAACGCCAAAAAGAAAACAATCAAATCTTATTTTATAAAACAATAAGATTCGTTACAAATTTTTCAAAAAGAAAAAGTAAAAATTCTACTTTTCGTACAATAATTCTTTGAGGTTTCCTAAAAATCTGAAAAGATCTTCAAGTAGTTGAATCTTGTAAGAGAATTCTTGTCTATCACCAAATCTTTTTTGCCAAGTATTTCTTTACAGCAAAAATCTTTATCTCGTTTCATAATTATATATATATATATATATATATATATATATATATATATATATATATATATATATATGTCTGGTATCGATTGAAATATAAATTTTAATTTAAATCAAAGTTAACAATTAATTTTAATAATATATTTCATGACATCCATAACTATTTAACTTTTATCAAAATGTACTAAAAATTTTATTTTAATCTCCATCAAACAAGGGTGAACTCACAATAAATTTTAATTTTTCTTTTTTTCTCTTGCCTTTTAACAAAATCTTAACTCTCCATAAAATAAGGGCAAAATATTTCATTCTTAATACCATTTCGAAGCGTTTACTGTCTAGTTTTCTACGTTGTTAATGACGAACGAAACGATCAATCGTAGAAAATGCTATGACTTGTCAAAGTAAGTCGTTCAAAATTGGTATTTCGAAAATTTCGATAATATGCTAACTTTAAAAAATTTTCGACGATCGTACGCTAATCGAATCTACAAATTGCTTATGTCATCTCAAAAATTATTTCGAGAACTACATTATAGGCATATCAAAATAATCCAGACATATATCGAAAATAGTTAAAAATGCTTTAAACGTGAGTTTTAAAGAAAGACGTTTAACTCGCATTTTCTTTAAAAAAAATCAATTATTTTATTAACATTTATTATTTTTACAATACAAATTTCTTAATGTAATTTTCATCATTTTATTAATAAATTTTGTATGGAATGTGACATAAAAACTTTTCGAAATTTTACATCTGAAAAAGTCATATCCCCATGTAAATTTTCGGATGCAAAATTACATGGGGTATGATTTTTTTTTTTTTTTTATGTAAATTTTCAATTGTAAAATTTCTCCCAATTTTTTTGCAACTTCAATTGTGCCCCCCAATTTTAAAGTTCTACGTCCACCCCTAGACACAACCTAATCAAGTCACATATGTTCAAAATGCATCATCCCAAAGGAAATCTAGAAACTGAACAAAAAAAAATATATCACTATTCATGCAATGATTGAGTCCATTGAAGTGGAAAGGGCTGTGGTCGCAAGTTTTGGAGCTCCTTGCTAAACTGAGTCATACCAAGGAGAGAGTGAAATAAATAATCATTAGATCCACCCTCCTGAGTGAAATTCTTAGCTATGTAAGAACTTCGAGCATCAAAGAGGGATTAAGTGATGAAGAAAAAATAGAAGGAGAATGAATTTAATCAATTAAATTTTATCAAAGAAATCGGACCTAATACATCTCCAGATCAGATATCTAAAGCTACATTCTAGGAACCAAATAGAATTCTAGATAACAGGGTTTAGTAGTTTTTGACTCATACCAATAGGTTCTGTCTTACTCGAAAAACTTGATTTAAATCATGACATCAGATAAACAAATGAGATATCACTTCAAAAATCAGAAAGGTAAAACACAGTAGACTGTTAGATGTAATTTCTGTGGTAAGTATGGACACTATATACTTCATTGTTTATCTTACAAGAAGCAACATGTGACAAAAAGAGTTAACTTGCTTGCTAGTACTTTAAAACAGGATCCTAATGCTAAAATAAGGTAAGTTTGATAAGAAAAATGATCTCAGTTGCTATGTTGTCAATATAAAATAAAAATATATTGTGCCTAACTCTTGGTATTTTGACAGTGGCTGCTCTAGACAAATGACTAGTAATCATTCCATGCTAACTATAAAAGTCATGCATGTGGTCTAGATACTCTTTGGGATGGGGTTAAAAGTAAAATTGATGGTGTTGATACTATTTTGATAGATGGATTACCTGTTTTGAATAATGTTTTGTTTATTATTGACTTAAAACCTCACATGATTAGTGTAGGTTAACTCTATAATGATGAACTCATGGTAATGCTCACTAAAATTACATGTAAGGTTCTGAAAAATGATGGTAGCTATGTCCTAGATGGTACTACGTCTAGTGATAAATGTCATTTACTTGAATCTGAAATTTCATATCATGTTACGATAGATGATTCTACCGACCTATGGCACAAATGATTGGAACACTTGAACTATGCATATCTTGTCTACCAAGCTAAATGTAATAAGAGGAGTTTGTAAGCACACAGAAAACTTGAACGTATGTGTGGATCATGCCAAAAAGGTAACCAAACAAGAACAGTTCATTGCTCTCTCTCACTGTCTTGAATTGCTATATATGGAATTGATGAGGCCAATTCAGACTGAAAGCCTCAATAGTAAGGGATATTTATGTGGTTGTTGATGATTTCTTTAGGTACACTTGGTAGACTGCTTAAAGGAGAAATTTGATATTTTTTAAAGACACATCTTTATATTAAAAACTGACCATTGAAAAACATTTTGAAGGGACTAAAATTGTACGAATTATGAGTGATCATAATAAGGAATTTTAAAATGTTAGCTTCTCTAGATTCTATGACGAGTATGGTATTTCTCATGTGTTTTCTACTCCTAAAGTCCCTCAACAAAAAGGTGTGGTGGAAAGGAAGAATAGGCCTTTACAAGAGATGGCTAGAGTGATGTTTAACACTAAGAAATTATCTTTTAAATTGTGGGTTGAAACTATAAACACTACTTGCTACAACCTAAACAGTGTGTCATTGAGAACTAGGACCCCCACAAACCCCTTATAAAATCTGGAAAGGTATAAAACCGAACCTCAAGTGTTTGACACATTTGGATGTAAGTGTTATGTATTAAATCATGGGAAATATTTGGAGAAATTTAATCTAAAGAGTGATGAGGGTGTATTCAGTGAATATTCTAAAAGTGGTCGAACTTATACGATCTACAACATGTGAACTCAAACCATTATTGAGTCCATTAATGTTAAAAGCGATGATATTGATGACTTTATTTCTTATTCACAAGAACCTGAAATTCAGAATTTGGAAGAACGGATTGAAGAAAATCAGAATACTCAGGAAAAGTGTGTTGCAGACTCAGGTAATGACAATCCGACAGAACTACCAATAGCAGGTTTTCTTGATCCTGCACCAATTACTGGAGGTGCTGACCCACCAAAGGAAGATGACGAACTGCAGAATAGAAGGCGGCCTTTTACGTGGATACAAAAGGCTCATTCACTGGATAACAAACTTTCAGAACTTGGAGACGGTGTGGTGACCAAAAAGAGACTTGCCGCTGAACTTGGAAATGTTTATTATACCTCACATACTGAGCCTAACAATGTCATTGAGACGCTTCGTGATGAATCCTAAGTACTAGCAATGCAGGAAGAATTGACTCAATTTGAACAAAATAATGTATGGGAGTTAATACCTTGGCCAACAGATATAAATGTGATTGAAACAAAATGGATCTCTAAAAACAAATCAGATGAACATGGCAACATTGTCAGAAATAAGGCATGACTGGTAGCACAGGGTTATACCCAAGTTGAAAGAGTTGATTTTGATGAAATATTTGCACCTGTCCCAAGACTTGAATCCATCGGGTTTTTATTGTCTATTGCATTTTAGATGGAGTTCAAACTTTATCATATGGATGTTAAAAGTGCCTTTTTAAATGAAATCTTGAATGAAGAAGCATATGTAGAGCAACCAAAAGGATTCATTGATCCTTATCTTTCTGACCATGTATTCAAGCTTAAAAATGCATTGTATAGGCTGAAAAGCTCCACGATCTTGGTATGAAAAACTTACTACGTTCCTTCTTATAAAAGGATACAAAGAATGGGGAGCTGATAAAATATTGATCGTCAGACAGCTTAAGTCTGGATTAATTGTGGCTCAAATATATGTTGATGACATAGTACTGGGATCCACATATGAAACAAAATCTAAGGAACTTGTTACTCCCCTGCAAAACGAGTTTGAAATGAGTATGGTTGGTAAACTAAACTTTTTTTTTTTTTGGGGCTTTGTAGGTTAAACAAGTTGAAATGGGAATCTTTATCTTGCAATCGAAGTACGCGAAGAATTTGATAAAGAGATTTGGTCTAAAAAACACCAAGGGAATCAAGACTCCTGTTGACCTCAAAAAATGGTCGAACAGAATCCCTGTCCGTCCTCTCCACGTGGGTACCACCTGCACATCGAACATCCCGTTAGGCGGCAAAAGGCCGCCGGCCAAGAAAAAGGTCCGGCTACCGTTCGCACTCCGACGGTCAAGTCAACTGCCGGACGAAAAAAAATATAAGTGCAAGAGACAGGAAGGGGAATTTGGATAGGGTTAGAAATCATACCTTAAAATGAAATGGATTCATATATATATAGAAAATGGAAATGGGCCTCGTGAGCCTAATGGGTCGGACCCAAGCCTTGGCCCAACATGAGATAATTTAGGGTGTAACAATAGTCCCCCAAGTCTGAGTTGTACATTCATGTGCGAGTCGGACTTGAAATATAAATTATCAAGTAGTCGAAATCTTACAGATTGCCTCAGAAATATAAGTAGCTCCGATGGGCGAGGACTTACGAACTGCCTCGAAAATATGCATGTCAGCCTGAATAAGCGAGGGCTTACGAATCACCTCGAAAGGTAAATACTGCATATAATTTGTCGAAATTTCGGCAGCATCTCCTTTGTAATATGGACTAAACCAACCTGTAATATAACACGATATATCCACAGCACATATACTAAATAAACTTTGGGGTCCATTTGCCCTCAAATTACTCATGACGATAAGGTGAATAATGACATATTAAATTTCTCCAAGATATAATATGCAGAGAGTCTATCATGTATCATAGCAGGTCGTATGCTAGCACGATTCAAGATAACAAGATTGCCAATGTAGATAACGTAGCATGCGCAATGACCGCATGCGAAAATAGTGGCATGACATGCTAGCGATGATGTGAAACACGCACTCGATAAGAACAATATAATGCATATGGTGGCAATAATAATGTAATGATACTAAGATATCGCATCACAACGGTCCTCCCAAGTCTCGGTATGAATATTTATATACGGGTCGAGTTGGGATATAAACCACTGAAAGATAGGCAACTCGACACTCCGAAGATAAGTAGCTGCAATAAAGCTCATGCAGGGGTGAGACTCTGAATACAAGCAGTAGAGGCAATACTCTGAAGATAAGCAGTCGAGGCGATACTTTGAAATAAGTTACAGAGACGAGACTCTGAACATAAGCAGTCGAGGCGAATCGATGTTGTAGAAGCAAAGTCCCGACCGAAGGACGAAGTGATAAGTACAGAAGTGAAGTCCTAGCCCAGCAAGTAGAAAGAATGAGTGTGAGAACACTACTGATCCGCTTCACCAGAAGTGGCACCCGCACCTCTCCTGATGAAGTGGACATCCTTAAGGTGGCCTTGCCCGTGGGGGCGTATGCACCTTTGCAAGGGTATCTTCCATGGTGTCTGATCCAGCAATGGAAGGCATAGTGTGAGAACACTGTTGATCCGCTTCACCAGAAGTGGCACCCGCACCTCCCCTGATGAAGTGGACATCCTTGAGGTGGCCCCGCCCATGGGGGCGTATGCACCTTCGCAAGGGCATCTTCCATGGTGTCTGATCCAGCAATAGAAGGCATAGTGTGAGAACACTGTAGATCCGCTTCACCAGAAGTGGCACCCGCACCTCCCCTGATGAAGTGGACATCCTTGAGGTGGCCTAGCCCGTGGGGGCGTATGCACCTTTGCAGATATAAACTGGCCTCGAAATGAAGCGGACTTATGATTCGGCTCGACGATAGTGAGAAACGAGGGATAAATATCTCGCAAAACCAAGAATAAGCAACTGAAGAAGCGGGGGATAGACATCCCGCGAATAGTCGAACTATCGGAGTCTTACAAACTGGCCTCGGAATGAAGAAGACTTACGGTTCGGCACGACGATAGTGAGAAGCGAGGGATAAACATCTCGCGAAGTCAGGAATAAGCAACTGGCGAAGCGGGGCATAGACATCCCGCGAATAGTCGAACTATCGGAGTCTTACAAACTGGCCTCGGAATGAAGAGGACTTACGGTTCGGCTCGACGATAGTGAGAAGCGAGGGATAAACATCTCGCGAAGTCAGGAATAAGCAACTGAAGAAGCGGGGGATAGACATCCTGCGAATAGTCGAACTATCGGAGTCTTACAAACTGGCCTCGGAATGAAGAGGACTTACGGTTCGGCTCGACGATAGTGAGAAGCGAGGGATAAACATCTCGCGAAGTCAGGAATAAGCAACTGGCGAAGCGGGGCATAGACATCCCGCGAATAGTCGAACTATCGGAGTCTTACAAACTGGCCTCGGAATGAAAAGGACTTACGGTTCGGCTCGACGATAGTGAGAAGCGAGGGATAAACATCTCGCGAAGTCAGGAATAAGCAACTGGCGAAGCGGGGCATAGACATCCCGCGAATAGTCGAACTATCGGAGTCTTACAAACTGGCCTCGGAATGAAGAGGACTTACGGTTCGGCTCGACGATAGTAAGAGACGAGGAATAACCATCTCGCGAGACTATGAATAAACATCTGACGAGGCGGTTTGTCTCTTCCCCTTTCAAGGAATGAGGACTTCAAAATATTGCATCTTCATTTATTCAACGGGCGAGTACTCATAAAATATATCGTCTCTTCCTTTATTCAAAGAACGAGGACTTCAAGATGATGTTCTTCTTCTTATTTACGAGAAGAGTTCCCTTAGCAGCACAACTATTGTAGAACAATCTAACTTGCATCACTAAAGGCGATTCCATGTTCCTAACCTTCGTTCCTTTTTGTTGACATGATACATCCTCAAAATCACGAATCTTCAGAAAATCATCATCCTTCATATATTTAGCTCCGCAGGGACCTTTCGAACACTACATGGCTAGATTTTTAGAGATGTAGCATGTTCCATCAGTATGTAAAAGAGGCTTCCCATCTTCATCAAAGATAACAGAGCCATTCTCATCTATGAAAGGTATATCTTCAATTCTCTCAATTTGCACAGAATCAATATCAACTTGAAGCTTTATGGTCTTCGACCAGGGATAAGCATCTGGCGAAGCGGGGAATAAACATCCCGCTAATAAAGTCTCGACCTATCGGAGTCCTATAAACTGGCCTCGGAATGACGAGGTCTTACAGTTAAGCTCAACGATAGTGAGAGGCGAGGAATAAACATCTCGCGAAGCCAGTAATGAACATCTGGCGAAGCGAGGAATAAACATCTCGCGAAGCCAGGAATGAACATCTGGCGAAGCGAGGAATAAACATCTCGCAAGGCCAGGAATGAGCATCTGGAAAGGAGAGAAATAAACATCTCGCGAAGCCAGGAATGAACATCTGGCGAAGCGAGAAATAAACATCTGGCGAAGCGACATCTCGCGAGGCCAGGAATAAACATCTGGCGAAGCGAGGAATAAACATCTGACGAAGCGAGGAATAAACATCTCGCGAGGCCAGGAATGAGCCTCTGGCGAAACGAAGAATAAACATCTCGCAAGGCCAGGAATGAGCATCTGGCGAAGCGAGGAACAATCATCTCGCGAGGCCAGGAATAAGCATCTGGCGAAGCGAAGAATAAACATCTCGCTAGGCCAGGAATGAGCATCTGGCGAAGCGAGGAACAATCATCTCGCGAGGCCAGGAATAAGCATCTGGCGAGGCGAGGAATAAACATCTCGCGAGGCCAGGAATAAACATCTCGCGAGGCCAGGAATGAGCCTCTGGCGAAGCGAGGAATAATCATCTCGCGAGGCCAGGAATAAGCATCTGGCGAGGCGAGGAATAAACATCTCGCGAGACCAGGAATGAGCATCTGGCGAATTGCCTCTTCCTTTATTCAAGGAATGAGGACTTACAAAGTGTTGCCTCTGATAGTAAAAAATCCATAGACTATGGCTCGCTTTCAATAATTAAGGGATACACGAGATATTGGCCGAAATATTTCCAATATTTGCCCCATGAAGCATGTAGAGATGAGCGAGATATTGTCTGTCCCCAAGCTAATTGCTCTTTAGTAGGGATAAAATCACCTGGTCATTCAATCGAATGCCTGGAGTACATAATCTTCAAATTTAAGCCTCAACCGTAATATTCTTCTTATCCAAATCAACTAATAGGGCGTTAGTAGCACAATCTATACCCCATCTTTTGAAATGCATGCTAGACATAATCGTAAAATCATTTCAAGAGAAGACAGGAATATTAATAATTCCAGTTTCAAAATGAGGCCATAACATTAATTTTAGAACCTCGAACAGTTTTTTCTTTAGCACAGCCTCAAGATAAGAGCATAACAGAAAAATATTCTATGAATTTCACTATATCAAATCATGAGGCAATTATTTAATAATGAAGAATGGAGGCTGTTGATATGCTTCCCATGTGACAAAACAAATATAACATAGCCATGCGCCAATATGTTTTTGTTATGTAAATAGTTTTGAATTTGGGGTCGCCAGCAGAAAATATTTTGGAAGAACAGCCGAATCTCAAGCAAACCAACTGGAGCTTTAAAATCCTTACACCTTATGTGCTAGGCCTCATCTTGTAGGCTGTGAAGTGGAATAAAGGGCAGCCCAAGAGGAACATTATAAATATAGGGCCCAATAAGAAAGAATGTCCAAAAGGTGGCCCCATCAAAAAGGAACAAGTGCAAGCAAAATGAATTATCTAATGGGTCCAAATATATGGAACATAATAGGGAGTAATGGGCCCAATAAAATAAATACTTGAATAGTTGAAGTCCAACTAGAAGTCCAAACTAGGTCATGCAAAAAGTCTTCAAGAAGGGGGCTGAAATTGAACAGCACATAATTAAGGTACCCGTGAACTGTAGAAGCTTCTTTCATTTGCAACCACAAAGTCTTCAAAAGGGGGCTGAAATTGACAGCCCGCCCCTATTTGAAAGGTATACCAGTGTCAGTCTTGTACCCATCACCAATTAATGTAGACAGAAATTGTGCCAGTTCACCGGCGATCACTGTGGTGTTGACGCTAACGCCGGTCGATGCCATTTCAGCACTAGAGGGACGAAGAGAGTAGGGGTAGGAAGTTTGATTGGAGCATTTCGTCGAGCATGTGGCCTAAAAGCTCCACCTCGGCCAAAGTTTTGTATGTCACCGGCATGTGTTTGTACATTGAAAGCTTCATAAACGGGTTCCATGTTTGAAGATAATGAGCCCTTCTGAGTTCTGAATACTTGAAATTTGTTTAGAAAGTAGCACCAGGATTTGGTCTTCATCAACTAGAATGTTTTGAGAGTTTCTTGCTGTATGCAGTAGGCTTGTAAAATAGTTTCACCATTCTTACTATGATTGGACAAGTAGAAAATGTGAGGAAATTTTAGGGTGATATTCCAATTTTGCTTGGTCGCCCCTGTTCTCCTTACTTTCAACATTCTCTTCTTTTCCTTGTGGCTGGTTTCTCAATTTGGTGTGGAAATTTCAATTTTTCCTGATTGTGGCTTCTTGCTGCTGTATGCCACTTTAATTTTGTCTAAAATTTTTCGATTCAAATCAGCTTCCTGCAGCTATTTTCTTTGCCGGATTTCTTCTTTGTTAATTGCTAAGTTTTGTAATGCTGAAGCTCTAAATAAATGATGGCTTCTTTGTTGTGAATTTGATGCCAGAAAGTGCTAGGGAAGTTTCACTTTCAGATTTGTTTGAAGTGGCTACTTTCATGGCGGGATTGGAACTGGCCATTTTTGTGACGAAATTTCTCAATCTGGGTTTCTTCAACTCTTTTTTTCAGAAAGCTCCTCTCTTCCAGTAGCCTTTTTGTGGTAGGTTTATTCAACCCCTTTTCGGCAATAACCATTTTTCATGGCCCGAGTTTCTTCAACCCTTCGCCGGAAAATTCCCATTCTTCAAGGAAATCTTCAATAGCCAATTTTATTTTCTGTGGTTGAGCTCGGTTTCTTGGTAGAGGAAGCTGCCCAGATAATTTTTCAGTTGCTATCTTTGCTGTTAGGTAGAGAAACTGTCCGGAAAAATAATATTTTTCCACTCCGGCTACTGTCTTTGCTCTATTTCCAACAGAACACTGCCCGAAAAATTTTTCATTTTCCGGTGACCTTTTGGTACGTGGTAAAACATGGTCAATGCCACGTTTCCCACAGACGGCGCCAATCTGTTGACCACAAAAAATGGTCGAACAGAATCCCTGTCCGTCCTCTCCACGTGGGTACCACCTGCACATCGAACATCCCGTTAGGAGGCAAAAGGCCGCCGGCCGAGAAAAAGGTCCGGCGACCGTTCGCACTCCGACGGTCAAGTCAACTGCCGGACGAAAAAAAATATAAGTGCAAGAGACGGGAAGGGGAATTTGGATAGGGTTAGAAATCATACCTTAAAATGAAATGGATTCATATATATATAGAAAATGGAAATGGGCCTCGTGAGCCTAATGGGTCGGACCCAAGCCTTGGCCCAACATGAGATAATTTAGGGTGTAACAACTCCCATGACTATGTCCTTGAAAATCTGAAGAGATGACCAGGGAAAGGATGTCGACTTACATAAAAATGATAAACAATTGCTTTATTTGATTGCAAGCCGTCCTGATAAAGCATTCAGTGTTGGAGTTTGTGCAAGATATCAAGCCCAACCAAAAGAATCCCACTTGGCAGTTGTTAAACGAGTTATTAGATATTTTAATAGCACTTTGAACTTTGGTTAATAGTACATTAAAGGGCAAATTCTCATCTTGCAGGATATACAGGTGTTGATTGGACTGAAAACATGGATGATAGAAAAAGCACATCTGAGGTTGTTTCTAATGGGTAATAATCTCCTATCTTGGCTAAATAAGAAGCAAAACTATATATCCTTGTCTACCGCAGAAGCTCAGTATATTGTTGATAGTAATTGCTGTACATAGCTACTCTAGATGAAGTAGAAGATCAGTGACTATGGTATTGATCAAGACTCTATACCATGTTTTGTGATTATAGTAGTGCAATTAATATCTTAAGAATCGTGCTCATCATTCTAGGATTAAGCACATTGAAATTCGACATCACTTCATCAAAGACTTAGTTGAGAGGAATATAATTGTCCTAGAACACATTCTCACTAACGGCAACTGACGAATTTACTCACTAAGGCTTTTAGATAATGTTAGATTAAACCTGTTTGATGTACATATTTTTTTAATTTTTAAATTTTCTATGTTCACTTTGTATGCAGTTGTGTTGTATTTATTTATATAAAAACAAAAAGAAAATTGAAAAAGATAAAAAGAGAAATTGGGGCTTTTCTTGCAAATGTCACAAGATAAGAATTTCTGATTGGTTTGTCATTGTTGAGATGAACTTCGATTCTCCTAGCAGTGTGGTGTGCTCACTATAACTTATGGTAAATCATTGTCAGATAAGTACACCTACTAGAACATTGTGAATACTTCATTGTGATCATTTACTAGCTAGGTTGTTATCTTAAGGTGACAAATGTTTGAATGTAGACCTATACTCAGTATCTATGTCTCTCTATACTGCTACATGTTTTATAAACTTGCAAATTCATCGAATGAGAGGGCTACCACCATAGATGTGAAAAGCTGTCCTTAATAATGACCACAAGTCAAGAGAGAAAAGCTAATCATATGCTTGTGTGAAAGTCAACTTCATGAATTAAAAATATTTTAAATTAAAAGAAAATTAAAAGGAGTTATCATGTGATTATTCAAAAGATAATTGAAAATATTTATATACATGCTCAAAGATGGCACACATAAATTTATATTTATATATATGGACAATTTTAATGATGGTTGGTTTGAAATACACTTCTATACGTAGTTAATGCAAGTGTCAACCATAGTTAGGATGTGATTCATAATCGATTAGTTTAGATAGTCCTGTCACACACTCACATCTTAATCTCAAAAATTAATTGACTTAATCTTGAGCAGACATCTGAATGGAAATTTCATGTTTATCGTAACAATTTTAAGTTAATTGTGAAATTGAGTTGATTGTAAAATTTGACCAAAAATATTGTGATTGATTCAATTTTGCATAAATTTTCATATTTTGTGTGTTTGACACGTGTGGGATTTTTCTCATTTTTTTTTGATTAACAAGCCAAATTTAACAGTAAACTCTGGTATCCACTCCAAAAACGAAAAATTGAGCGAAAATGTTTAGAAACAGAATTTTGGTTGAACACGAGGATTCAGTTCAACTTTATTTGGTGTTAGAAATTGCTCATTTCATTTGATCTAGAATTTTCGTAGTTTTAAGAAATTTTTGCAGATAATAAATGGTAGGTATACGTAAGAGGGAGACTAAGAAACAACGAGTTCCATTCTTGCAGCACAGAAAGGACAGGGTTCTGACTTCCTATCACATTAGACTAAAGCAACTGTTGCTACTAATGCTCCTGGTAAGAAGTCTTAAGAAATCTGCCCTTCTTTAATCTGGCTACGAAAGTTCCCTTAATTCCAAAAAAGGGAAAGTAGTAGAATTAATTAGGGTGTTTGAGTTAGGGGGATTATGCATTTTGGTGATGGAATGTGGATAATTGTTTTCAATTGGCTATGCTAACTAAGGGAGAGTAGATCATATGGAAAACTTGATCATAGTCATCACACACATGACATCAAAAAATTGTTGTTAGCTTTTGAAATTAAGCAAGTCAAAGGTGGAGATTGTTCATAATAATTTATTTACTTACTAAACGAGTGGATTGATTGTTAAATGTCAAGAAAATTGCCAAAAATGTAAAATAGGGTCAGGTCCTAACAAATGGTCAGTCCTAACTAACTGGGATGGTAAGCCGATCAATCCAGAAATTTTAAGCTATGAATTTTATTGCTTTATCTTATATAACATGATCAGATTTCATCTTATATATATACACAGCTAGTGCAGAATATATTTTATCCTATCCTAGATATTTTAGATTTGTTTAGAAGGAAAATATAAGGATTTGTTAAATTAAAGTTATATTTCCATATATTAGACTTCTAACAAATTTAGGTCATGATAAGATAGTGTTGACCTATGGTTGAATTTAACATTACAGTTTTGATCATAACAAATAAGTTAATCTTGTTTTCTAACAATTGAATTCAAGCGATTATAGTCTTCAAAACATTCAATGATCAACTAATCAATTGTTGTCAAAGATCAAGACTATCAAATCGGACTAATAATGAAGGTCAAGATCGAAGTCATCAAGTCATCCATGCATTCAAGACAAGAGCTTAAGAGTTGAATTTCAAAGAAAAATCAGTACGAGAGTCTAAGAACTAAACTTCAAAAAAATGTCAAAAATTAGGTTTTCTTATATCAAACGTCAAAAGTCAACATTTGTCAAAACATTCAAATCAAATCAAACGGGAGCAAAAATAGGAAAATCGATCTAACTGGCCACAACCAACTCGGCGTTCAATTGGAGTTGATGAACGTTCAGACACTCATCTGAACTCTCGCGAAAGGCGGAGTCCAGATACATCGGGCGGAGGTCTAGAAAGTGCAACAGTCAAATTTTTTACCATTTTGATTTATAATGTGTAACAGCTATTTTTGCACATGCAGACATGAGGCAGAAGTCCGGACCCTTGTGCATTTTCCCAAAAAGTTTTGCTCTTTAAACTCTGTAAATAGATTCTTTTTTTACATTCATTACTTACAAGAGTTTTGAAGTGCATTCAAGAGAAAAATGTTTTAATAAAATCATTAAACTTAATTTTCATTTATTCTACTTTTTCATATTAAAAAAATTTAATTGATTGAATCAAATTTTTTAATCATCATCTTCATCAAAACTCAACTTATTGCTACCATTCATTAAAGAGACATATTTTGAGCAAATTCTTGAACTCACATGCATCTATTTCTTCTACTTCTCTATATCAAAAACTTTGATTGACTGAATCAAATTTGTAAAATCATCATATTCATCTAAATTTCTCATCTCTCTTTTGGTACTTAATTTGTTGTTACCAAATTATTAAAGGAAAAAAATATTTTGAGAAGAATTTTGAATTTACGTTGCACTTATTTCTTCTTCATCTTCTCATTTGAAAAACTTTAATTGATTTTGTAATTTTTTTAAATTATCGTATTCATTAAAGTTTTTTGCCTAACGCTTGCACTATCATTTATTGCTATTCATTAAAATGTTAGTCTCTCTTAGTACTTAATTTATTTATATCATTTATTAATAGAAAAATCTCATTATAAAACCATTGCTCTAAACTTGTAAATCATATTGAGGTCTCGTAAATGCTCAATACAACAAGAATCGGTGCTTATTATTTACAAGTCGCTGAAAGCATTGTAAGGGTTTGGATTGCATCATAAGTTTGTCAATATTTGGTAATGGAGGACGTATATTATATATATATTGTTCAGGATCGAACCACCACAATTATATTGTTTGCATCATCTCTTCCATTTTACTTATCGTTATTTAGTTTACATTTATTATTTGATTAATCTATTTTTTTTTTCTTACGATTGTTGCTTAATTGATTAACTTCTTTCTTAACTTGATTTAAATTTATTTTTTGAAAAAGTTTTAAAAATCAATTCACCACATCTTGGTTAATCAATCTTGGGCTATCAAATAGGACTTCTAATAATTTAGCATATCTTTTGGCATATATTTTATAATAAGATTAGTCTTTTACGATAATTTCTTTTATTTTATGATAAGATTAATCTTTTATAATAATTATTTATCTTTTATGATAAGATTAATCTTTTACGATAATTTCATCTCTTTCGAGATAAGTTTGTTATGTGTTATTGTAGATTATTATATAAGATTTTATTCCTATCTTTGATAATTATTTTACCTATAAGTACGATAATTAATCAAGAAACGACGTAGCTTTGGAAAATAATTTCATTACCTTTCGCGTGCAATAAAATTGAGAAGCTGCCATCGTAAAAAAATGGACAGAGATAATGCTTCATTGATAAATTTCAAAGCCAATCGTTGTTCTTCAACCATATTTGGAGAAAACAAATCAGAGCGTGAAATTCAATCTAGTTTGAAGATCAAGCAGTTTAGCTTGAGTTAAGAATTGTGATTCTTAATCTAAATGGTGGTTATGATTGAGTACAACAGTGAAGTGGCGATAAAGCCAAGATCGTGGGGTTTGATTACACTTCTACAACCAGTTAAAAGAAGAAGAAAAAAACAAGGGAGTTGTTCTTATATTTCTTTTTATTGTTATTTGTCAATTTTGCGAAATTACAAAATTAAGGTTGTTGTGTATTTATCGTTTGATTTAGTGGATTGTTTGACCTTTGGCATTGGGGCCCGTAGATGTTTTCCTTTAGAATTTATCTTGTTATATCTAGTGTTCTAATTTTAATATTTCAATTAATTTCCTCACTCAATTAAAAACCCTAGAACACACAACATCATACACGTACCAATAAGAATTGTTAAAAACTGAGTATAGAAATTTTTGACTGTTGGGAATTTACTTAATATGCACAGCGAAAAATTAATAATTTTTCAATTTCCACCACGGATCTACTTTATGTTTAGATAGAAACTGTATTGAGAATAATACATTTGATGAATTCAGCAAATTTCTTTGCTGATTCTCGAACTCCAATGATCACGATCTGCAATCCAAGTTGTCCAATTGTCCAGCCTCCAATTGTGATCCACATAGAGAACAAGAATGATGGCTAGGGTTTTACTTTTTTTGTACTAGCAAGAATAATGAAAATTCCATACAGTTTACAAACCCTAGCAGCTAAGCCCAAGTGGGCTGGCCCATCTCTAAACTTTACCCGATCCAATATTTAATTAATCAAATTAATTAAATTCGGTTCATGAATTAATTAATCTAATTAATTAATTCGAGCCTATTAATAAGTAATTCAATTAATTAATTGTCCAATACTTGTCAATTAATTAATTGGTAAATTTCATTCTTCTGGTTCTCTTTTGTATGTGACCCATTAAGTTCTCGATCACGATACCTAACGACGTAAATTATTATTTTGATCTAATCAAAATCAATAAATTAAAACACCCCTTTTAATTTATCACTAATTCACATTCGTCGTCCCAGATTGACATCTAGCAATGTGTTAGGGCAATACATGCGATGAGAAATGTCATGTGATGTGACAAACCAAACTTGTTCATTTACCATGAAATTATAATCCTTTCGTCAATATGATCCAATCAATAATGAGATATGGATACGTGTCAATCTCAATTATCGATCATATCTTTTATCCCAGTGTTAAGTCAATGTAAGTTTTCGACTTATGAGTTCACCTTAGCCAAAGATTTCATTATTAACTTAACTGAATAAAATGTAGATAATAATCTTTTACTATCTAAGAGCGACGAATCCTATATTAATCATTCATAACCTTCATATGATTCTTGACATACCCGAACGATGCTGTATTAGCGACCCTTGGCAGAGTAACATCCGACACCATCAAAGTATGACTGTCCTCATATAAGGTACTATGACGACCTCAAGTCAAATGACCAATTCCACTACCGAACGTTAGAGATTAACCACTAACACTCAGATAGTTATCCATGTGGAATCTCCCAGAGGGTCTCCAATGTTTTGTTCTGTAACAAAACATCCACGTATTCATTCAAGTGTCAGCACACTTTAGCTTGTGAGATCAGCTACTTACTTCACAAGTAAGAATGGCACACGCGATGATCTATCCATAATAACGATATCCGTATCTCGTTATTACTTCGACCACGGACGATTTAAGATTCGATCATTTGTAATTTGTATCTCACAATCACAACTCCTTGTAATTAACAAATCACCAAGACTTGAATCTACGGATTCTATTATTTAATTTATTAGAATATTAATTCAATTAAATAATAGATATTGCCATACATATGCATCAATTATATATATTTAAAGTGTTTATGTCCAAAGTTGATTGGACTTAGGGCATAACACTTACATTAACTACATGTCATCCAGAACTATAACAGTGAAATTAAAATTCATTAATTAACCTGGATTTTAGAATTTACATCTAAAAGAAGTGACGGCACTTATTAGCTGGGCGAGACATGAATTAGCTAAGTGTCGCTACTCGACCTATCAATCTTTGAACTTCCTTCCTCTTTCATGGAGATTCAATTGTGGTGATGGCGACTTTCTTGTTTAGGTTGGATTTGATACCTCTGCTTGCAATCATAAAATACAAGAACTTGTTAGATGATACACCTGAAGGCACACTTTTTCAGGTTGAGTTTAATATGATATTGTCTCAATGTATTAAACACTTGCTCGATGTTGCGTATGTTCAAACAAAATCGAGATCTTTATGATCATGTCATCAATGTAGGCTTAATGTTCTTACCAATGAGATATACAAAAATTTTATTGACCAATCCATGATACATTCTCCCTAAATTATTCGACCTAAAAGGCTTGACCTTGTAGAAGTAGAACCCCGAGCCTTTCATAAATGAGGTCTTTTTTTGTCTTCTTCGGTCATACGAGTTTGGATAACCTAAAAAGACATCAAGGAAGTTTTTATCTTGTGTTCTAAGGTTAAGTCAACAAGGTGGTCGATCTTGAGGAATGGATAGCTATTCTTTGGGCAAACCTTATTAAGATCGGTGTAGTCGACATAAACTGTCCATTTTTCATTTTCCTTGGTAACTAAGATGACGTTTCCAAACCAGTCGGTATAGTGGACCTCTCTGATGAACTTAACTCTAGTCAAGTTTCCAATATCTTTTTTATGTTGGGAATTATTTTACCAACATAGGAAATAGAGTAGAAATCAACAATTATGACCAGCAACATGATGAACAAAACCATAATCAAACTTAAATTCAATAATAGAAATAACTAAAAGAAGATGATAAACTTATCTCATATTCACGCATAATGTAGTCTCTCCTTTTGTAGACTTTGATCTTCAACACAAAGAATTTGAAGTAACCGATGCAAATGACCAAGAACTTCAATAACATGAAAGGCTCAAACACTATATGGCTATCCTCAAACGATATTTGCCCCCTCTCCAGTTTGTATAAGATGTTTAAGTGTTTTTCGGCAAATGGTTTGTAGGATCAATCAAG
Source organism: Fraxinus americana (assembly GCA_035079005.1). Classification (NCBI taxonomy): domain Eukaryota; kingdom Viridiplantae; phylum Streptophyta; class Magnoliopsida; order Lamiales; family Oleaceae; genus Fraxinus; species Fraxinus americana. Next base: position 19,402,884 of record CM068707.1, on the reverse strand, counting down.
CCTTGTTGTATAAATACCAAAGCACTAAGAATTTCTACCCAAACTTGAGAACACAAGGAGGAAAATGAATATGGATGAAGAAAACTTGATTTTCTTATTTTTGTGGAATGAATAATATTTCACATATGTTTTTTTTATTTTATGTTTTATTGATCATTTTATCACCTATATAGAGGTTACCATCAATACCCCACGAATTGGTGCCAAAACAAGTGGAAAAGGCACCAAAATACCCTCCAAAAGCCACCAAGTTTCAAAATAAAAAACTGCCTAACGGTTAGTTTTTAACCCCATGCGGTCGCATAGGCCAATCCCATGCGACCACATGGTTATTTCCATAGCAGGGCCTTAAGACCCTATATATCATCATGCGACCGCATAGGTTGAATGTATACGGTCACATGGAACAAAGTTTTAGCTTCCAATTCCATTTCTATTCCACTCACATGTTTATTGATTTTGAACAACATTTTCATCAATCCCCCACTTTTTCAAAATTCAATAAACTCTCATATTCAAAGTATACAATACTCATGCATAAGGATTAGATATCTTTCTATTTGAATCTAACCATAGTGTAATTCAAACAAACTAAGGTCGGAATGAAAGGTAGCATGAAGCTTTGAACCAGTTATTCCATATGACAATACCGATAAGAACACACACACGAGTATCACGTGTTCTCGAGGTTCTCAAACTCGCTTAGCGCTATTATGGCCTTGCACTCATCCTTTTCAACAAACTTTTAAGAGAGAAACTCTAACTCTCTATTGAGGTGGCACCACCTCGAAATTCGTTTAGGTAAAGTTCTTCCAGTATCTTTGTTACTTTAGAGATACTTGTACTTAGTACTGAACTTCATTAAGAGCTTAAAACTCAACCCTCACTTCAGTAACAACAAGTATTATTTTTACTAGGATAGGGTTATCGCGGATTTGAATAATGCTAAAACTGTCCACATATCGAATGACTTGTTACCCTTTGAACCCGTGGATTACCTTTTGAGTAATGACAGGTAGGATTGCCGTCATTGGTGGACCTTTTTAGTTTGAAAGTTTCAACATCATCCCACTCGAAGTAGAATTCACTAAATCTCTATTTAGAGGTTTAGTTAGAGTATCCGCCAAGTTCTCGATTGACATTACATAATTTAGGGAAATTATTTCTCTTCATTAATTTCCTTATATAATCATGTCTTAGACTCATAAGGCTAGACTTTAGATTATATGTGACTTATTATCTTATTAAATTCAGCTAGCCAATGATCAGTTCATTTAATAGATACAACTTGTCACCACCAAGAAATCTTTTTTATGAAGCTATATGCTTCTCATTAGCTTTATCTAAAGCTTTGTTGATTTATAAACCCCGTTGGACGATTTCTATCAAATTATTACTAGTCAATCACTTTCACTAGTGGATCTCATGTATGGATATTCAATTCTCATCATTGAATTATTACAATGACCTTCAATTATATGAATATTCTTCAAATATTCCAAATGTTATTACATATCCAAACAAATGCCAAATTGGCTTTTCACCCATTTTCATCAACTTTAAATTTAGTGTATATCATTCTTATAATTGTATAAGGGATTTCTACCTTTTCTCATTCATAGATTTCTTTCTACGATTAAAAGGTGTAGGGATCTATAACTTTTAAAATAAATTACCCCCACAATTCCTCAATTAGGAATCCATGTGCAACTAGTAATGTTGCATCCACAAACCATGAACTTCTCATATAAGTTCACAAGCATTAATATTAACCCCCACGTTTTTGGGTTATACTTTTGAACTTAGAGTTCATCAACTCTTTCATAGTTCAATTCATTTATCAAGTAGATAATGCCCTCATCAAATGCTTCATTTTATCCCACTTTCAAATTAGTGCTCTTCATTTCACAATTTATTTCAATTGAAATTGCACACAATGTACTTCAATCCAACTACATTTAACTTGATCACACACAATTTGATCAAAATCATCACATAGAACAACAATACTTTTCAAGCATAAACCAACTCAATTGGTTTCAATTATGTAGTATAATACAATGAAAATGGTTAAGCATCTTGATTGCAATTTTACCAAACATATGCAATTAAATTGATTGAATATGTTTTTCTCATTACAGTAATGCATGCTTTTAGATATTCCCTTCCATAAACAACCAATATATGATGTTCAATCCATGTTATGCATAAAAAATCAGATTTAACATGCACTCCATATAAATTATCTTTTTCATTCAACAATTGAACATAATTTGAATTACCAAATGGAATTGAGAAGGCTAAATGATAGTCACCTTTAATGGAAATTATCTCTTTCTAAATGGTCCAAGCAAGATTTGATTGATCTCGCGAAGTTCGATCCATCAAGCAGTCCAAACAGAATTTTGAATCATCAACTTGATTGTTCCCATGGTGGTTTCATACTCTATCATCATTACCATTTAAGATTGTTGGGAATCATTTCACCAAGAGAGGAAATAGAGTAGAAATTAACAATTATGACCAGCAACATGATGAACAAAACCATGATCAAACTTAAATTCAATAATGGAAATAACTAAAAGCGGATGATAAACTTATCTTATATTCACGCATGTTGTAGTCTCTCCTTTTGTAGACTTTGATCTTCCACACAAAGAATTGGAAGTAACCGATGCAAATGACCAAGAACTTCAATGACATGAAAGGCTCAAACACGATATCGCTGTCCTCAAACGATATTTGTCCCCTCTCTGGTTTGTATAAGATGTTTAAGGGTTTTTCGGCAAATGGTTTGTAGGATTAATTAAGCCTTGTTGTAGAAATATCAAAGCACTAAGTGTTTCTACCCAAACTTGAGAACAAAAGGAGGAAAATGAATATGGATGAAGAAAACTTGATTTTCTTATTTTTGTAGAATGAATAATATTTCACATATGTTTTTTTTTTTTTTATGTTTGTTTTGATCACCTATATATAGGTTACCTTCAATACCCCACGAATTGGTGCCAAAACAAGTGGAAAAGGCACCAAAATACCCTCCAAAAGCCACCAAGTTTCAAACTAAAAAACTGCCTAACGGCTAGTTTTTAACCCCATGCGGTCGCATATTGAGACCGCATGGTTATTTCCATAGTTGGGCCTTAAGACCCTGTACACCATCATGCAACCGCATAGGCTGAATGTATGCAGTCGCATGGAACAAAGTTTTAGCTTCCAATTCCATTTCTATTCCACTAGCAAGTTTATTGATTTTAAACAACATTTTTCGTCAATGCTGTCTTCGTCTCTCTAGGATAAACTATCTTATTCACTATCTGACTAACTTCATGCCTGGGATGAAATTTAGTTGGTGTACTACAACCTCGGATGGATCGCAGCTTATCATCAATCTTCTAAACAAAACCGTTGATGATTGTCTTGGAATGGGCCAGTTAGGCTCTTACTAATCTGGACCAACTTCTCTTCCTCGAGAACCAGCTCTTCAAACTTGTCGACTAAGGAGAGTCTTTTCTTGAGGTCAAGTTCGGGGGTTGAGGATAGTTATCCTGCTTTCGAACTCGGTACTCTTGGCATTGTTGACATAACAAGATCGGGCCACATTCTGATATCCTCTCACAATTCCAGTACCCGTAGCTTTAGGAAATTTCATGGCCAAGTAAAAAGAGGACACAATGGCCTCCGCTCTGTGGAAGGTGGAGTACTCGAGGATTGTACTATAGGCTATTGAGGTTTTCACAACTAGAAAAGAAACCATACTACTAATCTGCCTTGGGTCCGGGCCTAAATTTATAAAAGGGCGATGATGCCCTCTAGTTTGATCGTGTTGCCTCTAAAGGATTTTAAAGAAGTGTGAACAAAATGTAATAAGTTCGAAGGCAAGTTCGTCTTCGTGAAACCTTTCATTAACAACATTTCGAGTGTGCCTTCATTGTCAACCAGTGTTCTCTTCACCTCGAAGTTAACAATGATTGGTACTTATTACGTTTTTTATATCGCAGGTGTACGATATCGTAACAAGCAGTATAGTGGACTTTTGAGTCTGGATATTATTCCCACGATGACTATACTTTAGGACTTAATTTAAATTTTCTAACTCATATTTGATAAAAGCAAGTAAATAATTATGATGGTTATGATTAATTTTTCTTAACTACTTTTGAATAATTGAAAATATAAAAAGATTGCAAACAATGGATGATTGAAAATTCAAGTATGTGATGAATATTAGGACATAACAATTTCATCCATTAATCACCTTAATTATTAATTTAAGATTCATAACCTAATGTAGTGTTCAATTGAATTCTTTTATTGTATTCAATTCCTCTCGAGTTCTCATTGACCCTATTTAACTAATTAAATTACATATCTCTATGCGAATCAATTTTAGTTAAACGAAATACTAGTTCTAAGAATTCATATTATGACCGCAATAATCAGTATAGGTATCTTTATATGTTATACTAATTTATCAAATTTTACTATATGATCTAAATCTCAAACTCACCTCTCAATTCGTAAGAAACTCACTTAATCATCAAGTTTTTTATTAGGTAATTTAATACATTAAACTCATAATAAAATCAACACATAAATAAATAAATCACATAAATCTTGAATAGAAAAATAAAGGATCACAAGTTGACTACATTGTTTTCTCTAATATAAAAATTAGTTATTCATACTGTAAAAATAAAAAACACGCAAAAGTGGAACAATATCACAAAAAAATTGACGAAACGTAAAATTACTCGTGTGTACCCTCTCCTTTCTTTTCCTTTTCTCTTTTTTTTTCTTTTCTTTTCTTTCTCTTTCTTTCTCTCCTCTTCTATCTATGTATTTTTTTTATTTCTATTTCGTTTATATACCAGCCATTTTTGACTTTTTCTTTCTCTTTCTTTTCTCCTTTTTTTAACCTCATTCTCTTCTTTTTGTCTTTCTTTCCTACCTCAATTTTCTTCTTCGTTTTATGCTTCCCGTTTGAGCATTCATTTTCCATTTTTTCTAGCCTCCCTCTGTCCGTGTGTTTATGTATGTGTGTGTGTGTGTGTATGTGCGCGCGTGTGTGTATAGGTTTAACTTGGGCCTACAATTAAAATTTTCAATACAAGTTCATTGAGACTCATTTAACTACAACACATTTAATGTATTATTTCTATCCAAGATTTCATCTTTGGATTTTACCATTTTTCATCACTTTTGTATTCATTTCTCCAATTTTTCATTAAACATAAAGTTTTACTTACAAAATACAATAAATGTATCATAATTTTATCCAAAAAATAATAAAATATCATGATTTATGGCCTCGAATAAGTGTATAAACTACACTTATCACACCCCGAACTTGAATCTTTATTTATCCTCAAACAAAACTAAAGCCTAACAAACATACAAACACGCAATGCTAATTACCTAATCGATGGCCAGTCAATCAAGTAAAGCAACAAGATTTAGCTAGTTAACCCAACTTTTTATATCAGGATTGAAATCATAATATCAAATCTATGCATAGCTTAAAAATCACAATACAGAAATTAAAATCCAATTTTCCAATGTAAAATCGGCGTATGTGTCTAAAGAATTAAGCATAGCATTATAAATTTATAAGTTGTTTCAATTCCCGACCCTCAATGGTCAAATATGTTCTTTCATCACTTGCAAGATTTACACCCCCAAACTTATTCTTTTCCAGTATGTGAACTATTGTTGGATTTTTTTACCATCTTCACATCTCTAGTTTGGCAAAATTTCACCAATTGCAATTCAACATCTCAAAAAATAAGGATTCTCCATTGTCTTCTGTTTCATGAACCCACTTTTTCTGATTTTTTTTTTTAGAATAATTTTTTCCTTTATTTGAAACATTCTCTCCTACCCATGTAACAAGCTTTTGGCTGATAATTCTCAAGTCAGATGTCTATAGAGCACCAGATTTTGAAGACCCTTACAAGCTTAATTGTTCGAGTTATAAAGACTACGAAAAGAAATTTTCTAATAAAATATTTTTTTATGTATTGATTAGTGCAATGTCCCTCATTTAATACCAATTCAAGTAAAACGACCTCTAACTTGAGATTTTCCCCAATTGCATCCTATTGACCTTAAACAATTCACACAAAATTTTTAATTTCACATATGGAGTCCCTATTTATCTCAACATCTTTCTACAATAGTAAAATCCCCCCAAACTATTCTAAATTTGGTCCAAGAATGTAAAATTTAGTAGTTTTGGGTTTAACATCTATAGTCCACTATTTCAATCTGTCCAATTATGAATCAACTCATTTCTACACAATGTTTAATTTAATTTATGTGCTCAATATATATCAAATTTCACATAAAAAAACAAAAATTAATCTAAGCATGCAACTTGTTCACCATTCAAAGATTCATTCATGATTCAATACATTCATCATTGTCAGTCAGGACAACTAATTCAGATATGCACACAAAAAGAAAATATTTTTATTATATTATATTTTTTATTTTTTTGAAATTTTTTTCAATTTTCCAAACTTTTCTTTTTCTTTTCTTTTTATTAAAGCAATAAAAGCACATAAAAAATAATAAAAACTCATGTTTTTCACTCCCAAACTTAATGTAGACATTGTCCTCAATATCTTTAATCCTAAATTTGCATATAAATGGGGTGGGGAAGAGAGTGATGAAAAGACTCCCCTGATCAATTGCTAGCTTTTCTATTGCTCCCGTTGGCTCCTTGGTCAATATCGGTTTAAATGTTCTGCGACGTTATATTCCTAAAATATCAAATAAAGTATTATGATCAAATAACTGGAACAAGTTTTACTTAACTCTAACATCTAATAAACCAACTAATATATCGAAGATCAAAGGAGAAATGACTATCCTAAAACTCAAAAATACAATGAATAAAAAGGAGGACAGCTTGGGTTGCCTCACAAGAAGCGCTTCTTTAACATTATTAGTTTGACTTTGTGCCATGTTTGATCTTATGCATCCTTTTTTTGCTCTCCATATTTTGGTATTTCCATTTTCATCTTTATCAAGAAATTCATCAAAGTTTGATTTTCTATTCTGACAGCTTCATTGATCAGGTGGCTCCTTTTCTTCAATTCTACAGCAATTTTTTTTGTTGGAAGGTATAAATATTAAATATCTATTGCTTGTCCTCCACCCTCAATATTACCTCACCTTTCTCCAAGTCAATTAAAACTTAACCCGTTGCTAAAAATGGCCAACCCAATATAATTGGAATGTCTCGATCTTCTGGTATGTCCAGCACAATGAAATCCACCAAAAATATTAAATTTCCTGCTTTTATGAGCACATTCTCAACTTTGTCACGTAACTTTGTAATTGTTGTATTAGCTAGTTGTAACTTTATTGATGTTGATTTGGCTTCACCCAATCCAAATTTCCTATAAACAGAATATGACATTAGATTTATACTAGCACATGTGTCACAAATGCATTAATAGCACAAAATTTTTCCATTGAAATAGGCAAAGTAAAATCCCTGGATCTTTTAACTTGGGAGGCAATCTGTTTTGCACTCTTGCACTACTTTTCTTCGTTAATGCAACAATTTCGAACTCCGAAAGCTTTCTTTTCTTTGTTAACATTTCTTTCAAAAAAATTATATAGCTTGAAATTTGTAATATCGCATCAATCAACAGAATATTGATTTAGAGCTTCTTGAGAACATGAAGAAATTATTCAAAATTTGTGTCTTGTTTGTTCTCCTTGAGCCTCTTAGGAAAAGGAATGTGAGGCACGTAATCTTTAATTGGACTTGGTGCCTTAGCAGTTGATGCTTCTGTACTTTCTTCATTCTCAATTGAGGTGGGTACAGATTTTTCCTCCATTATAGCTTCATCAACATCTTCCTGGTCATCGTTTGTTTCTAGTCGTTCAGACTAATCTCTAGTAATTGTACCCCACTCCTTGTAGTTATAGCATGAATATTTTCCTCCATTGATCGAAGTCTTTAGGGGAATGGAAGTGGAGGTACATATGCTTTAATTTTTACAAGAGCCATGAATGAATCATTTTCCACAACTCTTATTGTCATCAGTGCTCTTTAGGATTTTTCATTGTATTGCTTGACAATGATCCCTGTAGACGTTCTACAAGTTGTTGAGTTATCTAACCAATTTATGTCTCCAGCTTCTTGATAGTTGCTTGTTGATTTTGAAAATTAGTATCAATATGTTGGAATTTTTGGTCTATTTTCTGCACATATTGATGAAATATATCCCCCAAACTTGGTTTGTTCTCCTACTGGGCATTATTTAAACTATTTCCTTGTTGATTATCTGACCATCTGAAATTTGGCTTTTATCTCTATCCTAGGTTATTTGTTTGTGAATATAGGTTAAAATTGCGGGAGCCATTCTGAATGAAATTGACTTGTTCCTCAGGAAAGCCCATAGACATACAGTTTTTTGTCAAATGGTTAGCTCCACAGTTTTCGCATGATGGACCCCTCATCACTGCATGTGCTCATCTCGTTTGTAATTTTACCAATAGCTCTACCTGCTTTGTCAAAGCTGCTATCTGCGCGTTTGTAGATGATGTGCTATCTAATTCATACATCACAAATGCTTTCGATGGTACCACTCTTTCTGATGAAAATATTAAATGTGTTGTGGCAATTAACTCAAATAAATGCATGATTTGTTGTACTGATTTTCCTATGATCGATCCACCAACAGAGGAATCTACCTAAGATTTTGACAGAGAGTTCGGTGTAGAAGTATTGGACTTGGTTACCTATTGTGATTTCATGATTTGAGCACTTTCTCATCAGCTCTTTGAATCTATTCCATGCCTCGTAGTAGCTCTCTCCATCTTTTTGCTAGAAAGTTTAAATTTTCAATCTGATTTTAGCTACTTTCACCGGTGGGAAGAATTTATTGCAAATTTTTCTGGTCAGTTCTTCCCATGTAGTAATGCTTCCATGAGGTTCTGCGTCAACCCCTCCAATGCAATATCTTTCAATGTATATGGAAATAATCGCAACTTAATAGCGTCCTCATTAAACTTCGGAGCATGAATGTTCTGACAATTTTTGAGAAATCTGGAGATGTGTTCGGATTTTCATGAGGTAGCCTGTAGAACTAGAGAGTGTTGCTCATCAAATTGATCCACTCTACAGTTATCTGAAAATTATTTATCGCGAAATCTGGATACACAATACTGGAGTGTGCAGGCACAGCTATTGGCTTCAAGAATATTAAAACTAGCAAGTCTTCTTCGTTTATTTCCCTTCGCTCATGGCTCATGCTGCTGATCTGGTGGCGCCGCTACTCTTGTAGCCACTTGTCCAATTGGCTGAATAGAAATATGAATAATTTGACCATGAGCCATTTGATATTGTTGTCGTTGTTTGTTTTCCTTGTGTCTTCGTCTGAAAGTACGTTCTATTTTCGAGTCAAACAGTTCAAGATCGTCACATTGGGTACGAAGCATACAACAAACTCTTTTTTTTTTTTTTTTTTGTAATAAAATCAAATAAAATCAAATTAAATCAAACAATAGTTAAAAATAAAATAAACTAAGATTAAAAGTAAATAGTCCCCGATAGTGGCGCCAAGAACTTGTTGCGTTTTTTTATATCGTAAGTGTACGATATTGTAACAAGCAGTATATTGGATCTTTAAGTCTGGATATCGTTCCCACAAGAACTATACTCTAGGATTTAATTTAATTTTTCTAACTCATATTTGATAAAAGCAAGTAAATAATTATGATGATTATGATTATTTTTTCCTAACTACTTTTGACAAATTGAAAATATAAAAAGTTTGCAATCAATGTATGGTTGAAAATTCAAATATGTGATGAATATTAGGGTATAACAATTTCGTCTATTAATCACCTTACTTCTTAATTCAAGATTCATAACCTAATGTAGTGTTCGATCGAATTCTTTTATTGTATTCAATTTACCCCTCTCGAATTCTCATTGAGCCTATTTTACAAATTAAATTCAATATCTCTATACGAATCAATTTTTGTTAAACGAAACACTAATTCTAAGTATTCATATTATGAACGCAATAATCAGTATAGATATCTCTACACATTATACTAATTTATCAAATTTTGTTATATGGTTTAAATCTCAAACTTACCTCCCGATTCGTAAGAGACTCACATAATCATCAAATTATTAATGCATTAAACTTATAATAAAACCAACACATAAATAAATAAATCACATAAATTTTGAATAGAAAAATAAGGGATTACAAATCGACTACATTTTTTTTCCTAATATAAAAATTAGTTATTTATACTGTAAAAATAAAAATAAAAAAAGTAAAAATGGAACGACATCACAAAAAATTGAAGAAACGTGAAATTGCTCGTGTGTGCCGCCTCCTTTCTTTTTCTTTCCTCTTTTTTTCTTTTCTTTTCTTTTCTTTCTCTCTTTTCTCTCCTCTTCTCTCTACGTATTTTTTCTTTCTCTTTCCTTTTTCTGGCAGCCTTTTTTGACTTTTTCTTTCTTTTTCTTTTCTTCTTCTTTTTTTTCCTCTTTTTCTCTTTTTTTTCTCTTTCTTTCCTATCGCAAATTTCTTCTCTGTTTTCTGCTTCCCGTTTGAGCGTTCATTTTCTTATATATATATATATATATATATATATATATATATATATATATATATATATATATATATATATATATGTGTGTGTGTGTGTGTGTGTGTGTGTGTTTGTGTTTAATTTAGGCCTCCAATTAAAATTTTCAATGTAAGTCCATTGAGACACATTTAACTCCAACACATTTAATGTACCATTTATCTCTAAGGTTTCATCTTTGAATTTTGTCATTTTTCGTCATTTTTGCATTCTTTTCTCCAATTTTTCGTTAAACATAAAGTTTTAGCTACAAAATACAATATAACATAAATTAGGTAGAATTGTATCCAGAAGACAATAAAATATCATGATTTAGGGTCTCGAATAAGTGTATAAACTACATCTATCATAAGATAGCGATGACGTCTTCATCGGGAGAGATGATATCTTCTAGATCTTTCCTATTAAAAATGATGTCTTCGTCAATGGTAAGATTTGAATAATTAGAGAAAAAAGATCGAGAGTTCTATTTTTTTATCACACACGGAGACTTGGTTACAATATGCGAAAGAAGCTTGAGTATACTCATTATTACCACAATCTCATATTGTTCTTGTGATAGCTAGCTACATTTAATGAGACGTAGAATTTCTTATGTTATGGTGAGTCTCGACATATATGTCAAAAACATAATACCATAAAGCATTTGATCTTCATCGATTATGTGAAATAAAGGAGAATCTCAAGGATTCGCTAACTAAAGGTTTACAAAGAAGTCAAATTTATTGCCTATGAAGGAGAATGAGCTCAAAACCTAATACTCAAGGATCATTACAATGGTAAGCCAATTTACCTAACTAGAGATCCTAAGATTTTCGTTAAATGGGACGAAAGTTATGAAAATTCAATTAATACTCAGAAGTTAGCTCCTACCCATGCATTGATAAAAAAAATGTTGTCACTTAAGTGTTTTAAGGTAGGATATGGTTAGTGGTTCCTCTATAGCAAGGCTAAACCAAGTGGGGGTATAACAAATACTTTTAATAGGAGATCACTTATATATGTGTAAATTAAGATTGCTTCTATGAGAATGTTCTTATGCTTAATTCTTTAAAGCCCCTATGAAGCCCCAAGAGTTATTTAGGCAAAAATGAACATAATTGAGAGATCTCAAAAGTATTAGGGAAGTCAATGTATAGGTGTCTTGGTTCATGTTGGGTTTTTTATATCACAAGTGCACGATATCGTAACAAGTAATATAGTGGACCTTTGAGTCCGACTTATCACTCCCACGAGGACTATACTTTAGTCTTAACCTACTTTTCCTAACTCCTATTTGATAAAAGACAAACAAATAAAAGATTGTGGTAGTGGTGAATATTGATTTTCTAAAATGAACTAAATGTCTAAAACAAATGAAAATTATGATGAAATAACAGACACAAATGGATTAAAGATTCATGTATGTAAGATATATTGGGCAAAACAACTTCATCTAATGATCACCTTAGTTCCCAATTCAAGATTCTAGCCTAAAGCAGTGTTCGGTCAAATTCTCATACGGTATTCAATTTATCCCTCTCGAGTTCTTATTGAGCCTATTTATTTAATTCAATTTCAATCTCCATGCGAATTACCCTTAGTTAAACGAGTTATGGCACTAGGAATTCATATAACGATCGCAGTACTAGGTATAGGTATCTCTACACGGTATACATCGTTACCGGATTTTATTACACGTTCTAAATCTCAAACTCACATCTCGATTCGTAAGAAACTCAATGGATCATCAAATTATTGATCATGTAATTTAATGCATTGCAATCATAATAAAATCAACACATGGAAGAATAAAACACAAAATTCTTGAATTAAAGAACTAAGGGTCTCAATAGATTACATTGTTTGCCTAATAAGGAATTTAGCTAAACATGAAGAAAAATATTAAATGAATAAACATATTCGAAAACATCACCGGATTTAATTGATAAAAAAGATGGAAAAGAATCAGTTCTTGTACCAAGATCTTCTTCCGGTTCCAGTCCTTTATTTGAACTCGAATCCTTGATGTATTTCTTCTCTCGAATTCCTCTTCGATCGGGTGTTTTTCTCTCAATTTTACAAAGTGTGGAACCCTCTTTTCAATGTGTGTGAAACCCCTAATTTGTGTCTTCTTTGGTCTATTTATAGTTTCTCAAACGTCCTTGGCCAAATTGGAGTTTTTTTGTAGGCTTCTCACAGCCCCAACAACAAAACTTAATAATTGACGGCGCAGTGCCTATGCACCACGATTGTAACGCCTGGGCACCGTGAATCTGTAAAATTTTGGAAAGTGCAGTGCTTGGGCGCTGAGTTGCCGTTCACTTTGCATCTGTTTCAATATTTTTGTTATAACATTTTTTTCCGATATCCGATTGAGATGAGTCAAGATGATTTGGAAAGATAACTCAAAGAGCTATAACTTTGATAGAACTCTTCTTCAATTTGAACTTTTAGTAGACCAAAAATGGGTCTCAATCTCCAACTAAAAATTTGAACATCCTTGTACTATTGAAAATTGATTTGTTTTAACTCCTTTTGATCTTTCGTTGTACCCATTAGACCCCTAGCATTCTCGAATCTTCATCGTGAGCTTCGATACAACTTTTGAGTAATTGAACTTTAGCCTCCCAAGCTTTGGATCTTGCCATTTTCCGCTTCTTTCTTTCAATTTCACTTCCATTCATTGAGTTTCACCTAATAACAAATTATATAATAAATTAGGCTATATTTTCATTAAAAGAATTACGAAATGTCAATATTTTGGAGCCCAAATAAGTATATAAAATACACTTATCAGTTCACACCAATGACCAAACAATTTAAGACATGCTATTCACTGATTTAGCAAGTTATTCGATAATATTCTAGTAAGGAGTTTCAAAGCCATAAAGTCACCTCTCTTGATACGATGACTTTTCATTTGGGCACTCTTTAGTGTTAGCATTAATTTTCATTCATGTAAAGAATTATTGGAAATTGCTTTCAAATATTGGTTTTGAACAACTTTGATCAATTGATTAAGTGAGACACGTAAGTTGACTACAGGAGTTAGAAAGCCGAATGTGTTCTATTTCTCGAGTAAATCATTGTTGCTTTTCATACGTTGAATGAAAAATGAAGGCAATAACTGAAATGCTTAACATGTGAAAAATATTAGACATTGAAATTAACGTGATGAAATATTTTATTAACCTCGAATGTGACCCACGATAGAATATTCTAAAATATATTTGAGTGAAATATCGTAACTTTTTAACAAGAGGTCACTGATTTTTGAACTTCTCTTTTTCCCGCAAATGTGGCTCTTCAAATAAAAACATAAACCAAATGCTGTCCTTTTAAGAATTGTGTATTTTCAAGACATGACTTTAAAACAATTACTTATAGGACATCTATTTCAGTTATTCTAACAACAATTCACTGAATTTTTTAGCTACACCAAATATGGGCATAATAATAATTTTTTAGTAAATTTTGATAAAAAAAAATTTGATGAAATGTGCGGTTGAAAGTTGTTTATCCCATGAATACATGATTAAAATGAATTGTTGGCGAAAGTTTTTTAGTAGATTTTGATAAAAATAAATAAAAAAATTTTGATGAAACGTGTGGTTGAAAGCTATGTCCCATGAATATGTGGTTAAAATTAACTATTGATTTCAACTTAAAATTTTGTCAAGATTTTAATCCATACCAAACAACGGCTATATTATTTCATATTCGCTTCAAAATATTTCTATATTTATTTTGAGTCGATTTCATGTTAACACGTGAAAATCGTTGGAATTGGAATTAATATGATGTAATATTCTATTCACCCGGGTGTGATATGGGTTTGAACTCTATTATTTGAAAAAAAAATTGATTTTGGAACAGTGTTTTTTTTAAAAAAGAATTTATGATTAAAAATGAAGTAAATTTTTGTGTTCATGTGTAATATTATTTTATTAAGAGAATGTGTAATTGATAATATGAGAGAAAAAAATGGATTAAAATTTAATGGGTGCCAAACATGCGCATAATAAATATATTTTTAAAAAATCGTGACATTTTGACAAAAGATCATTGACTTTTGGACACGCTACATGTTGCGTTTCTTTATATCGCAAGTGTACAATATCGTAACAAGTAATATAGTGGACCTTTGAGTCCGTATTATCGTTCCCACGAGAACTATACTTTAGGTATTAATTAGATTTTCCTAACTCTTATTTGACAAAATACAAGTAAATAATTATGATGATTTTGACTAACTACTTTTAACAAATTGAAGGTATAAAAAATTGCAAACAATAGATAATTGGAGAGGCAGATATGCGATGAATATTAGGGAACAACAATTTCATCTATTGATCACCTCTATACTTAATTCAAGATTCATAATCTAATGTAGTGTTCGATCGAATTCTTCTATTCTATTCAATTTAACCTCTCGAGTTCTCATTGAACCTATTTAACTAATTCAATTCCATATCTTTATGCGAATCAATTTTAGTTAAACGAAACACTAGATCTAAGAATTCAAATTATGACCGCAATAATTAATATATGTATCTCTACACGTTATACTAATTTATCGAATTTTATTATATGGTCTAAATCTCAAGCTCACCTTTCGATTCGTAAGAAACTCATTTAATCATCAAATTATTGATCAAGTAATTTAATGCATTAAATTCATAATAAAATCAACACATAGATAAATAAACAACATAAATCTTGAATATAAAAATAAAGGATTACAAATCGACTAAATTGTTTTCTCTAATATAAAAATTAGTTAATCATACTAGAAGAATAAAAATAAGAAAAAATGGAAAGAAATCACTAAAAATTGATCAAACGTGAAAATTTCTGATGTTTGCAGCTTTCTTTTCTTTTTCTTTTCTCTTTCCTCTTTCTTCTTTCTTTCTCCGCGTTTTTTCCTCATGTTGACTTTTCTTTCTCCTTTTATTTTTTTCCTCTTTCCTCTTTCTTCCTATTTCTTCTCCCTCTTTTCTTCTACTTTTTCTTTTTGCCATGTTTTTTCTCTCCCCTTTCTCTGATTCTCTTCAGCCTATATATTATTTTCTTGGTCACCAATCAATGCTAGTGAAATTAGACTTTCAAGTGCAATTGAAGTCTTATTCCAATTCCCAGCAGCCAATCACTTCTCATATAATTAGAATTGACAGTGATAATTGAAGTCCTATTTCAATTGCAAGTTCATTAATTTTATTTTTCTCCAAGTAATCCCATCTTTAGAACTAATGCAATTTAGTCCTTCAATTTGTATAGCATAAACTTTAATCTCCAAAATTGTAGATTTCATTCAATTTTAGCATTCTTTTATGACATTCTTTTATCTACGATGATTTAACATAAATTATGTAGAATTTAATCCATTGCAAGAAGTTCTCGTTTCTTTTTTCCATGTTAATTTTTTTCCAAATTGTCATGAGATTGGCAGCCAGCTGGGATGGGGAAGTAAAGGTAGGAAGAAATGAGCAACCAGCTGCCAAGAAGGAGGAGGAATTCTGCCGGGACATTCAAATTCGTAGACGGCGTCGTTTCTCACTATATTAAACGGTGTCGTTTTGATTTTCAAGTTTTAATTGTAATTAGGATCACGTTTTTTCTTCCATTTGTTTCTGTAAACGCGTTTCTTCTTGGTTATAACGGAAAGGAAGTGAGGGGAAAAGGAGTGAGTTGATTTGTGTGATTTTCCCTCTCAGAATTTTCTCTGCCTTCTCTCTGTTTTCTCTCTCTTTCTTATCTTCTTATTATCTCTTTCTATTACTGTAATTCCGTTTCATTACCTTGAATAAAATTGTTCTTCAAGTGCAATTGTTAATTGTTGAATCTCAGTAGCTGGAGCTATGTTAATTGTTAAAATGGACTGATTTGAGGTTGAGATCTAGCTCAACCATGACACAAATCGTCCAGCTTATTATCCAGTTGTTGATCTGAAGTTCCCAAAATTTTCCCCAAATCTCGTGCTCGATTCGGCATCAGGATACGATCTACTGTTAGCACACGGACTTGATGAAATCGGGCAGAATACGGAGGCGGTTCGGAGCTCCGTCACGGACCTGAATCAGTTCGGTAAAGTGGTTAAGCTTGTTGCTTTTAGCCCCTTTGATTCTGCTCATGCTCTCAATAAATGCAATGCCGTCTCCGAAGGTAAAACAGTGCAAAAGAAATAATTATTTTAAAACTGACTTTTATACTTATAAGTAAATGTGTTAAGCTTAGGCAACAATGCTTTTAATTACAGAGAGAATTACTATTTCTTCAAGAGTTTGCTTTTTGTCTTGTGTAACTTTGTTTAATTATTAGAATATTATTGAGCTAAATTAAGGATGGGTTTTGAATTAGATACATTCAAATTCTGAACAGACAATAACACCTAGCCTTCCAAGTTAAAGATGCGGCTTTGATTCCTTCTACCAGCATATATCCTTTTTCTAAATATGAGCACATTGGAACTCAAGGTTGATTGAGAAGGGAAAATGTTAAAAGGATCGGTTGATTTTGACCAAAAATATTTTATTATATGTCGTTTTTATCCGCCTAGAGCAGTATTAGAAGTACATGCTGTCAAATTATTGCGTAGTTCTTCTGTTTTAAATGAGTTGTTTGGCTCTTGAGCTCAGTCATAATGTACAAGAGAGAGGATTCTTCTTATTGTAGGGTATGATTGATAAAATCCCAATTCGAAACAATTACAGTGAAATGGATTAACACGGAAAAGGGGGAAGAATAAGAGCGATATGCAAGTTAATCTCACTTTCAATGCTCCCATGCACCTTAAAGAAACCAACTAATCTAAGAATCATCTTTATAGAAGTGCAAAAATTTAGTTCTGTTTTCAGTTGAAAAACAATCGTTTTATATATTAATAATACATTTATAAATACTTGACCACCTCAAAAGCTTAAAGAAATTATAGAGGAGAAATTTTACCGACGACATGCCTCTCATTTGCAACTATTGTTTAAATGGTTGAAGAATGAGCACTGATTATTATTGCTAGCACTAAGACTTAGCCCCTGTTTGACACCCGTTTTCTTCTCATTCTCTCTCATTTTTTTTCTTTTTTCATTTCAACCAAACATTCTATCAATAAAATAATATTACACACAAACCCAAAAATTCTCCTTATTTTTTAACCACACATTCTTCTATCAATCACTATTCCAGAATTTATTCTTTCTCCAAAATGGGTGTCAAACACAACCTTAATTATAGGAGGTTGCTGCCAGAGTGAATGATCTGCTTCAGAAAAATTTTAAAAGCTGAATGTTTTATTTGCTTATGTTTAAAACTGTTCTAACTTACAAGTCAAATCCTCTATAGGTTCACCTTTATAAAATAAGATGAATCCATATGCAGTTAGATGATCAACCTGAAGACTTTTTCTTTGACAGCTATCAGATAACGGTGTTAGAGCTGCTTTCTCAATCAAGTTCTGAAGGACAAACCAATAATTGGTTTGAGTAAAAGGCATTGAAGTGTCAGCTTATAGAAATTCATGCTCCTAACGTACTTGATCTTTCTGAAGATGTTGAATTTGCATATCAAGCTGCCCTTTGGGTATTGAGGTTAGTCCATATCATGTCTCATTCAAAGATTAAAAATGTGACACCATCTTTGGTGTTATAAGAACTAACCAATTTTCAGGGTTTGCCTGACCTAGGAGAAATTTATCCTCTTGGAGGCTCAGCAGACCGGTTTGGCTTGGTAGACCCTGAGACAGGGGAATGTCTTCTTGCTGTTATGCTTCCTTATTGTAGACGAACTTTAATGGAAGGTCTTATAAGAGATCTTCAGGTTCATATGACCTTTGTTTGTCATTCATTGAAGTTTATTTGTGCATATGGTGCTTGACAATAGATTAAACTGTCATTTATTTTTCTGATTTTTTATTGATATAGCCGATTTACATGTCTTAATTAGAAATTGATTTTCTGCTTGAATGCAAATTTAGTTTATTGCAAATTTAGTTTATAATCTCCGCCAAAGTGAAACATTAATATCAACCACACATTCATAACTACTACTCGTTATTATTCACACATTTTGCACTATTCCTCTTATAAATTATTTAAAAATTTGCCAAATGGAGGCTGAAATGATGAAAACATTTTTGACTTCTGGAAGGCTATAGAGTTCCTGTATTTCAAGTTGTATGAGAAACAATGCATCACTCCCGTTGCCATTATGACAAGTTCTACAAAAAAAATAACCATTGGAATATCACCTCTCTTTGTGAAAGGCTCAAATGGTTTGGAAGAGGAAGATCTAGATTCCAACTTTTTGAGCAGTTTTGAAGACATGATTAGTTATTTTACTTTTATACTTTGGTTTGCTCCATTCTTGCAGTTTGTAATTATTTGGTCAATGGTCAACCCCTTGTTCCAACTGTTAGTGCATAAGATGGCGAGTGGACGGTGACTAGACCATATGTACCATTATACAAGCCTCGGTGTCACTGCATGCTATGGAAACTAGCCTATGATAAAGGCATTTCAAATGGTTCCACGATCATGGAAGAAATTGTGCAACTGTTCAGGTTTGCTTCAACATTAGAGTTATGAAGTACAACACTGTTATCTTGTGTACAGAATGAAAACTGATTGGGTGGTACTATTTGGAAGTTGAATGGTGTTTCTGATTTCTACATCGTCTTACAATTTTTGAGGTGAAATATTAAAATTTACATTTTAGCCCATGTTTACAATGATTTTTCCCCAAAATTTAGGGCATTTATGTAAGCTGCCCTTCCCAAATCCTAAATCCCATTTCTGATTTCCCTACCATCATTCCAATCTTTTGGATTGTCAAATTTTACCATATTATGGAATGTCATTGTATATGAGTTGTCCACTTCACAATGTTTTGTTTGAACTTGGTTTCTTCAACATGAGAAGATGAACTATTGTTTAGGATTTTGCATGTAAGTTTGTTTTTAATTTATTGCTTGTGCACTGGTGTCATGCCTATCTCATGCAACAATACTACAGAATACAAGTTGCAAAGTAAATGCAACACGGTATTGTAGTAATATTTCAATTTGTGTGTGTTTGTGTATTGGCACATAGAAGCTGCTAATGAGCTTTGTTATTTTTTATATTGGTAGATTAGGGAATAAAATCAACTCATACAATTTGACCGAAATTCAAAGAACAGGAAAATGGAAGTCACAATGATAGAAGTCTTCAGAGTGTAATGCATGCCATTTCTCTAAATTAATAACTTTAAACTTCTGCACATTCCGTCACATCCCCCTGCATAAGCTATATTTGTTTAAATCAATGTTTGGAATGCTTTATCTATTTACTGCTATGGTGAGAATTTTGTATGCCCAACTATGATGGGGTAGAAAATTTGTTTGCTTCTCCTCCCTCTACAGCACTTCCACCGGGAAGTTCAGCGAACCATCTGCAAAAATATTAATTTCTCTGCCCTGAAGGGTCCTTAATAAAGGAAAAGACTGACACAAAGGGGTTCAAGAATGTATATATCTTTGCCACCGTAATTTCCCCACCTTAAAAATCAATGGAAAATATTCCTACCCTAGATGGTACCAAAAAAATTGCATGGAGTGCCACGATCTCTTTGAAGTGAACATTCTTTAAACAATGGGACTCATAATTGTGGACTTTGATTTCTCTGAAGTATTCTATTTTCACATTGCCTAACTATGACTTGATTGTTCAACTTCCTTGGAGAGAATTTTAGGATATTTATGCAAAATTGTTCTCAATTTCTTGCTTTGATTGTATGCAGCAAAAAAAGCTAGCATTGCCTTCATAAGGTCAAAATCATTCTATTATTGAGCTTTGCGATGCCCAACAGTATTTGATAGTCTGATATCGCTTGGAGACAGGGGCAGATCCAAGGGTGAGCCCAGTGCAGCCCAAGCCTAGATTTAATAAATATTAATGTTAAATGGTTGTAGCCCACTGTTTAGCCCACTACTAGTCATTAGCCCATTATCCCAAATGAAAACCCATTACCCAATTAACTCCCAATTACCCAATTCTTCAGCATTTCCCAAACCCTTTCACTCCGGTTTTAGCATAAGCCTTCAACAGATCAGCCCCTGGGTTTCAGTCCTCCTCATCCGTCTGGCGAAGTAGCGAATGAGAACGGCCGAAGCTCGAAGTCTTCTCCTTCAACCAGTTAGCAGTCAGCAGAATCAGGAAGAGGCTTCAGCATTCGGTTTCGAACCTAGAAGTTCTTCTCTTCACCGCTTATGCGCTTCAGCCTTCGCTCTTCAGACTTCGACTTCTTCAAGAATCAGCACTCAGCAGCCAGCACGTCATTTTATTTTCAAGTAAAATACTTTTATTTTATGATTTTCATTTACGATTTATGAATGATTTTCTTGGAGATAAATTGAGAATGATTATGATTTATGAATAATTTATAAATTGGAGATAAAAGTTGGTTATAAATTGATTATAAATTGGGGATAAAAGTTGGGGATAAGTTGGGGATAAATTGGGATTCACTCGCAGCATCGATTTATGAATGATTTTATCCAATTTAATGATTTTTATTTAATTGTGAATCTGTGCTCGAGTGAAAATTGGGGATAAAAGTTGTGATAGTCATTTACAGTTACAGATTACTCATTTAGGCTTTAGCTATGAATCATGTCATTTTTATTTGTTTACATGTGATGTGATGATGTAGATTGTGATGATAGACATTTGTAATTGTGAATTGTCAAGAATAGGTCAAGAATATGCCATGGATTGTGATGATAGACATTTGGAATTGTGAATTGTTAAGAATGTGATGTGATGTTGTGGATTTGTTCACATGTGATGTTTTGTCTTGGTGAAGTATTACATATGATATAATGATAAAAATTTATAGGATATTGAAGTATTTTGATATTTATGCTTTTAGGTTTAATATGGAAGAAGATCGACCTTCTTCCAAGAAAGGAAGAACGTTGTTATCTTTTTTTTCAAAGAGCAACAAACATCGGGGTACTTCAATTCCTGAGGCGTCCACTCCAAATCCAATTTTATCTTCTGAAGTTGAACGACCTTCGTCTTCTAATTTTAATTTGGAACCACCTGATTCTATTGAACGGGACTCAGGAAAAAGAAAGCAAATATCTGAATATCCATTTAATGAACACGATCAGATTACGCGAGCATATCTAAATGCTGGACCCTATTTGTTAAGATTTGGGGGTCCATCTTAAAAGGTCAACCTTTTAAGATGGACCCCCAAATCTTGACATGGTATCAGAGCCCATTATGCTCCAACGAGCGATTCAATCCCGGTAAGACTCCAAAAAGTGAGCACGTGGATTTCAAGATTGGTCTGCTCAAATGAGCCACCATCTTGTGGGGGCGTGTTAAGGGATATAATCCCACATCGAATAAAGATGTTGACACAGACCAATTAATAAAGATCTTGGGCTACTCCTCTTAATAAGGTTGACCTTTTAAGATGGACCCCCAAATCTTGACACTATTAACCAAAATTTTTGGATTATCAAAGTAAAGAATGTGGAAAGCAGAAACTTCGATTTTAGGAGCGTTGGTATAATCAGTTTCCTTGGTTGGAATATTCACGTTAAACACACAAGGTATATTCTTTTTATTGCTTCATTTTTCTCAATGATAGTGCTCCACCTAATATTTCATCGTTGGTTACCGTTGGATTTGATAGTTGGAAGAGGGTTAACCAAGGAAGTAAATGTGAATTTCTTATTCATATTGGTACAACATCTTCATTGTATCATAATGGTTGTAAGAGAAGAGCTGAACATCTAATGGTAGCAACTCAACATATTGACAAAATAATGCATTCTGTATCAGTTGAGGAAAAACAAAAAAATCGTTTACGTCTAAAGACCATTATTATGAGTGTTCAGTTGTTAGCACTTCAAGGCTTATCCTTTAGAGGCCATGATGAATCTTCATCTTCAATGAATTGTGGGAGTTTAATTGAAATGGTGGATGCATTTGGAAAAATGAATACGGAAGTAGGAAAAGTTGTGTTTGGTAATGTTCCCAAAAAATGCTACATACACGTCTCCAAACATTCAAAAAGAGGTTTTAAATATTATGACCAATAAAGTACGACAAAGAATTCGTGACGAAGTTAGGGATGCAAAGTTTTGTATTCTTGTTGACGAAGCACGGGATGAATCTTCACAAGAACAAATGGTCATTGTTTTGAGGTTTGTAAGTAGCAATGGAATTTTGACAGAACGTTTTTTTGCAATCAAAAGTGTTAGTGACTCTACCTCATTAAATCTTAATAATCAGATTTCTGATGTTCTTGTTCGTTTCAACATTCAAGTGCAAAACATGAGAGGACAAGGGTATGACGGTGCTAATAATATGCCTGGTTCTTGGAATGGATTACATGCATTATTTCTTAGAGATTGTCCATATGCATACTATGTCCATTGTTTTGCCCACCGTTTACAACTCACATTGGTTTCTGCAGTTAGGGATGTCTCAGATATTAATTCCTTTTTTTCTCATTTGGACGGTGTTATTAACATGATTACATCATCTCCTAAGCGTATCAATGAGTTGAAAAGTGCCCAAAGAAAAGAAATTGAGCATTTGTTGGAAATTGGAGAACGAGAGTCAGGAAGTGGGGCTAATTAGATTGGTAGTTTGCAATGAGCCGGAGACAGCCATAGATTTTCAGATGATGGAGTTTGATACAAGATTTAATGAGACATCATTAGAACTCCTTTCTCTCAGTACGGCTTTGGATCCAAAAAATTCTTTTGAATCATTTAACATGAATAATATTTGCAAGTTTGCAGAGAAGTTTTATCCGGAAGATGTTACACGGCAAGAGATTTATTGTTTGAAAATTGAGTTGGAACATTATCAAAATGATGTGATTTCTGAGCCTCAATTTCAAGTGCCTGCATTTCTGATTTATGTCGGGAATTGGTTGCAAGTAGAAGGTTGGAGAGTTACTTCATTTTGATTAAGTTGATTTGTTTAGTACTTACACTACCGGTTTCAACAGCGAGTGTGGAGCGAGCATTTTCAACAATGAAACATGTGAAGACGAAAATTCGTAACAAAATGGATGATGGTTTTCTGGCCGATTGTTTAACACTAAATATTGAACGAGAATTTAGTATAAATTTAGATCTAAATTCTATTATAGATGAATTTTATGCTATAAAACATCGTCAGGTACAACTGTAATATGTAAAATTATAATACAATTTCTCTTGTTATATATAACTTTTATTCGTACATTAAATTTTAAAAATTTTAGTCTACCGTATCTATCATTCCTGGCTCCGCCCCTGCTTGGAGACAACCTCAAAACTTACATGATCTATGAACTTTTAAGTGATATTGGTATGGAGGATTAGAAAGTATTAGACAAGAAGCTAAAATCTTGTATATACTAATGTTCATTCCTCCCCATTACTACATTCATTTTGGTGACGTGTTCAACAATTATGCATAGCTTTTATTGTCTTGTAACAATATCTTGTTTATTTAAGTTTCTGAGTCCGGATAATTACCTTATCAAAGATGATCAATATTATCCTTGTTATTCGTGCACCATTTTTACAATGTGAAAGATGGATAGTGCGAGTGAAAGGATCACATAGGCGGTTACAATGACATTTGCGACCACAAAGAACTTGTTGACGTTTACATCTATGTTAGAACAATATTATAAACTGATGATACATATCTATAGGGAAGACGAGAAAAATCGTGTGAATGTAGGAAGATCATTGTATTCTTTTTGGTTAAAAATAAGGGGAAAAAAAAAAGTAAAATATTCAAAGTAGTTGTACATAAGAATTTCATTTTGGCATGTTTGCTTGGATGACAATTTCATTTTAATGCGTGTTTTTGAAAAGACAATTTCATTTTAATGCGTGTTTTTGAACTTTTAAATTTCTCAAAGTAGGTGTACATAAGAATTCAAATACATGTTAATAGAAATTTACACTCTTTTGGCATGTTTGCTTGGATGACACCAAACACTTAATGAAGGAAAATAAGTTAAAATCTTCTTCATTGTATAATCCAATTTTGTTGGTAAGTATATTTTACACTTATTTTAGCTCTAAAATATGGACATTTCGCAGTGTTTTTTAATAAAATTACAGCCTAATTTATTATATAATATGTTATTATGTGAAACTCGATGAATGGAAGTGGAATTAAAAGAAAAAGTGAAAATTGGAGAAAATGTGCAAAATTCAAAGTTTGTGTCGGACCTAACGATGAAGATTCAAGAATGCTAGGAGTTGAATGGATGCAATTAGAAGTAAAAAATGAGTGAAATATGACAAAAAAAATTTCACAAATCAAAATTTCAACCTTTTGACATATCTTTACAATCCAATTTGAATTGCCCCAATCAGATATTAAGAGAAACAATTATGATAAAAATACTAAATGATGTACAAAACTGAATTTTTCCTTAAGAGGCGACGCCGTAGCGCTACCATTATGCCTAAGCATCGCAAATTCACCAATTTTTCCCGAAAGGTGGCATCGAGCGCCAAACCTTGGGCGTCTAGGCGCTATCCCCGAAATTCTTGTGGCGCTGCTTGATGCAAATTAAGGCGTGGAAATTTGACCCTTTTAAATCCCATGAAAACTCCAAATTCAAGAAGAACATTGAAGGAAGTATAAATACAAGAAAATATGCATTTGAGAAGGGCTTCACACATTGAGAATAAAAGAACAGAACTTGAGATCTAGGAGAGCAAATCAAAGGATAAAAACATAAAGAAATTAAGAGTTTAAATCATTGATAGGAAGAAAAAGAAGAAGATTTTGGTGCAAGATCCATCCACTTTTTCTACATCTTTAATTCAAATCCAATGATGTACTCAATAAAAATCTCTTATTTTTTTTCTTATGAGTGGCTAAATCATATATTAGAGCGAACAATATAATCTATTTGAGACCATTTATTTATTTTATTTAAGATTCTAGTTCTTTAATCATATAAGTGTTTAATCATGAATTTAATACTTTGAATTACTTGATTAATAATTCAATATTTTGTGAATCTTTTACGAATCAAGATGTGAGTTTTAAATTTAGACCACATATTAAAGTCTAGTAATTTAATCTAACTTGTAGAGATATTTATGCTAATTATTGTGGTCGTTATATAAATTCTTAGAACAAATATTGCATTTAACTAATTTTGATTCACATAAATATATGTGATTGAATTAGTTAAATATAATTAATGAGAAGTCGACATAGGTAAATTGAATACAATTGAAGAATTCAATCGAACACTACATTAGATTTATGAATCTTAAATTAAGATTTATATGTAATCTATAGGTGAAATTGTTATGCCCTAATATCTCATTCAATATTTGAATCCTAAATCGATATGTGTGCATATTACTATTTTCAATTAGTTAGATATAGATAGAAAAACAACCACAACAATCATATTTATTTTCATTCATCAAATATGAGTTAAAAAATAGTATACTAGAAATAAAGTATTGTCATTGTTGGAACGATAATCCGGACTTAAATGTCCATTATACACTACAAAAAAATGGGTTCTAGCGACCAAACTTGTTGGTCGCTAAATGTTATTATGTGGTCACTGGATGTCTTTTGCGACCACATATTCGTGGTCGATTAATGGTCGCTAATTCACCGTTGGTAAATCTCTTCAACGACCACTATAGTTGGCCGCTAAAGGTGTAACCTCCAACGACCACATATTGGTCACCAAAGGGTTTGATTTTTGGTCGCTGATAAAAAGAAAAATTGGTCGATTATTTCTCAATTATTTACTTATTTTTTTTAGTTTTAAACTTTAATATTTTATTTAATTAAATAAACACGATTACAGAATAAAAAAATAAAGTCTCACTCGCTCACTCTCTTGAGAAGGAAGATGAAGAAGAATCTTAGCCCTCAAATTAGAGTCTCTTCTTGTCTCTATTCATCATTGTCATCACTCTATTTGTTTCTCAAGTCTCTCACCTCAACTCATCTCAAGTTTCAAATCTTTTCATCATTCACAGTGTACTAATATGGGTAGCAGATGAGATTCTCTATGTTACATGTATTGCTAGTTTTCTTTTTCGTTTTTAACTGATATGCTGTATTGCCCTTGAAAATTGATTCATCTGGAGTTGTTTGATGGTTAATTGATTTTGTGCCAAGATCGAACCGCTAATTTAAATCAAAAGAACCGATAACGAAACATGGTGTCAATCTGTTTAATTTTGAAATTTTGTTGTTCGGTTCGGATTGCAGCTAACCCAATTCAATTAGCAACTATGGTATCAGTGGTTGCAGAAGATTAAGTTCAAGGACCATTCCGTGGTCGCTTGTGTGGAGTGGTATACTGCAACCATTGCTATCGGTCGCTAGAAAATGCCAAAATCATTTTTAAAAAGAGGGAATTTATTGCACCAAATGTTTTAGCAACCACGACATCGATGGTTGCCAAAGATTAGGTTCAGGGACCATTCAGTGGTCGCTGGAGGTGAGTGGTATATTGCAACCATCACTATTGGTCTCTAGCAAATGCCAAAATCATTTTAAAACAAGCGGGAATTTATTGCGCCAAATGTTTTAGCGACCACGAAATCGGTGGTTGCAGAAGATTAGGTCTAGGGACCATTCAATAGTCGCTGGAGCTGTTTTCATACGTGGGAAATTTTTTGCTCTTTTTCCGCACTACCTTTACCAACCAATCAAATGTATGGTCTCTAATTCTCTGAATCAGCCACCAAACATTGGTCGCAATAAAACATAACAAAATTAGTCCAATTTTACTAGACCAAAATCTATACCAACCATTAGTTGGTCCCTGTACGTGTCTTATAGCAACCATGTTTTAGTGGTCGCTAAAACTTTGGTCGGTGGAACCCATTTTTTTTGTAGTGATATTACTTGTTATGATAATGTATACTTACGATAGAAAAACACACCACCTTTTCTTAATTGTGTATGGAAAGTGTACTTAGCGTTTCTTTTTGTAACAAGTCGGGATTTTTTAATCATCATTTTTTATTTGGAATTTATTTTTAATGTAACTGTTGGAAGTTGTCTTGATTATTCAAGTTTAGGTCAGTACATGGCCGTAGACCATACTAAAGGTTAAGTATGCACCACATTTTGTTAAAAGAAATGGAAGTAATTGTCCTATGTAATTTGGAAGTTTGTTTTGATTGATATGAAAACCGTATAATATGACTGGAATTGTTGTTGCTGACGTGATAATGTCATAGATGTGGTTTCTTTGGATCTTTTTGAGTTGTTGCTATTTTGCAGTCACAAGTAGCCTCAGCCATGCTTAGTTTCAGTGAAAATTATACCTAAGAAACTTTAACACCTTACTTATGGAATTGTACACAAGTTACTTGTTGTCGATTTTTATATTCTGCAAATGTACGGATTATAACAAGTAATATAGTGGACCATTGAGTTCGGATATCGTTCTTACGAGGATTGCTATCTAAAATTGATTAAATTATTCATAACTTTAATTTGATCGAAAAAATAATAAGTTTTGTGATTTGTGTCTAAATTGTTCTAACTAAAATAAATTATCTAATGTACACAATTTATCAAATTTGAATTTTAAAAGTATGAATATGGATGTTAGGATTAACAAATTTACCTATGGATCCCCTTTAATTCACCGATCAAGATTCATTACTATTACAGTGTTCGGTCGAATTTTTCTAAAGTATTCAATTTACCCATCTTGAATTCTCATTGAGACTATTTAATTAATTCAATTTCATATCTTTACGTGAATCAATCTTAGTTAAACGAAATATTAGTTCTAAGAATTCATTTAATGACCATAATAATTAGTATAGATATCTTTACATGTTATACTAAATTACCGAATTTTACTATGTCATCTAAAACTAAAACCTTCATCTCGATTAGTAATAGATTCACAAAATCATTGAATAATTAGCCAAAAAATTCAAAACATTAAATTTATGAATAAAATCAACACATGTGCATTGAAAAAACTATAATCTTGAGTAAAAGAAATAAAAGGTCATACATAAATTACATTATTTGCCTTAATTATGAATTTAGCTACTCATAATAATGAAAGAAAAAAAGAGTATAGAGTTTTATAACTGAGTTTTGAAATCTTGAACATGAAAAAAAATTAGATCTTGCATCAAGAATTTTCTTCAACCTCAAAAGTCTTCAAACTATAGCTTTTGCTGATCTTGATGATTATGTGTTTTTTTTTCCCCTCCTAAATTGTGTTTTCTAGAGTTGTATTTATATCTTCTTCAAGTCTTGGAAGAGTTTTAGTTGAATTAGGCTTTTATAAGGATGAATTGCGCTTGAAAGCACTATATGGCAGTAGGCTCGCGAATCTGATATTTTTCTCGAGCCTTTGCACCACATGTTGTTCCCACCATGCATGCGCCTTCTTCAATTTTTTGTCATAATTTTCTTTTTCAATATCTGATTAAACGATTCAAAATGCATTGGGAACATAATTCAAAGGACTACAACTTTGCTAGAGATATCTTTTTTCGAATTCGAAGGTTTACATATACTTATCTTTAACATTAACAAACTAATGTGCAACACACTTTTACCCCACTAGTTCTAATAAATGTGACTATTCAAATAGAGATAATCTAAATGTTGTGCCCTTTCTAAGAATCATGTCTTTTCAAGACACAATTTTAAAACAATTACTTATATAAGACAACCATTTGCATAAATCATACAACAATTCACTTAATCCCAACGCTATTATATTATTGTATATTCACTTCAAAATATTTTGGTATTTATTTTAAGTCGGTTCATGTAAAGAGAGCTCTAAATATCGGTAAGTTAGCTGTCCGAAATAATTTAGAATGCTTCTTGTCACGAGTTTTTTCCAAGTCATCGCCACGCCAAGGGACAAACTAAATACGACCGCCACGTGGCAAACGAACTGATTTCGTCTTGCCACTTGGTGGACGAACTGATTTCATCCTTCACATGGCGAACGAATTGATTTTGCCCTCCTCCACATATCGAACGAATTGATTTTGCCATCCGCCACATATTGGACGAACTAATTTTCGCCTCCACCACGTGGGACGAACTAATTTCATCTCGCTACTTGATGGATGAACTAATTTCATCTGCCATCCCGACGGATGCAAAAGCATGCACTCCGCATCACTTCATCACATGGAAGAACTCTATTGGCCACGTGTTTGGTCCATTTTCCGGGGTCAACAGATTTGCGCCGTATATGAGAAATGGTTACTATAACCATGAACATCTACCAAAAAGAAAAAGCTTACTGGAATATTCACCTAGCCTCCCCCTTGAAAAATGAGTTGTTATTGAAGAAAGAACAAGCAGAGGCCCCAAGGAAGAGATTGGAGTTTTATTAATCACCTCTTGAAAGAATTTTCCAGCCAACATGAGTTCAAACAGTGAAGAATCGCCACCCAGAAGGCTTAGAGAGGCCTCTGAAGAAGGAGTCTCTTGGAGAATTTCCTTGGTGGGTCATCACCGACCTCACCACCAGTATAGACGAGGTGAATAAGTTACTGTCCAATTCTCTGGAAGTGGCTAAAAGGCTACCAACATGAGAATCATCATCTTGGAAAGTGAGAGACCACTAAAGAAGTGGCCTTGAATAAGAAGACCTCCTAAAAAGGGGTAGGCATATGAAGAAGAGACCGTGAATAAGGAAACCCCCTAAAATGGAGGTCATTGACGAAGAGACTATTGGAAGACCCTTTTATAAATAGGAGGCCTCTAAAGAAGATGCCATAAAGGGAAGATCCCTAAAAAATGGGTCATGTTTGAGGAATGCAAATGCCTCACTTCGGCCATACAAAATGCATCATCCTTGCCTAAACACCTCAACCATACAAAGGCCTCATCATTGCTTATTCACTTCGGCCATGCAAAGGCCTTACCTCGACCATGAAAAGGCCTAACTTCGACCCTATAAATGCCTCATCCTTGCCTAGACACCTCGGCCATACAAATACCTCATCATTGCCTATGCCCTTTGGCTATACAAGGCCTCGTCATAGCCTATTCACTTCGGCCATGCAAATGCCTTACCTCGGCCATGCATATGCCTTACTTCGGCCATATAATGCCTCATCCTTGCCTAGGAACCTCGACCATACAAAGACTGCATCATTGTCTATTCACTTCGGCCATGCAAAGGCCTCACTTCTACCGTACAAAGGCCTCATGCTTATCGGCACCTCAGCTGTGCAAGGCCTTATCATTGCCTATTTACTTTGGCCATGCAAAGGCCTCACTTCGATCGTACAAAGGTCTTATCCTTGTTTAGGCACCTCAGTTGTAAAAGGCCTCATCACTGCCTATGCACTTTGGCCATACAAGGCCTCATCATTGCCTATTCACTTCGGCCATGCAAAGGCCTCACTTTGGCCATACAAAGGCCCCATCCTTGCCTAGGTACCTCATATATGAAATGCCTCATCATTGCCTATTCACTTTGGCCATGCAAAGGCCTCACTTGGTCTTATCCTTGCCTAGGCACGTCGGTTATACAAAAGCCTCATCATTGCCTATGCACTTCGACCATACAAAGGTTTCATCCTTGCGTAAGCACCTCGACCATAGAAGGCCTCATCATTGCTTATTCACTTCGGCCATGCAAATGCCTCACTTTAGCTATACAAATGCCTCATCCTTGCCTAGGCACCACAATTGTGCAAGGCCTCATCATTGCCTATTCACTTCGGCCATACAAATGCCTCATCCTTGCCTAGGCACCTCGGGCATATAAAGGCCCCATCCTTGCCTAGGCACCTCAACTGTGCAAGGCCTCATCATTGTCTATTCACTTTGGCCATGCAAAGGAATCACGTTGGCCATACCATTCCTCATCCTTGCTTAGGCACCTCGGCCATACAATGGCCTCATTTCACTTCGACCGTACAAAGGCCTTACTTTGGCCATAAAAAAGCCTCATCCTTGCTTAGACACCTCAGTTGTGCAAGGCTTCATTATTACCTATTCACTTTGGCCATACAAATGCCTGTGCACTTCACCATGCAAAATGTTTCATCCTTGCCTAGGCACCTCAGTTATACAAATGTCTCATATTTGCCTAGGCACGTCGGCTATGCAAGACCTCATTATCCCCTTCAATGGATGCACCATCCACCGTGGATAGCGCCCTTGAAGAAGTGTGTGATGCTTCCTACTGGGCCATCTCTGCCAAAGATGTCCACTTTGTTATGAGAGGCGCGTGATACCCCCACCGGGGTCACCTCATTTACCCTTCAAATGTGCTACTTTCCATGGATGCACCATCCACTGTGGAGAGCTTCCTTGAAGAGGTGCATGATGCCTCTCACGAGGCCACCTCTGCCAAGGATGTCCACTTCATTAGGAGAGGCGTGTGACACCTCCATTGGGGTCGCCTCATTTGCCATTCAAAAGTGATGCTTTCCACGGATGCACCATCCACCATTGAGAATACTCTTCAAGAGGTGCATCATTTCTCCCATGGCGCCGCCTCTGTCAAAGAGTCTACTTCGTTAAGAGAGGCGCGAGACACTCCCATCGGGGTTGCCTCATTTTCCATTTGAATGTGATGATTTCCACGGATGCACCATCCACTGTGGAGAACATCCTTGGAGACGCTTTCCACGTTTACACTTCTTCATTCATAGGAGCGAATTGTTTACACTTCTTCCTTAGTTAAAGCGAGGTGTTTATGTTAGTTGGAGAGAGTTGTTTACATTTCTTCATTAGTTGAAGCGAGGTGTTTACATTAGTTTATGCTAGTTGTTTACACTTCTTCATTCATTGAAGTGAGGTGTTTATAGTTCATCTAAGTTAAGCAATTACATGTCTCAATTAAAAAAAGACCATTGCATTCCTTACAATTTTCAAAGCCGAAGCCAATCATCATACTCCTTCGTTTGATCGAAGTTGTTGATATAGTTTTACGCAGACACCTCACTCACTGTCTTTACTTCTGCCTTCAAAGATTCAATCTCCTTCTTCTGGGCCTCAGTTAACATCCTCAGCTTAGTTCTATCCTTGTTAGCCCCCTCCAACGCCTCAGAGGTGATCCATTGATGTTCATTGGACTGATCAATATACTAGGATTTCGCCTTTACCACAACTTTCCTTAAAGTTGCAATCACTTAGGGTTTCGTCCTTCTACTAGAACTTCGCCTCTACCACAAATTTCCTTAAAATTGCAATCACTCATGGCTTTGTCCTTCTACTAGGACTTCGCTTCTACCACAACTTTCCTTAAAGTTACAATCACTTAAGGCTTCATCCTTTGCCTCTACCACAATTTTCAGTCAAGAAATTGCAAGCTAATACCTACACCCCACTGAGGTAACACTTTTTTTAAATGGCTACATCAACAAAGTCTACGTATTATATAAATATCCATACATGGACTTGATGAACTATTGTTACTGGGTTTTTTCCAAGTCATCTTCCACATCATCGCCATATTAAGGGACAAACTGAATATGACCGCCACGTGGTGGATGAACTGGATTCATCCTCCATGTAGCAAGCGAACTGATTTTACCCTCTGCCACATATTGGACGGACTAATTTTCGCTTCCCCCGTGGGATGAACTTATTTCGTCTCGCCACTCGGTGGACAAAATGATTTCATCTGCCCCTCATCCCCCGGCGGATACAAAGGCCTACACTCCGCTTCACTTCATCGCAACCGAAACTAAGTCCGAAGTGATGACATCCAAAACGTGATTATCACTCCTACCACAACCGCTCCACTTCAACCTAGTGTACTAGAAGATCTTTTATGGAAAGATCTTAAGAACCAAATCATTAATACTTATTGATGGGACTATAGCAGACTCCAAAATGTCAAGTCATGCATTACTGTGTCAGGGGCATTAAATGAACCTTCCACTTATGGATTGATGGATTCACACCTACAAGAGGACTGCCCTAGATTTAGAGCCAGGAATTCCACATCCAACTATTCTTCTCTTATTCCCTTCTCACTATAAATACTCAAACAAGTCATATAGTACCACCATCTACACATACACTACCACAAACATTATATTCTGGTGAACATCATCGTCGGACGTCCCATTTCCATCTATCAACTCACTAACTTGACCATCGGAGAGATCGCGGCCTCCATCCCCACCGAAAAGGCCATGAGCTACTAATAGTGTGCTGCTTCGTGCAAGGGGGAGCTCACATGGAAGAAATCTGTTGGCCACGTGTTTGGGCCATTTTCGGGGTCAACACTTCTATTAAGGGATGGGATCATTGCATCTTGGTAGATGAGTTCCAAAAATTATTAGCACTTATGTGGGGCATTTATCATTTCAAAGACAGAGAGTCAAAACTCTTGTCTTGAACAAAGTTTATGTATTTTTTCTTTCTACATTTTCTTGGTTGGGTACGTAAAATTTTTGTCATATATTTTGCAAGTAAAATGTTAGTATTCAGAATATAAATTATGCATCAATATTTGTTCCAAAAGTAGCTTGTGCATTATCTATTTTATCTTTAATAGATGTTAAATTTTATTTGCAATTTCCCGTTAAAGTACAATGGTCTAAGACATGTGCTAACATGAGTTGAGTCAACAAGGGCCGCTGAGCTACTCGGTATATTCTTACATTTGTAAGAGGGTTAAAAATCTAAATGACCATTAAACTTTGTATAATATCGTTATCTCACTGATCATTAGACTTTAAAAATATTTGGGATGGTCATTGAAATTATCAAATTGTTATTTCATCCATCACTCAAAACTTACTGTTAAAAAAATTTGATAGACTCATTGGCGTGACAAAAGAAAATCTTTGATACGGCACATTATTATCGTTAATGTGGGAAAGTCAGTAAAATATGTCCTTCCATCTATTAAAAGCGATTACAAAAATGTGATTGAATTTTAACCTTTGCTTGTTTTCTTTTGTTTTTCTTTGGTATTTTCATCTAGTAATTTTTTTTTGTTGTTTTTCCAGTTAATCCCATTTTTTATAAACATGTTTTTATCTTATTTGCCATCAAGAAATGATAATAATGTACCATTTCAACCTTTTTGTTTGCCAGGTCATTGAATCTGTCGAATATTTTAAGTAAGTTATAGAGTAATGAATGAAATAATGATTTGATAAGTTCTATAACCATTCAAAAAACGTTTAAAGTTCAATGATCAATAAGATAACGATTTGATAAGTTTGGTGACCATCCAATTTTTTTTTTTTTTTGAAGTAATGACCCATGAAAAACATTATGCAAATTCCATAATCATTTGAATTTTTAACTCTTTGATACATACCATAGTTGGGGGTACAAAAGTAGACAATGGTTATTCAAAGTTAGAATTCAATGAAGATAGAGATATTCAATCAGCCGTGGCTATTGCTTCATAGATAGAGGTTTAAATAATACAATGGTATATACAAGGAATAATCTAGAGAGGACAGCTGTTAATTAGTTCCTGAATAAGTGGATCTTATCTAGAATAATTCTACAACAACTTTGTGCTAGCACTACACTAAAAACTGAAGGAATCAGGCTGATGTTGTGTTGCTCCAGCTGGCTCATGACTTGGCTGATTTCAGCTGATGTGGAGATCCTTAAGGATAAGGTAGGTAAGTTAGTTACTTCAATTAACACCCTCCCTCAAGCTAGGAGGTGCTAGAGTAACTCCAAGCTTGTCCTTCAGAAATAGGAACCTTGAATGATTTAATCCCTTGGTTAGCAAATCAGCAATCTGATCTGAAGTTGGGATATATTTTACTTCCAATTCTTTAGCAATTACTTTATCCCTGATGAAATGCACATCCAATTCAATGTGCTTTGTCCTTGCGTGATATACGGGGTTAGCTGCCAATGCTCCAGCACTCATATTGTCACACCAAACAGTTGGAATTTCAGCCAAAGGTAATTGCAGTTCTTGGAAGAGTGATTGAACCCAGGCTATTTCTGAGGCAATTGATGCAAGTGCTCTATATTCCGATTCAGTACTTGAACGTGCCACAACGTGTTGCTTCTTGGATGACCAACTTATCAGATTGTCACCCAGATAAACACAATATCCGGTGGTTGACCTTCGATCATCAGGACAGGACGCCCAATCAGCATCTCAGAATCCAGTCAAAGTCAGTCTGTCACTTCTTTGAATCCAAAGTCCGTGGTTTATTGTACCTTTTAGATATCTGAACACCCTCTTCAGTGCCTGCCAGTGTGATGAAGTTGGAGTTTGTAGAAATTGGCTTAACTTATTTACGGCAAAAGTGATGTCTGGCCTGGTGTATTGAAGATATTGAAGCCCCCCTACTGCACTTCTGTAAATTGTAGGATTCTTGAGTGTTTCCCCTTCAGTTTTTGACATTGATTTTCCAGCAGGGATAGGCGTGATGCAAGGCTTTACATTTTGTAATTCGAACCTCTCAAGTAAATCATTAATGTATTTGGTTTGAGTGAGGTGAATACCAGATTCGTGCCACAATACCTCAATTCCAAGGAAATGGTGTAGCTTTCCCATGTCTTTCAAAGCAAATTTTTTGTTTAGGTTGTCAATGAACTCCTGCAGCAGCCCTTTATCATTACCTGTTATAACAATATCATCTACATAAATAAGTGCAAACATTATCTGATTTTCATTTTTGAAGTAGAAAAGAGAAGTGTCTGCCACTGATTGTGTGAATTTCCAGCTCAGAAGTGTAGTTTTTAGCTTCTCATTCCAGGCTCTAGGTGCTTGTTTTAAGCCGTAGAGTGCCTTGTTCAGTTTGCACACATGATTGGGCTTCAATTCATCCACAAATCCTTCAGGTTGGCTCATAAAAACAATCTCCTCCAACTCACCATTAAGGAATGCATTGTTGATGTCTACTTGTCTGATTGTCCAATCCTTTGAGACAGCCAGGGTAAGGATTATTCTGAGGGTTGATGGTTTAATTACAGGACTGAAGGTTTCATAGAAATCAATGCCTGGGGTTTGATGAAAACCTTTGGCCACAAGCCTGGCCTTGAACCTCTGTACTGATCCATCAGTATTTTGTTTGAGTCTGAAAACCCACCTATTTCCAACTATGTTGTATGTTGGTAAAGGAGGCACGAGTTCCCAAGTTTTTGCTTCTGTCAACGCTTTGAATTCTTCCTTCATTGCCTTCTTCCAATCATTACTCGTCAGGGCTTCAGCAACATTTTGAGGTTCTGATGGTTTTTCTGTCAGCTTTCCAAAGTAGAGTTTTGGTTTGAACACCCCAGCCTTTGCTCTAGTAATCATGGGATGAAGATTACTTGTTCTGTGTTGAGGTAGCTCTTCACTACCATTGTTACTCAGCTGTAAAGAGAGTTCATCAATTTGTGACTCATGTGGCACTTGCTCCTCAATTTCAGTATTTTCTTCAGACTCATCAAGATTATCTCCATGTACTATTCTGTCAATTGAGTCAGATGGCAGATGATGATCAGCATGAGGAGCTTCAGGATGAGTAGTATCAGCAGGACCTAAATTGGACTCTGATTTGTTTAGTTCAGAGGGCAGATGAAAATGTGAAACTATAGTTTCTATCACAGTAGGTTCTGAAGGAATTTTAGTGGAAGTTAAGGACTCGAAAGGGAATTCCATTTCATTGAATACAACATGCCTTGATATGTACAGCCTTCCAGTAGGACTTAGGCATTTGTAGCCTTTGTGTGACTCACTGTAACCAAGGAAAGTGCATTTGATTGAATGAAAATCAAATTTATGATTTTGATAGGGTCTCAAACATGGATAACATGCACAACCAAATATCTTTAAGGTCTGATAACTTGGCTGTTTGTTGTAAAGAGTTCGATAGGGTGATTGATTTTGAAGAACAGGTGTTGGCAGCCTATTAATAAGATATGTGGCAGTTTGAAAAGCTTCCCACCAATATTTCAGAGGTAGTTTAGCTTGTGCCAAGAGTGTTAAGCCCATTTCAGTAACATGTCTGTGTTTCCTTTCTATTCTCCCATTCTGGGCCGAGGTGTATGGACACGGGTGTCTAAATTCAACCCCTTCTTGGCTTAAGAATTTAGAGAAACTTCTATACTCACCACCCCAATCTGCCTGCAGAGTTTTTATCTTACATTCCAGTTTGTTTTCAACCAGTTTTTTGAATTGTAAGAACACACTTAAGGCTTCAGACTTTTGTTTTAAGGGATAAATCCATGTAAATCTGCTATAGTCATCAAGGAAGGAAATATAGTACTTAAAACCTGAAGTTGACAAGATGGGGGCTTGTCCCCATATATCAGTGAAGACTAGTTCAAGTGGGACTTTAGCCTGTGATGAGGATGAAGGAAAGGGTAAAAGATGAGCCTTGCCCAGTTGACAAGCATTGCAAAAAGATCTGATGTCATTTTCTTTAATTTTGATGTTACAAAATTTGAGCACTTGGTTCATTACTTGACTAGAAGGATGACCAAGCCTCTTGTGCCATACATCACTTGTTGAAAATAAGGACTTATGACTGGAAATAGCAGAAGAAAGGTTGCAGGAGAATTTATTTTTGAGGACTGACTCTTGAGTGAAGTTCTTGGCAATTTGGTGAGGAAAGTTGAGCTGATATAACCCCTCCTTAAGCTTCCCTTGCATTATCACCGCCTTCGTTGACTGATCCTTGACAAAACAGCAATCAGGATAAAATTCCATGAAAACGTTATTATCTGAAGTTAGCTTGGAAACACTAATAAGGTTTTTCTTAATATCAGGCACATGAAGGAGCTTGTTCAGAACAAGAGTTTTATCATTCAAGACTGGAAAATATGAAGTGCCAAAGTGTGAGATACTCAACTTACTTCCATCTCCTACCATAACTTTTTCCTTACCAGCATATTCATTGACTGATGTGAGATTTCCTTTGTCTGAGGTGATGTGATTGCTTGCTCCTGTATCAGCATACCATGCTGGATCGTTAACAGTGCTGGGGCCTGCTACCAGGGCTGCAGGTGAGGTGTTAAAATTGATCCTATGGTTTGGAGGAGCACCAGTGTATTTGTCATCATATCTATAGTTGCATATGTTGGCTTTGTGACCATTTTCCCACAAACTTGACAGATTATAGGTCTGTCATTTCCACCATAGAAGCTGCCTCCTCTGTTTCTGCCCCTTCTCCTTCCTCTAGAGCTATTAAAGCTAGTGAATCTACCACCAAAATTTGGTCTAGAAAATCTTGAGCCATGATAATTTGAGGCAGACCTTTGGGAGAAGTTGGCTGAGGTCTGGTTAATATTGATTTCAGCTATGTCACTTCTCAGGGAGTTAAGGTGTTCCAACCTACTTTCATATGTCATGAGTGTGGACTGAAGTTCACCCCAGGATATATAATCCCTACCATTGATTTGTACCACAATGGGGGTATAATCCTCATCTAGTCCAGCCAATACTTGAGTGACGAGATCTGTATGAGCCACAGTTTTACCAGCTATTTCAAGGTTATCAGCAAGTAATTTCACCTTGTTTAAGTACTGATCAATGTTCATGGTTCCCTTTCTTAATTTCTGCATTTCCCCAATGAGGAAAATAATTCTGGATCTGTTATGCACCCCATAACTCTCTTCAATTGCTGTCCATAACTCCTTTGAATTAGTAGCACCCATGACTCTCATTGCAATATCAGGGGTTATTGAAGAGTAAAGCCAACCCATAAGTAGCTGATCCGTTGACATCCATTGGCCAAACTCAGGGTTCTTCACCATCTCAATGTTGGTGCCAGTTTCATTAGTAACTTGGCTGCCAATGAATTCTTGGGGACACGTCTTTGTCCCTAAGATGTATCCTTCAAGGTTATGTCCTCGTACAATGGGTAGAATCATATTCTTCCACAACAAGAAGTTGTTTCTGTCCAGCTTGACTGAAACAGCTTGAGTTAAATTAACTCCAAACGGTGAGGAGCTGCTGTTGTTAATGAGAGGGGTAGCAGTGCTGCTAGCAGCTGATGCTGGTGCAGACAAAGGATCAGCATTTTGGGGTGAATTGAAGTTGCTGGCGTTTGCCATTTTTCTGCTCTGATACCAAGTTAGAATTCAATGAAGATAGAAAAATGCAATCAGCCGTAACTATTGCTTAATTGATAGAGGTTTAAATAATACAATGGTATATACAAGGAATAATCTAGAGAGGACAGCTGTTAATTAGTTCCTGAATAAGTGGATCTTGTCTGGAATAATTCTACAACAACTTGGTGCTAGCACTACACTAAAAACCGAAGGAATCAGGCTGATGTTGTGTTGCTCCAGCTGGCTCATGACTTGGCAGATTTCAGCTGATGTGGAGATCCTTAAGGATAAGGTAGGTAAGTTAGTTACTTCAATTAACATTCAAGCATAAGTTAAGATCTGTTGTCAATATTTGATTGTCCTCTCGATACCTCAGTATATCAATTATTGTCAGCTAAGAGCAAAATGTGAATATTACACTACACGTTTTGTATCACTTTTAAAATGACATATTACCATTTAATAACAAGAATTAATGTAATGAGGTAACAGGTATCAACTCACAAAGTGGCCATCAATTAGAGAAAGTGAAAGTTAAAAAGCTGAATAACAATTAGGTGTAAAAAAGAAAGCAGCAATCAGCCTGACAGTTGGAGAAGATTGTCGAATTAAATCCAGTCTCCATTTTTGCAGCAGACAAGGTGGTAAGAAGAGAAGAAGAAAAGGCAATGAAATAGGAGAAACTGACATGAGCTACATAAAGGAGGCAGGAAATATCACTAAACTTAGGTATGAAGATCGCCATCATCTGCACACGTACAATGAAATCAAGGCTGAAAATTAATTGAATTAAAATTTACTGTTAAATCAATTTGACTTCAAATCATTAACATATAATCATTAATAAAGTTTGTATTATTTCTCTCTCCTTTTTAATCTTAGAGCTCGCTGGGTAGAAATTAAAATTGGATTAAAATTGAAAAACTAGCCGTTATTGTTGACTTTTATTAGACGAGTGGGGCCCAATAACGGCTATATTTTCAATTTTAATTGGATTTTAATCGGTACCAAACGGGCTCTTAGTTTTGAAGTAATTTTATTCATATTTTTTAATAACATATTTAATTTTGAGAAAAAGAAAAGTGTGAGTTCATATTTGATGGAAATTAAAATAAAGATTTTAATCAAAGTCAAAGTCAACAATTAATTTAACCACACATTTTATCAAAATTTACTGAAATTCTAATTTTTATCTAAATCAAACAAGGATTAATTCTTAACATATTTCATAGAACTTGTAGTACAATTTACTATAAATAAATTACACAAATTTAACGAAAAAACGTTAATTAAAATATGTAGCATTAGAACAAACGAGCAAAGGGCATCAGCAAAGAATGAAAATGAAAAGCAATGAGAGACGATGATTTTTATGCTATGTTAAAAAATCAAGCTCGAAAAGAGTATTACTCGAAAAAATGGGATTCAAACACAGGTTAAGTTTCATTTTGGGTGTTGGAATCAGAGGGACACCTACATAGACCAAACCATTACTCTCCTTAACTCTCATTTACATAGGAAGTTGGAAAATGAACTGGAAAGTAAACTACACGTCTCTCTCTCTCAATGCAATCCAAACCATGGTGACCGAAAGCAAAGCAAACGTCCTTCCAACTTTTTTCGGAAAAAAAATTGCCTTTAAGAATGCACTTTCCATGGACTCAAGAAACTGCCTTTAATATCAGATAAGATTATGATAAGAATTCATAATAAATTAATGAAATAAACAATTACCACAAAACTGAACAATATTATATGAATAAGCATTGATCTTTCACTCTTAGACGTATAAATTACTTGACCTCTCTAATTGCTAAAAACACCGAACTAAACAATTAGAACAAAATGTGAATAAGCATTTCATGAGTACGAATAATCCTAAAAGTAAATTTGAGAATGTAACGAAATTCAAGCATATATAGCTAACATTAAGTTGGACAATCAAGTAGGGCAAGCTATTATTTATTTTTATTTTAACTTCAAAATTTTACTCGTAATACATAAATCTTTTTCAATTAACAAGAAAAAAATATGTTATATTTTTCAGTTTAATTGATAAGGTTAAGTCTCCTAAATTAATAAATCCGTAGTCTACCTAGTACTAATATTGTATGAATTATTTTGGCTTAATTTTCTTAGTACTAATGATACATTAGTTAATTATTTGTGTTTATTTTGACTTCTAAATTATTAATCCATTTAATTATAAATTTATAATTAGTGATTATATGAATGGGGTTTATTATCGTACAAGAAGGTAAAAATAATAATAAATATTAATTCCTGTTTGATGGCTATTATGAGAAGAAATTAGGGGAAAAATAATGTTTTGAATAGTGATTTTTTGAAAAACGTGTCATTAGAAGATAAGAAATTTTTTTGGATTTACGTACAAAATATTTTATTGTGTGAAAATGTGATTAAAAGTAAGTATGAAAAATAAAAAGTATTAATTTAAAAAGAGTCAAACACGGGCTAAATGGTATCAAGTACTATTTGTATAAATAAAAAAAGATACAACCAATCTTCAATCACATCCTCTTCAACATTTTTTTTCATTTCAAGTGTGTTAATTTTATTTTGTAAAGAAAAATTTCGGATTGAAAGAGCAGCCCTTAACAATAATGCATGCACAATTAAACATTGCATGGTTAGACGAGTAAATCTCAACAAAATGAAAAAGATATCTAGTTAACAAAAATTATAGGAAGCTATATTTGCTAAGATTCATGTTACCCTCACAGAAAAGTTGACATAATGTCATGTGACATTATATCATTGCACTATTTAAAATACAATCAATTTTTATATCTAATCATCTTATGTCACCATTTCAACTGTCACTACGTCTATTAATTCTTTCTCACACAGTAGCACAATCCATCCAAAATCATGCTACAATGTCATAAAAGTTGACATAATGTAACACAACATTCTATCATTGAACTACTTAAAATACTATCAGTTTTTACATCTAATCAGCTTCTGTCACCACTTCATTTGTCAAAGCATTTGTCGATCTTTCTAGCAAAGTTGCATAATCCCTCCAAAATCATACTACAATGCCAGACAAATTGACATAATGCGAATCTATTGCAGAAATAAATTGGGTCAAGTAGGGTTTTGGGAACCGTTGGCAAAATGCAAGCCAATTTTTTAAATCTAGCACACCTGTTTAGATTTAGAATTATGCCACTTTGCTAGAAAGAATTGACAAATGCAGTAATAGATGAAATGGTGGCAGTAGATAATTTAATGAAAAAATAGATCAATAATAGAATGTCATGTGACATTATCTCAACTTTTTTGACAACAAAGCTTAATTCTTCTTGGATTACGATAAAGTTATATATAATATTTCCAGGACCCGTTTCAACTCTCCTCATCGATGCACACTTCTGCAAACACGTAACGTATAAACCAAGAGACAAACTGATCAAATTCTGTATCTCTCTCTCTTCCGTGCACAAATCAGAGCTGCACCATCCCCTGTGCTTTCTGAAGAAAATTCTATGTAAGCCTCAGCATGTGCTCCTGGTTATATTCTCTTTGCATCTCCTCCGTGGGAAATGACTTGTACTATGAGTACTCAACAAGTGATATATTCTAGTTTTAATGCAAATATTCAAGGAAGGGTATGGGGTTCACTTTAAATTTAATTCTCTTTCCATTTTAATTTACACTTTTGCAGGTGATTCTTGTTTCGGGTTTTGTCTTTTACATTCCTTTATCGCTTTAAATTAAAGACCTACTTTTAATGTCATGAATGGGGTGATGGTACCTACTAGTCATATATTCATAATAAACTGAAAATAGGATTATATTTAGGTCTGGAGGCTATAAGAAGAGAACAGGTATAATTCTCATATCATCATTTTAGCAATCATGGGTTCATCAAATAGGCATTGGCCAAGCATGTTCAAGTCCAAGCTCTGCACTACCACCACCACCCACCACCAATGGTTACATGGCATCAACTCCTCTATCATGTCAACCGGCTGCCAAAAACCGACATATACATCAGGTAATTAATGACTCAAATTTTATGAAATGTATGTATCAAGTTTTTGATTGAGGGCATCTTGAGACTAAATTTTAATAAGTAAATGTGTTAGATGAGGTGATTCAACGTGCTTGTCATTCTTTGGACGTTGGACAAGTTCCTATATATATTATTGAATACTCATTGATGTTATTTTTCAACAGTGGCCGGAGCTGGAGGTGAAGAGAGAACTCTAGAGCCAAAGCCAAGATGGAACCCAAGACCAGAACAAATCCAAATACTAGAAACCATTTTCAACTCTGGAATGGTAAATCCTTCAAGGGATGAGATAACGAAGATTAGGGCTCAATTACAAGAGTATGGCCAAGTGGGAGATGCCAATGTTTTCTATTGGTTTCAGAACAGAAAATCAAGAAGCAAACAAAAGCAACGCCAACTCCAAAACACGAACACCAAGTCACAATCCCGTCAGCCCATCACCACCATTTCCTCAACTCTTGTCACAGCTCCATCTTCTTCGTCTTCCTCTTCAGATAAATCTTCTACTAATTCAACAGAAAAGGCCATTTCTGTTGGTTCTACTACTGTGTTAACTGCGTCAACTTCCCCAACTTCTTCAGTGAATCAGCACTTTTTTCAAGCTCCGAGTGATTTGATAGCAGATCCCTTCTTTTTCCCCGTGCAACAA
The DNA here is from genome assembly GCA_035079005.1 of Fraxinus americana. NCBI lineage: Eukaryota > Viridiplantae > Streptophyta > Magnoliopsida > Lamiales > Oleaceae > Fraxinus > Fraxinus americana. The sequence goes on along the minus strand of CM068707.1, from coordinate 19,358,588 downwards.
GGACCCACTGCTGTTTTGCCACAAGGGTTTTGCTTTCCTAATGTTGCAGATCAGTCTAATCTTTTACTCGGTGACTTTATGTGGATGAATAAAGGGGCTTTGAAGAAAGCTGAAGATGAGAAGATTAAACTGCAGCAACAGCTATGTCACGCTGTAGCCACGCCACCGACCTTTACTCAAACCATTGTTCCTCCGTCTCTCTCTGTTCCATCGCCAATCAATCCCATTCAAGGTAAAAACTTTTCCCCTTGTTTTCTCTTTCATTAGGGTTTATTGAAGGAAAAAGTAGGGTTTTTTTTTTTCCCCCCATGTTTTCTAGCTAAAAGAAGATCGTTCAGAACTGAAAATGACAAATTAACAATGCGTGTTACTTTTTTTTTTTTTTTTTTATCTCGGATATCAATGAATTGACTGAGGTTCACTGTTCACGGTTAATTGTAACCGTTATATACCTTTTTTTTCATACGTTATGGATAATGGACATTTATATCTAGGAAAAGATTAAGCCTCATTTGACAAAACTTTTTATGATTATGAGCCACTATGTTTCATAAAATATTTGATTAAGAAGTGAAAAAAAAATGTGAATTCAATAAAATGTACGATTAAAAAGAAATTTGACCGACTTAAAATCTAAAGAAAGCTTTATCAACTAAAGGTTAAATCATATGAATTTTTTCTTCATTGGATAGTTCCTTTCCTGTAGAGAGACGTTAAATTGTGTTGGTTACTCTTTATCTTACATGCAAAAAGTATGGCCTAGGCATGATATATTCTCAAGTGTACCGCGCTAATATATGAATTGCACATTAGGAATTGAAAAACTGAAAGAACGGAGTTGTTGATATGATATTTGTTGGTGTAGGAGTAGGCAATTCCGTTCGAGTACCCAAAAGGTCAATAGTATTTATCAACGATGCATGCTTCGAGGTAGCGGTGGGACCCTTCAATGTTAGAGAAACATTCGGTGATGACGCAATACTTGTACACTCCTCTGGTCTTCCGATACTCACTGACGATTGGGGAGTGACCCTTCAACCTCTGCAAGATGGTGGTTTTTATTATGTAGCGCGCTCGTTTACTTCATTTCCATATGAGTGACCGAGTTGAAGAGAAGGGCTGCCTATTTTTAGCTATCTTATTTGAAGTGTCTCCCCTAGCCCTTTAAAGGCCATTTTTTAAAGTTTCTATTTTATATTGTGAGCGTGTTCCATGGGGTGGTATGACATAAATATCTACCCATTATGTGTACTTATATAAATAATTATACTTTAATGTGTTTTTGTCATACTTTTCGTGGTCATCATACTCCGAACGTATGGTCTCTTTAGTTTATTTTCACTTTTATATTTGTTGCTTGAAGGAGATTGTGTGAATTTATTATCATATCCCAAATTCGAAAAATCTATCTCAATTTCATAGTTTTTATGAATGTATCCAAAAACATCGATCTATACATATTCCCTTGTCCTCGAGTAGAAAGGTCGTGCCTTCGCTTTGACTTTACTTATAACTGTTGGAACATGATGCGACTTTTGTCATTTATTTTCTAACAAGTTTGGGCAATGATGAAACCATTGGTCTTGGCCCATATTGTTGGAAATAACTAAATGACCATTGTTCGATAACACAAAACAACTGGCCCAAAACCCGGCCCAATCCATCCCACATTTGAGCTGCTTTGGATCGTAGATGTTGGGCTGATCGAACGGTTGCTGGTTTGGGTTTTATATACTAGCTGGAGTGTCACTTTGGTAACAAATTTTTCACACACTCTCTCGCTTCTTTTGGGAAGCTATTGGCTGTTCCTATTCTTCGAGTTTCTTCGTGTTCTCTTCTCTTTTTCTTATTGAAATAGTGAGATAGATTTTAACTACTGGTTTTAATCCTTTTAATCTTTGTAATTAGTTGCCTATGTGGTTGTGTTTGAGTGAGAGGTGCTGTCGGGTTTGGCTGTGTGTTTGTCTTCGTTCCATCGAGTAATCGGTGTGGGTTTTAGATTAGGGATTTGGGTGTTTGTGGCTGTTGTTTTGTACAGAAGGGTACAATGTATATTCTAAGCCCTTTGTTAATGAAAGGATCGATTTCTTGATGTATCAAGTATTCTTTGTGAATCTAGTTTATGCTTCTGTTTGTGGTTTTTGATTCTACAAGTGGTATCAGAGAGTGTGTAAGGCGTTCTGGAATCTTCGATTGATGGTTTTATTACTTGGAAATTGATTTTTCAGTTGATACCCTAAAATCGATTGAAATCGCAGAAACCCTAGCTAATTTTTTTTTAATTCCTTTCTGATTCGGTCTCTAATATTTCTCTGTTTTGTGTTTCTTACGAGGACCTTGATTCTTGGTGAACCTGGTTGGATTGGCCAACTTCGAGTTGTCTGTCACTGGTTGCTGGAACCTGCTTAGTGCTTGATTCTTTGAACCAGCCTTGGTGAAATACTTCTTAACCCCCTGCATTCCTGGATTCTTGATTGTGTTATTACTACATCTTGAGTATTGTCATTTCCCTAGTGAATTGTGTTCCCTGATGTTAGAATTGAGCCTTGATATGAGGTCTTGAGCCTCATGGAATCCTGGTGAATTTTAACACCTGAAATTGTTAATATTTTGATTATTAGTCTGTTTAGTTTCAGTTTCTTAATTCTGTGTGAATTCTTGTGATAGTTGGTCCGTTTTAATCTCACTGCTTATCTTTTGTTGATTTACTGAGCTTATTAAAACTACTTATTATCACTGTTCACTGAGTTGTAAGCTTGTTTTGAATTGATACTTTCATCCCTATTTTTTTTGTTTTGCACTGAGAAGTTGTGTGACTCTAAATTGGTTGTGTTGAAGTATCTATTTCATTTTTTCTGTGGGACTATGACCTCAAAAATCTTTTGTGTTGATTAAAAATTTCAAATAACAATGGCAACATTTGAACTTGGAGTTTTTAATGGAAAATAGGATTTCCCCATTTGGCAGCAAAAAATAAAAGGGGTCTTAGTTCAACAGAAAGTCTCTAAGGCTATAACTGGTGAATTTTCTACTACTATGACTGATGATAAAAAACTTGAATATGATGAACTTGCTACATCTATAATTCTTCATTTGTCTGATCAAGTGTTGAGGAAAATTGGTAAACTTGATAATGTTAAGGCTTTGTGGGAAAAGTTAGAAGAGTAATACATGTCTAAAAGTCTGCCTAATAAACTCTTCCTTTTAGAGATGTTCTTTAGTTTTAAGATTGATATATCTAAAGACTTAGATGATAATCTTGATACTTTTAATAAATTAGTTCAATATATTACTAATACTGGAGAGAAAGTTTCTGAAGAATATAAAGCTGTTATCCTATTGAATGGTATACCTGATGTGTATAAGGATGTTAAGTCTGCTATTAAGTATGGTAGAGATACCTTAATTCCCAAGATAGTGATTAACTCTTTAAGAAGTAAAGAGTTAGAACTTAAGGTTGATAGAACTGAGAAGGATTTTGAGAGTTTGTCTGTGAGAGGTAGACCTATGGCTAGGCAAGTCAATGGTTAGAGTCATCAAGGGAGCAATCATAACATTTCTGAGAAGAAGGGGAAATGGAGACCTAGACCTAAGTCTAGGAGTGAAATTAGGAAATATTATGGGTGTGGAAGACATGACATTTTATAAAGGACTATTATAAGAAATGAACAGAGAGATAAGAGAGTAGATGAGAGGAACGTAGTTGAACCCCTAGGTGAGAGGACTTTGATGTGTATGTGGTGCAGAATCTACTTCTGATTTGAATACTGTCGATTATGTAGATGACAGTGGTCAGGATAGTGAATGGATTATGGATTCAAGGTGTACATTCCATATGACCTCTAGAAGACCTTGGTTAGAGAACTTTAAAGATCTTGATGGTGGAGAAGTGGTTATGGATAACAACGTAGCTTGTAGCATTAAAGGAATTGGTAGTGTGACTTTGAAGTTTGACAATGGATGTACCTTTACTTTAGAAAGAGTAAGGTATATTCCTGATTTGAATAGGAACTTAATTTCTATGGGTAATCTAGATGACATAAGCCTATGAGGCCAAATTGGTAATGGTTCTTTGAAAGTAATTAAGGGTTCCTTAGTTATTTTCAAAGGTACCAAGAGGAATGATATTTATGTCACTGGAGTCAGTGTAGTTCAGAGTCACATTGCTCAGTTCTCTAGTGCTGAGATTGATGCTACCCTGAAGTGGCATAATAGGCTAGCTCATGTGAGTGGAAAGGGCTTGCATATTTTGAATAAGAGGGGGGCATTTGGTAAGAATGTGACATTTAATGAAGTTGATATGCCCTGTTTGAGGAAGAAAGTCTCTAGTGATGTTCCCAAGAGGGATGACGAGGAGGAGGCTAGGATGCAAGTTAGATTAGGTCATTCTTCTGGACTTGTTGACGAGGAATAAGTTGAGAATGAGACTGATGAGGAGAATGATGGTATCACTGGTTCTCATGAACTTGCTGAAAGTGGTGAACATGACTTAGTAGGTGATGTAGTTGATCCTCTAAGTGATTATCAACTTGCTCGTGATAGAGCTAGGAGGAAGATTATGGAACCTGTTGGAATGCGTGATTATCAATCATTTGCTATTTTGTCATATCAAGACTTAGTTTTCAAGGAGCCTAAATCTTATGAGGAGGCTTTGAGTCGTCGACAATCTAATGAGTGGCTAGGTACTATGAAAGAAGAGATGAAGTCCCTTGTGAAGAATAATACTTGGAAATTAGTTCCTAGATCTAAGGATAAGTCTTTGGTAGGCTGTAAGTGCATTTATAGTATTAAGGAGGATAGTTCTTCTAAAGAGCCTCTTAGGTTTAAGGCTAGACTTGTTGTAAAGGGGTTTACTCAGAAACCTAGTATTGATTATAATGATATTTTCTCTCCTATTCTGAAATATACTACTATAAAAGTCATGCTTGTTTTGGTTCCTTAATACATTTTAGAGCTAGAACAAATGGATGTTATAACTACCTTCTTGCATGGTGACTTGGATTAAATGATTTATATGGTACAATATCAAGGTTTTATTGATTCTAAAAGGCCTAATTATATTTATTTGCTTAATAGATCTTTGTATGGTTTGAAACAATCACCTAGGCAATGGTATATTAGATTTGATAATTATGTGTCTTCTATTGGCTTTGTGCGAAGTGCCTTTAATTATTGTCTTTATTTTAAAAGAAATGATAAGAATGATGTGATTGTTTATCTACTTTTGTATGTTGGTGATATGTTGTTGGTTGGACATTAAATGAGTGATATAAATGACATTTAAAAATGCTTTAAGTATTGAATTTGAAATGAAGGGCATGATAGGAGAATTTAGGAATGGATATTAAAAGAAATAGATCACAACAATCTCTTCTTTTAACACAATCTGACTATGTGAAAAAGGTGTTATCTAAATTTGCTATGCATAATTCTAAGTCTGTTACTTTACCTCTTGCTTGTCATTTTAAATTGAGTAACAATGTTCACATGATGAATCTGATATTAAATACATGCAAAAGGTACCTTATGCTAATGCTATTTGATCTGTTATGTATACTATGGTGTGTACTAGACTAGATGTTGCACATGCTATTAGCATTTTGAGTAGATTTATGGCAAACCTGGGTCTGGAACATTGGACCGCTTTAAAATGACTTTTAAGATACTTAAAAGGTTCTGCAGACTTAGGATTTCATTTTAAATCTTGTAAAGAGGGAGTTACTGTGTTGAAAGGGTATGTGAATTCTGATTATGCTAGTAATAAGGACAATAGGAAATCAATAACTGCATATATGTTTACTTTGTGTGGTACTTGCATTTGTTGGAAGTCTCAATTGCAGTCTATTGTTGCCTTATCTACTACAGAAGCTAAGTATGTAGCTGCTATTGAAACTATAAAAGAGTATTTGTGGCTTAAAGGCTTATTATGTGAACAAAATGAATTGCATGATCATATTGTGGTTTATTGTGATAGTCAAAGTACTATTCATTTGTGTAAAAATCCTGTTTTTCATTATAGGACTAAACATATAGATATTAGGATGCATTTCATTAAAGATATAGTTCATAAAGAATCTATTTTACTTGAGAAAATTTCAAACACAATTTAATCACATGGATATGGGAACAAAGGTACTTCCTCTTATCAAGTTTAAATCATGTTTACAAATTCTAAGAATTGATTTTGAGTGAATTTTTTGTGTTTCTACGGGTAGTTTATGGCATTGGCATCAATGGGGATATTTGTTGGAATGCGATGCCACTTTTGTCATTTACTTTCTAACAAGTTTGGGCAATGATGAAACCATTGGGCTTGGCCCATATTGCTGGAAATAACTAAATGACCATTGCCCGATAACACAAAGCAACTGGCCCAAAACCCGGCCTAATCCATTCCACATTTGAGCTGCTTTGGATCGTAGATGTTGGGTTGATCGAACGGTTGTTGGTTTGGGTTTTATATACTAGCTGGAGCATCACTTTGGTAGCAAATTTTTCACTCTCTCTCGCGTCTTTTTCGGAAGCTATTGGTTGTTCCTGTTCTTCGAGTTTCTTCGTGCTCTCTTCTCTTTTTCTTAGTGAAATAGTGGGATAGATTTTAATTGCTGGTTTTAATCCATTTAATCTTGGTGATTAGTTGCCTTTGTGGTTGTGTTCGAGAGAGAGGTGCTCTCCGGTTTGGCCGTGTGTTTGTCTTCGTGCCATTGAGTAACCGGTGTGGGTTTTAGATTAGGGATTTGGGTGTTTGTGGCTGTTGCTTTGTACAGAAGGGTACAATGTATATTCTGAGCCCTATGTTAATGAAAGGATCGATTTCTTGATGTATTAAGTATTCTTTGTGAATTTGGTTTATGCTTTCGTTTGTGGTTTTTGACTCTTCAATAACTACCACCTTCAATTTCGGTGGACTAGTCTCTTTATTAGCCCGATACTTTTTGATATTAAATCCTACATTATGCAAATTGTTTTGAATTAGTTGTTGAACTGGATTAATATGTATTGTAACTCTAAGCCCAAACTCAGGTTCAACTTGTTCCATCAATGCCCTAAAGTCACTTTTCACAAGCTGTTCTGGTACGCTAAAAATCAACCCGCTCTTGCCTGGAATCCACCGACTTAGTTGACTAAGCTTGCAGGCTTTATCTACTGACTGATGAAGTAGGGTTGAGTGTACAAGATTGTAGGGTGATTACTTGCAATATGACTAGAACAGGGTTTGTAATATGTTAATTTTGTACATATTTTAGTGTGGGAAACTGGGATTGATTGATTGAAATATCAATCTTCAAAATTCGTTTTGCTTCTATTGCGTCATATCAGTCCTGTTTTTTCATATGAAACGTTACATTTGGAAATTTGCTACTACTTCTGCGTGACGTAGTTATGTGCTTTACGTGGATTTTATTCCATGACTGTATTGATTGGTAATAGACATTATTAATGAAATAGTGCAGTCCTGTTATCCCACTCTTCTTTCCAAATATCTGGTTTCCTCCCTTCTCAATGTGTAGACGCTAATGGCAGAAAATTCGACCATAACACTACAACATATTAGTTCATTTATAGCATACGAAAAATGCTATCCACTTCTTTTTTATAGCATTTTCGGAACGTTCGGTTATTAGAAGTCTCATTTCTATTATAACATTTTTTTAAACGCTATTATATTTTATTATCTCATCTAATATGATCTATCATGCTCTAAAGCATTTCTCGGAATGCTATCGTGAATGGGGTTATATCATTTCATGAATATTTCTATAGCATTCTAAGAAGAGTAAATAGCATTACTCTAGAACAAAAATGCTATTTATCATCATGTTATAAGAGTGTTGTGTATCACATCCTATAGCTTTTTTTAAGAATACTATGCTAATTGGGGTTATTAAAAGTCACTTCTCTATTATAAAATTTTATGAATGCTATTATCAAATGCTATAAAAACTTCTAAATAGCATTCATTTACCGTTATAAATTTAATATTTGTAGCATTCTTCCATTGTTATCTTTTACGTTTTAATATCATTTCTTCATTGTGATTTTGGTTTTGATTTCAATAATATTCGTTCAAGACAGTTGTTGGTTGTGTCAGTTGATTTGAGTCTGTAATTTTAATTTACTATTGCCTTGAATTAGATTGTAGTTTTGTCACAGAATGTCAAAGGAGGAGCTTGTTAGGTATTTAATGTAATTGGCAAGTCTGTGAACAAAAATGACTAAAATTGACCAGTTGTAAGAAGTCAAGGATTAATGTGCAATTAATGAAAGTTGTGATATTTTAGATCTAGGGTTCGAGAATGGAAAAGAAAAAAAAAGGCGCCGGAATATCCCTAACTTATCGCCAATGTTTGCTTCCAGTGTCAGAAACAGAAACTTCATTGCTCGACTATCGCCTTACCTTCACTCGAGCAACAACCTGTCTCTTGACTGTCGCTCATCCTTGCTCGAGTGATAGTGTCATCAGGAAAATTTTTACTTCGTTTTATGAGGCTTCTTGTGTGGCCTATTCATTCCCTAACTTACATATAAATATCCAAACATTACAGAACAGTTTGAGAAGGTTGATTGATGATTGAGAGAAACACATTCCATTGATATCATCTGCATATATTTTGCTTTCAACTTTTGTCCTATTATTGACTTTTGGTGAGAAAAACATCAGATTCATAATCCAAATACCAAACTGTTGCTTCCTTCATATCTGTCACAGTTTTTGAACATCAAGAGAAGGTGACTGGAGTTCCAGTTGTTGAAGAACACGGTGTTCTTCGTGAATCCACAGGAGACAGAAGATTTCACAAAGTTGGGAGTTGCTACATGAGAGCGAAATCTAGGAGAGTTTTGGAAACTACAGCTGGAAGTTGGTACAGGAGCACATAATTTAGGAGAGCTATTGAAATTACAGTCAGGAGATCAGATAGTACATGTCGTCATCTAGTCTGGTAAACTGTAAGTTATAAATCGTTTATAGTAGATTGTTAACTAACAAAGTGCCCAGAGTTTTTACCCAATTGGGGTTTCTCCGTGATCATACCGTGTGTTGTTTATTGCTTTGTTTACTGTTTTTATATTTTGTGGTATTCAAACATAGGTTAATTGAACTGATTGCATAATCATCTAGAGATAATCAATTGACTTGTTGCTAATTTATTGTAATTTATTAATTCTGCATATTCACATATTCACCTCCCTTTAGGTGCTGTTAGGGTCGAACTGCGTATTTTCAACAACCTTGTCAAATGGCCATGCAGATGTGGTGCCAACACATTCCTCCATATAAATTATATTAGAAGTAGATCTCCACAAGAATGCATCAAGTTTCTTAGCTACATCCTAGGCTTTCACGACATCATGTCCTTCATAACTTTTTTTCAATAAAGAACGACAAAGTACTATTTAGCTATTAAGATGCACTCATTATTTATCAATAATATGTGAATTTTGTCTTACTAGTAGTTTTTTACTTATAACATTTTATATTTTATAAGTGAATTTTATCTTACTAGTAGTATTTTTACAAAAAATGTGAGTTTTTATCAGATAAGTTCTTTTAACTTATATGTAAATTTTTAGTTTCAAAGTATTTTTTTTTCTTATAAGTAAATATTTAAGAATAATTGGTTTTTCGTCTTGTTAAGTAATTATTTTAGAGACGGTAAAATTGGACGAAAACTTGAGAAACAACAAAACACTAATTTGAGATGTTGGAATATACAACCCAAATTATATCACACAACCACCCAAACCAGTGCCCAAAAAGCTAACAAACATTGATTTTCCAATATCTAATAAATTATTCCATACAAAATGGGTCAAGTTCAATGGATAAAAGATCTCTCAAGAAGATCATTTTTATGTGAAATGTTATTTTAGCTTCATTTTGTCATAGTATGTTATTGTTTGAATTTTTTTTTCACTATAAAGATATTTCTATTTTATAGTTCTTTGTTCTTGTTAGTAAAAACGTCACATAATATAATATACATTAAAAAAGTTACAAACAAGAAAAGGAAAAACCACAACTAAATGGGATAACGAAATAGCAAATCATGGTCAAGGTCAAGGTCGGTGTAAACAAAGTTTCCTTAAAACAAATTTGGCCTTCTATTATAGGTGCTTCAAATTTTGTCGAGTGTGTTTTACTCACGAGTTTTGTTCAAATTTTAACTTGATTATGAGCTAGATCTTATGAGTAGTGAACATTTTTAATGTGTTTATTAGTATTGTTTTGTAGAAGTGATGAGATGGTGCAAATCATGGAAAGAAAGGAGAAAACAATGTTATTGGCATGGATCGACGAGAAAAAGGAACGAAAGGAGCAAAAGAGTCAAATTTCGACATCAAGGAAAGGAAGAGGTGGCCAACATACACAAACAGAGGTGTGGAGTTGTGCTAATAGAAGTGTAGTGTCACTCACCACTGGGGAAATTGCCGGGGTGCCACACCCTTGGTGCTGAAGTGCTACCTAAAGTCTTCTAGGGCACTTTTTTGGTCCATTTTGATCCAATAAAAAACCAACAACAACCAAAAATGTGGGGACAGCTATAAATACAAAAAAGGAGGCAATAGAAGGGAGTTCCACATGTTGAGAGATAAAGAACACAAACAGAGATAGAAGAAAACAAATCAAATGAGAAAAACATTAAGAAATTTAAGGTTTGAAGTATTGATTTGAAGATGAAGAAGATCTTGGTACAAGACTAATCCCCTTTTCTACATTGTTATTCAAAATTCGGCGATGTATTCAAACAATTTTTTATTTTTCTTTTTGCATTATGAGCAGTTGAATTTCATATTAGGATGTACAATGTAAACTACTAGGGACCCTTTATTTCTTTTATTCTAAAATCTTGTTATTTTATCATATGTGTGTTGATTTTACTTTGAGTTTAATGTGTTAATTTAATGATTTTGTAAATTTTTTATAAGTCGAGAGGTGAGTTAGACATTTAGACCACATTGTAAAATCCAGTAAATTAGTATAACGTATAGAGACATCTATACTAATTATTGCTATAAGAATTCTTGAAACAAATAGTACATTTAGTTAAGATTGATTCACATAGAGATATAATATTAAATTAGTTAAATAGGCTCAATGAGAATTCGAAATGAGTAAATTGAATACAATAGAAGTATTCGATCGAACACTACATTAGGTTATGAATCGTGAATTTAGATTTAAAAGTTATTAATAAATGAAATTGTTGTATCCTAATATATGTTCCATATTTGAATTTTCAATTCCATTTTTGTGTGCATATTGCTATTTTCAAGTATTTAAGTTAAAAGAAAATCACAACAAATCATAATTCTTTGTTTGTTTTCACCAAGTAGGAGTTAAAAAAATTAAATTAAGCACTAAAGTATAGTTATAATAGGAACCATAATCCAGACTCAAAGGTCCATTATATTACTTGTTACGATATCATACACTTGTGATATTAAAAAAAAAAAAAAAAGCAACAAGTTTTTTATGCCATTGTCAGGGACTATTTACATTTAATCTTAGTTTATTTTATTTTTGATTGTTATTTAACTAGTTTATTTTCTTTTATAACAGAAAAATGTGTTCGTTGAATGTTCCGTTCTCAAGGCAACAATCTAAAACCGTTTGATCCGGAAATAGAATGTACCTTCAGATGCAGACTCAAAGAACACCAACAAAAATAGAAATATCATATGGCTGACAATCAAAATATTTATATTCCGATAATTCATTAGACAAGTTGCTGAGAAACTAGGGGCAACACTAGATCAGCAGCATAAGTGAGTAGAGATAAATGAAGGAGACTTGTCAGTCTCACTGTTCTTGACACCTATAGCAGCGCCCGCGCACTCCAGTATAGGATATCCAGATTTTGGGATGAACATTTTTCAGATAAGGGAAGAATAGATCAATTGATCAGCAACACTCTCCAATTTTATGGTTTAGTACATGAAAATTCGAATACACATCTTCAGATTCCTAAGAAATTGTCAAAAAAATTTCTTGCTCAAGGAGTTAATGAGGATGCTATCAAGTTGCGATTATTTTCTTATACACAGTGAGATGCGACATTAGATTTGTTAGATGCCAAACCTCATGAAAGCATTACTACATGGAAAGAACTAACTAAAAAATTCTACAATAAATTCTTCCCATAAGCGAAAGTAGCAAAAATCAGATTGGAAATCCAAACATTCCAACAAAGAGATTGGGAGAGTTATCATGAGGCATGAAACAGATTCAATAAGCTCATGAGAAAGTGTCCAAATCATTGGATCACCATGTGTAATCAAGTGCAATACTTCGACACTGGACTTTGTGTTTTACAGTTGACAGAACAACCCATGGGAAGGAGACATTGGTAATATGAGTCTTTTAGTGCTAATCCATCAACACCAGTACCTTTAGTGGAGAAAGCCCAAACTCTTGAGTTAATGCCTTTGCCATCACATCTATGTTTCGCGTATTTGGGAAGTTCTGTTATACTTCCAGTAATCATTACAAATGATAAGTACAAAATTGCAATTGGATGGACCATAACCGACATAAGAGAAATCAGATGCTGGAAAGGTTAGCAGGTCATTCTCATTACTGCTTTCTAGGCGGATATTCAGAGTACAATCTGAAATAATAGAGTTCGACCTGACTAACACCTAGGGGATGAATAGGTGTTTATACAGAAGTTAAATTTATCAATTAATAAATGCAACAAATTACAGTTATTAATTAATCCAGATGAATTCACATGAACTACTATCATATGTTGAATAGCTATAGATAATAAATTACTAAAAATAAATAACACTTGAAAATTGTTAACGGATATCTCCCGTGGATCAATGAGAACTCCTCATTCTCCAACAACCTGAATTCCGGTCACCTTTCTTGATCTTCAGAACTCTGGAAAATGTTAGGAAGTATGTGTTTTGGTGTTTGATATATGTGAAGTTGATGTTTTTTTTCAATGCTATGAAGAAATCAAAAAGAAGTTTGAACTATGTAGGAAGTAATCTCTTGTTTTTCTCAATGTTCAACCCTAATTTTTCGAATGGAGGTGTGGATATATATATATCAAAAATACAAAAACCCCCAATCATTGTACGAAGCATAAAATATTGAATTATACACTCTTCGTAGGATCGATCCTTACTTCCACTACTACATTAATTTTAGAGGTTAAGGTATTATTTTTGGGTGTCTGCGACAGTACACACCAAATTTTGGCGCCGTTGCCGGGGAGTAGTGCTAATTTATTTTTGTACTTCTTTAGTTATTTAAATCATTTTTGAAAAGAAAAATTGGTAATTTTCTAGAATTTTTAGGCTTTTATCATTTTTAGGAATTTTAGTATAGAAATTTATATCTTTTTTTAGCTTCTTTTTAATTTTTTTTCATTGGTTCTATTTGTTTATGCCCGCAACTCGATCTTCTAATCAAGGTGATTTGCAGTACGATCCAAAATTAGAAAGAACATTGCGCAGGTTAAAAAGTGGCAATCGGTGGAATTTAATAGTGAACAATTTTGATCTCGGACATTATTCCCTGATGATTTTGAATCAAAGGAAGAGGAAATCACGGCTGAGGACAATCAAACTTTGAAGGAGCTTGTAGCCCCTACATTGAATCAACAACCTCTATGTATTACTTTTCTTAATTTCGATGCTGCTACTACTTTTGAATTAAAATCTGGGCTAATTCATCTTTTACAAGCATGAAAACTACGGGAGTCACCGAAGAACAAATCAAACTGAGAGCCTTCCCATTCTCTTTGAAAGATTCAGCAAAGGATTGGCTCTATTATCTACCTTCCGAAAGAGTTATTACATGGGATGGGATGAGAAGACTATTTTTGGAGAAATATTTCCCAGCTTTAAGGGCAGCTAACATCCGAAAGGAAATTTGTGGCATAAGGTAGGACAACAGAGAGTTATTACATGAATACTAGGAGCTATTCAAAAAATTGTGTAGAAGTTGCCCCCATCACCAAATCATTGAGCAGTACCTCATTCAATACTTTTATGAAGGTCTTCTAACTACAGATAGAAGTATGAATGATGCTGCAAGTGGAGGAGCTTTGGTGGATAAAACTCCCGAGCGAGCGAGGAACCTAATTGCAAACATGGCAACCAACTCTCAACAATTTGGCACTAGATTCGACCCCCCCCTTCTAGACAAGTTAACGAGGTAAATGTCTCATCCATTAAACAACAAATACCGAGTCTAACTACTCTTGTTCATCAAATGGCTGTAGGTACTATGCAAAAAGCGAAGGCATGTAGAATTTGTTCATTGGTAAGCCATCCAACTGATATGTGCCCAACACTTCAAGAAGAATCCATTGAACACGTAAATGCAGCCAGTAGCTTTCTTGAACAACCACAGAAGAATTATGATCCATATTCAAACACGTACAACCAAGGATGGAGAGATCATCCAAATCTTAGCTATGGGAATCGACAAGTGAATCAACTTATGAATCAAGATTGGCAGAATTTCCAGCAATATAATAATCCATACCCTCCTAGACAACAACAGGGCCAAACTTCTAACTCTGATATGTCTTTAGAGGATATTGTTAAATCCCTTGCTACTAACATTTTACAATTTCAACAGGAGACCAGGGCTAGCATTCAATATTTGGAGAATCAAATGGGTCAAGTAGCTAACACGGTCAGTCGGCTGGAGTTACAGAATTCGGGGAAACTAATCTCTCAAACAATGGTGAATCCAAAAGAAAATGTGAACGCAATCATACTAAGAAGTAGTAAAGAGGTTGAGATTCCGGTAAAGACATCCCCTACGTCATTGGAGTAAGAAGATGAAAAAAAAAGAGGTTGCAAACAAGACTGCGACCAATGATACTGAGATGACTGAGCGTAAGTTTTTACACCTCTCTGAGTATAAACCAATACCCCATTTTTCTCAAGTTTTAGTAGGATTTAGGAAATATGAACGAGATCATGATGAGCTGTATGAAATTTTCAGTAAATGCGAGGTAAATATTCCACTTTCAGATATTATTAAACAAGTGTCTTGTTATGCTAAATTTTTGAAACAATTGTGCACAAGTAAGAGGAAACATAAATTGAAGGGGATTGAAAGGGTAAAAGTTGGAGAACAGGTATCTACAATTATTCAAGAGAAACTTCCAACAAAGTGCACGGATCCAGGTATGTTCACTGTCCCTTACATGATAGGTAACACTAAGTTTGAAAAGGCTATACTAGATTCAGGAACATCTATTAATGCCATGTCATATTTTGTATACACTTCCTGGAAACTTGGACCTTTAAATAAAATTGCTGTGATAATTCAACTGGCAGATAAATCTAATGTTTATCCTAAGGGGGTATTAAAGGATGTTCTCGTGAAAGTTAATGAGTTGGTTTTTCCTACTGAGTTTTATGTGCTTGACATGGGTAATAGTAATCATACTACCCCTATCTTGTTAGGAAGATCGTTCTTAAGGACATCCAAAACTAAAATGGATTTTTATAATGGTACATTGACCATGAAATTTGATGATAAGATCATTAAACTTAATATCTATGATTCCATGAAATATCCGTGCAATAATAATCATGTTCATTTTATTGATATGATTAATCAATTAGCACATGATGTTTTTGAATATAATGCTAAAAAAGAATGGAAAGCTGTCAATTATGAGTATCTTAGGAAGGAAAATCAGAAGCTGTCTTTGAACACTGAGTTACGAGAAACTGTTGCAATATTGAACAATCTTCCAAAGCTACAGCATTCAGGTAACAGTTCTTATTTTGTTTTACCACGAGAGGCCTCTACTTTCTATTTTGCAGACTTCTATTTCAGATTTGAAGCCTCACCTCAGTAGTAAGTATATATTCCATGGAGGTGGAGGAACACTGTCAGTTATCATTCTCAATGGACTTGGTGCTCCGCAAGGAAGATCTAAGCCAACCATGATAGACCCGATCTGAACAAGGAAATATTGAGTCGAGCCAAAGATAATAAACAAATGCACTGTTTGGGAGGCAACCCAAGGAGAGTTCGTTCCTTTATCATTTTTTTTTTCACATTCAAATTTTAGTTATCTTTGTCTTTTTCTATGCATTGCACCTTACATTGAGAACAATGTAAGTTTTAAGTGTGCGGGAGGGGATTTAGATTTAGGTTGCATTTTGAGTTAGTTTAATTTCACAAATTTTTGTATGATTTTCCAAGAAAATGAATTGAGAGTTAAAAGATTGTTTGGGATTGTGTATGCTATTTGCTAGAATTAATTAGGCTTTTGAAGAACTCATAACATGATTGAATGAATAATCCTCCAACTTAGAGTTAATTGATTGAGTTATTTTCTTTGAGAATGATGTAACTAATTTTTGTGGACAAAAGCAGGTGAGATTTTGAGCATTTAGACTGCCATATCGATAACAGTCTCATTATTTCTGTCATGTGTGATATTCTACCATGGTTTTATTTCTTTAGAACTTGCCTTGACTCTCTTTAAGATCACATTGACACATGCATGCACGAACATGATTAAGGCCATCTTTGTTACGTAAATTAGTTACATTAGCCAAATATCCCACCCTATAATTGAATTTTTCTTTGGTAAACCCCTTTGAGCCTATTGTCTTTTTTTTGTGTAAACTCACGTTACAAGTTTTAAACCCGGAAAATAATATTTACCCAAGCCTTAGAACTAGTGGAGTATTGTTCATCATCATGATATGTGTGGGTATACAAGAAAATAAGTGTGGGGGTGTTAAAAATTTTGATAGTGCTATGATTGGTGGAAGGGAACATGCTTCAATTTCAATTCATAAGGTCCATTATGGTGTAACATTTGGAGTTTATATTTCAAAAAAAAAAAAAAGTGAATTATAGAAGAAAAATAAATAAATGATGGAGGAGAGTGATTTTAATGTTACAAAGTATCTATATTCATAACTCTTCGTACATCTCAAGAAATAGTTTAGTTTGTGTGGGATAGATGCGAAGTGAAGAAGTTATCTTGTGGAGTGGTTGGTTTTACATGTCTTATGTATATATTTGAGCTAAGTCTATTCATCTTTGCTCCATTAGTTTCGATAGCTCTTGAGTCACATACCTAAATATTTCTCACCTTGACCCCGAGCCACGTTACAACCCTTGAAAATTCCTTATGATTCTTGCTAAGCATGTGACATTAGTGGTGGCGAATGAGAACATATTCAAGCATATGGTAGAGCATCTCCATTGGAATGAATTTGAACGAAACACTTACCTTTTAAACACATGAGAGTTGAGTGCTTATATCCATGAGGATCTACATGTTTAGTTTACTCCATCTTTATATGAAAATGCTTGCTAATTGATTATGAGTTGTGTGTAAATGTTTATTCATGATATCTTATGTGTTTTGAAAATGTTTGATGGTTTTATGTTCATGGCATTACGAGCCAAGAGTTTTTAGGGAATTAAATTTAAGTTTTGCCCGATGACAAGCAAAAGCTAAGTGTGGGGGAATTTGATAGGAATGTAAAATGCATATTTTTCCCTCCTTATTTTATGTGTTTGTATGATTAATTAGTGTCAAAATGTACTCATTACGTTTATATTTTGATTTAGGTGGCAATCCTATGAATATAGCGTAATTTGGAAGAAATAAGCGAACAATGGCCAAAAGGAAAGAAAATGAAACTTCGAGGACCAAAATGCAATTATCCAAAAGATGACCCGAATGGTGAATCAAGCATTGAATTGAGCTAAGTAACACATTGTGATGTCATGGAATGTTAGAAGAAGAATGAGAAAGAAGCAAGGCCAAAGGGTAAATGAAATAAAGTTTGGGAACCAAAGTGAACCAAATGAAAAATAATTTCTACCATGCAATCACATGGTAGAAAGTTCATACAGTCGCACAAGCACCAACAGGAGATGAACAGTGCAAAATTTTTATAACCATGTAGTCGCATGGTTCATTCTGGGTGCGAATTTTCTGGTTTCCTTATTCGAACCAATCTCTTATGGTATGGTATTTGGACGACAGATTTAACCCTAAACTCGTCCAAGACTAAGAAAAAATGCCTCCAAACTCCATTCTTCATTATTTCTCTCTTAGATTCATGAATTATAACTAAACTTTTACACTTGATAGAAGGAAACGGAAGCCTCGAAACTACATATTGTGAGATCTAAATAATTTTTCTTATTGTTTGATTTATATTTTGCGTATTGAATGTTTTTCTGCATTTATTTCTATGATTTGTTGTTTTTAATTACTAGAGGGCTCGCTAGTTCATTGATTGTAACAATCTAAACATCAAATCAGTAATTCTTTGATCCATTTAACTTGTGAAGCACTAGGATTTGATAATTCTATGCGATAGAAGTTATTGAATCTTAAGAAGAATGTTTAAATAGATTGAATGCAACCACTGGTGTTTGTGTTATCTAGTTCATTGATTTCTCTTTTATATAAAGTTGTTATTAAATTGAATCTTGAGTACTAGTCTAGGGTTATTTAAAAATTAGGGTTAATTAAAATGCTGGTTTCTAACTAACTAAAATTAAAGAGAAATAGAAATCAATTCCAACGGTGAATATTCAAAATATGAATTGAATTATCCTTGTATCTATGATCAATTGTAGATTTTCGACGATGGATGTGGACTTAGACCAAGGTTAGTCTTTTGATTGTTTTCGTTAACTTAATTTTCATTGTTATTAATTGCATTATTTACAATTCTTTAATTACAAGAACCCTCCAATCATTGTACGAAGTATAAAATATTGAATTACACACTCTTCGTGGGATCGACCTTACTTCCACTACTACATTAGTTTTAGAGGTTAAGGTATTACTTTTGGGTGCCTGCGACAGCACACACCATAAAGATACACTGTCGCTCGAGCGAAGTCCAGGCTACGCAACTTCTATTTTTATTGCTCGAGCATCAGCTAGGTGATAGGCTAGCAAAATTGCGGCGACACTTTTCTCCTCATTCCATACTCGAATCCTATGACATCTAACTTACCACTTGACAATTTGACTTTAAAAATTCTTTTTCAACACTAGTTTTGTCAGAAGATTGCCAACATCTTTAAAACCTAACAAACTCATTCTTTGGCATTCTGTGACAAAGCATGTATTACAAATCAAATAGATTCAATGTAATCTACCCAAAACCAACTGACTCGAGTGAATCTTACCTTTCATTTGTGTAACCTATTTCTTGAAAAAATACAACTCAAATACCAGGTGTAAAAGCACGTGAAACAGTAACATGAATAAAAGCATTTGAGAGAGTTATTCATAAATTCAACAATATACCAACTAAAATAACATGCAATATCAATGTAAGCCAACACACCAAAACCAAATATTGATATCATCAAACATCAAAACTTAATCTAACTAAAAGGAAGAACATATCATATATATTCGAAAAGTGTCAAAAAAAATGTTTAACTCAAATGGCATATACATTCGAAAAAAAAATATTTTTAAATCAAATCATGACATACTAACAAAATCATTCTTTTTCACCCAAACCTGACTAGTGAAAGACTTATTTCAAGTCAACCATGTCATTAACTTAGTCAAATGACTCACTTGAAATTCGACTATCAAAACCCTGATTTCTAACTATAGTGAAATTTTGATATCTATTTCTATTTAGGAATTTAAGATACCTAGGCCTTGTGTGTCCCAGTACAATTGTGATAAGTGGGAATAAACCTAGGTTCAAAACTATGAGATGGTTGATATTGATTTATAGGTTGATTGGTCCTACCTTGTCTAGTAGGCCTCGATCCAAAGATACCCTTGCCCTTGGGTTCATGATTAGCTACATTCTTAAGTTTGTAGGTGGCTAGGACAAACGTAGTCCTGGATGCACTAGTAGTATTGTTATCAATTTGAATATATCCTAGACCCTACCTATTTCCAGCGGCTTGTTCATCCCTAACAGATTATCAAGTTTCTGAAAACCACTCAAGTAGGAATGAAGTTGAGTTTTGGATTTTTCTAGGTCACTTGTTAAGGTTTTAACCTTAGTTTTGAAGTTCTCATTAACAAGTCTCAACACACTCAGATTTTTGGTAGAATCCTGAAGGTCAGTTATGAGTTTCTCTCTCTATCTCAAGTTCATTAACCTTTTTCAATACGGTTTTATTGACCTTCTTTATCTTAAGACTCTAATCAAATAACTTTTGATAAGACTCACGAATCTTATCTTCATCTTCAGAATATTTTTTAGTTTGCTTACCACTATCTAATTGCTCAACTTTCTCACTATCCTTATCAGATTCACTTTTAATCCTAGCAGTGAAGGCCACAAACTTCCCATTCTCCTCATGTGTAGACATCTTCCTTTGATTATCCAAACTAGACTCGTCATTAGTAAGAGTTGCATTCATAGCTTTACCCTTATTTCACTTACCATTAGGGCATTCACTTCTATAGTGGCCAAAACCTTGACACTTATGACATCTTACAGATTTAGGTCTCTTTCTAGATTCACTAGAATCACCCCTATGTCTCGCTTTAGTCTTCTTCTTATTTCTAAACAATTTTTGGAAATTCTTAACAAAGTAGGCTATTTCCTCATCATTAAGTGAATCCAAATCAATGAATCATACTTTTCTTCCCTAATAGTGTTCAAGGCCATAGACTTGTTCTTCTTAGGTTTAGATATGGTTACTTCATAAGTTTGGAAAGAGCCAACCAATTTTTCAGTCTTAATAGCATCTAGATCCTTACTCTCCTCGATAGCCATAACGTTAGGTCTAAATCTTTCAAGTAATGATCTCAGGATTTTTCCCACCTAGGTTAAAACTAGACTTTGTCATTCAGCTTCGCATAGAATTCATCGAATGATTCATCGTCCTTCATTCTAATTTCTTCAAACCTAGTGGTTAACATCTGCAGCTTGGAGTTCTTAACGGTTTTGGTTCCCTTGTGTGTGGTCTCTAAAATATCCCAAACTTCTTTCGCGGTTTCACACATCGATGTTGAACTATGATTCAATATAGCCCCACTTGTTTTGATTATAACAAACAATATACTTATATTTCTAACAAGTCTTGTTTGTTGAGTTTTTCATGAATAAATCTTCTTAAACATTCAAAGGCTCAAATCGTCATCTATTGAAGAACGAACAATCAAAAGAAGACTCAAAAAGAACAAGAACTTTGAAGAATAGAGTCTAGAAGTTGTTTATCGAAAACTTCAATTTATATGTAAAGGTAATAACTCATCAATTTTTAGCAAGTACATAAATCTCAAAATATTTTTCATAACTCATCACTTGCATAAAAATGATTTTGGAAAAATGAACATTTTTATATAAAAACTAATTTCCAAAACTTGTATACTTCGGTCGACCGAAGAGGGCTACTTACCGTATTTACACTACTTACCATTTTTGCATCTCACCGGATTTAACACTTCGGTCGACCGAAATATACCGGTCGACTGAAATGCTGCTTACCGGATTTGCTGCTTACCGTTTTTACATTATGCCTACTGAATTTCAAAAGGCCATTATCGGTCGACTAAAAATTCACCAGTAGACCGATCTGCTCGACCGAAGTGTCAATCGAATCTCCAACAGTTTGAATTTTACAACGGCTATATTCACACTTTGGTTAACCGAAATTGCTCAACCGAAAGTGACTGATTCTCAACCTTTTGCTTTATAAATATCCATCCCTTTTACATTCAATTTTCAACAACTTACTAGAGATAGTTAGAGAGCTTATTTATTGAAGATCATTGAGCTTACTTGATTTTAAAATTCTATTTCATTTATTACAAAGAATTTCTTGATTGATCAAACTAATTTTCATCTACCTCATCAAGATTTCCTTTTGCAAAGAAACTTTCTCAATCTCATCTATTCTTCATTATTGATAGAAGTTTTTTTGCCAACACTTTGATTTAAGTGTAAATCTCTCTTCATATTTAACTTGCATTATTTGTTAAGAGAGATCATTGGTTTGAAAAATTTGATACAAAAATACAAATTATTTCATTATCAATTATTCATCAAAGTTTTCATCATAAACACTTGAACTTTATTTTTTGCTATCTATCGAAATGTTATCCAAACTCTCTAAATACTTGCCTTGATTATATCATTTTTTAAGAGAGTTCTTTCTATTGTAAAACTATCATTTATATTTTAGTGGTTTCGAGAGTCTTGTGAAAACTCGATTGTTGTTAATGATAAGTGCTCCTTGACCTTGTTGTAAGTCACCTAAGGATAAGTACTCATTGTTGTAAGCCACTTAAGGATCGATACTCCTTATTTGTAAGTTACTATTATAGTTCATTTGGACTTACTCGTGACGAAGAGCTTGGTAACGGGGACGTAGAACACATTGTGTATCGAACCCCATTAAATTGGTTTGTTATCTTTACATTATTGCACTTTACTTTATATTGTTATTTATATTGTGCTATATCCATACTTGAATTAAGTTATCGAACTTACATATTTAATTCTAGTATTATACTTTACATTCATATCTTGTGTATTGTATTGTTTTAAGACCAAGTGTCGAAAAAAGTTTCAAAAACCAATTCACCCCCTCTTGGTTAGTTATTCTTGGGTTATCAATCGACACTCTCCTAAACTATTCAGCAAACATAGCCATAAACAAGGCATAAAGACCTCTACTATTTCGTTGCACTCAGCTAGTTCATCCTTGGTAAAAAAAAATGTTCGTGGGGGTAACTACACCTGAAATATAAGAGGAGGGATGGTCCAACCATTTTGCACACTAACCTAAATCCACTCATCTAGAGACTTAAGAAGTGCTCTCATTCTAATCTTCCAATATGCATAATTGCTTTATCTACAAATGGAGACATAGAAAGAGACCGACTTGTCTAGATTAAATATGGGTCAATGAGACTTTGATACCACTTGAAATAACGGAGTTCGACCCAACACACACTTAGAGAGGGGGTGAATAGGTGTTTATGCAAAATTTAAATTTACCAATTAATAAATGCAACAAGTCACAATCATTAATTAGTCCAGATAAATTCACATGCAGTACTATCGTATGTTGAATTGCCGCAGATAATAAATTACTGAAAAATAAATAACACTTGAAAATTTTTGACGGAGAAAACATGTAACTGGTAAAAAACTCTGGGCACAAATTAGTAAAAATCCACTATAAACGAATCAACTTACAATACTGTCAGACTAACTAATCTACTATTTTTGGACCTTCTGACTGTAATCACTAAATCCTTCATAGATGAATTCATCTATCTCTTGCGGATCAATGAGAATTCCTCGCTCTTCAACAACCAGAACTCCGATCACCTTCCTTGATCTTTAGAACTTTGAGAGATGTTATGGAAGTATGTGTTTTGGTATATGTGAAGTTGATATTTTTCAATGCTATGGAGAAATCAAAACGAAGGTTGAACTATGTTGGAAGAAATCTCTTGTTTTTTTTCAATGTTCAACAATAATTTTTCGAATGGACCCGTGGATATATATAGTGTAGATGTTTTGGGTAGTATGGGCCGGATAAAAATCTTGAAAAACGCAAATTAGGTTTTCTTGGGATACACTATCAGTCGAACGACAGCTTAGCGACAAATGAGCGACAGGCGGGTGACGCATATTCTGTTTTTACCCTCGAGTATCAATTGGGTGATAGGCTAGCGAAACTGAAGTGATTCTTTTCTCCTCATTCCATACTCAAACATTAGACTTCTAACTCACCACTTGATACTTTGACTTTAAAAACTCTTTTTCAACAATAGTCATCACTCTAGAAGACCAGGAGAAAACAACATTTACCCCTACGGTATTTTGCTTTAAAATGAGTGCCTTTTAGTCTGTACAACACACCTGCAATTTTATAATGATGCATGATGAGCATATTTTCTGACATGGTAAAAAGTACATTGAGGTATTTATAGATGATTTCTCAATATTTGGAGATTTTTTTGATGACTGCTCAGAACACTTCTTTCTAGTGTTATAAAGGTGTAAAGAAAGGAATATGATACTTAATTGGGAGAAATGTCATTTTATGGTAAATGAAGGAATAGTGATGGAACATAGGATCTCTTCACAGGGTATTGAGGTTGACAAAGCCAAGATACATGTAATTGAAAAATTGAAGCCACCTAATTCAGTTAAAGGGATCAGAAGCTTCTTGCGACACACAGGGTTCTATAGAAGGTTCATTCAAAACTTCTCAAAAATCACAAAACCTCTATACTGCTTACTGGAGAAGATGTGCCATTTAACTTCTTTGATGAGTGTTTAGCTGCATTTAACACTTTGAGAGAAAAGTTAACATCTGTACCTGTTATAGTGGGACGAAACTGTGAATTACCTTTTGAGCTCATATCTAATGCCATCGATTATGTGGTAGGAGTAGTGCAAGGTCAATGTAAGGGAAAGATATTGCATGTCTCTACTATGCCAGCAAAACTTTTACAGATGTTTAGATCAACTACGCGACAACTGAAAATGAAATGTTAGCAGTGATATTTGCCTTCGACAAATTTTATTCTTTTCTGATTGGTTCCAAGGTAATAGTCTATATAGACCATACAACTTTGAAATGCTTGTTCGAGAAAAAAGATGCAAAACCCATGTTGATTCTATAGGTTATTTACTACAAGAGTTTGAAATTGAAATTCGTGATAAAAAGAGAACACAAAACCAAATAGCAAATCACTTATCGAGGCTAGAGCAGTCGAAAGATTCAAATGATGAGGATATCAATATGATATTTCCAGATGAACAGTTATTGCAGGTGAAAAAGGCTCCATGGTATGCGAACATTGTCAACTACTTAGCGAATGGGTATGTAGATCTGGACTTTACTTATCAGCAAAAGAATAAGCTTATCTATGAAGTTAAATTATATTATTGGGATGATCTAAATTTATACAAAAAAGGGGTAGATCAGAATGAGATGAAGCCCATCCTATCACGGGTTCATGCTTCAACTTATGGAGGACACTTTGGCCATACTAAAATAACAACGAAGGTTTTTCAATGCCAATATTATTTAACGATTCTCACAGTTTCTGCAGATCATGTGATAAGTGTCAAAGAACTAGTAACATGTCGCCCATCACGAGATGCCACTAAACAATATTCTAGAGGTGGAAATATTTGATGTATGGTGTATTGATTTTATTGGACCTTTTTCATTGTTCTATAACAATCGATATATCTTAGTAGCAATGGACTATGTCTCAAAATAGGTAAAAGCCAAGGCATTACCCACTAATGATGCAAAAGTGTTGGTATGTTTTATAAAGAAACATATTTTCAACCGTTATGGATTACCTAGAGCCATAATAAGTGATGGTGGAACTTATTTCAGTAATCGATCATTCCAAGCGATGCTTCCACTACAACAAAAATAGCCTATGACAACGTTTGGACATGTTGCAAATCAAGTTGTTGTCGTAGAGTGGAAAGATACGGCAACGAACGTTGCCGTAAGCCTTTCGTAACTTTTTTAAATGTTGAGAAAGACTGTCAAAAAATGTTACAAAAGGTTTACGACACCGCTTTTTGGACGTTGAGAAAGACTGTATTTTGCAACGTTCAGAAAACGTTGCCGTAGACCTTTCGCAACATTTTTTAAACGTTGCTGTAGGGGGTTTTTTTTTTTTTTTTTTAAGCAATTTATACAAATTGATTGGCAAAATTTAAAAATGCACCTTATGAACAAATTTTGAAATTGTATAAAAATTGATAATTTCATTACAAATTTTTGAATCCATACACTTGAACATTAGAATGTGATACACCACCACTTAAATAAAAAGAAACTTTAAAATGAAATAAAATAGTAATGGGAAAACTCGATCATAAATGGAACACAGAAGCTACTCTATTTCTTCTTTCAGATGCCTTCACGGCTGCAACACGTGCTTCAACAGTCTTCTTCTTTTCCCCAGTATCCTCACCAAACAAATCCACATCTTTATCGTCGTCATCCTCGACCCACCAAATAAGTGCTTGTCCCCTTCATATTCCCTAACACCAGCAATTACTACTACATCAAATAGCAAAACAATGGACACAAAAACCACAACACAACGAGAAAAAGAACAATACTGCAACTAAGTTACTTGTAGCCTTTTCACCACATTTGAGTGATAAAAACCTTAATCACAACTGTCTAAAATAAATTAATTCAACTAACAAGCCAAAACATAGCAATATAAAACCAGCGAATCCATCTAATTGCGATTCATGTTTTTCACCATTACTTTACCATCATAATCAATTTTCCTGCAACAAATTAAAGAATGTTCAACCAAACAAATCCCAAGACCTCCCTCAATGTATTTTAATAAATTTCCCCCAGAATGTGTAAATCTCCCCTTTTCCTCAACCCGGGTAAAACTCGATTCATTCAGATCAATATATTGTCCCCAACAGACTTCCTACAGAAATAATCAACCAAAAACTAATTCAAATCCTCAACAATCCTTACACACAAATACATTCATACAGATACATATACAAACATGATGGGTATATAACTTACCACCAAGACATCTTATCAAGTGCAAAAACAGTCATCATCATAAAAATACTTCTATGATAAGCTTTGGACGTGTTATTACAATTATGCGAAAAGACCTTTTCCTATATCCAACCACCTTCAATTCCCTAAAACCTACACAACAAACTAAGACTTGTTCACAATAAATGCCCAAAAGAATATAAAAGTGAAGCTGAACTATAACATTGATTTGGGAATAACCTTTCCAAACTTGGAAGTACCACTCATTGATGGAAGAACCTGCCACGTTTTTTATTACATCGTCTAGTGTGCAGAGAGGTGCAGCCTTCAATTCTTGAATTATACTGTAATAGGCTTTCCATTCTCCAGATATATGTTATTATTTGGATGTCTAGTCTTGCTACCCGCATGTAGTTCGAACTCATAGGCACTAACCACCTGCTTATACATTTCATTCCTTTAGTAACATTAAAATATACAAACACCTGACCAAAGTAAACAATTTTAATAGCAGGGGCAGCTTACTTTAGAGATGTTGCAAATTGAACAACCACACAAATAACCACCATCTTTTATGATTCCTGGAATCTCTCTGGTAACAAATTTCAAGTTGATTAATATTAGTATAACTGCTATGAATAACAATTTTTTTCTATTTTATATCTTACAATTGCAGAGTGACAAATTTCGAGTCTTTGTGCATAAGAAAATTCACAGGTATTATCAAGTAAATAAACACCAACAATGACGAAATTATTGCAGCAGAATGGTGGCAGATCCAGGGAAGAAATCCAATCACTAACCTAATTTGTAAATAAAGTATTCACTTACATAGGCACGTGTTTTTCCTCTACAAGAATTGCATCATTCAATTTAATACCATACATGTCATACGAAAACAAAATCCCACAATCTAACTCCTTCGATTTACAGAATACTACCATTAGAAAACAAAACAACTATATCGAACTTGTGGAATCGCGAAAACCAAATCTGAGATCTATAATACAAACCAAAAACACAAGCCAATTAAAAAACCAATAATAACGCCCACACGAAAATTGAACTTTGACAACGACTCAGATTATACACAAATATACACGAATACGTTAATACAGAGACTTTGAGAGGAAGAATGAGAAAGTACTTGGCTAACAATTCGTCATCCACAACCGCTGAAAGAATAAAGTATGGGTGGGCGATGGCGGCACTGAGTGAGTGGCTGTGGAGGGAAAAGTAAGCGGGAGTGAGGTGGCGGTGGTGGAATTGAAAGAGACAGGGAGAGGCGTGAGGGATTTTGTTGGGGGAGAAATTAGGCTTGAATTAGTGTGGAAAAAAATTACAAAACTTTTCGCAAAGCTAAAAAAACGTTGCAAAAAGAAAAGTCTACTTTTGCAACATTTGTCCTAAAAAAACGTTGCAAAAAGAAAAGTCTACTTTTGCAACATTTGACAAATGTTGCAAAAGGTTTTTCTTTTACAATGTTTGATAAACGTTGTGAAAGATAAAACATTCTGCAACACTCAATAAACGTTGAAAAAATGGGTCTATCACAACATTTTTCTACAAAACGTTGTCAAAACTCATTTATATTAACCAATGGCAACATCCACTTACTAAAATGTTCCCAAAAGACCATTTTAACAACATTTATCAACAAATGTTACCTTTTTAGTGTTGTAAATGACCATTTTTGTTGTAGTGTTCATAAGTATGGGGTACAACATCAAATTGCGATATCTTATCATCTTCAGATGAGTGGACAGGTTGAGACTTCTAACAGAAAGCTAAAAAGAATTTTGGAATTCTTGGTGAATACTTCTCGAAAAGATTGGTCCAAAAAATTAGACGATGCTTTGTGAGCTTATCGCACCACTTACAAGATGTCGATTGGTATGTCACCATACCAAATCGTGTTTGGGAGAGCATACCACTTACCAATTGAGTTTGAGCATAGAGCATATTGGACATTGAAACAGTTGAACATGGACTTAGAGACCGTTAGGAAAACAAGAATACTACAACTTCATGAATTGGAAAATTTCAGAAGAGAAGCCTATGAAAATGCATCTATTTACAAAGAAAGGATAACGAAGTAGCATGACATGAACATTAGGCAACAAATTTTTGGAATGGGAGATCAAGTGCTCTTGTACAATTTTAGACTTAACTCTTTCCAGAAAAATTGAAATCAAGATGGTCCGAACCTTTCAAGGTATCTTAAGTGTTTCCTTATAGTACAGTTGAACTACAACACCCAACAAAGGAAAATTTCAAGGTTAATGAACAATGTATCAAACACTACGCGGAGGACTTTCCCACCACAAAAAAGAGTCTTGAACTCACTGTACTTGAATGATAGTGACATAAAGTCAGGTTAACGACTTTAAAGAAGCGCTTCTTGGGAGGTAACCAAAGTTCTATCCCGTACTTTTAACTATTTTAGTTTAGATTATTAAAATTTTCTTAATTTGTAACTCTCTCTCTCTCTCTCTCTATCTCTTTTTCCAGGTTGGTGTTTGAGTTTGGGGATAGCAACGTGAGAAGAATGACGATTGGAGGTTTTAAAAAAATCAACCCCCAACTGCCCTGTGGCATCGAGGCGCCATGCCGCGTCCTACCCTTTTTTTATTATTTGTATTTTCTTTCTTTTCTTCTGTATCTATTTATACATACAACTCCTATACATACATACATACATACATACATACATATTCTTCCATTTCATTTCACCCAAAATCACTCCCATATCGTACATCTTCCTCACCCCTTTCTCTCATTCACATTTCTCTTCTCTAAATCTTCAAAATCTAACCTACATCTTCCACCTCCACAATTAGTACCCAGCAAAGTATGGCATTATTTCGTATGTGCTAAATTTCTACCTAGCAACAATATTAGTGAAGTGACATAGGAAAAGGCATTGTTGAACTATGCGATTCAGAGGGACCTCAGTGTTGATATGGGCTCAATCATTTAGACCAATTTCTTGCATATACTTGGAGGGTCTACAATTGTCGATTTGGGCTACCCTTAATTGATTTAGCTCTATGTAGAGAAGAGAGAATTGTGACACCTCCTACAGAGGAGGCAGTTCATCATAAACCAGCACTAACTAAGAAGATCATTTAGCATTTCATTAGCAAGCAACTATTTGCTAGTGCTCGCTACAGCACATAGAGGCACAACCATCCCACTCCCGTCGACCTCCACCTGTTAGTTTGTAGCCTGAGGACATTATTTGTTGGATTGAGGCTATACAATTGCAGCTCACTAAAAGATAAGATGAGTTGGAATTGAGGAATAAGCGGAGACGTGATAGAATCCAACATCAACTTGATCAATTTCACGTATCCACGAACGATCAATATCAACAATTGCAAAACTCTATGTATACACAGTATTAATATTAGAATGAGTTCTTCTCGGTTTTAGCTTCTGCATATCCCCACATGAAATTCTCTTCACATTCGACGTTCTCATATTATCCAGCCAACCAGGACCCACCTCACCAAGGCGGTGGGAATGACACCCACTGATATATTCAGGCCTTCATTTGTATTTATTTTTACATTGGGGAATGTATGCTTTACGTTTGGGGGGTAAATCATCAATGTTAGTTGTTGTTGTCATTTTGTTTAGTAGTTTGTGTTTGAGTGCTTGTGTAATATGATTTGATTTCATGTGAATTGTGTAATAATAATAATAAAAAAATAAACTAAAATAATAATAATAATATTTGTTTATATGCATGTGTGTGTGAGTTAGATAGTTTTGTCAGTTAGGATGAATATATTTGAGAGCTTGTATAAGTTTGTGGGTTGTTGATGAATCATATGCTTTAGTTGAATTTTCTGCTTATCCATGTGAAGCGGTACAATATTTATACACGGTAATTAAGTTAGTGTCGTACAGGAACAAGGAGATTCATATGTATATGCGGAAAAGATGACTTAGGTGCTTAATCCTTTAAACCATGATCCACAACATCCTTTAAACGTATACATAACAATTTGGAGTGTTCTAACCGGTAAAAGAAATGATTTAAAATTGTGATGATTCCGTGCTTGTGAAAAGATTGTTTGGAGTGTCTCTGATTTTGTAGTATAAGCTTGGTGATGACCACATGCTAGGAATCTAATCCATGTAAATTTTATTTTTCTTTTATAGAAAATAAGTATTGCACTTATTCAGTTACACTACACACCCAACCTTTTTTACTCGAGTTATTATGTTCGTAATGGTGTCCTTGAAACTTGGTACCCTTTGGTATTCGAAAATCAGGTAGTTATCGACCCAAAACTCGTTATAGGGGTCAAGAAGAGGAAAAATGGACGAGGTAAAAATTGAGTTGAAAAAAGGCTAATTATTGGGGATTCAAATAACTAGTAGGTTTGAATCACTGGGTATAAACTTGACTGCTGCAATACTCATAGTTTGAGAGAATAATCACATGAATAAATTACTGATGTTACTTGTTGGACATAACCAAATTATAAAGTTGTGTAAGGAAATAATTAGTAAAACTTAACTTTAGAATTGCACCTTGGGGTGAAAATGACAGAAAACAAGTCTGGAGAAGTGTGAATCTTATGAGTGAAGAAAGGAAACAATTGACTATTAAAGGTTTGGGATTGGATCAACTTGTGAATGTATAGCGTTACACTTGATTCTTCACATGCACACGTTTTGCATTAGGTAAGTGGAAGTTGGCTCTTGCATTGTGATTTTGAAGCCATTTATGACTGTGAAATAATGTTCTCAATATTGAGCCAAAAGGTAAGCTATCTGACTAAGTCTTTGTCTGTGTCCTTAGTTATTTTACTTTTTCTTTGTGTTTGGTCAAGGACTAGCAAATTGTTAAGTTTGAGGATATTTGACGAGTGAGTCTTACTTACAAGTCTTATTCCATTTTCAACTTGATTATGAGCAAAATCTTATGAATAGTGAAAAATTTTAATGCGCTTATTACTGTTGTTTTGTAGAAGTGGTGAGATGGTGCAAATCATGGAAAGAAATGAGAAAACAAATTTATTGACATAGATCAAGGAGAAAGGGGAACAAAGGGGGCAAAAGAGTCAAATTTTGACATCAGAAGAAGGGAGAGGTGGCGCATTATTGACATGGATCAAGGAGAAAAGGGAAACGAAAGGCGCAAAAGAGTCAAATTTTGACATCAAAGGAAGGAAAAGGTGGTGCCTAGATGCCACCAACGTACACAAACAAAGGTGTGGCGCCGAGGCGCCATGAAATAGAAGTCAATCAATAGAAGCGTAGCGCCACTAGGAAAATTGACGCAGTGCCGTAATACCACACCCTCTGCATCGAGGTGTTACTTTAAGAAGTCTAGGGAGCATTGCAAATAGAAGTGTAACGCTGAGGCACCACGAAATAGAAGTCAACC
Source organism: Fraxinus americana (assembly GCA_035079005.1). Taxonomy (NCBI): domain Eukaryota; kingdom Viridiplantae; phylum Streptophyta; class Magnoliopsida; order Lamiales; family Oleaceae; genus Fraxinus; species Fraxinus americana. The sequence goes on along the minus strand of CM068707.1, from coordinate 19,326,693 downwards.
AATATAAGTATAGCGCCATAGTGCTATGGCGCCGCTTGGAAAATAGACGCGATGCCGCAGTGCCACACCCTGTATCGAGGCCCTGCTTTAAGAATTCTAGGAAATGTTTTTTGGTCCATTTTGTGCCCATAAATACCTAACAACAACCTAAAATGTGGGGGCAGCTATAAATACAAAAAATGAGGCAATTGAAGGGAGTTTCATACATTGAGAGATAAAGAACACAACTGGAGATTGAAGAGCTCAAATCAAAGGAGAAAAACATCAAAAAATTCAAGGTTTGAAGTATTGATTGGAATAGAAAGAAGGTTTTGATGCATGATTAATTTCTTTTTCTACATCTTTATTCAAAACAATTTCTTGTTTTTCTTTTTGCATTATAAGTAACTAAATTTCATATTAGGGTGAACAATGTAATCTACTTGGAACCCTTTATTTCTTTTATTCTAGATTATTGTTATTTTATCACATATGTGTTAATTTTACCATGTTTAATGCATTGGATTACTTGATCACTAGGTTAATGATTTTGTGAATGTTTTACGAATCAATAGGTGAATTTGAGATTTCTACCACAGTAAAATTCAGCAAATTAGTGTAACGTGTAGAGATACATATACTAATTATTGCGATCGTTATATGAATTTTTAGATCAAATAGTGCGTTTAACTAAGATTGATTCATATAGAGATATGAGATTAAATTAGTTAAACATGCTCAATGAGAAGTTGGGAGGGGTAAATTGAATACAATTGAAGAATTCGATCGAATACTACATTAAGTTATGAATCTTGAATTAAAATTTAAAGGTTATCAATAGATAAAATTGTCGTTCTTTAATATCTATTCCATATTTAAATTTTCAATTCGATCTTTGTGTGCATATTGCTATTTTCAAGTATTTAAACAAAAAAAAAAAAAATCACAACAAATCATAATTCTTTGTTCGTTTTCATCAAATAGGAGTTAGAAAAAACTAGATTAAGTATTAAAGTATTGTCCTTGTGGGAACGATAACCAGAACTCAAAAGTCCACTATATTACTTGTTACGATATCGTACATTTGTGATATAAAAAAAAGGCAACAGAGCATCTGTCTCCCGAGGATATGATGGAGAAACCAATAGAAACTGAGCATTAGTTTCTACTTTGACAAACTGAATTCTATGTGAACTATGACCAAGAATGGTATAGAAAGTAAAAAATTATAGAGGGAATATTTTTTTACAACTGAAATGAGTATTTTTCTTTTTCGTTTCGTGTGTAAAAATGTAAAAGAGAGAAAAATGACCTATTAAACAATAGACTATTAACTACTAAGAGTTTCATGAGTTGACGATGGAAAAGTAGTTGAAGATAAATAATATAATTAGGGAAAATAAAGGGAAAATGTTGACCTTACTAAGTAAGCAATTCGACTCTCGGGTACACAGGTCATACTCGTACGATTTCAATGGTTCGAGGTGTTAATCCGGTCCATGATTTGCACCCGCTAAGCATGCACTTAGAAAATTTCTATACAATACTTGATTACACCTTGTTAAAATGTGGTCATTTATAAACTAGTCATTACCTTTATCATTCATCCTATGTGGATAAATTACAATTGTTTTCCCTCCATCCTAGACATTTTCCAATATGTACACTTTACGTCAATTAATTAATTGAGTTTTATTAAACCTTATAAAATTAAGAATTAGAATAGCTCATTTAGATTCACCATAAAAAAATGAACGAGTTTCTATTTTTTTTTGTTTTTCAATTGTATAGGAACACTAATCAATTTCATTACCATAGCATCGTCCAAAACAACACCATTTCCAAGCAATCCTCCAAATGAATGGAAATAGAGAGAGATAAAAATGGGAAATATAAGGACATGGTGATAAAGTTCAATAGTTGAAACCTACATAGGTATGTAGGCGTTATCTTTTAAACCTTCCATTTTAAAAGTATATTTACTTTACTAGTTGACTAGTTGTCACAATATGTTTGAATATTTTTAATTTAGGGTAAATGATGATATAATTCATATAGGATTCTTTTGGGCACTAATTATTATTTTTCGTTTGTGGCCATGAACATATTCCGAGTTCTGCAAAAAGTTTCGAAGAACTGAGCCCCTATACAATTTCCTTACAAACATACCCAATTTTCTCTCATATATGTGATTTTTTAATTATATGTTGTAAGAATTCGCAGCATTATTTAACATGAATTTCGGGTCAAGAAACTTATTTGAAATGATGAATTCCAAGATATTTTGATGGTTGAATCACATTGCATTCCAAAACTCCAAAATTTGCATTTCTTGTTCTCCAATGGTCCCAATCCTGATCACAATGGAAGGGGATTATTATTTACAATCTAAGTGTCAATTTTTGTGAGATTTCATGTCCAAAATATGGTTCTGAGGACTTTCCAATTTTGGTGTAAATTTTTATACGAATTTTCCTTTCATTTTTCATGCCATCTTTTCCCTCTTTTTCCATTGCATAATCATTCGAGGGTCGTATGGGAGTTAAAGGTGGTTATATGGAGTTGCATGTTTGAACTTCAAATTCAAACCACTCCCTCCAATCCTTTTAGTAACTTGTAGGTCGAGTCATCCCACATGGGCAACCCATGACCCATATTTTTCTAACATCTCCCACTCTCACATGATAGACTTGATTTGAACCACAAGGGACAACGAATGTCATGCATTAGATTTTTCTCAAGGTCTATATCACAAAAATTCATACGACAAATAGATCGTACAATCAGAGAGTAATATTAGAGCTCACAATACTATAAACCTGTTAGGGATATATAGTAGCTCAACTAGAGGAACATTACATCTTGTTATACCCCAAAATCATTTTCCAACATTAATTCAAGTATTTCCGATCCCTCGAATATTTATGGAACATACTTGAACCCCACATCATATCATTGTATTCACAATTATGTTTTATACCCTAAATGGTTAAACACAATTGTCCGACCGGTGAATACAAATAAAAATGTTGGTCAAAATAGTTTTCCTTTCCTACTTGAATCATTCAACTTTATATCAACTACTTTCCTAGATATGTCCCATCAAACCGAATCAATTATAGTGATTCGCATCATGCTAAAGCAGCAACACCAAAATGAAATCTCAAAAAAGTCAAAAGTCATAAGAATATATATGAGGTTATATAAACCTCAAGGTCTCACACAATGAGGAAACAGGGATCCATTCACTCATTTACCCAATATTGGTCGTAAAAGCACACGTGGTATGAAACACGCGCTACGATATTTTCTCCCATTCTTAGGGCTTATGTCATATACTTTATAAACAAATAACACCGTACAGATCCTAGTTTAGGTATTCCCCGATATCTAACTTGAGTTTTCCTTATGTTGATTCCTCCAGGCAATCTTAAATCGAGAACTCAATCTGGCTACTAAACAGGTTTAAAGGATAACAAAATCCATTTCGATTACTTGTTGTAATCTCATCTTAATATCTAATCGAGGTGACTGGATCATGTACACAACATGATGACTTTGTCTCATCTCAGCACACCCCTGAGGCGATTATTCGTGTGAGTGAACCAATCTTAATCTGTTGACATACTTTATATGTGCATGCAAAATATTATCTCATAATCTCAAGAATAAATTACACATGAACTCAAAATTATTCATCTATGGGCACATAAAAAATCAATCAAGAGGTTTCTGATACACTAAGTATCATATTTTACGTAATTTTAGAGATTCGACATTACCGACAAGTATATCTCTAAACATCTTTAAAGTATGATGATTACACACAATCATTTACGTAGATATATTGTAAAAACACTTTCTTTGCTAACGTCTCTCACAGAAACACTATCGAGTGTTTGGTTTCATCATGATATTTGAGATCCTCAACACATGAGATAATTGCATAATTATCATAGATCTCATATTCACAACTAATATCATTAGATGCCCAATACATCTATACCAAACAATTTCTTCAGTTGTCAAGTTATATACTACAAGATATGCTTCTTGCTACTTTATGTAGTAAGGTTGCACAAGTCTAATAACTATTTGTGATTGACTAACTCTCATCCTTAGTCGATATTTGGATATTTATATATTTCAATCACAAATTATTCATTCTACAACAAATAGAATAACTGACAGCAACACTCTTTGGATATCACAATATCATTTCTAAGGACAACATCAATACCTACTGACAAATATTTAGGAAAGTATACATTATAACATACTTGTAACTCCTAATCTACTAGATATGTTCTCTGAATATTTCTTTGTGCACTTATGGAGTTCTTGGACATACATGAAGACTTATATGGTCACCTTTCGAAATAGGAGTATCAATAGGGTAGCAATTCTACAATAAAAAAGTATTCTAGTATCTTTATGGTATGCTGCTCTTGTAATAGAGAAAAAAGACTGGAATAATATTTTTAACAAAATATACAATTTGCTAAACCCATATCTTTCATCTAAAAAATTGTGGACAACCATTTCAAAATGGTCTCAATATACTCCTTCTTATGCTTAGCCAATATAGTGTCATTAACATCAAAATTAGAATTACAACCTATCATCAGACTTTTATATAAATACAACAAACTTCATCTACATGATGAAATTTTGTACGAGATTTAAACCCTGTTAAAACTCAAGTACCAGTGTCAAGATAAGTGTATTAGGTTACAAGTGTAACTAAGAAGTTACCACAATACTTTAAAAGCCTTCAATATGAAACCTACAAATCGATTCATGTAGATCTCCTCAATCAATTCTCAATTGAGAATGAAAATACAGTCTATAAGCCTATTTAGTGTAATCTACACTTAAACACACTATCATGGCTAGCATCAGTATATAGAAGTGAATCTCACTGCTAAGAAAAAATGCTTATCAAACTCAATATACTTATATTGAGTATAACATTTCCCTAAAAAATGAGCTTTATCTATCATAAACTTATTAGTTTCTACTTAGTTTTTAAGAACCCGAATGTTCTTAATAAACCTAATGTCCAATTAAAACTTCCACCAAATCTCAAATTAGATTGGAATTATGTACTCCATATATACTTCCATCACTTTCCTTAAATTTCTCCACTGGTTTTCTAAACCATGAATCATTGAAATTGATTAGCTTTTAGCTCCCACTCAGAACTAATATCCATTGAAATTAGATAGTTCTTTAATAGCTTCCACTCGGATAGAGATAAATCCAACTGGGAAACAGATTACTCCCACTTGAATTAGAAGTTTAAGCCAACTCTTATGTATTCAAAAACCTGATCCATCAATACACATAATATCAATTTCAATAATATTATCCAAAATTTTCTCTCTTACTAAGAAAAAAAAATGTTAAATGTCACATCTTGTGACCCAATATCCATCCAAAATCTCACTTAAGTACCTTTTTGGACTATTATGTGTATCTCAGAGATATATCTCATTCTTAATAGACTTGTGTTCCTAAACTCATTATCAAGAACTTACATAATCGATTATGAGTCTAAGACAACCCATATTTGGTTGTCTTCGTGTCCAAAATTTATACAATTCTGAAGGTACTAATTTAGAGATAACTCCATTAACTGACACATAGTAGTTAACCAACACTCTTTCCAAAAACAAATACTTAAATTTGACTACATATCTCAAACCTCATTATATTCAATTATATTCCATCCTTCTACACAATGCGCCATATAATTATTGGTGATTAAGGAATAGTCAATCAACTAAGGATCTCTTTCATTACATAGATCATCGGTATCTCGTGATAGTGATTCACGCTATTAAATAGTTCTCAAAGTCTTCACTTCCATAATCTGATTTTCTCTACTTCAGAGAAGTCTAAATCATACAATATTTTTAATTTAAGAAAGTCAGAAGCACAGCTGAGATGCGTGAATCCATCTATAAATGTAATGAAAATATAAAATCCATCTTTATCTCTCAAGAAATTCGAATGGATTTACTCAATGGAAGTTTAACTCTTACAGCTTTGAATAGTTTTCTCAACTCAAAATCTCAAACCATTACACAAATATCCAGAACCATAATTAAATATCACCACTGTGAGTATGAATAGAACTACCACATATAAGTTCAAGTTAGAGACCACCCTTAGAAAAACAAATGAGATCAAGTTTAGTTGAGTTTTGGATACTATCTTAATATCAACTAGGAGGTCAGTTTCTCCACTTTGCAACACTAAGTTGTAGTATCAGTCATAGAAACTTCAACTCCATCTTCATCATTTTTATACATTTATTTTGTATCAAGTCAAAGACTCGACAAAAGAGTAAGATACTTCTTGATCTTATATAAAGTGGGTTTCTAACATTTGATTCCACTATCCAAACAAGATCCAATATGTATAGTGTTGACAAGTAAACAACACTAGGGTGAATATATTCAAGTGCAATATTCTTTAACTTAACCACTTTCGAGCTAAGAGATTCAAACCGTATAGTTGAAGTACTTGAACCTTTATAACATTGGTCCTTTAGCAAATCTATTATCTTATATGTTCTTCTTGGTCCCTTTTCTAGTCTATCCATCTATCCTACATTTGTTCTAGCTCATTTAATGCTTAAGATCCAAGTCTTATGCAAACTAGAATATTGCTACACAAGTGTATCCTCGAAACATAGCAACATCAAATCGCATGTCTTTTAACTTACATGGCGGATAGTTTCAATAGAGAAAATGGACACTTCAATTTGTAAGCCACATTGATCTTCAAAATTTTCATCTATTAAAAAGAGACTATTTGAACTTACTACTTGTCTAAAAAAATGTGACAAACAAAAATGTCAAATTTATGCTAACCATCTTAGCCAAGTCACATTCGAGAAAAAGATTATTTATAACAGAACTTAACAATTCAAATGTTCATGTACTAGAATCCATATTTTCTTGTACTTAACAAAGTTTTGATCTTTATTCTCTAGAGTAGTATGACCTACATAAGGTCTTCTATTGCGTGGTTGATGCTCTCTAAAGTATCATGTCTTTCTAGTACACTCAAAATCTTATCATGCCAAATGTTATTGCATTTAGCTTATCACCTTTATTAAAGTTAACTACTATAAATTTTGATGCCATGATCTATCAGTTTTTAGAGACATTTTATTCACAATCAATGCCCATTTATCTACATTCAATTTTGCATTAATGCAAATTAACGTCTACGATAGTTCAACGTTAGGCACAGAGTCGAAAGTTCACTATGTTCCCAATCATCGTCCGCCATTCTATTGTTTCACTATCATAAACTTAATTTCATAATGCAAAATTCCATTGGTTCTAAGCGAGAATTAAATTAATTCTTCCAACTTGAGAACCCTCACTCAATTGGTGAATCAAATAATTCTAGGTGAGATTTTCTCTAAATCTTCCAATCACCAAACTATCACTCAAAATAGTTCTATAACCCATGCTTTTCTAGCATTCCCTCTAAAGATGCTAAAAGTGTACATATAATTAACCATATGTGATCGAGCACAAAATTGAAAAATATGTCACAATGGATCACATAACCTAATCAAGATCCACACAACTCATGAACGTATATAAAACGTGGTATTTTAAACACTTTTGTAGTATTTTTCATTTCAAAAAAAGAAAAAAAGAAACACCTCAAAAAAAATAATTCCCACTAGGCAAATAGCACTTAATAAATATTCTTGATTTTTATAAAAAATTTCAGAATTTAATCAAGTCCAAAAAATAATTTCAATACTTTTTTTATATATAACTTATTTCAATAATAAAATTTTAAAAATATTTTTGATTTTCTGAAAATTAATTTTAATTGCACATAAAAATCAAGAATATTTCAAGGATCTAGTTGTAATTTTCGAAATTGTTATTGGAATAATCAACTTGCAAAAAATAATTTTGGGACCAACATACAACATGCAATTTTCCAAATTGCATTTGGAATAATCAACATTCAAAAGTGTGGGGACCAACATGTAACTTTTGAAATTGTATTTGGAATATTTAAGGGACCACTATGCAATTCTCTCAAAATTGAATTTGGAATCATTCACCTCCACGGCAGCAGTTCAGATTTCTGCCATTTTTTTCGCGGGTTACCGTTCATCGTCAAAGAAAAATTGTAGTTTTTTTTTTTATATTTCTATCAAAACTTCGGAAGGCCATAACTTCTTCAATTCAAGGCCAAAAATTATGTTCTTTATACTGTTGAAAATGTATCAGGAAGATCTATCAATTCATACCAAATGGGAATCATTAAACACAGTGTGGACAAAGTTATTATGTGATTAAGTTTCGGATTTTACCAATTTTAATACAAAAAATCAGATTTTCATCCAAAACTTCAAAACCTCAAAACTTCTTCATTTTAATTCTAAAATTTGAGTTATTTATATGGTTGTAAAGCTTATGAAAAAACCTTTCTATCATACAAATCTTACTGCATGAAGATGAACGAGCAAATGACAGTAAATATTTAAAGTTTTTACAATTTTATCTAGGGTTTCATTTTTCTCCAAATTTATAAAATAAAAATTTTTCAAACTTTGCAGATATGATCTAAACCATATAAGGAATATGTTGTAAAAATTTCTTGAATTTATGTTGTATATTTCATGACATGCCATTAACAATGCTTCAAACTTCAACAAAAATGGCATACATACATTTTTCAACGTATAAATTCCATTTACATCAAGATAATATGCAAGGGAAACAACTTTTATGGCTCTAATACCAATGTAAGAATTCGCAGCATTCTTTAACATGAATTTTGAGTCAAGAAACTTACTTGAAATGATGAATTCCAAGATCTTTTGATGGTTGAATCACATTGCATTCCAAAACTCCAAAATCTACATTTCTTGTTCTCTAATAGTCCCAATCCCGATCACAATGGAAGGAAGGGGATTATTGTCCACAATCTAAGTGTTAATTTTTGTAAGATTTCATGTCCAAAATATAGTTCTGGGGACTTTCCAATTTTGGTGTAAATTTCCATACGAATTTTCCTTTCATTTTTCTTGCCATCTTTTCCCCTCTTTTTCCAATGCATAATCATTCGGGTGTTGTATGAGAGTTAAAGGTGGTTATATGGAGTTGCATGTTTGAACTTCAAATTCAAACCACTCCCTTCAACCCTTTTAATAACTTGTGAGTCGGGTCATCCCACATGAGTGACACACGACCCGTATTTTTCTGACACAAGTAATCTGCATTACTCCACTCAAATTTTTGACATATAAGAATCATTAAAAGCCTCTAGACTTATCATGATATGTGTTGCTCAGTGTCTTTTCAATCATAGATTGAGTATCAAAATATGGAGGTTGTTGGCACAGACTTCGGCCATCTTAAAATATCTTCTAAGTAGATTTATAGCCACTCTACATGGTGAAAATCGTATTATATTATTATGTAACTACTTTCCATGTTTAGAGTTTTATTTTTAAAAAAAACTTCAATTTATTTACTTGATTTCCTATGATTTTATTAAATATGGCATACTTAGAATATATTTATTTACAAGATTCCTAATATTTTATTAGATGTTTCCTACTTAAAATATGTTTTTTGCAACTCTGGTCCTGTTTGAGCCCCATTTTTGGCAAAGAATGCATTTTGAAATAGCAGTTTAATGGAAAATGCGTGGTTAAAAATAAGCAAAATTTTGGATTTGTGTTTAATATATATATATATATATATTTTTTTTTTTTTTTTTTGAAAAATGCGTGGTTAAGGAGAAAAGAGAGAAAAATGTATTTTGAAAATTAATAATAGGAATCAAACAAGGGCTCTATATAAAGGAGGTTTATGCATTGTAATACTTAAGACTTTGATGATGAAATAAAATAATACTTTCTCCCTATAATTTCTTCTATATTCTCTTCTATTTCTTCTCTCTTCTTTTCCTTTTCTTTCTTTCTCATTCTCGTCCTTTGTTTATTCCCTTCTACATCAATTTGGTGCTAGAGCAAGTTTCATTTAGCAAAACAGATTTTGTGTTAAAATTTAAAATATATATGAACACCTATAGCTACCTTCGACCACCCAAAAATTCTCCCAACTAAAACAGCAACTGAACAAAAAAAAAAAGAAAAGAAATCACCAGCAAAAGAAAGGTCTTTTTCTTGCTTTGTTTTAGTTTCTTTATGTTACAATTTTTTTTCTTTATTACATACGCTGAAATTGTTCACAAGCAAAACTATAGTAGGTTAGGTTTTATTGTTACTTTCTTTAAAAAATTAAGAAAAAGAAAAAGACTGAATTGTCGATTGCCTTAGTTATTTGAGCATGTTCTTGTCAGCAACAAAAAACGTCGAAAATAAAAATAAAAATAAAAGGTAGAATTGTCCATTGCCTTAGTTATTTGTGTTCACTCTTGTTAGTTACAAAAATATTCGGAAAAAAAAACTGTTGTCAGGTACTTTGTTATTGTTGCTCAATTCCGATTAAGGGGTCACACTAGCATGGAACACTAAATGCTTGGACAATGATTTGCCCACGGTTGGAGCCATATCTTTCACTCAAGTAGACTTTTTGCTATCTGATAGCTTTATTTCTGTTCAAGTATTTGACTAGTCATTTTGGTGTTTTAAAAAATTTAATTAAAAAAATATCTTTTAATTTTAGCTGTTAATTGCTCAGTTGTTTGAGATTAGAAATAGGGTTGTATTATGTATTTATTTTTATTATTTTAGGTTGTATTGGATTATATTTTTATATATACATGATTTTTACGTTTTAATGTATATATGTATTGATTATTTTTTTAATATTAATTAATTAAATATTAATAAACGATCTCGCTATTGTGGTCGTTGACAATTGACGGTCAATGGCTGTTCTAACTTATCAAGATTCTTGGATCTGTCACTGTGGACAAAGGTTTAATTTCCTTTGTTTTAACCCCTTTTTTCTTCCTTTCACTAGATAGTGTTTCGTTCTTTTCCGCCATGAAGCAAGGCAAAAAGTTCCCCAACTTTTAATGGTAGTGACATGCAGTGTATACGCACAGGGTTATTCCACTTGTACAAGTGTCTCGTGACACTTATACAGGGCAAAATACCATGTACAAGTAGCATGGTTCATACATACATCACATGTTCATTACACTTCGAATATACTATATAATTCAATAAACTAATCCTTGAAAAGATTTACAATCTTTACATGTATTTGCTTAGGTTGATGTGGTAATATGTTCCAGAATCAGTGAGGGAAAAAAAAGAGCCAATGTGTAGAATTTTACCTTCCATCTTTCTCAATGTCATCCTTTTGAAAGTTTAAACTTAACGTTTTATTTAGTCCTACGTGCGGAATTAACCAATTAAAAGCAACAAGTTATTTTTTGATTGTTTCTAGATTATTAAGTCAATTAATCCAATTTCACCCTATTTTAAATACAACAATAAATCGAAAGTAGTAAACAAATAAGAACACCAAAGAGGATCATGGGGAAAAAAAACCTTCGCAAACGAAAAAAAGAGTTCGGGCTCAAACCTTAATCACCAAGGCCCTCCTAAACTGAGTTCTCCTACACCAGTTTTCGACCTTTTAGAATTGTCTATCTCACGTGGATCACTAAAACTCATCATTCTTGTCCTATCGAAACTCCGATTTCCTTTCTCGATTTTCAGAACTCTGGCAGATTATATGAAAGTTGGTGGTTTGGTGTTTGGTCATTATATCTTTCTGTAGTTTGATCTTTGGTTTGAATATAGAACATTAAGGATCGATCAACAAACTATATGTTGGATTAATATATGAACCACCAAAGAAGTAATTGAATCGCGAGAACTTTGAATGTGTTGTTTGATCTTTAATAATGTGCTCTCTATACTTAAAGAATGATTCAACACGCTTTGGAACATTCATGGGGTTGGATATATATAGTTGATAGTGTTTCGAATGAAAAGGAATTAAAAAATTAGTGTTTTACACAATATAGGGATTTCTAGAACGTAACCTGCTGCTTGAGCCTGGCACTAGACAAGCCTGTCGCTCAAGCGGTAGTCTAGCATTAGGCGGGCGACGAATTCCCTGGTTGGGTAGTAGGCTAGCATCAAATAGTCTATTTTGAATTCTACTTCTTGAAATCTTAATCTTGATCTTTTTCTTGTATTTCTTTGGCTTACTTCAAACTGTTTTTACTATAACTAGGACACGATAAAACCTATTTTGACTTCAATTTCAAATCGATTAAATCCTAATACAAATTAACTAAAACATGATTTTGACTTAGAAAATTGCCAAATATAAATTTAGACTTAACAATCTCCCTCTTTGACAGTGACAATATCATTTATTTCAAAGTCAAAGTCCAATACAATCTACCCAATAGACACTTCCCAAACTTTACTTCATCAACTTGACAACCTGTTTTCTAAAACACAAGGAAATCACAATACCTTGTGAAAAGCCAACGAAATGACAGTAAATAAAATCATATAACTAAGTTATATAAAATGACATAAATAAAACATGTGTAACACCAAAGCATGCAATACCATGTAATTTACTAACATAGAAATAAAGTACAAAATTTTAATATCAATATTGATAAAACACAAAACCCAATATCAATAATAAAATTCCAATAGAAATATCCATATAACTCCATCTAAGTCAAATAAATTTAAAATTCTCCCCTTAACCTATATATTGAACTTCCTGAAATAAATACTAATCTCTCTCACTTTTTGTCACGAATAAAAACAAGTAATAAAGATTAAGAACACATAGAGGAATAAGTTAAAAAATATGCACATGTACAATTATGCAAAACTTGTAATAAAAGAATAAAAATTTTCCTTTTTGAGACAACTGGTTCTATTTTTCATGGACGTTTAAATATATCATCATGAACTGTTATTTGCTTACTTATACTTGTATAATTCGTAAATAGTAAAAATTTTCCACATAGCTCATTTTAAACCTATATGGAGTAAATTATATAAGCTATACATGTGCAATAAGTGTCTTTAAACTCTTGTCAGCAAGTTTCAAAACTTTAAACTAATGAGAAAGGACATGTAAAGAATCACTGGTGAATGAATGTATTCCTCAAAGTATGAGTCCATGTGCTACTAGGACCATTTTAAATGAAAAGCTCATAATAAATTCATCTATGTGTACCTTTCCTCTCTTCCCCTATCAACAAGCATGCACGCACATACGCGCACGTGCGCACACACACACCCCCATATTTCATATTTTATGTACAGATTTATCTCCATTAAACATCTTGATGACTCTTATAACGAGTTTTAGGTTGGTGACTCTAAGTCAGATAACAATAGGGCTCTAAGTTTTAAGATACCTTACAAGTTTAATTGCTCAAATCAAGAAAGATATGAAAACAAGTATAAGATGTGTCTCTCTTTTTTGTACATATTTCAAATTTTGAATCACTAACATTGTTTTCTTTTATGGGGAATATACAAGAACTTAGGTCTATATAGTTAAATGTCATTCCATAGTTGAAGTCAATTTACCACACAGATGATCGATATCCCAAATCTCAAACACGCGGTCAAAACCTACTCACAAGTGTCTAATGTGTATTGTGCATAAGATACATATAATAACATATACCAAGTATTACAAGCAAGTTCTAAACAAATTAATGGAAATTTAATTTACCATACATGAACTTTACTAGTACTTGATAACAAAATAACATGTCCAATAAAAATAAAAAAATCTCATTTTTTAAGGTAATAAAGGAAAAAAAAATGAAACTTCCTAATTTACAAAGAGCATATGTGCATGTGCATTTATGAATATATAAAAATCACGAATAATGTAGATTTATGTACCAAAATACCTACTTATTGAGGTATAACAACACTCTTAACTTGAAGAGCATCGTGATCAGATTCATAGTATCTCAGATCACTCTTGTTAACCCAGACTTTCCTAGAAACATAATTAATCTAGTCAATTGTGTAAACATCTTGGTAAGCGACTAACCTCATTAGTAAGAAAGTTGATCTAGATAGATATATTCTAACTTCTATTCATATTCAAAAGTTTGTGACACCTAGGCCTTGTGTGTTTTAACTCACCACAATTGTGACATGTAAGGATAAACTTATGTCCAAGTCTATGTAGTTGCTGATTTTAATTCCTGGATTGGTTGGTCCTACGATGTCTAGTAGGCCTCTATCCTAAGATATTCTTGTTCTTAGAAGTACTAGCAGCACAAAGATTAGAGTTATCATAGCTTAGACCTCATTTATTTTCAACAGTCTTGTTCATCCCTAAAATGTTATCAAGTTTCTTAGAACCACTAGAGAATGCAAAAAGTTGAGTGATGGATTTCTCAAGATTGCTCGTAAGGGTCTTAACCTTCATTTCCACGGATTCATTCACAAATTTAACTTACTAAGGCTTCTAGTGGACTTCTCATGATCACCTATAAAGGTCTTAACCTTTGTCCCTAAGTTCTCATTGACTAGTCTTAACTTACTAAGGCTTTTAGTAGACTCCTAAAGGTCAGATATAAGTCTCTCTCTCTCACGAATATCTTTCCAATCTTTGGATTCCTCATCAGAGCGCTCACTACGTTCTACGTCTTCAACCTTCTCACTATCCTTATCAAATTCACTCCTAACCCTAGAAGCAAATTCCATACCCTCCGAATTGGAATTCTCACTTTGATAATCAAATTTAGACTCATAAGTGATAGTATCATTCATAGCTTTACCCATAGTTTTCTTATTGTTAGGGCTTTCATTTCTAAAGTATCCAAAACCTTGACACTTATAACATTTAACAAACTGAGATTTCTTTCTAAACATCATATTAAACTCCTTCTGGGTGAAAAAGTATCCGAGACTCTTGTGATCGGTGTAGATCTCACACTTGCTCCCATATAGGTAGTGGCATCAAATCTTCAAGACATACACTACCGCTGTAAGTTCGAGATCATGAGTAGGGTAATTCTGTTCATATTGCTTCAATTGCCTAGAAGCATAAGCTATCACTTTCCCATGTTGCATCAAGACACATCCCAAACCAAATTTGGATGTATCACTATAAATTACAAAGCTTCTGAACCATCAGGAATAGTAAACACTGGTGCAGATACTAGCCTATCCTTTAACTCTTGAAAACTCCACTCGCATTTCTCTGACCATACAAACTTAATACCCTTTCTGGTCAACTGCGTCATAGGACTCGCGATCTTAGAAAATCCTTCAATAAATCATTGATAACAGCCGGCTAAACCTAGAAAACTCTTCACTTCACCAACATTTTTAGGTTTTGGCCAATTGGTCATAGCTTCAACTTTGGATCGATCCACTTCAATTCCTCGTGCTGAAACAGTATGACCTAGAAATCCCACTTGGTCCAACCAAAATTCACATTTCTTGAATTTGGTATATAACTTCTCCTCACGCAGTGTTTCCAAAACTATCCTCAGATGTCCTTCGTGTTGATGAGAATCTCTCGAGTACATCAGTATGTCATCAATAAATATGACGACAAACATGTCCAAATACTGATAGAACACCCTATTAATTAAGTCCAAAAAAAATAAGAAAATAAGGAAACCATAATTTTTGCGCCCAGATTGAACCATGTGGCCGCATGGTTATATTCCATGTAGCCGCATGGAACAAAAAAATTCCCCCCTTTGAATGCCTGATTGCATGTGTGCTGCTGCTGCATGGTAAAGTGACTTTCCCACCGGACAGCTTTTAATATTTTGGTCATATATTTCTCTCTTGATAACCAATTGAGGTGATTCAAATTGAATTGCAAAGCTTTCTCAAAGGGCTACAAATCTTCTTGAAATATAAATCTTCAAATTCGAACTTCTTCTATTCCAAAAATGGGTTTCAAACTAAGATTGAAAATTCAAAGCATAACTTTTTCGATTAGAAATTGATATGTGATAGCACTTCCACTATATTTCATCCATTTGGCTTCTTTCCTCATCCAATTGATGTCCAGCACTCTCAAATCTTCATCGTGAGATCGACACAACTTTCAGTAATTGCACTTGAGTCCTCAAATTTTGATTGTGCTTCATTTTAGTCGTTTTTCAAATTTTCACCACGTTCATCATTGTTTCCCTACAAAACACAAATTACATCGAATTAAGCTATATTCCACATGTATATTAACAATTATCCATGTTGGGCTTACAATAAGTGTGTAAAAATGCACTTATCAACTCCTCCAAACTTGAACTATTGTTGTTTTCAAACAACTTTAACTTAATTCCACATAAAATATGGTTAGACAACCTTCCGTATCTCAGGATTGGAACTTAGTATTAAACAAAATGAACAACTACAACAGTGCATAATCAAATCAATCTCCACATGTTATATGCATAACTTGACGTGTATGTGTGTGAAAACTCATGCCAACATATTAAGATCATGATTAGCTCAACACCCGACCCAGAGTAGTCAAATATTTTCTTACTTTGCTCGAGAGATGCACACACCCCCAAACTTATTCTTTTCACTCTATTTTCCCGGGGTGCATTCTAAGTTGAACTTATTCAATTCTATTCCTTACCCTCTCTCAGTTTAGATAGATCTTACTATCACAAGTTCACACTTCAACAAGTAGAGATTCTCCTATTTTTTATTTCTTCAACCTTTGAGACTAAACTGAGCTAGTTGCCTCGCATTAGAGATATAGTCTTATCAACCGAGTGTCTGAGGCTAATCAATGCATTTCATACATAAGAGTATGTATGTAATTCATCAATAGATAGATACCATTTTTTTCTTTTCTTTTATATAACATCTTTCATTTGCTTTCTATATAACCTCTCTAGCGAGCTTTAGGCCGATAACTCTCAAGTCAAATGACCATATGGCACCAAGTTTTAAACTCTCACAGGCTTAATCACTCGAGTTATACAGGCTCAAACAGATATCTTTGTTTATTCAATGATTAGTGCAATGACCCTTTTCTTTTAGACACCCAGTTTCTAAAACTACACCCTAACTTAAAACTTTCACTTCGTTTCCCTCTCATTGGTTTTAGAAAATCCACATATAACATCATGCATAGAGCCTCTACTCATCTTAGTGTTCCCTTGCAACAGTTCAATCACCTCCAAACTATTCTAACAATTGGTCATGGTTTAGCACAAAAGAGGTTTTTCGGGTATATTCTCAATGTTCAACTATTTCTAAGCAATGAGTCAAATCATTAGCCCAATATGCATGCATGAGTGTCATGCACAAAATCAAGTCTCACATAAATATGTATTGATCAATCTAATAATGCATAGTTTTCATCATTCATGGTCCACAAGCTCAGTAGAAATCATCATGGTTGGCAGAATTGTCAAACCCATGCAAGCACACAAAATCTTAAACTATTACTAAGAATGACGAAAAACTAATTTTTTTTCACACAAAAGCAAAAACTACAGTAATATGATGAATGGCATATTGACATATTCCCATCCCCAAACGTATACAGAACATTATCCTCAATATTCTGAATGATAATGAGAATATAAAGCAAAATAAGGGAGAGATGAAACTCCCCTGATAAAAAAGTAGGCGGTGGTGGAGACGGAGGGAGAAACTTAAGCCGAAGTGTCATTTGCTAAAAGTGGAATCTTCGTGATCTAGCTAGATGATGGATAACCTGTAATTATCAAAACTAAAGAAATTAAATATGGTTCATAAGTTAATATCATAGATGGAATAAATAAATAGGTAAAAAAAAATGAAAAGAACTATTGGTTTGCCTCCCAACAGGCGCTTGTTTAGAGTCTATAGCACGACTATATGGCGGCTGACCACAGGCACCTAAAGAAGGCTTTTGATGCCTTGTTCATTTTTCTTCTTTTTGCCTTAATCCACTTTTCATTCGATATCCACACCTTTTCCTTGCAATTTTCAACATAATAAAACTTGTCTATTCCATTTGACTCAACTTCAACTATGTAGATTTGTATCTCCTCATCAGGCTAATCACAAAATCAATTTTCGGACAATCAACAAAGTCGGAAAATGTGAGGTTATTTCCTCCTTATTGATTGCCTCATCCTCGTTTAGCTCCGTTGTGATTAAATTTTCACTCATTTTTGGCTCTTTTTCAATTGTTGAACTTTCATCGGATAGAATGATTGGTCCGTAATCTAAATCCACGGGCAATGAAAAGTCAATCCCGACGACCCCTTCAAGTGGATTATAACCCAAATATTGAAATTCTTCCAAGTACATCAAATCTCCTAAAAGCATCTCGCTTTCATCCAACTTGATCAGTTTTTCGAAATACTTTGCAATTACCTTTTCTTCTAATAGAGGAGAACCATCTCCTACAAGTTTGATGTCTTCATCCCAATTGTAAGGTATAAAATCTCCAACGAGCATATACCCTTCATTATTTTTGTCAATTGTTTTCTTCCGACACCTTAAATATTTTCTAAACCTCATATGTTTCGGCGTGTGTAAACCAGAGTACGTAAACAAACATTGCCCAGTACAATGCATCGCATAACAATTATCACAGCTAGGGTATCCTCCAAGCATATCTTCATAATTTATGTAGAGATTATCCATTGCAGAAGTTTCATTACTTCACCAAGTTAGAATCATGCAATTATCTGAAAAAGTATAAGAAGATAGTGCAAATACGAAATAAATTAATAGTACAGGGTTAGCAAAAAAAAAATAAAAAATAAAAGCAATAAAATAAAATGAAAATAATAAAGTAAAAGAAAAGTTTGAATTAGTGTCAAAGTAAATAAAATCAAACCAAAGTTAAATCCCCGATAACGGCGCCAAAAACTTGTTCATCGAAAATATGTTTGGAATAAAAACCACCGCAAGTGTACGGGTTGTTCAAGTAATAAAATGGATTTTAGAGACCAAGTATCGTTCCCACAGAGATTTATTAGTTCGATTTTACATTATCTGACCTCAACCAAAACTTGAAATATGGTTGAGTTTTGTAACTAAATTGTAGTTAAACTAAATGAAAGCAATAGTGGATGAATTAATTGAACTAAATGTAAATTATATGATTGAATGCAAATTGAAACAACTTATAAACACATTAGGTTCGTGAATCCCTATGCAATGATCCATTTTAATTCTAGTTCTACAAAAGTGACAACATGTTTGAATTGATGAAAAATCAATGTTTCTAACATATTCAATAATCTCTCTCGAGTAGAATTGAATATATTCTCGCATACCATTTGACTATATTTTTATGACAAATGTAATATACAAGAATGCATGACGCTTTGTAAATATTTAGAGATTTACGTAGAGTATAGCGGTATATTTCTATCCCCTATCGGACCCTATGATGATTTATACCTTGTCAAACTTATTTTCCTTCTTTCGAATGCATAAAATAAGCCACCACACTCATACAACTATTGTGCATATAATTGTAGAGAAAAAACAATGTATATAAATCATTCAATAATTCAAAATGCTGTTTAATGTCAGCAAATTAAAATTAGGAATTAAAATATCACATCACAAGGTTTACCATTCACCTAGTACATATAAATCTAGCCTAACATGATAGAAGTAAAGAAATCAAAAAATTTAATAAAGAACGACATCACCAATTTAGATTTTTGAATTGATTCTTTGCGTCGTGATGTTATTCTCCTTGTTTGTGTCGTGATTTCTCTCTCAAACACTTCAAAAGTCTCTTCCCAGGTCTGCCTAGGGTTTGAGGACGGCTTAAGAGTTTATATAGTTGCCAAAAGATTGGTTTCCATAAGAGTTGGAATGAACTAAGGAAACCAAAATTTTCACGCCCAGATTGAACCATACGGTGCATGGTTATATTCCATGCAGCCGTATAGAACAAAAAAAATTCCCTCCTCTAATTGCATGTGTGCTGCCGCATGGTAGAGTGACTTTCTCACCGGACAGCTTTCAATATTTTGGTCATATCCTTCTCTCTCAATATCCGATCGAGGTGATTCAAATTGTTTTAGAAATTATACTCAAAGCGATACAAATATTCTTGAAATATAAATCTTCAAATTTGAAATTCTTCTATTCCAAAAATGGGTCTCAAACTAAGACTGAAAATTCGAAGCATAAGTTTTTCGGTTAGAAGTTGATATGTGATAGCACTTCCCCTATATTTCATACCTTTGGCTTCTTTCCTCATCCAATTGATGCCCGCACTCTCAAATTTTCATCGTGAGATCGTCACAACTTGTCAGTAATCGTACATAAGTCCTCAAACTTTGATTGTGCTTCATTTCAGTCGTTTTTCACTTGTTTATCCAAATCTTGACCACGTTCATCATTGTTGTCCTGAAAAACACAAATTACATCGAATTAAGGTATATTCCACACGTTTATTAACAATTATCCATGTTCGAGCCTACAATAAGTATGTAAAAATGCACTATCAGAGATCACCGTAAACTTATAATGCCCATAAGTCCTAAATGCCATCTTTGATATATCAACCGACTTAATCTTCAACTTATGGTAGCCCGACCTTAAATCAATTTTCTAGAATACGAATGCATCCTTCAACTGATCAAATAGATCCTCAATCCTAGGAAGGGGATACTTATTCTTAATCATCAACTTATTTAGTTCACGATAGTATATGCACATTCTCATTGTATCATCTTTCTTCTTTACAAAGAGTACTGGAGCTCTCCATGGAGATACATTCAGTCTAATGAACCATTTGTCTAGAAGTTCTTCTAACTGCATATTCAACTCTTGCAATTCCTTTGGTGCCATTCGGTATGTGGATTTGGATACATGAGTAACTCCAAGTATCAGATCTGTCGTGAATTCCACTTGTCTATCGGGTGGAGTACCCGATTGATCATTGGAAAACACGTCAGCATACTCACGTACTATTGGCACATCATCTAATAGTTTCTCTTGAGATGTGGTGCTAATAAGACTGACAAGATACCCCTGACAATCAGGCTTCCTCATCATACCCTTGGCCTTTAAAGTGAAGATGATGCGAGGAAGTGCCTCAATCTTCGATCCATAAAATCAAAACTCATCTTCTCCAGTCTTCAAAAAATTACCTCTTTCTCAAAACATATAATCGTGGCTCGATTTTCACCTAACCAATCCATGGCTAAAATAATATCAAAATCATTCATGTATATAACATACAAGTTGGCCTCTAAAGTCAATCCATCAAAATTTACTTGTACCCCCTTTACTAGCCAATCTGTATCAATAGTTCCCCATGATGGCATACTAGCCTCTAGTACACTATCACTCTTCTAACATGAAGCATTAATCTTAGCTAGACATGCATTAGATATGAACGAGTGAGTCGCACCAAAATCAATAAGGACGTAAACCGGAATACTAGAGACATATAAAATACCTGCGATTATATCCGAATTTTGGGTAGCCTCGTCGTGGGTCAAAGTAAACACCCTTACTTTTCCTTCTTCTCTTGTTTAGTTTTTTTAATCAATGGACATGAGGTAGCTATGTGACCAGGTTGACCACACTTATAGCAAACATACTTTCCATACAAACATTCTCCCCTATGAAACTTGTTACACTTAGGACATAGGGGTAGAGAATTGCTCTGCTGGCCCGCCTGTGTCTGTTTCTTAACCTATCCATTATTCTTATTCTTATCCTGCCACTTCCTTATTTCGAAGTCATTTCACCATCCCTAATTCACCAACTTCACTCCTGAGTAAGTCACTATATGAGCTTTCTTTACCACTGCTTGAAAAGTAATGAGATCGTGTAAACTCAGAATTTGCCTGATCTGTGGGCGCATGCCCCTCTCATAACGTTTTGCCTTCATGAGCTCGGTACTTACAAGGTGTAGGGCATATTGGGACAATTCCTCGAACTTGCTCTCATACTCAAAAATTTCCATATCTCCCTATACCGGTCTTAAAAATTCTGCCTCCTTATGGTCTCGCAAAGCTTGTGGGAAATACTTTTCTGTAAGCTCCATCTTGAATTGAGTCCATGTTAGATTACGTTGTTCCTCTTCGGTGCGAGTACATGACGAGGACTTCCACCAATGTCTTGCTCCTCCGATCATTATAAACTCGACATATAATACTTTTTGATTTTCTAGACAAAAGATGTGTCGGAAGATCTTCTCAATAGTATGCAACCATTCCTCAGCTGCCAAAGGGTTTTTCCCGCCATCAAAGGTATGGGATCGATACCTATGAAACTGTTCTAGTGTCGGAATAGCCGGTATAGCCGGGTATGTTGGTGGTGCTGGTGGTGCCAAGGGAACTGGTGGAGCTTGGGGTGCTAAAGGCGTAGCCTAAGCAACTAAGGCATGTTTCAACTCATTTATTTCCCACCTTAACTCTCTAATTGTCCTTGCTTGCGCCATATTCCTATATACTAGAATAATTGGAATCTCACTTGCACAAAATTGGAATAAGATTTTCAGCTCAACTTCTTTTATTATTATCTCAAAAGAATCATTCAAGAGGAATGCAAAATAATAAAAGAGCATCTAACGCTAATCAACAGAAAAGCAAATGAATCCTACTAGACATAAACCACTATTAAACATAATAAAATCTACTAAAATTTGACTCCTTTATTCATCAGTGCCATCATCGCCACTAATCTAACTTCCATGAACCCTAGGTTTCTTAGAAGGTCGTGCCTCGTCGTCGAAAATAGGTAGAGGTGCATCTTCACGAATGTACATCTCAATAGGTACAATATCCTCCTCGGGAATCACAAGTCCCGCAAACTCCCATTGTTCAATTAGCTCTACACCGAAAGCCTCAATCAATCTCTCGAGGCAAGGTAGACATGGCAACTTCCCATAAATAATTATTGATCGATTCAGCCACCTCTTCTGGTAAGGTATCAATAAGAAGACGGGTGGCCTGACGACCAGTGACCATATGGCCAAGTCGCCTCACCTCTCTCCACCTTACTAACGTCTCCCAAATGTGCTGGCCCATATTGTGTGCTGGATTTCACTGATACTCTTCATATTGCCTCACGATCTCATATTGACAATGCACTAGTGAACTCGTCTTCCTACAAGTTTTCTTAATCCGTACCATCTCTATCATACCAATTATTCGAAGTCTAATTAATGGGTATCTAATAAGTTTTAGTTAATTTTCGAGGACTTAAATAAACATTTAATCTGGTCACGTTCTCAAAAGTACTTAGTGCAATAATGATTTCTACAAAAATGTTCAAACTCCAACATATACTGATATTATATTTCAAATGTTGTATTTTGAATAAACTTCCTCTTGCTCATCACATAATATAAGCATATTTATAAAACTTTCTTTACCTCAAAATGGCATAACGCAGCTGTGGTAGGCACAATACTCAGGATCTTTATTAAAAAATTTGATCAACTTTATATGTAACATAATTTCTAATGCAAGTTTATAGAAAATAAACCATGCTCTGATATCAAGTTATAACGCCCCAAATTCCAGGAACTTGAAGCGTTAAAAGTCTTATTAATTTGAGCTCTTTATTGTCAACCAAAATAAATTTCAAATAAGAAAAATTTGAAGTTTGAAATATATTATAAAAATATGATGGGAGATAATTGTCTATATAGACTTAGACAATTACGGTAAAATTTGATTTTGAAAAACATTTGGAAGAAAATCAGCAATACTAATAGCGCAACGCGGAAAGATAAAACTTGTTTGACCTAGCAAATGTCGACTAAAAATCACAAAATTTTAACAGAGACTATGAAATTCATATACATACATCATATAAAAAATTGAGATCGTGTCGATAACGTTTGAAGAACGAAATCATTTTTCAACTATGTTGGACAGAAATTTTCGAACTGACTCGTAGCAGTTTACTAAAATGGACATAAATCCTTCTTTAACTAATATTTTAAGGTAATTTCAAAGGCCACAATTAGAAGACTCGTAGATCTTTCGAACTCAACTGATTACATTAAAAAATATGCACAATAGCCCAAGTTATAGCATTTTGAAATAGGTAGACAGAATCTGAGATTCAATACAGCAGTAAATAAACTTCATATATAGTCATTCAATCGTTTCTAAAATTTAGTCGACATGCAATGAAAATAATTTAATCAAAATAGGAAGGTAAACATATTAAAAGTGTCGTCTAAGTGTTCATAAGAGAGTTAAACAAATGAAAATTTTACTAAAAAGTTAAATGCATTCTAAGCCACCGAGCACTTGCCACCATTCCATGCCACTGCCATGCCTTCAATTAACCTTTAAATTTTGTAGGGATGAGTATCACGAATAATATTCAGTAGGAAAACACTTAAGTAAATTGTAAAAAATATATATTTTCAGAAATGCGACTTTGGTTATTTGTGTCACCATCAACTCTGCAAAGCGAACTGGTGATCAGTTAGTCCACTTATTCTTAAGATTTTGATAACCCCATTCAAGTGTCATACATCATCTCTTTCTCTTGTTGAACCACCAAATGGTACTTCCATCATAAGAAACACAATAAAACCTTTAATGTAAATCGAAAACAAATAAATTTTTACTTTACTTACAAAAGTGTAGAAAACACCTCTATCTTGAATGATTGGAGTTTGATTATCCTTTGTATTTGGTGCAACAGAAAATAGATCCGACAGTAACAAAAAATGAGAGCCAAAAGTAGAAGTGGGATAAGAAATCTTAAGTGGAGGTAATGTTTTCAATTTATAACAAATGGGGAACGTGATGGTAGTAACCAAAATGGTAGTGGAAGGGTTTTGTTTTCAAAAGAAATTAATAGCCATGATTTCAACAATTAACAGAAAAGGAAAGTAACAATTTGTAAATTGGACAGGGGGGAGTTGAAAAGTTAGGTTGAGGGATAATGAAATAAAAATAAATAACTAAATGGAGATGAATTAGTGGAGGAAAATCGTGAATGAGAAAAATTGTAATGAAATGAAGTAGGGATTGTTTGGCACAATATAATCAATTTAACTGATTTTTAAGATTTAAGCACTAAGCATGTATGCAACAATTAAAATAATGAGTGTCGTCAAAATAAAATATTAAAAGAATTTTTGTTTACTAGCAATTTGCTACTTTACAAAAATTCTATGAACAAGTGCGCCAAACTTTACGATCGTGACCAAAACTTTACTTTGAATTCTTAGGAAGGGTCGTAGCGATGTAATATAACTCAAATTATTTTCGATTTCTACAAGAAAATTTCTTTTAAACGAAATACAAGAATTTTTTTTGGTCGCTACATTATATCTATAATTAACTATTATCCCCATATAGCATTTTATGTACATGTATCCCTTTCATTGTTGTCATATGGGTAAGACTATTTAGTGAGTGCTAAAATCACTGGAGTTTGGTAACTGAGGGGTGATTTGAGGGAAAAAAGAAGTTTTGAATCTTGTGATTTCTTGAATGTGGAGATTTTGGTAGGGACTATTTAGACATCCAGTTCAGAGATTTGTTCTTGAGATGGATGGCCATTGATGAAGATGAAGTGTGGGATGGGTAGATTTCTATATTTTTTTTTTTCAATTTTTTTTGTAGTTATTTTGTATGAAATAATATAAAAATAATGTTATAAAATAGAGAAGAAAAAAGAGAGGAAATGTAGAGAAGTCAATAAACTTATGTGTATTTCATTGAGAACAAAAACTTATATATATATATATAGAACAATTAGGGGCTGCAAGGGATACAATAGTCATAATAACTAAGATACATAGGTATAATGGTCATTCCCTAATAAATATATAATTTACACTATTACCCTTGAATGACTCATTACAAAATATGTGCCTCATTAAAATCTTATCAAGAAATTCCAATAGGACAAAACTTGAGCTAAGAAAAAAGAGCACAGCTGCTCCCCTTGATTTCAATAAATAAAAATTTCATGTGTAGAACCATCCATGTCTAGTGATACTGAAAGGGTCGAGTAGCTCGTTGGCTCGTTGAAACTCGGCCCATGAATTGCTCGGGCTCGTTTTGGGACGAACCACAAGGCTAAACTCATCAAGTTCTCAGCTCGTAGGCTCGTCAATGAAGTGACCAAAACATCGTTTGATAGATTAAAAAAAATTTAAAATTTTTAAAAAGAAACTCGAGCTCGTAAGTCAAGCCGGCTCATCTCTTTGTTGAGATGAGATCGTAGATACATAGATCGAGCAGGTCGGCTCGACTCGGCGCATTGTCATCATTATTCATGTCTTGTACGTTAATGTCTTCAATATAACAATTATGGTGAAGTATATTTCGCGTTATCCTATTATACTCTTCAAGCAATATCATTTTCATAGATGGTATTTATATTTGTTTGTCTTTAGTTAGCATGATGATCTATTGAAAAATAAATTGTGCAGTTGCTTTCTTCGAGAGTCCTACACAATTGTAACGTATAAGAATCTTTTATTTTTTTACGGTAAATATCTTGTAGGTCATGTACATTATCACACAAAGAATATACCCCATTAAAACATTTTTAGGGAAAACCAGAGGGAAAAATCCTAATGAAGGAAAAATGAGTACTTTATTAATTTGAGTACACTAGAAAAGTTACCTCATTAAAGAAAAAATTAAGGAAAAAGAGTACAATACGTATTTGCTTAAATTATATGTTTTAGGCATACTAAATTCTTTAGGGATCACATTAATTGTCATGCTAGATGAGTTGTTTATAATTACATTTCAAATTTCATGCATAGTCAGGATACAAGATATGAACTTGTGAGTGCATCCACCACGATTGAAATACTTATATTGTAATGTCATATTGTTTAAGCGTACTAATTTCATAAATTATATTATTTATTAGAAAGAATAAAAATGTGATAATTAATCTGACCACAAAATAAGATGAAATAGGAAAAATATGCATTGGAAATAGATATTTAATTTGAAAAGTCACATCTAGCCCTTGTCCGATCCCCATTATTTCTAATATACATTTATATCTCTCTTGTTTCCAACGACACATTTTTCAATAAAATAATATTACACGTAAATCCAAATTTTTTTCTTATGTTTTAACTACACATTCTCCATCAAATCACTATTTAAAAATATATTTTTGGCAAAATAAAAATAAAAATGAGACTCAAGCAGGCTCATATACTAATTTTAAATTTCTGTCATTCCAGTGTATTATTATATTATATGTTCAACATATGATAATGATAATGCAGTGATTTAGAATTCAGTAATGAAAAGAGCGACTCACCAAATTTGCTTACTTTATTGTAAAAGTACCAAATCTCCATACTTTTCTTCAGCTAAATGAATCGTCCCTTTTTGGAATTGGGATTACCACAGTTGGATACTTGTATATACTACAGGTACATTCCACACGTCCCATGATCTAAATACTAGAGTTTTTCAAATCAACAAACTTAAATTTCATGACAATATTTGATTTGAATGATTCTATAATTTCTAAGGTGTGTTTCTCCGAGAGAACCAACATAATATTCTTCAAGAATATTAGTACATGTAGAATCATGTGACTTAATTAGCAATGTCACATTATTCTTTTTAATTTATTCACGAATAACTAAACAATACACTTTAAGAATGTTAGTATATAAAATTTTATGAATATTTATAAACAACAAAATATTTTTTAAATATTAGAGTGTTTGGTAGAGATTTTTGAGGGAAGAATTGATTTTTGAATAGTGATATGATGGGAAATGTGTGGTTGAAAAAGAAGAAAAAAGTATTGATGTGATGGAAAATATTATTTTATTGAAAAATGTGTGGTTGAAAATGAGAATTGATTTACTGTAGAAAATGAAAATTTGTACCAAACAGACCCAAATATGTATAAGCCGTTCTTTGAAATAATCAAATATTCTTTAGAATAATGGATTTTTTGTATGAAGTTATGCTTCTCCAAGAACATTAACATATTTATTAGACTCGGAGTCATGTAGTTAATTTTCAAGATTAACACAATATTTTTCAAGAATGTTGATTTGTATAAAATTTTGACTTCTTCAAGAATATCAAAATAATATCATCCTTGAATATTTATGTAGTTGGATTGTGTTTCTTCATAAACATCAACACAGATGTCTTCATATTAAGTTGTGCTTCTTTATGAACACAACAAGATATATACGCTTCAAGTATAAATACAATATTCTTCTGAAAATATTGTAATTGCACTATCATGCTCTTCAAAAGCAAGTAATATTCTATTAGAATATCAATTGCCTTATGCTACTTGAGGAACAACAACAAAGTATTATTTAGAAACATTTATTTATGTAAAGATTTATTCATGATGAGCAAAAACATAATATATATTAAATCTTATAAAATTATGCTCTTCGAGAGCAAGTAATAATACTGTATTAGCAGGATTGTGCTTCTTTAGAAGCAACAATATGATACATATCAATTTAAAAATATAAAAGAGCATTTAAAATTTTATTGGACTCATAAACAGTGAAGTAGTGAACATTAATTAAATTATCTAATTAATTAGTCAATTGAATATATCATAGTTATCTTTCTATATATAAAAAGTGCCTATCTAATGAAATTTGTTGGTTTAACGGAAAAACTAATGGAATTTGTTGTTTTAACGGATTATGTAACGGAATTTCTTGTTTTAAACAGGTAGCTGCACCTTCTTTCAGTGTTTTTATCATAACTCTGTATTCCGATGTTCGATTGAGGCGATTCAAAATGCATTGGAAAGCTAACCCATCTGGCTACAACTTTGATTTAAACATAATTCTCCAATTCGATCACTTTCTATGCTAAAAATATGTCTCAATATAACGGACTATGTAACAAAATTTCTTGTTTTAAACAGGCAGCTGCACCTTCTTTCAATGTTTTTATTATAACTTTGTATTCTGATATCCGATTGAGGTGATTCAAAGTGATTTAGAAAGCTAACTCATCTGGCTACAATTTTGATTCAGACATCATTCTCCAATTCGATCACTTTCTATGCCAAAAACATGTCTCAATATAACGGACTATGTAACAGAATTTCTTATTTTAAACAGGCAGCTGTACCTTCTTTTAGTGTTTTTATCATAACTTTGTATTCCGATATCCGATTGAGGCAATTCAAAATGCGTTGGAAATATAACTCATTTGGTTACAATTTTGGTTCAGACATCATTCTCCAATTCGACCACTTTATATGCCAAACATAGGTCTCAATATAACGGACTATGTAACAGAATTTCTTGTTTTAAACAGGCAGATGCACCTTTTTTTAGTGTTTTTATCATAACTTTGTATTCCGATATCCTATTGAGGCAATACAAAATGTGTTGGAAAGATAACTCATCTGGCTACAACGTTAATTCAGACATAATTCTCCAATTCGATCAATTCCTATGCCAAATATAGGTCTCAATATGAGACTAAAATACCGGAGCATAACTTTTCGGTTGGAAATTGATTTGTGATCATCTTTTGACTAAATTTGATCCCCTTGACATCTTCTTTTATCCAATTGACTCCGAGCACTCTCAAATCTTTATCGTGAGATTTGCCACAACTTTTAAGTATTTATATTTTAGCCCCCGAACTTTGGATCCCTTATAATTTAGCATTTTCTCCAAATTTGACTACTTTTACTTATTTTCTTCAATCTCACCAACTTACATCACAATATCAAAATCACACATCTAATTATTTACCAATTACATAAACATTACATCATTAATTATTTATAGGGTGTCTGTTTCTGTTTTTCAGTAGAAATCAAGCCGTTGGCAACACAATTCATGCAGTTGGGAGCCGCAATTTTGGACCAATTCTCTCACTGTAGGGCTGTAGGTTTGAAAAAAAAACGGTAACATAATCAATTTTCCTTCCTCCTTGTAGCGCGCCCAGACACGCCCTTAATTAACAAAAAAAAATTACATCTTTATTAATAACAAATTAATTATTAAACAAAAATATTAAATATAAACTAAGCAAACGTGCATTGCACGTTACTTGCACCTAGTACAATCATAAATGGCAAGAACAACTGTCGTGCATATTCATATTAACAAATTTCTTTAATAATTTGTCACACTTGGTGCTTCTAACCATGAAGAGAAAGTTGATTCCATAATAATTTTATAATGATTTTGCTATTATATTCAAACATGTGACGTGCTCCTACATGTTCATATAAACATAGATTATACCTGTCATCGATTTCGTTTGTGATACGAAGATGAATTGGAATTGGAATTTCTTTTGAAATATTATACTAAACTTTGAATAATTAAGCTATTGTGCTGATAATATGTTTTAAAATAGTTAGAACAGGAGAACAAAATGTAGAAAAGTCAATAAATGTGTGTGTATGTCATTGAGAACCAAAGTCAGACATTTATAGGGAACAATTAGAGTTGCAGGAATACAATAATCATAATAACTATGGCTACAAGGGTATAATAGTCATTTATTAATAAATATATAATTTACAATAATTATCATTTTATCCTTTAAAATTGGGGAATAAAATAAAGTTTTAAAGGTTTGAGATTGTGGGAGCTACAAATAAAATGTTTGGATATAATTTGAAAACATAAATAAATAAAAATCTTGGGGCAACACATACAACTATTTCTTTTTATTTTTGGCCATTTTTACCGTTTTAATGTCTAAACTAATGAAATTGGATGACAGAGAGGTGGTTCACACCTGAAAGGTCATGTATGGGAGTTTTTAGCCAATTTAAAAAGATGGGAAGTATTTCGCAATAGGTCCAAACAATATGAGGCTTTTGCGGCAAATAAGCCTTATTGATTTAGTAGCATCATTCATTATTTCATTGGACACTAATGAAATCTGAAATTAAGATATATTTTGATTTTAACCTCATCCAACTAAAAAATCATGGCATTCTGGTAATCTTTGGAAACACTCGTAGAGTGTGTTTGGTAGGGATTTTTAGGAGAAAAATTGATTTTTGAATAGTGATATGATGGGAAATGTGTGGTTGAAAAAGAAGAAAAAAATATTGATGTGATGGAAAATATTATTTTATTGAAGAATGTGTGGTTGAAAATGAGAAGTGATTTACTGTAGAAAAGGAGAATTGTTACCAAACAGGCTGGTAGTCACTAGTCATAACTGAACGTGCATTGCACGTTATTTTGAAATACTTTATGAGTGTCGTGAAAGTAATATTTGACTCTCCATTTACCCTTTTGATCTAAATATGATAGAAATACAAACCCCTGAAAATAATCGTAAATTATAAATGCACGTAAATAGTGAAATGCATACTTGAATGAAAGTATTAAAATTACAACTAAGTGCATAAATAAAGATGAATGACAAATAAGATAAATGAATTAACGAGAATGCTAATCAATTTAGAATTAAGGAATATATACATGACAATGAATGTTAAATCGTTTATACTAAATGAATATGATTTAATTTTCAATTAAATGGAACTGGATGTTAATTAACATACATGGATGTGAATAGTGAACTATATTTTTTAATATAAAATTCTAATTAATATTAATTAAATGAATATGGATATTAATTAATTGAAAATTAATATCAGAGACATGGACGTGAATGTGAATGTGAAATTCTAATTAATATTAACTAAACGAGTGGGATTGTTAATTAATTGAGAATTAATAATAGTGAATACATTACAATTTGTAAATTAAATTCATATTGAAAATTAAAAAATATATTATTGAAATAATTGAATTGTAGTAAGACTATAAACGTCCAAATAATGATAAAAATGATTCTCACTTGTTGTAATATTTAATATATTATAGATGTATTGTTTCGAAATGAATTTTTTTTCTTTTTTTAATATATGTTTTCAAATATTCTCAGATGAATCTCCCTCACACTCTTGCTCCTCAA
This sequence comes from Fraxinus americana, assembly GCA_035079005.1. Taxonomy (NCBI): domain Eukaryota; kingdom Viridiplantae; phylum Streptophyta; class Magnoliopsida; order Lamiales; family Oleaceae; genus Fraxinus; species Fraxinus americana. The sequence goes on along the minus strand of CM068707.1, from coordinate 19,294,860 downwards.
TATACGGAGCCAGTTTATGGCATTCTATTCTGCATTCACCAAAATCATCCAAACATTTCAGTCTTTCTCACTCTACAGCATCACCAAAAAGTTAAACAAACCTTTGAAAACGTTTAACAATAATTATCAGAAAGGAAAGGATCATTAAAGAATGGGAGCGTACAGGGCGGACGAGGATTATGATTACCTGTTTAAGGTAGTGCTGATAGGTGACTCTGGCGTAGGAAAATCCAATCTTCTGTCTCGTTTTACGCGCAATGAGTTCAGCCAGCAGTCAAAATCCACTATCGGCGTTGAATTCGCTACCCGATCCATTCAAGTTGAAGACAAGGTCGTCAAGGCCCAGATTTGGGACACCGCAGGCCAAGAAAGGTATCATTTATTCTGCATCAGTCATTGCTATGAACCATTTATACGTTGATTTGTATTGGTTTTTAGGACAAATGATATTTTGTGGGATGGATCTAAGAATACCGTTACATTAACAGTTCATCTCCTTATTCATGAAATTTGATTGGGTGGGTTCTTGGTTGATTGGAATCTAAAGGCTTGATTGAAATAGTATCGATATTTTAGAGCCAAAGAAGTCTGGCACGAAGAATCCGATAAATATAAATAGTCACAATCATGTCTCTGGTTTTCCATTATTAGATGAATCTGCATTGAAAATATTTTGTTGTTTTTGTTTCTAGGGATAAATCCTAACTCGATTATATATATATAAAAGAGAAATGTTATTCATCTCCATTGGGGATGCATCCCCAGTCTATGTGGTGTTAATATGTCATTAAATGATAGGTGAAATTAAATAAGTCATTTAATTTCATCTATCATTTAATCAATCATTTACATCCACATAGATTTGGGATGAATAACATTTTTCTATATAAAAATATAACCAAAATATAAGAGTTTGAGTGGACCCGTCTTAAATTGTTTTGAAAAAGAAAATTCCTTCATTGTCTTGAAAGAATTCTTGTTGGCCTGCACTTTTTATTACTTCCATGTTTGGATTTGAGCAGCAGTAAATTTTCCCCTTTTGGAGTTTGCATGCTATATGATTCCACTAGCAATTTAACAAATAACTAGGGTAATTTCCGTGAATTTTGGATGTTGCCAGCCAAAAGGGTTCTCCTAATAATATCAGTTGGGGGAGTCTTGTCCAAATCTTGAATGTCCACAGAGCATGTTTATTCTCTGCGGTCATGTCATGAACTCTACTGATGTAGGGTTAGAACACGAATTACTTAGAATTATCTACGCAATATTGCATGAATATATACTTACTTGACTTCTTGCTAATTCCAGGTATCGTGCGATCACAAGCGCCTATTACCGAGGAGCTGTTGGCGCTCTACTCGTTTATGATGTCACTCGCCATGTAACCTTCGAAAATGTGGAAAGATGGTTGAAGGAGCTTCGAGGTCACACTGACATGAACATCGTAATCATGCTGGTTGGAAATAAAGCAGATCTTCGTCATCTGCGCGCTGTTCCCACAGAAGACGCTAGGGCGTTTGCTGAAAGGGAGGGCACGTTTTTAATGGAAACTTCGGCCCTGGAAGCTTTAAATGTTGAAAAAGCTTTCACAGAAGTCTTGACACAAATCTATCATGTAGTCAGCAAGAAGGCCCTTGACATAGGAGATGATCCTGCAGCTTTGCCCAAGGGACAAACCATTAATATCGGAACCAAAGACGATGTATCCGCTGTGAAGAGAACAGGATGCTGCTCCGGCTAGATCCTGTAGAAATAAGATTCAAGGCACGAAGAGTTTTACCTCTCCAGAAAAAAACAAATGTATATAATTGTGTAATGCAAGTGACCTAGATTCTTCTGAACTTGATAGAAAAAGGGACCATAAAGACAATGATAGATTGTAAAGGAGACTTACAAGTGCTTTTACCATCTAAATATGTAAGGAACACATGTATAAACCCGGTAATTACTCTCTCCGTTGATTTCAATTAATGTTAAAAGATCGACGCAGAAAATAGTAGTATTATAGTGCAGTTACTGTTGAATTTGGTTGTCACTTTGGCTGTCAAGTTTTTATCATCATTTGAATGCTGAATTTTGTAACCAATGTCATGTGATTTAAGTACTATAGTTGGTAGTTTAACTCTTGTAAGTTGTCCAAGTATGGTCTTATATATTGTTGTCAACTTGATAGATACTCTAGGTAGAAGTTGTTGAAAATCAAGTGTTTTGTAAGTGATATATATTTAGTAAAGAAAGAAGGCTGTGTGCTTCTTTTCTCCATTTTTCTTCTTCCCTAAAAAATAGAGTATTATGTGCAAATCCGGTAAGCATTTTGCACATACGGTAAGCGCATTGCACATATGGTGAGCTTTGTGTAAAATCGGTAAGTATGGCAAAACCGGCAAGAACTCAAATCCGGTAAGTTATAAGCATATTCGATAAGCTCATTGCATATTCGATAAGTTCATCTCTTTGAATCAATAATCTAACATGGTATCAGAGCATTATTGATCTTAGAAATGGGACCGTAAGAAGGGGAAGAAGAACAAGAACAAGTGCAGCGGACAAAAGAAATCACCAGCAAAGTTATATTCAAATGACAAGAAAGAAAAATGGCTTCAACTAATTTTTCAGCACCATTACTGTAACGCCCCAAATTTTATTGATTTAAATATTGAGGTGTTACCAATATCATTTCATAATCATACATAAAGCGGAAAATATTAAATAAATTTTAATAAAACTCAAGTTTTCATAACATCAAATTTAATCAATCCAAAACATTAAATCAAAACTTAAAGCGTCAAATAGAAACTAAGAAATACTAATATCTAAACATAAGGAAAAATTACTGTTGGTTCCCTTGAAAATATTTTATTTGGCAATCTGCGCACCATTCAGCCACCATCCACGTTGAACCGATCTAACCTGAGATGTTAAAATTTTGAAGGAGTGAGTATTTTAAACCCAGTAGGATACGTGCGTCTAAACAATATAATAATTCTTTAAATATAAATCTATAACATTCCATACCATCATTTCATCAAGAACAATCGGAGATCAATTGAAAGCTCTAACATTTTGAGAAAACTCGAAGGAGATCTCACATTACATTTCATTTCATCAAGACCCGTAAGTCTATTAGCATTTCGTGAAATAAATCATGTAAAAATAATTAAAACATTGCATAGACATAACCACTTGCACGTAATATCCTACCTCGATTGATGAAACGAACTTTTGATATAAAAATATATTTAGAATTTACAACTGCTTTTTATATGAAAACTACTGTGTAAAATTCTGTGTGGTGAGTTGTGAGATATGGGCACACTATTTATAGGGGAAAAATATAGTAGTTGAGTCATAATATAACTGTGATAAAAATCATGTTTATCTAACTTGATAAGAATGAATTTATGTACCACACGCAAAGTCGGTTAAATTAGAATCCAATTACAGTAGGCACGGCTGTAAAGAGTTTGAGTTGACAACAATTACTAACAAAAGGAAAGAATAATATAATAAAGGAAGATTATCAAAATAATGCACGTGTAGCTGCCATAACAAACTTGGAAGAATTGCATGGCTGCCAACCAATTAAATTCCAACCACTTAAAAGTTTTAAATAAATAAACAACTTTTACAAAAAAGTTTACTACAACATAAATCTTTATAACTACAATATCTTGGCATAACATATTCAAATTAACTTTTTCTTGAGCCTAAAATGCATAATTAATTACGAGCTATCTAACGAGCCCAAAATTCTTATACTTACCATTGCTCTATCAATATTCAAATATTTGACACAATTAAAATTGAAATATCACTTATATCACTTTAGTCCATAACCTTCCAAAATGTAGCGTATAGTACAAATAAAATTTTCTATAAATTTTCGGGATGTTACAATTACCCTCTACCTTCACTGGAGAAAACTACAATTTATGGGCTGCTAAGATGAAGGCTTATCTCAAAGCTTATGAATTGTGGGAAATCATAGATACTAGAGTTGAGCCTTTTCCTTTGAGAGCGAATTCAACCGTGGCTCAGATTAAGCAGTGCAGTGAAGATGTAGCAAAAAACTTGGGAACTAGCTGGTAGACCACTGGACAAGAAAGTTATTGGAGTGAAATAGGTATATAGGACTCAACTAAATCCAGATGGTTCAGTTAACAAGATAAAAGCTAGACTGGTTGTTAAGGGTTATGCTCTGCAACTTGGTGTTGATTACACTAATACTTTTGCCCCTATTGCTAGATATGAGATTATTAGATTGCTTATGGCAATTGCAGCTCAAAGTGGTTGGAAAATCTACCAATCAAATGTCAAATCAGCTTTCCTAAATCGTTATCTAAATGAGCAGATTTTCATAGAGCAATCTGAAGGCTTTCAAATAGAAGATAATGATGATAAAGTCTATCTATTAAAGAAAGCCTTGTATGGCTTGAATTAGGCTCCAAAAGCCTGGTATAGTTGAATTGATGATCACCTTGGTTATCTTGGTTTTACAAAGAGTTTAAATGAACAAACTATGTATGTAAAACAAGTGGAAGTAGAAATGGTCATCATATCACTCTATGTTGATGATCTCTTGATCACAGGTAGCAGTAACAAATCAATTAGAGAAATGATAAATGATTTGAAGAAGGCTTTTGAAATTACTGATCTGGGTGAGATGCATTGCTTTCTAAAAATTGAAATTTATCAAGAGCAACAAGGAATTTTTATCAGTCAAAGGAAGTTTGCAAATGATGTGCTAAGGAGATTTAACATGGAGACCTGCAAAGCTGTTAGCACACCATTAGTTTAGAATGAAAAATTGTTGAAGGAAGATGGTGTAAAGCAGGTTGATGCAAAGGTTTATAAAAGTTTGACTGGTTGTTTGCTGTTTAACCAAACCGATATTACATATGCTATAAATCTTCTATTAAGGTTCAGACAGGAGCCTAGTGAATTGCACTTTCAAGCAGCCAAATGTGTCCTGAGATATGTCAAAGGAACTGATGAAATTGGGATCTAGTTTAAGAAGTTAGAATTGTGCAAGTTAACCGGCTACACTGATAGTGATTGGGCAGGGAGTTTTGAGGATATAAAGAGCACTTCTGGCTACATATTCTATGTTGGTTCAAGTATCATATGCTGGAATTCAATGAAACAGAAAACTGTGGCACAATCAACAGCTGAAGCTGAATACATGGCTGCTGCAGAAGCTACCAATTAAGCAATTTGGCTAAGGAAGGTGTTAGAAGATCTGAAGTTCAAGCAAGATGAGGCCACAATTATCTATTATGATAATCAGTCCATAGTTGCTATGGTGAAGAATCCAGTCTTCAATGGTAAAACCAAACACATCAAAATTAAATACAATTCACTCAGAGAAGCTCAGGAACAAAATGAAATAAAGCTGGTGCACTGCAAATTTGATGATCAACTTGCAGACATATTAACAAAGTCTTTCGGCAAGGCAAGGTTTGAAACATTGAGAAACAATCTTGGTGTTTCCAGCAAAAGAACTATATTATAAAGGCTAAGGACTCTCCAATGGCCAGCTGTATAGTCAACAACAACCCCCACAGGGATATGAATGTGCCATTTATCACCTTCACTTAGGAGGATACGACAGGTTTACACTATACCCACTTTGATGCTGTAGTGGTGAGCACCACGTTAGCTCATAATGGGCTAAAACACATGTTGGTGGACAATGAGAATTCAGTCACATGCTACCTATGATAAAAAGCTAGTAGAACATGAGCTAGCCCCTATGACCTCCCTATTATATGGGTTCACTGATGATAATATTATTCCAAAAGGAAAAATCACACTTGTAGTAGAGATGGGGCACCACTTCAAGTAGCTCGCCACTTTATGGAATTTTTTTGTAGTGGATAATATGTCAACCTATCATGAAGTCTTTGATAGACTTGCCTTAAATGAGCTATGGGCTGTCATATCCATCCATCGCTGATGCATGAAGTTTTCCATGGAACAAGGCATTGCAACCACTAGAGGTGATCAATGGGTCTAAGGAGTGCTACCTCAACAACCTAAGAAAGGCCGAACCTCATGCTGTTAATATGGTGTTATAGAGACCAAAATGATCATGTACCTAAAGAAGAGCAAATATATGAACAAAGAAAAGACTTCGAAATGGTAGATGTCCCTAAAAAAGGAAGATCCTTGAAGCAGGGATTACGCTTGAAGAAAGGAGATCCCTGAAGAAACGACTGTATATGACGAATTTGACCCTAGCATCATTGAGTCCGAGTCACAAACTATTCCAATAGATGAATCGAAAAGCTTATCGGTAGACCTCCAAGATCTCACCAAAGCAATACAAATGGGTAGGGACCTATCTCTACAAGCTAAGGAAATTCTCAAAAGCGTCTTATGAAAGAATTTGGATGTTTTTGCTTGGAGGCACGAGGATATGGTTGATATTGGCCCAAAGGTGAGCTTCCACACCTAAAAATTGATCCTAAATATGCCTTGCCTAGACAAAAGAAAAGATCCATCAACCCTGAGAGGTGTGAAGCCCTAAATAAAGAGTGGAGAAGTAGACAACCAATAGCTTTATTAGAGAGGCTATGATTATACCCAAAGAATAACGTGGCTATTGTAGTACAGCTTTGGGGTGTTGATTCCATAGAGAGATGGAAATTACTCAAAGGATAAAAAAGAATGAATTATTCTCTCAAATGTGTAGTCGAATTTGGTATTTGAATGAAATTAACATCAATGTCTTGAGATGGTAAAATTAAAATCAATGAATTTAGGCATTGGAGCGTTGGAATTCCTTCATTTGTATCAGATCATTTACATCAATTATTCATTTTTATAACTCAATTAGAGGTTTTCATCTCAACACCTTAATCAGAGGATATGACATTACAAATCAATTTAATTCAATAGTAGTTCTAAAATCTAGACTTACTATAACGTATCCGCACAATTTTAGTGAAATCAGATTCAAAGATAGACCACATATTTTCAAGCATAAAGCAGTAATTGAATCACGCCAATAAAATAATTGAGATTAAAATTCAACAATTAGTTCAATCGTTCGATAGAAAGAGCGTGACTAAATCTATGAAGAATTTAGTAAAAGTTAAATCAATCTCAACAAAGGTTTATAAAATTGAAACTCAACATATATTTCGATTAAATAATGGAAAAAACATGACTGAATCCATGAAAAATCCAATAAGAGTTAAACCGATTTCACAATTTAGTTCTTCATGGAGTTTCTTGAGCACCAAGAAGAGAAAAGTTGTGTATTGAGGTGTTTGGTCCATTCCTCCTTCATTCTAGATGGCTCTAGAGTTAATATATGCGCCCTAGTATTTGTTTCCATATGTATTTCATTCGTTGAAATTACGTCAAAATTAAACATCTATGCAACCTGATAGTGAAGAAGCACGTGACCACATAGAAGGCCGGAGTTGGGTGCTAGAATTCACTGAAACGGTCCATGCGACTGCATGAAGATAACGCTATGCGACCACATAGTTTAACCAAGTTATGAATTCTTGTGTTTTGGTCCTTTAACTCCGTTTTGCGTTTTGTGACTTCTTTTTCTACTTCTTCTTCTTCCAATGCTTAATTTCGTAGCTTAATTTAATCTCCAAATCTCCAAATCTTCATTTTAACTTTCGAGACATCTTTTAGGTATTTGCAATTTGGTCCTTGAACTTTTGTATTATTCAACTTTGGCCCTTTTTCACTTATTTGTTCCAGATTATGCCACATCTATCAAATTACCACCTAAATCAAAATATAAAGATAATGAAAGCCTTTTGGTATCAAATAATCATACGGGAACAACAAATAAGAGGGGAAAACATGATATTTTACACTCTTATCAGGCTACATATTCGAAGTGGATCTCTAATTTAGTCATAGTAAAGAAGCATAATGGCAAGTAAAAGGTTTGCATAAACTTCTCCAACCTCAATCAAGTTTACCTGAAGGACAACTTCCCACTCTTAAGGATAGTTCAACCTGTGGATTCCACCGTGAGATACGAGTTACTAAGCTTCATGGATGCCTAAGTGTTACAATTAGATCTTCATGTATCCCAAGGATGAGGCGAACATCTTGATAAGAGTGCAAAATAGCATGATTTTCTCCTCTTATCTGTTGTATTTAAGTGGTTATTTGATGCCTAAATGCACTAAGTACCCTTATATTTTGATTTAGGTTGCAAATGGATGAAAACGGTGGAGATTTGAGGAAATAGGTGAAAAATGACCAAAATGAAAGTTCAGAGACCAAATCGAAAATATTTAACAGATGACTCGAAGGGAAAAATGAAGATATGAAGATTTGAGAGTGTTAAGCATCAATTCGATGATGAAAGAAGCCAAAGGGATGAAATATATTTAAAGTATTATCACACATCAATTCCCAGACGAAACAGTACTGCTTGGAATTCTTAGTCTAAGTTTGAGACCCATTTTTGGAATATGAAATATTCGAATTGGAAAAATATATTTCGGGAACATTTGTATCCCTTTGAGTTGATTTGCAACACATCTTGAATTGCCTCAATCGAATATCAGGAAAGAAAGATATGACCAAAATACTGAAAGCTGTCCGGTGGGAAATTCTAAAGCTATGCGGTCGCATAGCTTTACCTTCAATATGGTCGCAAGTGTGGCTTCAGAGATTTTCAAGGTTGAGCTCAATTGTTCTATGCGACCGCAACCACTTATTCTATGTGATTGCATAGAGTACTTTCGAGATGAAATTTCTAGTTTCCAAATTTAAGTCAACCACTTATGGAAACACCTATAAATACATGTTTTCAAACCCTAGAACGTACCAGAACGAATACAGATGCCTCCATACTAATTTCTCTCATATTTGGCTCAAGAATCTCCCTGAAGAACTAAAAACCTTGGTGAATCTAGGAAGGAACTCTATTAGAATGGGTGATTTCTCATCTTTTTATTCATGTAATTCGATTTTCCATTGTCAAACAATTCTAGAATTTAGATTTTCTTTTCATTAATATTTTGGAATTGGATTAACCTTTACTAGATTTTTCATGGATTCGGTCATACTTTTTCCATCAAAAAATTAAACTATTTGTTGAGTTTCAATTTTAATTAATTTATGTTGAGATTGGTTTAAGATTTATTAAATTCTTCATAGATCCAATCATACCTCTTCTATCGAATGATTGAACTATTTGTTGAATTTTAATCTCAATTTTATTTTATTGGTTGATTGATTACTGCTTTATACTTGATGTATATGGTCGATTCTTGATCTTATTCCAATAAAAAAAAGTGCGAATGTGTTATAGGATGTTTAAATTCTAGGATTACAATTGAATTAAATTGATTTGAAACGTTATATCTTCCAATTAGAGAGTTGGGATAAAGACCTCTAATTAAGTTATAAGAATGAATAATTGATGAGATTAATCTAATCCAATTGAGGAAATTCTATTATTCTTTGGGTGTAATCACATATCTTTCATCACTGATAAAGCTCTCTATTGTTATAATGTGATGCTATTCGGGTTGAAAAATGCTGGAGCCACCTATGAATGGCTTGTCAACAAAATGTTTGCTGATCTTATCTCTAAGACATAGATGCTTATGTAGATGACATTCTAGTGAAAAACTCATAACAAAGGACTATGTCAAGCACCTAGGTGCTACTTTCCAAATTTTAAGAAGGTACAGATGGGGGTTAGGCCCCTATAAGTGTTCATTTGGTGTCGCCTCCCGAAAGTTCCTAGACTACATGGTTAATCAAAGAGGTATTGAGGGCAACCCTAAAAAGATTAAGGCCTTAGTAGAGATGAGGTCTCTTCAGAAACCAAAGTAGGTATATAGCCTCATCAGGCGGGTGTAGCTTTGAGTTGCTTTGTCTCTAAAGCCACAAATAAATGCATTTCATTCTTCAAAATTCTTAAAGAAAGGAAGAAGTTCCAACGGACAAAGGAGTGTGAAGAGGCTTTTTAAAAGCTGAAGAAATGCCTAGGATAGGCCTTTCTATCTCCAAACTAAAGGCTAATGAGCCATTGTTACTTTATTTGGCTATATCTAAAATGGTCATCAAATCAGTTCTTAAGGAAATAATGCACCCACCAATTGCCCCATCTATAATGTGAGCAAAGCCCTCCTACAAATGAAGGCTTGCTACCCAGATATAGAGTAGCTTGCCCTATCCCTCGTTACCACTTCTAGAAAGTTGAGGCCATATTTCCAAACCCATAACATTTACCTGGTAACAAGCTTTTCTTTCAAGTATGTGCGACAGAAGCCCGATGTTTTTAGGAGGTTGATGAAGTGGTTGTAGAACTTAATGAATTTAACGTCATCTACAAGTCAAGAACCTCCATCAAGGCTCAACCCTTTGCAAATTTTGTAGTGAAATTCACCAATACCCTTGAATAGAGGTGGTAATAGAACCCTTAGAACCTTTCCGCATGGAGCCTCTTTGTTGATGGCTCATCTGGAGAAGCCGCTCCGGAGCGGACTAGTCTTTGTAAATCTAGAAGGCCACAAAGGAGCATGGGTTAACGAGTTCCTTCAAGTGTTGTGGACCATTCACCACGAGTCGAACTACCACTAGAAAAACCTCTTTCTCTATGGCCTATATAGCTGAAGCAATGAGCCAAATAGAGATAAGACTTCTCTCCTCGTCTGTACTTCAACAAAATATCTAACGATGAGTTGATGAGGTGTGATCTTGATTTCTTTGAAAAGATGATGAATTCCTTTTTAAAGTTCTACTTTGGCAATCCGAAGTGAATTAATAGACGAAATTGATGCACCAATTAAGGTCAATTCATTAATAGGGAAATGAGTGATTAAATGCTTGTTTGGTAGGATTTTTGGGAAGAGAATTGATTTTTGAATAGTGATATCATGGGAAATGTGTGGTTGAAAAAGAAGAAAAAATTATTGATGTGATGGAAAATATTATTTTAGTGAAGAATGTGTGGTTGAAAATGAGAATTGATTTACTGTAGAATTTGGGAATAAAAAACAAACACCCCCTAAGTATTATGAAGTGATAACATATAAGAGGTTCCAAATAAACATATATTCAAACAAAAGAAGAAGGGTCAACACTTGGCCAACTAAATTTCATTGGTCAGAAAGATAATTACAAAGAGAATGAGGCAGAAGCCTTTATGGATTAAAAGATAATGAGAAATTTTAAGCATCAACAGAGGGATCTTCTACTGCTACTACCCTGTCTCCTACCTCTTCATCATTTTGGGTTGCCTCGACCTCTGGCACTTTGTTGAGAGCTTCATCAATAGATGCGTCAACAGCAGGTCAATCTCTAGTCGACCCACTATACTCTTCTTAAATGAAGGTCATGACTAGTTCTGGATGGACCCTTTTGAGTCAAGCCATCATTCTTTGAGCACTCTACAAGGCCTAGAAGTTGGTGAAGTTGTCCTACTCCTTTGTTTTGTCAAAATTGCCTCTACCTTTAGAGATTCGATCTCCTCTTTCTGAGCCTCAATTGTTTGCCTCAACTTAGCTATCTCTTTATTGGAGGACTTTAGGGCCTTAGCTATGAGACTCTGTGCTCATTATGTTGACCTATGATTCAATATAGCTCCACTTGTTTTGATTATAACAAACAATACACTTATATTTCTAATAAGTCTTGTTTCTTGAGTTTTTTATGAATAAATCTTCTTAAGTATTCAAAGGCTCAAATCGTCATCCGTTGAAGAACAATCAATCAAACAAGACTTGAAGAGAACAAGAACTTTGAAGATTAGAGTTTAGAAGTTGTTTATCGAAACTTCAATTTATATGTAAAGGTTTAAACTCATCAATTTTTAGCAAGCACATAAAACTCAAACTATTCTTCATAATTCTTCACTTGCATAAAAATATTTTTGGTATAAAAATGATTTTGGAAAATGAACATTTTGATATAGAAATTAAGTTTCAATACCTATATACTTCGGTTGACCGAAGTATAAACCGGTTGACAGATCTGGTCAACCGAAGTGTCAGCCGAAACTCCAACGATTTTAATTTTACAACGGCTATATTCACAATTCGGTCAACCGAAATTGATCAACTGAAACTTCCTGATTTTCAATCTTTTGATCTATAAATAGCCATCTCTTTTGCATTCAATTCCAACCACTTTACAAGAGAAATTAAGAGAGTATATTTATTGAAAATCATTGAGCTTACTTGATTATATATTCTATTTCATTTATTACAAAGAATTTGTTGATTGATAAAACTAGTTTTATCTATTTCATCAAAGATTCAATTTTACAAGAAAAATTCTCAATCTCATTTCAATTCTAGATAAAGGTTTTTTTTGCCAACACTTAAATTGAAGTGTAAATCTCTCTTCATACTTAACTTGTATTATTTGTTAAGAGAGATCATTGGTTGAAAACTTTGATACAGACATACAAACTATTTCATTATCCATCATTCATCAAAGTTTTACGACATAAACACTTGAGATTTATTATTTGCTATCTATTGAAGTGTTATCCTAAGTCTCTAAATATTTAACTTGCTTATATCATTTATTAAGCGAGTTCTTTCAATTGTAAAATTATCATTTATATTGTGGTGGTTTCGAGAACCTTGTGAAAACTCGATTGTTGTTAAGGATAGGTGCTCTTATTGTAAGTCACCTAAGGATAAGTACTCATTGTTGTAAGTCACTTAAGAATTGGTACTACTTGTTTATATGTTACCATTATAGTACATTTGGCTTGCTCGTGACTGAGAGCTTGGTAACGAGGACGTAGAACGTATTGTGTATCGAACCCCATTAAATTCGCTTGTTATCTTTACACTATTGCACTTTACTTTAAATTGCTATTTATACCGTACTTTATTCATACTTGAATTAAGTTATCGAATTTGCATATTTACTTCTCGTATTACACTTTGAATTTATATCTTGTGTATTAAATAAGTTTGAGATTAATTATCGAAAAGGTTTCAAAAACTAATTCACCCCCTATTGGTTAATTATTCTTGGGTTATCAATTGGTATCAGAGCCTAGGTGCACATTTTTAAAAGATTTTACTGTCTTGTGTTATGGCTAATCTTAATATTGATGGGTATTCTACAAATCGTCATCCTTTGTTTGATGGCACACATTATAATTATTAGAAAACTAGAATGATGTTTTATATCCAATCAATTGATTATAATGTTTCGAAGGTTATTGAATTTGGTCCTCATAAGCTTACTAAGGTAATTAAAGTTGATGGAAAACCAGACCAAATTATTTCAAAACCTAGAGAAGAATATGATGATGATGATAATAGAAAATTGTCTTTGAATGCAAAAGCCAAAAATCTTCTTTATTGTGCTTTAAATATAAATGAATTTAATCGTATTAGCACATGTGATTTTGCATATGATATTTGGCATGCATTAGATATCACACCCACGGGTACAAACAAAGTGAAAGAAACTAAGATAAATCTCTTGTTTAAAAATTTTGAAAACTTCTTTATGAAACAAGATGAACCCATTGCTAGCATGATTACTCGATTCACTGATATTGTTAATGTCCTTAAAGGCTTTGATCAAAAATTTATTAATGGTAAACTTGTTAACAAAATTCTTAGGTCTCTCTCGGAAGATTGTGACTCATTGAGGATATTGATAGAAAACACAAAAGATGTCAACACATATCCTTTGGAAGAGCTCTATCGAACATTGATGATTTATAAGCTAAATCATGCCGAAACAAATGAGAAATCTAGAAAAGCAAAAGAGGAAGAAAAGAAGAATTCTCCTAGAAGAGAATTACTTTGAAATCATTAAATTATGAAGAAACCTCAAACTCAAACAAGAGTGATGATGAGCTTGATGATCTTGTTCTCCTTGTCAAAAAGTAGAGATGCTTTCGCAACAACCGTCGATTCCAAAAGAAAGAAGACAAAGGTGAAGAAAAGAACAAGAAGGTTGTATGTTATGATTGTGACAAATCCGGTCACAAGAGAAATGAATGTCCTAACAAGAGAAAATTTTTCAAGAAAAAAGCTCTACAAGCCACTTGAGATGAAAGTGATGATGAGCAAGAAGAAAATGAAAGTCAAGATGAAGTTGCAAGCATGTGCTTCATGGCCATTGAAGATGAGGTAAACACAAATGACATTCCCTCTTATAATGAAATATCTACTTCATATGACGAAATCATTGGAGCGTTTGAAAAACTTGTTCTCAAACATTCTACTCTCAAAAAGCAACACATTTTATTAAAAAATGAGACCAAAAAGATTTTAGAGACTCAAAAGGATTTTGAGAAAGAAAATGATGATCACGAATCCCTAATCAAAGAAAATGTTTCTCTAAAAGAAAAGTTCTAGATTTAACAAACATTGTGTACAAATTCACTCAAGGAAAGAAAAACTTTGAGTTAATGCTTGGGAAACAAAAACGTGTTTTTGATAGAGGAAGAATTGGATACAAACCTTCTCTAAAACAAAAATTTCTTGAAAACAAATTTGTCAAATCTTCTAACACCACATGTAGCTTTTGTAACAAATTTGGACATGTAACTTTTAATTGCTTAGTAAAAAAAATTACACTTTCAAAGAAAAAAGTGGGTTCAAAGGTCCACTGGCACTAACTATCAAGGACTCAAAGTTAAATGGGTACCAAGATAAAAAATTTGAATCAATTCTTGTAGGTGCCTTCAAGTATAAAGAGCAATTGGTTCTTGGATAGTGGTTGTTCAAAACATATGACTAGAGACAAAACATTATTATCAAACTTCAAAAGGAAAGATGGGGGTCATGTCACATTTGGAGATATTGACAAAGGAAGAATCATGGGCATTGAAAATATTGATAATCATTTATCTCCTTCTATTGAAAACGTTTTGTTAGTAGATAATCTCAAACATAATTTGCTAAGTATTAGTCAATTATATGAAAAAGGCTGTCATCCTCAAATTTGATTCTTCAAAATACCTCATTGAGGATGCTATATCAAAAGAGATATTGTTCATAGGAAGCCAAAGTAAAGATGTTTATGTCATCAACATTGAATTTGAAAAAGAATTAAAATGTTTGTCAAGTTTTAAAGATGATACTTGGTTATGGTATAGAAGATTAGGCCATGTTAGTATGGACCTAATTTCAAAAATCTCAAAAAATTGCTTTGTTAAAGGTCTACCAAATTTGAAATTTGTAAAGGAAAAAATTTGTGATATTTGTCAATTTGGAAAACAAACAAAAAGTTCATTCAAAACTAAGAAATTTTCTTCAACTATAAAACTTTTACAACTTCTTCACATGGATCTCTTTGGACCTTCTAAAACCGCAAGATTAAGTGGTAAGCACTATGCATTTATCATCGTTGATGACTTCTCAAGATCTACTTGGGTTTTGTTTTTAAACTTGAAAAATGAAGTTTTAAAGTATTCAAACAATTTTGTAAAAAGATTCAAAATGAAAAAGGATACTCTATCACAACCATTAGAAGTGATCACAGTGGAGAATTTGATAATATTGCTTTTGATGATTTTTGTAAAGAAAATGGATATGAACATAACTTTTCGGCTCCTAGAACTCCTCAACGAAATGGTGTAGTGGAAAGAAAGAATCGTACATTACAAGAAATGGCTAGAACCATGTTAAATGAAAACACTATACCTAAATATTTTTGGGCCGAAGCTGTTAACACCGCTTGCTACATTATAAATAGAGTTTTGGTAAGTCGAAAGAACACCAAAACTCCATATGAGCTTTGGAAAAATAGAGTTCCCAACATTAGTTATTTTTAAGGTTTTTGGTTGCAAATGATTTATACTAAATACAAAAGAAAATTTGGGAAAATTTGATTCAAAATCTGATGATGGAATCTTCCTTGGATATTCACCTACTAGCAAAGCTTATCGAGTTTTAAACAAAAGAACTCTAGTAATGGAAGAATTCATGCATGTTACATTTGATGAAACTAATTCTCTTGATCAAGAGAAAGATGGGGTTTGGAAATTCCTCTTGAGCAAATGAACATTCAAGGTCAAAACAATGAAGATCCTAAAGATGTTGAGGTTAAAGATTCGGAAGAATAAATTTCTCAACAAGGAGAGGGAGAATCTTCCAAAGATCAAGATGATCAAACACTTCCCATTGAATAGAAGTTTGTTCCCATTCATCCAAAGGAGCTCATAGTCGGTGATCCTTCCAAAGGTGTAAGTACTAGAAATTCTACCAAAGGTTTTCTAAATAATTACGCTTTCATTTTTCAAATTGAACCAAAGAATTTCAAAGAAGACGAATTTAATGAGTTTTGGATCCTAGCAATCCAAGAAGAACTAAATCAATTTGAAAAAAAAATCATGTTTGGGATTTAGTTGATAGACCAAATGATCAAACCGTTATTGGTACGAAATGGGTCTTTCGAAATAAATGAGATGAAAATGGTATAATTGTGCATAACAAGGCTAGATTAGTGGCCCAAGGTTACAATCAAGAAGAAGGTAAAGATTTCGAAGAAACCTTCGTACCAGTTGTTAGATTAGAGTCTATTTGTATGCTTCTTGCTTTTGCATGCCATAAAGGTTTTACTCTATTAAATTGATGTAAAAAGTGCATTTTTAAACGGTTTTATTCAAGAAGAAGTTTATGTTGAGCAATCTCCCGGTTTCAAAAATCACAAATTTTCGGAAAATGTGTTTAAACTTAGAAAAGCTCTATATAGTTTGAAACAAGCTCCTAGAGCTTGGTATGAAAGATTGAGCAAATTTCTTATCTCAAATGGTTTTCAAACTGAAAATGCGGATACTACATTTTTTTATCAAAACCAAAAAGGATGACATGATTATTATACAAATTTATGTTTAAATTATTCTTGGTATAACTATTATTTCCCTTTGTGAAGAGTTTTCGAAGTGTATGAGCAAGGAATTTGAAATGAGTATGATGGCTTGAAGACTTGAAGCCGATGAATACTCTAATAAGTTCATCAATCATATTGGATAAAGATGAGCACGACACTTCAATAAACGTAACAAAATATCGAGGTATGATCGGATCTCTTCTTTATTTAACTGCTAGTAGATCGAAACGAATTTTTAGGAATCTATGTGGTACTAGAACTTTAGGACTATGGTATCCTAAGGGCATGCACATTGACCTTATTAGCTATTCGGATGCCGATTAGGCGGGTTGCACAATTGATCGAAAAAGCACAAGTGGAACTTGTCACTTTCTAGGCTTTGCACTTGTATCATGATTTAGCAAGAAAAAAAATTCCGTTGCACTATCGAGCGCCGAAGCCGAATATATCTCGGTCGCTAGTTGTTGTGCTCAAACTCTTTGGATGAAACAAATCCTTAGTAATTATCATTTAACTTTTGAAATTACTCCTATTATGTGTGATAACATTAGTGTTTTAAATTTGTCTAAAAATCCAATCTTGCACTCTCGCACCAAACATATTGAAATTCAACATCATTTTCTTAGAGATCATGTGCAAAAAGGTGATATTTATTTAGAATTTATTAGTACTGATAAACAATTGGTTGACATTCTTACTAAACCTCTAGCTCTTGATAGATTTTCATATATTAGAAGAGGTCTGGGTATTATTGATGAGTCTGAAATTTGTGGCTAAATTTATTTTATTTAGATGATTAAATCGAAATTACATGAAAATTCCTACTTTACAGTATTTTGGTCGACCCATTGATCGATCAAAACAATTGTTCGGTCGATCAGCTGTACGACCGAAACCTATATTTTGGTCGACCATCAGTTAACCGAAAACTACTGCAACTCCCTGTTTAAAAGTCCTGCAGAGTTTCAGTCGACCGAAACTAGTCCAGTCGACCGAAATTATCGCGGCTCATCTCTTTTAAAACTCAAATTTTATCCCCAAATCCTCACTTGAACCCTAAAATTGCGATTTTCTCTACTTCTCCCTCAAATCACACAAATCTCACCATTTTCACTCAAGTAACCTCAAGATTTCAACAAATCAACAACACTCATCAAACATTCCTACCAAATTTCAAGGTTTTTCCTCCATTTTTATCCCAAATTCAAAAACACAGGTTTTTGTTCAAGAACTCGAAAATCTTAAATTTTTTCCTTCAAAAACTCCTTGCAGATCCTTTAAAATCACTGACCCACTTCAAACATTTGCATCCCGCCAATTTACACTCGTTTTTCTCACCAAAAATTTTGAACCAACATTCTCTCTCACTCGTGTTGATATCATCCGAATCAACTATGCCACCAAAGAAGAAATCAAAGAAGGGAGAAGCAAGCTCGTCCAATGCCGAAGTTGACACGCCCTTGCCCGACCGCTTCACCGATTGTCCTATTCTAATTGGTAAGTCTATTGATTTCTTTAAATTCTATCTCCAAGCTCCATCGTTTAGGGCAGAAGAATATTTTGAGGGTATTGGGTGGAAGAATGTAGTCCGTTTATAGGCATCACCTTAAACTCATACAGTTGTATGCCATAATTAGACATAATAACCTAGGCAACATGTTTCTTAGAAGTAGGCAACACCTCAGTTGGTTTCTTGGAAACATGCGGCAGCTTTCAAATCATTAGCACAGGACCCAAAAATGTTTCATCAGATTAGAAGCACAAAATCACATTAGCTACATCGATCAATTTTTCTGAAGGACCTCACCTTTGTTTCATCATCTTTTCTAAAAGCTTCCATCATCTAGAGCCCCATCCTCAAGCAAGGACCTCACATCTACTTCAATAGCATTTCTCAAAGCTTTTGTTTGCACCCCTTCCATAACTGCTAGAAGGTATTTCAATTCATTTATGCAATTCAAACTCTAGTTATTATATTAATACCTTTGCATGGATTTGGGACACTATTGTTATTCATTCAAACACACAAATATAACTAGTCATCGTACTCAAGAAAGATAAGATGCTCGACCTAACTGCATTACCTCAGCAATGAGTCCACTTCCATTCTACATTGAAATCCACATATTATATAAATATCCATGCATGGACTTTGGGAACTATTACTATACATTTTCCAATGAGGCTATGATCACTTTCACATAACAGCTAACTACCTAGTCAACTAGGCTCACACTCCACATCACCATACACCCAACCAAAGTAGGACCATGTTGGAGTGATTGATCACTTCATCCGATGTGCCCTAGGGAAGACCTTCCAAGGTCGGAGTTAAGGAGCCACATTTGTTGTATGAAGACTTCCAAAGCGACTAGCTATGGCACTTCCTCCAAGAAAATCTTGTGAATAAATCTAATTATGATTGATTGATGTAACATCTCTGTAGCAGAGGCCTAAAGGTCAAGTCCTAAGCTTACTTTTTAGAAAACATTATCACTAGATAAGGTCACGGGTCATCTGATCAAATGGTCGGTGTTTTACCTCTCCCACTATATGAGCTCACACTAGGTGTCATTTTAAAAGTAATGTAACTTTGTACACAAAAATTGTAAACTTGGTCTCTCTCTCTCTCTCTCTCTCTCTCTCTCTCTCTCTCTCTCTCTCTCTCTCTCTCATTTTATATATTCCCTGCATATATATACTTTATGTGGCTCACGTCCCTGGACATCCCGCACCCTATAGTTCGTCATTGTCGACTGACTTGACTGTCAAAGTGCTCACGACCACCTTCACTATCATCAGAGAGGGCCATGACTAACTAGCAGTTATCCAAGTGTATAGAAGCATATCTACGTGGATGTGAGTGGAGCCGAGATTTGATAGTCACGTCACTCCTACAAAGAAAAGGTAGAAACTACATTTCACTTGCCCCAATAACTTTTCTATACTTTTAACCATAGATTCTCCAAAAATTATATTTTCACAAGAAAAATATCTCTCAAACAATGCGTAGAAAATTAAGCGCTCTCTGCTCTCTTATAAGCTTGAGGGATTGTTTGACAAAATATTTTATAAAAGTTTTAGTCGGTTTTGCTAAATGTTGATTAAATGTGTGGTTGAAAGATTAAGTCCAATAAAATGTGATTAAAAATTGAAGTTTGGTGAATTGAAAAGTTTGCCCTGAATGTTCTCCAAGTCTTTTTGATTCATCTTGCTTGATCTTAGATTACATTTTCATTGTGTCAAGATCTCATTAAGGCATTCAATTTCATCTTCACGACATAATGCTTAATGGATTCACTTCTGTAACATCTCTATGATTAAGTTCCCAATTGGAATACAGAGTTCTCAGACCCAATTCATCGAACAGATGGCAAGAATTATCATGTCAATCACAAACCCCTATAATTTATGGATTGCAAACATGACATGGATGGTAAAAATTATGTGATGATTACAACGTTAATAGTGATATCAAATCAACAAAAAAATATTTAAATGACCAATGAGAAAAATAATGTACATACATAATAAATAAGGGCATGTTTGGTATGCCATATTGTATTGGGGGACACTGTTAGAAGGGATAAGATTAGGGAGAATAAGCTTAGGAAACTACGCCATATTTGAAGACCGTACAAGTAATGAAAAATTAAACATATGAAAATATTTTTATAATTTTTTTTAAATTTATTATGGGATTTTTTTTACTTATAATATCTTGTATGAAATTTATTCTAACCCATATATTGTATTTTTATTTACAAGTAATCATATTACTTGTATTTAAATTTTTGGTTGTATTTATAAGTAAAAATTTAACTTGTAAATGAATTTTTCCTTATGAATGACTTCTTCTACTTATAAATATTTTTTTATCATATATAATTTTTTAGTTATAATTTTTTTCTTATTTAATTTTTAAAAGTATAAATGACTTTTAATACATATAAGTGAATTTTGGCTTACAATAGTATTTT
The DNA here is from genome assembly GCA_035079005.1 of Fraxinus americana. Lineage (NCBI taxonomy): Eukaryota > Viridiplantae > Streptophyta > Magnoliopsida > Lamiales > Oleaceae > Fraxinus > Fraxinus americana. The sequence goes on along the minus strand of CM068707.1, from coordinate 19,274,068 downwards.
TCACTACTGGAAAATCCTAATTAAGAAAAAAAAAATTACATCAATCCTTTAAAAATGCTAAAAAAATTGCATCATTAAAAACAATGACTGAAAAATCCAATAGAACAAAATTTAGTCAAAGAAGTGTACAACCCGTATTTTATTCCTTCACGATAATATCAATAGAATTATATGCTTTAGGCATATTAAATCTTTCAGGGATAGTAATCAATAGTCATACCCAATGAGTTAACTATAGCCCATTTATTATAAACATATCAAATTTCATTTATTGCCAAGATAAGTAGATATAGACTTGTGATTGCATCTACTACATGATAAATAATCTATTTATAAAACTTCTTTGTAAAATCCTTCATGTTGAGAGTCGTACAATAGATGTTACGACTTTATTTTTCTTAGTTCATTTCCACAAGTATACAAATTTAGGTGTTCAGACCGCAAGTCTACAAACATCATATTTCTCTTAGTAAGTTCAATTTTATTTTTTTTAGGATTGTGTCTTTTTATTTGACTAATCATTTTCTTCAATTGATGTAATTCGATAAATTTATTTTGATATCCTAACTATACATAATATGAAGCTTTACATCATGTATAAAAATATTGTCGACATCTTTTTCTTTTTGATTATATTTCTTTCCCGTAACAACATGATTTATTGGGATATCACCAATTTCAATATTTCAAGTACTTGAATCTCTTCTAGGATTTTATAATTAGTTATATCTATATGCTCTACAAGAGTATATGCCTCTTAAATGGGATCCCTTTTTCTTATTTGCTCAATTTTCTTTTGGAGATTTTGTCTTAGAATCAAATCTAATATCACTTTAGGTGTGCAATAGGTTTATAAAATATAATGTTAACGAATCGTCCTCCTAGAATGTCAATTCGAGTGAAGCATTTAAAGTTGACGTATGAGATATTATTAATTTCTTTGATCAATATATACATCTAAATGAATTATTTTTCGAACTTCTATTTCGAATTGTCTTTTACAAGGATCTAGATAATAATAATGATGCATTGTATATATAATTTTCAGTCATTAATTTCTCCTCCTAATGCTGAGTAAATAGTCCAATCAAATTAATAGTTAGCAAATCGTGTTATAAAATATCACCCGTTATGGCTTAAATTATTTTTACAAGTTCAAACTAAACATGTTATTTCTGCATTATTTATGTCTATCTTAGTGCACCGTGGTTGAGTAATTGTATGTATATTGTACTATTAAAATTATTAGATAAAAATATTAGTCTATATATGAACATAAGCCAAATATAGCGTGGAAAACTTTGATGTTGGCATAATGCTATAAGTTTTGCTACATATAATATAGTATTCCCCGGACTGAAGTGAAAAACATTCTGTTCTCAATAGAAATGGTTTAGAAATTAATTGAAGGCATTTAAACAACAATAGTGCTAACCATTTATCGTTATCTCAACTAACACTTACTAAAAGTTTGAAATTTAGGCTTGCCTGCATTAATAATATATGTCATCTTGATTCTATACTCTAAAAACTATGTTCATAATTTAAAATTTGAGCAAATAATCTCGCAAACTTCATTTGTGAAAAATCATGCAATCATCTAGTAAAAGTATCTATTAGATACAAATTATATCTAGATGATCAATATGGGGTGATGAACCCCGTATATCACCTTAATTAATTTTTAAAGTTATATGGATTTAGTCTCAACTTTAGCTAGTGTTTGTCACGATCAATTTATAATATAAACAACAAGCATTACATGTGAATTAATTGGATTGAGGAATCTTCGGTTCTTCATTAAATGTTCATTCAAGTTCTTAATAATTTTTCGCATTATTACTGATCCTAGATGGTCTGATCGTTCATTCCAAATAATAAAATCAAATTGAAGGTTCAATATAAGATTGGGTTATTAGCGCAAAACGTCCTTACGTATGGAGTTCATTGTGCAAAACTTTCTAACATTGCATTTTCATCCCTATTTCAACATTCTATTGCGAAAATCATTATTTTCATCCAATTTCTCAATAAAAAGCTATGAAATGATGAATATGCTCTCTTAATTAAAAAATAAAAAACTAATTGTAATCGTATTCCCAAAATTTTCAAAAAATTACAAATGGACCCCAAATAAATAATTAAAACTCAAAACTGAAAAAACCAAAAATCACCCCATCTTCTTCCTCTTTTCTCCGCCACCTCATCCCACCACCATTGCCTCCAGAACTTTTTTTTAAGGAGAAGATTCACATATCCCTCGAACATTTTTTCCCGCTCTTCTCTTCTTCGAGCAAACAGAAAATCTCCTTCCGCTCCAATTCTTTTTCTAACCCATAGACCTACATTTTCTCTTCATTTTCCTAACACCATTTTTCTTAAATCCACCACCCATTTTCTTCCTAGAGTTCTTTAAAACCCGAAGATTGTGTAGGATAGTTGTTTCAATTTTTTGGATGCCGGATTTAACACTAAATATCGGATTTACAATTTATAACTTGATACAAAATATCTTAAATACGGTATTTACACCAGTTACCGTATTTGCACATTAGAACAGATTAAATTATATAACAAGTAATTGCAGCAAACAATTAAAAGATAATTGCAGAACAGTAATATGCAAAACGATGAACAATAAGTTATTAAAACAAATTGTTAAAGAAAAACTTTTAACCCGAGGTCTGTGTCACACACAGTTTCCTTAAAACAGATTTGCCCCCTCGTCGTACGTGCTTGAGGTATGATACGAGCGTTTGTCTCTCAAGATACAACGAAGAAACCAGTAAAATCCGAGCACAACACATTCTACTCCGATGAAATGAACAAGTGTCTGAAAATTATTACCACAAACTCGAACAGAAATAGAAAATGCAGGAAAACAGAAACTGTATGCAGATGAAAATTTGTGTAATGAACTGTGGAAAAACGAGACACATATAAAGACTGGCTGCCCATTCATTTCATAGTAATTAAAATGGGAGTTTCAGGAGTTTCAACAGTTTTGAAAAATCAAAAGTCTGTTGAAAATTAACAAAAATGTATTCGTGTACGCAGGTCGCGCCCGCACACAAGTTCAAGGTTCGAAGCCTATTTCGGTCCAAGATTTGCACCCCCCATGCGCGTGCACGTGGAGAGAGCCTCTATGATACACATGATTACACAATTCTAAAGTGTAATCCTTTATAAAGTGGTTTTAGTTTTCATCCACATCCTATGTGGGACAAACCTTATTTTTAGTTTTCCCACCAGCATAAACTTTTTTCATATGGAATACTTCGAGCTTCAATTTCTCATTTACCCGAGTATCATTTTTGATAAGTAAGTATATGATTTCGATATACTCACGGAGGAGAACACAAATCAACTTTTATCTTCCAAAATAGTCAAGCGGGTCTTGCTCAAAATTAGAGCCAAAGTCAGCCCACGACTCAATTTATTTCCAGTTTTTTCCAACATATTGATCCACCATTATTCACCTCCTTACTTTGAGATTGATTTCCATTTTCTTATAGGGCATTGTTGGGAAACACTGAATTTTGGGTGTGTAAATGTTCACTAAAACTTTGAAAATCTTGATTTTGATTAGAGTTCGGGGATTTTTGTTGGAATCAGAAATGGCTTCGTTGGGGCTAATGAATTTCAAATGCAAATCCTACCCTCAAATTTTAATTGTAATAAAAAAGAAGCACAAATCCAGCCGAAAATCTTGAAAGAATACCCCAAAACAGAACAATGCAGATCAAAAATTGAAGAGGAAAGATCAATCTACTATTGTTTTAAGCTACGATTTAGAAAACTCAAAAAGAAAACACTTAATCTGATTTTCTTTCGTATGCAATCTGGGCCATTGAGTTGTCAATAATTCGGGTTTCTAATTCTTTCAACGCCAAATTTGGAGAACATTGGGATAAATGTTTACTTAGAAGGCGGAGGAGGGGATCCCAAAGCAAAGTTCAAGAGGAGAATGACACCTAGATCTTCTTTTTCGGACATTTTATTAGTATCACAATTGAACATGATGCAGCAGATTTATTTTTATTTTTGTTTTTTTAATAATTTATTTGGACTCGTTTTTACATTATTAAAAAAAATTGAGGCTATCGTTATAATTATTTCTCTATTTTTTCTTTTATATTCTTTATGTTTTATTTAAATAGAAGGATATATTCACCATTTTACACTTTTTTATTGAGATATTGGATGGAAATAGATGAAAATGATGATTTCCGCGATGAAAGGTTGAAATAGGTGTAAAAAATGTAAAAAAAAATGCAACGTTGGAACGTTTTGCAAAATGAGCTCCATACGTAGTGACATTTTATGCTAATAACCCCTATAAGATATGATTCAATTATATTAATACTAGTATATTACACTAATTAAAACACTAATTTTAGAAACTTTAAAAGTTTTTTTTTATATTTAATGGAGAATAAATTACAAGCACGAAATCTATCTTACAAGTATCACTTAATATTAACTCTTCTGGAGATTTATAAAATTCTCAAAAAATATCAAATCAAGTTTTCATTTAATATTTTTCGGGAATGATCATAATTAAAGATTGGGTTATTAAGATTTTGTTTCTTTAACAACAACAACATTATTCGTAATAAATATTGATATAATAAAATGATACATCTTTTAGAGCAATATAAAATATTTTTTTAAGAAAAATTCCTGTGACAATTAATATGATAAATTTATGCTTCTTTGGGAGTAACTACATATTATCCATATAAACAAAGTCGTATTTTTTCTAGAGCAAGGACACAATATTCATTTAGGATATTTCTAAATTAAAATTTATGCTTCTAAAAAAAAAAAATAACGGAGTATTCCAATAAAATATAAATTTAAATAAAATTATGATTATCTAGTAATCACGACAAAATATTCTTCAAGAATATTAGTATATAATATATTATGATTATTTATAAAAAATAAATATTTTTTTTTAGAATATTAATATGTATAAAATCATTCTTTTAAATAACCAAATTTTCTTCTAAAATAATCCGACTAGGATTGCACTGTCCAACTCTATAAATACAAGTTTTCCATTCATATCCAGGTATGCTCCACATTCAATTCAGTTCATAGCCTCACGCTTATTTTTTTCCTTTCGCTTACTTAAGTATCGGAGAGGCAATGATGACATACCTCGACAGCTTTGTTTTAAGTCTTGGAGATCCTGCTCACGCTTATTTCCTATTGTCAAGCTCGAGTATTAACAGTTGTAGATTTTTACAGCATTATCAACGCGGTCTGTAAAAAATGCTATAAAATTTCATGGTTAATCACGTTAAGTACCTCATCTAGCAAGCTCATTGCTCAAACTTAACCTTCTATCGGAGATCCTCCAATCCCTTTCATTAATACCACAGGAGGAACCAGTATCTCACACTGCAACTGTTACTTCAGGGGCATTTTAAGAGCTATACTACTAGTCGTCCATTGACTTAACAATTGGGCCAACAGAACTTGCCTGCAACGTTCATAATCGAGGTTAATGATACGACCAGGTCTCGAGCTCAAGCTCCTCGTCTCACTTTCACAATGGAGGTATGAGATCCTCGGGTGAACCTTGTCCTTCCTCCATGACCTCGGCCTCTAGGTCCTTACCATGATCCTCTAATGAACTTACTAGAATCATTCATGACAGAACAACTGTGGCCCACGCCAAAAGGCCAAGGTCGACATGTTTCATCTCGAACACTCTATTCACTATTGAGATTCTGTCGTATTTGTTGTTGAATAGGTTTAAGTATCTTCAGACAAAGAGCATGATGGAACCGCCAATTTGATCAATCACCTCGATATATACACTGACGTCATCAACCTGCAAGTTGTTCTAGATAATGTGCAAGGCCTTTTTGTAGACTTTAATTAAAGTTGATAGAGATTGGTTCTCTATCCTAGAGACCAATTTCTTCCTTATATTCTCAAATTTGGCTAACAAGTTCTCACCATTCTTTGCTAGCAGTAAGTGTATCAGAAAGACTACAGCATCCTTTATATAGCTTGGCCAAGCATAGAACGAGCCTGTATATGTGTAGTGACCCAAATTTTAAAATGCATATTTTATAACTTCAGTTATGTTGCTACGACATTCCCGTCAAAATTTAGAATTTATTTTTACGTTCCGTCGAGTTATCTAGCAAAACATTTAATATAAGAATTCAAAAACGATTTTAATTTTTAAAATTCAATATTTCCTTATTGGGTCGAAATTTTACACCACATCTATTTTAAATTTCTCTTGGCCCAATATTCTTCTTTAGCCCAAGTTTGAGTTCATTACCAGCCCAAATTCTAGAGCATAAGTTTGTAGGGCTCAATAGTATCAAACCTAAAATCTAATCAATTTTATCTCCAAAAATATTCACTTTCACGGCTACAAACCTCACAAGAATTCAAGGCATTCAACTAGGTAATTTCTTCAACATTGAAACAATTATTTTACTCTAATTTCACCAGTATCATCTTCTAATCCATTAACTCACTTCAACAGTTCATCCTTTCTCCAAATTTCACGTTACAATTTCGAACCTGTATATATATTCTCGACAAAATTTGCACAGGTAACTCTTCCAAAATTAATTTTCAGTTCCTTTGAAATTCTATAATCACCATTCTTCTCAATATATATATATATATATATATATATATATATATATATATATATATATATATATATATATAATGCTTTAAGGGACCCCAGGCCAGATTGCTGCTGGTGATGCGGGAAATAATGCTTTAAGGGACCTCGCGAATGCTCTCCAGACGTTCACTCAGCAACAAGTCCCAACAGCCCCACGAAGTGTCCCTAATTTACCGAATCCACATGCTAATGCAAACAACACCAGCATGGCTGTTGAACAGTTTCGCCGATATAAGCTTCCAACATTCAATGGTCAAGAAGGACCCCTAGCTACAGAGGAATGGCTAAGGGCATTAGAACGGATCTTTAAACACGTAGCTCGCTCGGACACTCAGAAAGTGTCATGCACTGTATTCCAGCTTGCTGAGGACGCAGATCATTGGTAGGAGTCATATCTGCACACCAGGACTAAAGCATAGCAACTTGAACTGACATGGGCAGGATTCAAGGAATTAATACTACAAAGGTATTTTCCCCAGTCTTTCCGGGATCAGAAAGAAACAGAGTTCCTTGAACTTAAGCAGGGAAGTATGTTAGTGGTGGAATATGAAACGAATTGAACCAGTTGTCGAGATATGCTATCCATCTAGTTGACACATGTATCAAGAAGGTTAGAAGATTCAAAAGGGGTTTACGCCCAGAAATTGGAGGAATCATGGCAGGTTGGGACTCACTACCTATGCTGAAGCAATTGAGCGAGCGCAAGCTATATCCTCTCGCTTAAACCTGAAAAAGACTACTCGGAAACCTACAAAGGCACCAGTGAAAAGGAAATGGGATAGTCAGAATATGGGCAAAAGCAGATATCAGAACAAGAAAGGGAAATCATGGGGAAAATTTGAGGAAAAGGCTATCACTGAGAAACCCGTATGCCAGAAGTGTGGTAAGCAACACTATGGGGAGTGCCTGCTTGGAAAGGGGATGTGTTTTAGATGTAAGAAACCTGGTCATTTTGCTGATAAATATCCTGAATTCAAGGGTAAAGAAGATGCCAAGAGGGAAAATGCTCGAGTTTTTGCTTTAACTCAAAAGGAGGCAGAGGAAGATCCAGACGTGATAACAGTACCTGCTATCGTTTTGATTGATTCTAGTGCTACGAATTCTTTCATCTCTTCTAGTTTTCATGCTAAGATTGGAAATGTGTGTGATAATGTGAATGATGCTCTAGAGGTTAGTATTCCTTCAGGTGAAACTATTATCACCAATCTGATGTTGGAAGCTGTTAAGTTCGAAATAGATGGGAAGAACTTAGAGGCATACTTGTACTTAATAGACATGAGGGATTTTGATATCATTTTAGGCATGGATTGGCTTAGTTGTATGATGCTACGATTAAGTGTCATGAGAGGGAGGTGCTCTTTCAGAAACCAGGAGAATGTGAATTCACCTTCTTTGGGACAAAGGTTAAAATCATGCATCATCTCATATCAGCATTGAAAGCACAAAGGATGTTGAGTAAGAGTACCAGTCAGGGATAGCTGGTGAGCATCACCAGTGTTCAGGCAACTGAGGTAACTGCTACAGATGTACCAGTTGTGCGTGATTTTGTGGATGTATTTCCAGATGATCTATTTGGCATTCCATCAGATAGACAAGTGGAATTCATGATTGACTTGATACCTGGAGCTGTACCCATATCTAAAGCACCTTACAGGATGGCACCGAAGGAACTTCAAGAGTTGAAGGTGTAACTACATGAACTATTGGATAAAGGATTCATTCGGCCTAGTGTATCTCCTTGGGGGGCGCCAGTATTTTTTGTGAAAAAGAAAGATGGATCAATGAGGATGTGCATTGATTACAAAGAATTGAATCGCCTCACAGTCAAGAATACGTATCCTTTACCACGAATAGAAGATTTGTTCGATCAGTTAAAAGGGGCCACTGTATTTTCCAAGATTGATTTGAGATTAGGTTACCATCAATTGAAGGTTAAGGACAATGATATACCAAAGACCACATTTAGGACTCGATACGGACATTACGAATTTACTGTGATACCGTTTGGGTTAACTAATGCATCAGCTGTCTTCATGGACTTGATGAACCGAGTATTTCATCCATACTTGGATCGGTTCGTAATTGTCTTTATTGATGACATTCTGATTTATTCAAGGGACAAGGAACAACATGAGGATCATCTCAGCATTGTATTACAAACACTTCGACAGGAAAGGTTGTATGCAAAATTCAAGAAGTGCGAATTTTGGCTCGACCAAATTGGTTTTCTTGGACATGCGGCAGATGGTATTGAGGTTGATCCAGCCAAAGTTGAGGCTGTCACTAATTGGAGTGCATCAACCAATGTGAATGAAGTTCGTAGTTTCTTGGGATTGGCTAGCTATTATCGAAGGTTTGTCGAAGGATTTTCAAAAATAGCTGGACCGATGATACAGTTGACCAGAAGGGAGTGAAGTTTCAGTGGACAGAAAAGTGCGAGAAGAGTTTCCAAGAGTTGAAACTGAAATTGATATCTGCACCAATTTTGGCTATTCCTGAAGGGTCAGAAGGTTTTGTTATCTATAGTGATCCATCGAAACAAGGTTTGGGATGCGTACTGATGCAGCATGGAAAGGTGATTGCATATGCCTCTAGACAATTGAAGCTACATGAGTAGAACTATCCTACACTTGACATGGAATTGGCTGCCATAATTCATGCTTCAAAAATACGGCGACATTTTCTATATGGTAGTAAGTGCGAGATATACATAGACCATAAGAGTCTAAAGTATTTCTTCACTCAGAAGGCATTGAATATGAGACAGAGAACGTGGTTGGAGTTAGTTAAAGATTATGACTGTACTATTCACTATCACCCTGGTAAAGCTAATGTTGTTGCTGATGCGCTTAGCTGGAAAGGTAAAGGACAGTTAGCTGCCCTAACCAGTCAAGAACAGTTGATCAAGGATTTTGCCAACATGAGACTTGAGGTTGTAGCTCCTCCCATCACACAACTGCAATTATAGCTGCTTTGATTGTTCAACCGACTCTCAGAGACAGAATTAAAGAAGCTCAGGGTAAGGATAAATTTTTGTGCAAGATTAAGAACGGAGTACTCGCTGGCAGTGTTAAAGGTTTTGAAGTATCAACTGATGACACTCTTATGTTCAAGGGAAGACTATGTGTACCGAAAGATGAACCCTTGGGGAAGGAGATTCTAGATGAAGCACATTATTCACCTTATACTGCACATCCAGGTGGTACGAAGATGTACCAGGATCTACGAAAAATTTATTGGTGGAGAAACATGAAGATGCCAATTGGCTTATTTATTGAGAAGTGGATGACTTGCCAACAAGTTAAAGTCGAACATCAACGTCCGTTTGGATTGTTGAACCCACTTAAGATCCCAGAATGGAAGTGGGAATACATAGCAATGGATTTTGTCGTTGGACTTCCTAGATCAGCTAGAGGTCATCAAGCTACATGGGTCGTAGTTGATCGTTTGACAAAATCTACTCATTTTCTACCAGTGAAGATGACTTTCAGTTTAGACCAGTATGCTCAGTTGTACATTAGAGAAATTGTAAGATTGCATGGTGTACCAATTTTTATAGTGTCAGACAGGGATACCAAATTTACATCCAAGTTCTGGGAAAGCCTACAGACAGCTATGAGAACTAGATTGAAATTCAGTACAGCATATCACCCACAGACAGATGGACAATCAGAGAGAACTATACAGACTTTAGAGGATATGTTGAGAGCTTGCGCTTTAGACCTTGGTGGTAACTGGGAAATGCATTTACCGTTGGTTGAGTTTGCATATAACAATAGTTTCCAGTCTACCATTGGCATGGCACCATATGAAGCTCTTTATGGCAGAAAGTGCAGATCACCAATTCATTAGGATGAAGTTGGTGAGAAGAGAGATTTAGGCCCAGAAATAGTGGAACAAACTATGAATGTTGTGGAAAATATCAGAGAAAGAATTAAGACAGCACAAGACAGACAGAAGTCTTATGCTGACAAGAGACGAAAAGAACTACAATTTGAAATTAGTGAAAAAGTGTTCCTGACTATGAAAGGTGTGGTAAGGTTTGGAAAGAAAGGGAAGCTTAGACCAAGGTTTATTGGACCTTTTGAAATCTTAGAAAGGGTTGGAAACATGGCCTATAGGTTAGCTTTACCGCCAGAGTTATCAACAGTACATAATGTTTTCCACATCTCCATGTTAAGGAAATATGTCCATGATCCGGACCACATTGTTAGTTATAAATCCTTGGATGTTGACAAGGATATGACATATGAGGAAACTCCTGCGGTTATACTTGAGAGGAAAGTTCATTCCTTGAGAAATAAAGATATTCCTTTAGTTAAAGTCCAATGGAGCAGACATGGTAGAGAAGATGCAACTTGGGAAAGAGAAGAGAAGATCTTAGCCAAATACCCAGACATTTTCAAATCAAGTAAGTTTAATTTCGAGGGCGGAATTTATTTAAGTGAGGGAGGTTGTACTGACCCAAATTTTAAAATGCATATTTTATAACTTCAGTTATGTCGCTACGACATTCCCGTCAAAATTTAGAATTTATTTTTACGTTCGGTCGAGTTGTCTAGCAAAACATTTAATATAAGAATTCAAAAACGATTTTAATTTTTAAAATTCAATATTTCCTTATTGTGTCGAAATTTTACACGACATCTATTTTAAATTTCTCTTGGCCCAATATTCTTCTTTGGCCCAAGTTTGAGTCCATTACCAGCCCAAATTCTGGAGCATAAGCTTGTATGGCTCAATAGTATCAAACCTAAAATCTAATCAATTTTATCTCCAAAAATATTCACTCTCACGGCTACAAACCTCACAAGAATTCAAGGCATTCAACTAGGTAATTTCTTCAACATTGAAACAATTATTTTACTCTAATTTCATCAGCATCATCTTCTAATCCATTAACCCACTGCAACAGTTCATCCTTTCTCCAAATTTCACGTTACAATTTCGAACCTGTATATATATTCTCGACAAAATCTGCACAGGTAACTTTTCCAAAATTAATTTTCAGTTCCTTTGAAATTCTATAATCGCCATTCTTATATATATGTGTGTGTATGTATATACATACATACATACACTGGATGATGGAAGTCAAAGCTGTAAACCGAGTTTTGAAGTCGACATGCGCCTCCAATTTTTGCTCTCTCGTTATTGGACTTCCTCCTCGAGCCTTAATTTTTATTGGAAGCCTTCAAATTGTAAAACCCATTTCTTGAAATCCTCCAACCCAACCTTCTCTGCGTAAATATGGGATTTGGGGATGGGGGGTTGGTTTTAAATGTTGAAATTTCATTTTAAATCCCCAAGTTTGGTCAAAAGTTTAAATTAGTCCCCTATTTGATTTTTATTCTTTTACAATTCTTAAAGTTTATGTATTCTTCAAAGTAAATATATAATATTTTCTAATTTTATCATATTGACCATAAACATTCTAATTTTGATAATTAGACCCCAAATATTTAAAGAATTATCAAATTACTCATTTTCTTTACTTTCAAAAAGTTCAATCAAATCCCTAAAAGTTTTAAAGTATTAATTAGGACTTAGTATCCTAAATTATATAAATTTTTTTATTGCTAGACGAGGTCGCGGGAAAAGTTTAAAGCACGGTAACATCACATCAGTTCAATTTAAAAAAAATTTCAAGACTTTGAGGTGGGGTTTACATTTAAGCAATTGTGATTATTTTGTCCATGCTAATTCTTGATGTGTGATTTTTTGATTGTGATATAATGTTTATACATATGAAAAGGTTGCCAGAAACCGTAAATAGGTCCGGGATCGAAAGTGTGTCCTTGGGGTTGTCCCACAGTGCAAAATTTATTAAGCGCTAATAACATGTTGTCAGGGACCGTAAATAGGTCCGAGATCGTAATTGGGTCCTTGGGGATGTCCCACAATACATATTTCTACAGTATGTTATATTTGTACTATATTCAAATTTTGATTTCATGTTTAGATTTAACTTGGACTGATTGCTGTTTCTCCACTGAGTATAATTCGTTATGCTCAACTCAATATTTTCCATCCTTTCAGGTTAAGGAGCTCGGCAAGGCAAGGCAATGAGTGGGGTAATCTTGATTAAATAATAAACCATTTAATTTATAAATTTTTGAAACAAGTATTTTAAAAGTTGGTTTCCATTTTGTCAACTAAATCTCAAGTTTTAGTTTTTGCGAATTTTGACACTTTGCTTATTATATTTGGTATTGACACTTGGATGTGAGCAAATTATTTAAATGACGTTTCCGCATTTATTTATAATATACTATAGTTGAGAAAAAAATAGTATTTACGCATTTTGGCGTTTATTGAGAATACTTATTTACAGGACATTTCGACTTAAGTAGTGCCTTGAGTTTTCTGAAATTTGGGGGGTTACAATATGACATCATGGTACGGTTCAATATAGAAGGGCTTCAAATTCTTGATGTATGTATTACAATTGTCGCATCCATCCTCACACATGCCTTAAGATGTGAGTCATTAACGATGACTTTGTATCCAAGGAAAATATGCCCGACCATTGAAAAATGTTGTACAATAGGCAACACAAATCTAGTATACTACAAGATAATAAATGGTGTAAATGTAAGTAGTACGCTCTACTGATGTTGTTCACCCATCTGAACATTACGAGGTCCAATATTTTGATGGAGATCAAGGACCTCAAGGAACTTAAATGGCCTTCGAGAATACGATCTCTCCCGAACACCAGAAATAAAAGCAAGTATTGGGAGTTCCATTTGAAAAATGGGTATACGATAGAAATATGAAGGCCCTATAGAGGGAGATCGAGTCTTTGATTAAGGAGGATTCATTGCGTCTTGCGTTAGTTACGATAAATGCCCGAAAAATGACCATACTCTAGAAAAGACACCTAATAATGAGGTCAGTAACCGAGCAATGATACAGAAAATCAATATCATAGTGGGAAAATAGACTTGGGGGGAGATTCACAAGGCAACCAAACATAGTATGTCAAGTAGTACACCTCCACCTTAAGGTCGGCCTCCAACAACTTTGAAGATATTACATTTGGGTCACATAATATGGAAGGCATATCAACCCCGTATGATGATGCTTTGGTTGTGATGGTGATCATTGCCAACTTCAATATAAAATGGATCTTGGTAGATAATGGGAATGCAACCAATGTATAATCCCACGATACCTTTATGAAGATGGGAATTCCAATAGAATGCCTCAAGTGAATTAAAACTTCCCTTCTGGAATTTAAGGATATTATTATCATGATAGAAGGTATCGTTACTTTCCCTCACTTTGGGCTTGGATTCGATTCAGGTGACAATTATCATGACCTTTCAAGTACTTTAGACATCAATGGCTTACAACGCCATTATCTGGCAATTAGTACTTAGTAAGATCAAAGTATTGTCTCCACTTTCCACCTTGCCATAAAATTCTCTACAAGCAATGGTTCAGAGTTGTATGTAGAGATCAGACAGTGGCTACACAGTGTTATGTGACTATTGTATGATGATTGAGCACCGACATCATATAGATTACGACATCCGACCCTGATGTCGACCATCAGAAAAGACTCATCCAATTGGAAGAGCTTGACCTCGATAAGGTGGTGACTATAGGACGAGATATCGACGAGGTGGTGGTGAATATCCTTATTGATAGTCTTTCACATAATGTCGATGTGTTTGCATTGAAGGTATAAGGCATGCCTAGCATCAACCCTGAGGGACGGTGCACAAAATCAATATTATCTCAGGGTCTAACTTGTTAAGAAGAGAAAACTACAATTTGCACCAGAACATCGTACAAGAAAAGATCGACAAGCTCACGAGAGCAGGGTTTATCCATGAGGTTCAGTATCCAAATTGGCTCGCCAATGTTGTTTTGGTCAAGAAGGTCAGAGGTAAGTGGCAAGTTCATATTTATTACACTGACCTAGAAAAATCATACCCAAAGGATAGTTATCCACTACCTTGGATTGATAATATCGTGGATAATACATGAGGTTATAATTGTACAGCCTCTTTGATACATTCTCTAACATCACTATATTCTTTCCATTCATCATTGACTTGACTATATTTGTTATAAGAACATGCCATTAGGTTGAAGAATATAGGGACTATGAATCAAAGACTCATTAAGAAAGTCTTCTCCAGTCTGATTGAGAAAAACATTGAGGCCTATGTCGATGACATGGTGGCCAAGAGGATGTTGGTTGACAATCATATTCCTAACCTCAATGATGCATTTGCTATACTTCAAAAATATCAGATAAAGTTGAATTTGCCAAAATGTGGATTTAGGGTGGCCTCTAACAAGTTTTTGGACTTTATGATAACGTATTGATGATAGAAATGGACTCAGTCAAGATACAAGATCCTGATAATGATGGAACTTCCCAAAAATTAAAAACGATTTCCAAAGTTTGATAGGTTGGGTATCCGTACTAAATAGGTTTATGTCCCCGAGATGTAGTTAAGTATTTCCATTTTTTAAAGTTCTCAGAAAAGTTAATGTTTTGACTAGAATGATGAGTGCAAACGGGCCTTCCAAGAGCTCAGGTAGACGTGGAAACCCAACCTGTCTTCACAAAACCCGACCCTAGTGACACTTTTTTTTGTATTTAGTAGCTTTTGAAAAATGCAGTGAGTAGTGTGCAAGTTAAAGAGGTCAACATGGCTCAGCAACCGATCTACTATGTGAGCAAAGTATTGCTTGATGCTGAATCTAGATACACTCTAGATAAAAAGTTTGCTCTTGCCTTGGTCATAGCAGCACAAAAACTAGGACAACAATTTTAGTCTCACACCATCGAAGTACTCACCAACCAGCAACTAAAATAAATATTGTAGAGGCCCAAAGTCTTAAGAAGATTGCTAAAATGGGCTATCGGACTTGCTAAATTAAAAATACTTCAAATCGTAAACTTGTATCAAAGCTCAAACTTTAGCATACTTCATCGTAGAATTGACCCTAAGGCCTCAAGGCCTAGGAGGTAGAAGCCCGACCAACATTATGAATATTTGGGACTTATATGTGGACGAAGCTTCCAATTCATTAGGCGCGGGTGTTGGGTTAATAATCGCGATGTCTTGAAAAATTTATAGGAATACAGTGTGCATTAAGGTTTGTTTTTAAGGCTACCAACAATGAGGCTGAATATGAAGTAATCATCATCGCCTTTGAGCTCACCATAGACCTTAAACTCAGGCATGTCACCAGGATTCAACTTGAGTATCTCTTATGGGAAGGTCTTGGGTTCAAATCCTGGAGGACGTGATAGAAATTTATGAAAGGGTATGTGGGCAGATGCCCACCTAAAGCGAACAGTACGTACGATATAACGGCTTGGGTAGAGATGCTAGTTCATTAACAAAAATGTGCCCAAAGCGTTTGTTTACGTATTGTCCACTCTGGGATAGTCTGAGCTCATCTTACCTCTCACGGATTTCTATCGCGTCCCTAGGATTTGAAACATTGACATTTCCCTTAAGAATAACTTAAGTTGAATCTTGATTCCAATTGGGCAACCCTTTCTAGCAAATCTGTTATTTTTCGGGCCGAGCAAAGCCAGAAAAGGTCATTTGCACCCAAACTTCACAAGAGTCCACAATAAACAAGCCTTCCATGATTAAGGCATACAATAGTTTTCAGAAATTTGGATTTCATGGTGATTATATGATTGGACTCATAGATGCTATACATATTTTAATTCACTTGGCACACTTGGATGACTATTCATGGTTATTCCTTACACCTTTCTGGTATACTGAAGGTTGTCCTATAAGAGTGATCAAACACCTAGTTTCAGCCCTCAGCATGAGACCCCTATTGCTCTAATTTGGGTTTCCTTCCATTACTGTCCATTTACTTTTATTTGCTATTGCCAATGTACTTAGAGTACCACTAAGCATTGATAAAGCAACATCTATTTTATGTCGGCTGGTTTAGTAAGGCTCGGGTTTGCGTTGAGGTAGACTTAGATTTATATTTTCGCTATAGACACTTTGGATACACTGATGAGCACTGTATGGTTGGTTCACTACTTGTATCACATTTTGTAGCATCAGTTGAACCAGATGTTGACCCTACTTTTAGGCTCGCTGCTTTCTCGGACAAGGATAAGGGTAAGGGAAAAGAGGTCATTATTGATCCGCGTAAATAGATGGACACTTGTTAGCAAGGATTAGAGGAGACAAGATGTTGCTAGCACTTCAGCTAGCCATATTCCGCCTACTCCTTATCTAGTATTTTCTGTAGTTATTTTATATCCCTTAGTTATAACCACTTCGCATACTCAGGTACCGTCAATTGCTCCACTAGTAACTTCTACAGTTAGCATAGTTCTGTTAGTTATTAGCACAGTTGCTCATCATATTAGTTATGTTTTGCTTTCTACTAAAAGTATTGCTACCCCTACTATGATTAGTTCTCAGATTCAATCAATTACTCCCTTAGCTGTTCTCTCAGTGATTCAATTGCTACTTCAACTAGTATAGTTCTTTCTACAGCTTTTACTTTAGCTGCTGCTGCTATTTTGACTCCACCACAAACTGCCAGACTAGTCTACGCTTCATATTTTGATTTCATTATAGATTTTATGCTTCAAAGGCCACATATATCAGTTGACTCAGATGATACAGCTACTATGATCACAAATATTCCAGGTCTTATCCCAAGTAGGGACATGTACCTTCTACTACTATTACTCCACCTATCTGTCAACAAAATGTGGATGTATTCCTTCTCTATATTTTGAGTAATCAGACACAGAGGGTTCTGTATAGATTGAGGTCTACCAATAAGGTCCTTTTCACAGGTCTTCTTCAGATGATTTGGTAGGAATGGCTGAAAGGACAAAAGATGGTAGTTTTGTCCTAGTTGGTCGAAAAAATCACCTATGAGCTTTTGACACTCCATTTTCTATAAGGGTCACGGGAGTCAATCGCCGGATACCTCTACATTTTCCTTGTCCTTATGGCTATCATCATATGGAATGTGAGAAGTATAGCTATTATAGCCACTCCTAAACACCTGAAGATGCCAGCTTCATCAGGTATATCTTTTGTTCATTTTGGAGCCCTTTGTTCTTGAGTTAAGATTTGCATTTATTCGAAGCTAACTATGTTTCGAAACTGGAGTTCATAATGAATTGAATAAGATATGGATGTTCTAGAATGTGGAGACTATTATTACTATTTCTTGATGATAATCCCCAGTTCCTTCCCGTTGGAATTGTAGATCCCAAACTAAAACACCCCATCTTCTTTAATCATATCTATTCCTTTTACGAGGCTACTATTAGAAGGGATTTGTATGAGGTTCTTCACCATATTTCTCTCACTATGAATGATCATTGGTTAGCTAGAGGAGACTTTAACGTTGTTGCATAGAATGGTGAGCGCACTGGTCATAACACTCGTGATCAAAATAGTATTATTTTCTCTTGTATGATGTTGGATTGGGGGTTGGAGGATGCTAGTTTCTTGGAAAGTCGGTATATTTAGACCAATGGTCTGGTCATGAACTTATTGGATAGAGTTTTGATTAACTCTACAGCTGAACCTTTTGTCGATAGTTTCCAACGAGGCATCTAAATCAGACTTCATCTAACCACTCTCTTTTCCTTCTATAGTGGACTTCTGATGAGATTTAAGGCCCATGCCCTTTCGATTTCTCAACGTTTGGATCAAGTACCATGATTTTTAGCCTTCGTCTCTTAGAAGTGGTCACTATTTACTCATCTTAAGGGATGGTTGTTCTATGGGAGAGGTTTTTCAGGTTGAAACAGGGACTGCTTTGGTGGAATCAACATGTATTCGGTGATATATTCCAGCGGGTGAAGGACGTTGAGGAGAGGGTCGACTAGACAGAGATTGATTATGAGAGTGACCTTACACCGAAGCATCGTGATTTATTACTTTATGCACAGGCTCATCTGAATCAAACCTTATCCATTAAGGAGAGCTTTTGGAAGCAAAATCCTGATTCACATTGGGTGTGTGATGGGGACCCCAACACTTTATATTTCCATGCGATGGCTCAAGGACGCTGAATCATATCTCGTATCAGAACTCAAAAAAGAGAGGTTTTATCTACTTCTGCTGGCATTCAGAGTTCAGCTATCTCACTTTACCAAGATTTATTATCTACTCTTTTACCACCTCTAAATGCCATCTACCTAAATATCATTCTCGACAATTGACGGAGGTAAATAATGTGGCACCAAACTGCCCCCCTATGATTCATGATGTACGAAAGGCCATTTTCAGTATTAACGCTTATAGTGTTGTAGGCCCTGATGGATTCTCATCTCCATTCTTCTAGTATTCTTAGGATATTATACATGATGATGTATACGTGGGAAGTCATTGATTTCTTTAAAGGTCATTACCTACCTCGTGATTTCGCTACTACCTCTATTATCTTGTTCTCGAAGAGAAAGATTGCCTACGATGGATAGATTAAAGACCTATTAGCCTATGTACGTTGTTTAATAAGTTTATCACTAACCTTTTGAACACCAGATTGAGTTCACCGGTGTCGTACATTATTTCAACAGAGTATTTTTATCCATGTCGCCTTATTGGGGATAATATGTTGTTGACTCAAGAACTTCTCTATGCTTTGGATGATAAAGTGGGATGAGATAATACTACATTGAAATTTGGCATGGCTAAGGCATACAATCGCATAGATTAGGAATTTATATATGCTATACTTGAAGCGTTTTGATTTGATCAATTTTGGATTGTAAGGATCAAATGGTGCATATCAGAGTGTCAATTCTTGATGCTCCTGAATGGCCGTCCATGAGGTTTGTTCTCATCCTCACACGGTCTCAGACAAGGTAATCCCATTTTACTTTCTTTTTCATTATCATTGCAGACTATTATCATGTATGCTCGCTCAGAGGTTCCAGACTTATCCTATTATGCATAATCGACAAGCAGTTAGTTCTCTTATCTCATACATTTCATTTGTTGATGATATGATCATATTCGTCAACGGCCAAAAATAGTCTATCATGAGGGTCTTTAACTGTTAGAGCATTACGATGGTGTATCTAACAAATGGTAAATAGAGACAATAATGGTCTTATACTATTTAGATGGGCATCGAATATTCAGATCATGAGACTTGTGTTCTTAAGGGGACCAGATGAGCTTTCTCTATGATGACCTCATTCAGAAAGTCAAGAGCAGGATCTCAGGCTGGGCTTCACGATTACTTTTATAAAGAGGATGGATTACTTTGTTGAGGTCTGTACTATCCTCTATGCCACTTTATCTTCTTTAAATTATGTAGCCTCCTAAGGTTGTATTGAAGAAATTGGAGATCATTTTGGCATGGTTCCTATAGGATTCTAAGGATCAAGTGCGTCACTTACATTGGAGGAGTTGGAAGGAGATTTACCTTCCAACTGATGATGGTGGACTAGGCTTCAAGAGATTAAAGGACATGGTGGACACATTCTCTATAAATTTTTGGAGGTTGTTTCGATCTCAGAGATCTCTTAAGGCTCAGTTCTTACTGGGCAAAATATATTGGGGGACATATCAATCATTTGCATTAGTTCCCCCTTCAACCTCTTGTGCTAGGAAAATGCTGAAATTAGTTAGGCCACGAGCAGAACCACACATTGCATGGCATCTTGAAGCCTGCCAGATATTCATCAACGTGATTTTTGTATAGGAGATATTATATGGTATCCTTATTTCTACGTAGGCAGCACATAACTGCAAAGGTGAAGACTTTTTTCATGGCATTGGATTGGATTTTGGATGATTATTATAGGCTCTTCTACCTCGTATGGCATGGTAGATCGTGGCTATTTCTTTATGTGCAGAGGTCATAAGCATCATTATTTAGAGGGACACACCAGACGATGCTTTGCTATCAAGCCAATATAGCAGCTAGTCAAGTCGTATAGACAGCCTCAGGACTTATTTTGCTTACTATGGAGCTCCATTCTTCCTACCATAGTCTCATTCTTCTCTTAGAGACTTTGGTAGGATCTGATTCTAGTAGAGGTTGTTATTCAGAGGTACATTGGATGTTATTTGGCTTCTCGATGTTAGTGTTATTCCAAAACTGAGACCATCAGTTACCTTTTGACTGGTAGTAGCTTCTTCGACTAGGTATGACATTAGTTTAAGGGCATTTTTCAAGTACCTATGAATTTAGCAGAGGGTGCTAAATAGATATTTCAAAGATAGCGTTATTCTAGATAGTATGTAAGAGTGGACATATTCGCATTTTAATTTCTCTACTAATATTCTAGTTTATATGGAGTAAGAGAAATCACGTGAAGCACAGGGAGATCCAGATGGTACCCTATCATCTGGAGAGTCTACTGCATGATGTCTTTTCTTCACATCAGAGGATTGTTTAGAGCTTTGCATTGGTGAGAGGATTTGAGTCTTTATCCCTCTTTAGTATTTCTATAACTATTTCTCTCTCTCTCTCTCTCTCTCTCTCTCTCCCAGTACCACCTATTTTGGTTGTAGGGCACACTCTACCAATGGAATCTTACAAGATCAACACTGATGGATGCATCAATGATGGATCTGGAAGTGCTGGGGACGTCATTAGGGAGCATGCAATGTACTACATTAGCATTATCATATGGCTCATTTATGATTTTGGAGGTCGATCTCAGAGCTATGCTGGATGGGATTCTACTGGCCTGAGGACTTTGTATTTTAGCTATTTGAGTTAAGGCAGATTTGGCTATAGCTATACACTATATTACCAGGGATAGAGGACCATAGATGATGAAGAGCATTCTTAAACAGATCAAAGACCTCATCTCATTCGAAAGAGACATGTTTCCCACATCTATGGAAAAGAAAAAACCAAATTGTAGACTCGCTTACTTCAGAGGGTTTGGATCAGTGTCACTATCAGGAGTATAGACCACTCGACCTATCTAGATAGATTAGGGCACTTGTGCAAATTGATAGACATGGATTGTTCGCTTTAGAGGTTTATATGCTAGTTTTCATTTGCATTTACTTTCTTTATATGGGAAGTAATGCTTGCCCATTTATTATTTTCTATATATTTATTGACATTTGTTGCTATGTTGCATTCAAAGGGTTAGGTTTATGCCCCTCCTCCCACCTTTCATGTTTACAGGCCTATTTTTTAATATGTGTGTGGGGGGGGGGGGGTTCCTTAACCCTCATCGACCTTATTTGGTGGAGCCTAACTTACTAGGGATGTATGGATGTCTTTGCTAAATAATAGAACAACGGTACATTTGAAAGAAAAGATAAAAAGATGAGCTTATATTATCTAAAAGTTCATGATTTCCAGACATAATTCAAGAGCTGTGATATCCTAACGATAGCCTAGGCCTAGAATAACTAAATAGTTCCCATGTCATGAATGTTTATGGAAGATGATGTGCTTAACATAACAGTTAATGTATACGTTATAACAGAGCCTACCATAAATTAGAAACCTACAGCTATGGACATCGAACATTAGCCTTTATAGATGGACCACATATACGACTTTCAAAAGATCTTCAAATAGGAAAGAACATTAGGTCCTGAGTATCAAGGTATTGTATGATAAGGGAAGCCCTTTTTCTAAAAAGCTCAAACCCGACATACCTCAGGTGCCTTAGCCATTTAGATTCAACGTGGTCCCTAGCCAAAGTTCATGAAGGCATTTATAGAAATCATCAAGGGGCTCAAGCCTTAGCTTTCAAACACATCAAGTATGGCTATTATTAGCCCACCACAAAGAAAGATGCTTCAGACTCCGTCGAAAGACGTAAAAAATGCTAAAGGTTCAGAAATAGCATCCATGCCCTGACCGAGGCCGTGAGGCCAATTCACTATTTAGGTCTTTTTGAGCTATAGAAAGTGGACATCCTCAACCTTCTTCCTATAGCTTGAGGAAAACTTAGGTTTGTTACCGTGGTAGTAGAATATTTCATAAAATGGATGGAGACAGAGCCTCTAGTAGAATCTCGGATCCCTAGCTCAAAACATTCATTTAGAAGTCCATCATATGTAGGTTCAACGTAATCAAAGTACAAGCAAGATTCTTGAGGATTGTCTCTTACCAAAATAGAACATCCAAACACTTTAATACCAAGGTCAAACTTAAAGGTTCAAAGTCAAGTACCTAGTGCTCAGAAAGAAAGAAATAACAGGTCACCAAAAGCTTGGACCAATTTGGAGAAGGCCATTTAAAGTCATATGACAAGTCCATGGAAAAAAACTTCAAGACATATCATGAAGACCACTTCCAAAACCTTGGAATGCTTATAACTTGAAAATTTACTACAAGCAATTCACTCGACCTCAGCTAATATTCGTTCTAGTCTCTTTAGCTTATACACCTCACTTTTCTTTATTCGACCGTTCGAGCCTGCATGCCTATATTAACTTTTAAATATTAGTTAGGGCAAAGTTTACTTTGCCAATCTTATCATCGTTGTAATATTATACCTTAATAAAATTCATTTAACTCGTACATAATGTTGATAAAAATAAAGAATTGCCCGAACAAGCACCTAAAGTCTTGCCTCATGCAATCACCTAAATCCTTATCCCCTAGTAAGCACCTAAAGCCTTGTTTAGTGGAAGTACGTCAAGCCTTGTCCCATGCAAAAACCTTAAGCATTGTCCGAGCAAGCATCTCGACCCTTACACTATACCAACACCTCAGAACTTGAGCAGAATACTTTACTCGGGCAAAATACTTAAATAAACCTCTAGACTTTGTTCATCTTTTTTTTTCGTCAATCCTTTAAATTTAGTATTTGATTACACATTGAGATTTCACTATAACATCGAGGTATAGTATAATGAGATTTGTCATCTTGAACTCGTAGTTTGTTATGGGACAGCAACGGGTTTTGTTTCATTATCAGTGTTGAGACAAACACTTGAAATACATAATAGGAAAAATAAAACATGAGGACTACACTGCTCGATCAAAATACTTTTTTCATTTATCGAAATAATTTTTTCAAAAAATTGCCCAATATAGTTTGAGAGAATGGATAATAGCCCAGGGATTCTATCTTAAATCAGAGAGCTCAGGGGCCTATTTGAACCTTCTAGATTAAACTTTGCTCCGTCATCCTCAATCTTGATTATTTATGGGGCCCAATATCCTCAGATTCAAAAAGCTCGAGGTCATCAACAAGCTCGGAGATAGTTTTAGATCGTCTAGTTGGACATTTGGGTAACTTGGAGAGAAGGAATGCACATGCCCATTTCAATGCAAAGTATTATAAACCCATAGCATAATCACCCTTCAAACTATTGAAGTCGTCAATTCCTTAAACCCCTTGATTGCCTTTCATCGGGCCTCCACAATCGACACCTTTAACTTCTTTTGTTTTTGCTCGAGCTTTGGCTTTGCACTTTTAACCTCATCATTTGAAAGCACAAGCTCATCCTAGCTCAAGCTTAGCTTCATTGCGCTCCTTCCATAAAAGATTACGCTTAACCTGGAGCTCAATGATCATCTTATCCTAGTGCTCCACTGACTCATTGAGCCCAATCATTTTGCAAGACTCGTCCTTTTCCTTCAAGACCCTAGGCAACACTTAGGGTCTACAAAATAATAATAGAATTAATAAGCTCTACATAGAGCTAGAAATTTGGAAAAAATTGTATAAAGTATCACATGATATGAGCTCGTGCTTACCTTCAGGGTCATGGTCTCCAAGGCTTTCATAACCTCATCAAAACCAACCTTGACCATGTATTTCTCGATGATGTTGGGCACAAGGGTACAATGTTGATAATCCATGAACAATGAGGTGGCCAGCGGAATTGGGTCTCCCTTCAGGTCCACAACCTCAAGCGTGACCTAGGGGTTGTTGACCCAAGGTGTACTTCCTGACTTGGAAAAACCTCAAAGGGATGGACCCATCACCTAAGCTACTAACGTCCCTCTAGGTTAAGCCCAAGTTTTGGTTATTAAGACCCTTGATTTCCTCAAGACCATCTGTTGCAAAGTTATAGGATCGAATGTCAGTTTTACAAAAATCAACAAATTAATAATGCAAGCAAACATAATCACGAGTACTAAAAATAAAAATAATAAGACCGTGGCCTCGATATATGTTACATCTGATAGGTTTAGTATTTCATTCTTGATGATATCATCAAGGTCGAACTCTAGAATCGATGTCTTTTAGCCTCTACCTATCACTAAGACCTCGAAATAAATGTGACCTTCATTAAACCCGGTCGTGTCTTGGATCTCCCAATTTGGCCATAATGGGTATTCGGGATCTTGATAAGCGATGTAGAAGAATTTATCCTTTCATACCTTAAGCGAGCTCCACATCTTTGGACCCTAAACCTATCCCGAGAAGAAAGATATACATAGCAAGTAATGTATGGGAGTCATTTAAGCTTGAAGATTAATTTACAAAGGTTAAGGCAATGAGCTATGGACAAATACCAACAAGCTTTAAAGAAGTACATAAACATCTTCCACCCGTTGAGCACTAAAATCTTTGAGCTAATAGAGTGTACAATCAGGTACTCAGCAAAAAATGTGAGGATGAACCACCTAAAACCACCCTTTAAGGATCCATAAAAATGACAAACTCCCTATCCCAAACTCTAACAACCCTATTCTCGAGCCCTGGTACTCTACAGACGCAGTTGGTTATTAGCCCAAACCCCCTGGTCATCAAGGTCACTACATATTCTTCATGCCAACAAAAGAGGTCGGGAAATGTGAGAGCGAGATTGGAAGCACTATGGCCCCCAAGGAATTTCCACTATCCTCGGGCACGATTCTTGACCGTCCAAGCTTAGGCTCAGTTCTCTTAGAACTCCAGTCGCTATCTATGCTCGACATCTACCATAAAAATAAACTTAAAACTTTGGATCCCGAACTCTTACCTTAATACCTCGACTTATAAATATACTGTAAGCTCGAGTTCAACTTTGAAGAGAAATTACAAAGAATAAAATATTCAAAAGTGAAAAATGGAGATAGGTAAAAGGTATTTAAAGGGGTTGAATGGAAGACCAAGCGTCTCTCATCTCCATCCTCTATAGATGCTACGTGCTCCACATTCTACTTAGGTCATTAATGGCCTTTATTAATTGGTCCTCAATTCAAACGTCAATTGTTTGTTTCCACTCTTCTTAAAATTCATTTACCCGAGCTCGATAATTCTAAGCTTCATCTTAAGTTCAAGAACAATACATCTTGCCCCGAGCAACATAATTAATTTCCTTGAGCTTTGACGATGGATGCATGGAGGTCACTAATGTTTACGATTTATGCCAACCCGAGCACTAGAGGCCCAACCCTGATGACTTATTAAACTTGAGGTATCTCGGAATGCAAGCCTTGTGTATAACTCATTTATTCTCTCCAAGATTCTCCAACCTAGAAGGACTCAATTATTTAGTCCCAGTGATACCCAACTACAATAGTTCTATTCTTTCGACAAAACTCTGATGTCTAGTATTAATAGGACTCATACATCTTTTAATACTCTTAAATAGATAAGGCATCTAGTCAGCCAATTTCTACCATGATTGTACTGTCCAACTCTATAAATATAAGTCATCCATTCATTATACAGGCAGGCTTTACATTCAGTTCAGTTCATAGCTCATGCTTATATTTCTCCTTGCTTTAATGTTGCATTTTTTATATCGCAAGTGTACGATATTGTAACAAGCCATATAGTGCACATCTGAGTTCGGATATCATTCCCACGAAGACTATACTTCAGGATTTAATCAAAAAAAAAAAATTTAACTCCTATTTTGACAAAAGCAAGTAAATAATCATGATGATTGTGATTATTTTTTCCTAACTACTTTTAACTAATTGAAAATATAAAAGGATTGCAGACAACGGATAATTGAATATTCAAATATGTGATGAATATTAGGGCATAACAATTTCATCTATTGATGACCTTAATTCTTAATTTAAGATCAATAACCTGATGTAGTGTTATTCAATTTACCTCTCTCAAGTTCTCATTGAGCTTATTTAACGAATTAAATTTCATATCTCTATGTGAATTAACTTTAATTAAACGAAACACTAGTTTTAAGAATTCATATTATGAACGCAATAATTATTATAAGTATCTCTGCACGTTATATTAATTTACCAGATTTTGCTATATGATCTAAATTGCAAACCCACCTCTCAATTCGTAAGAGTCTCACATAATCATTAAATTAGTAATCGAGTATTTTAAATTCATAGTAAAACCAATACATATAAGAATAAATCACATAAATTTTGAATAGAAAAATAAAGGTTCATGAGTCAACTATGTTGTTTTCCCTAATATAAAAATTAGTTATCCATACTGTAAAAATAAAAACACACAAAAGTGGAACGACATCACCAAAAATTGACGAAATGTGAAACTGTTCGTGTTCGTCGTCTCCCTTCTTCCTCATCTCTCTGCATGTGTGTGTGTGTGTGTGTGTATATATATATATATTTCAGCCACCAGCTTCTGTGCATTTCTCCTCCTGGCATGTTTATAGATATAGCCACCAGGTTTGACTCTCCAAAAGTTCTTCTTCTCTTCCCGTTTATGTGTCTACATGTGTCTATTCCTCTCTTTTTTCTTTCTTTTTCTCACTTTTTCTTCTCTCTTCCTCCTGCCGCCTTTTTTTCTTCTCTTTTTTTTCTCTTTCTTGTGCGTTTTCTTTTTTGTCCGTTTTCTCTTATCCCCTCTTCTGTTTCTCTGTGTGTGTGTGTGTGTGTGTGTGTGTGTGTGTGTGTGTGTGTGTGTATATATATATAATTCTGCCACATTGAGGCCCAATTAAAATTTCCAATACAAATCCATTGAGCTCCATTTAACTCCAACTCATTTAATGTATTATTTCTCTCCAAGGTTTCATCTTTGGATTTTGCCATTATTCGCCACTGTTGCACTCTTTTCTCCAATTTTTCATTAAATATAAAGTTTTACCTACAATATAATATAACATAAATTAGCTAAAATTTTATCCAAAAGATAATAAAATATCATGATTTAGGGGCTCCAATAAGTGTAGAAACTACACTTATCACACCTCCAAACTTGAATCTTTATTTGTCCTCAAACAAAACTAAAATCTAACAAATGTACAAGCATGCAATGCTAATTACCTAATTATGGCCAATCAATCAAATAAAGCAACAAGATTTAACTAGCTAACCTGACTTTTTATCTCGGGATTAAAATCATAATATTAAATCTATACACAACTTCAAAATCACAATATAAAAATTAAAATCTACTTTTCCAATTTAAATCGACTTATGTGTAAAGAATTAAGCATAGCATTATGAATTCATAAATTGTTTCAATTCTCGACCCTCAATGGTCAAATATGTTCTTTCATCACTCGTAAGATTCACACGCCCCCAAACTTATTCATTTCGCTATTTTCCAGTGTGTGAACTAAGATTAGATTTTTTACTATCCCCACCTCTCTAGTTTAGCAAAATTTCACCAATTGTAGTTCAACATTTCAATAAAAAAGGATTCTCCATTAAGTTTGATTGCTTCAATCTCTATGACTTAACTAGACTAACAATATCTTCTCAAAAGTTGAATTTTCTTAAACAAATGTTCGAGGCATAACCAAAGCTTTGGTGCGTCTTTTCATGAACCTGCTTTTTTTTTTTTATTTTTTTTTCAATATTTTTTTCTTTTCTTTATTTGAAACATTTTCTCCCTTAAACTTTCTAAATGACCCATGTAACAAGTTTTCGGTCGATGACTTTCAAATCAGATAACTATAAGGTGCTAGGTTGTAAAGACCTTTACATGGTTAATTGTTTGAGTCATAAAGGCTACGAAGAGAAATTTTCAAATAAAATATTTTTTTATACCTTGATTAGTGCATTGTCCCTCATTAAACATCAATTCAAGTAAAACGACCTCTAACTTGAAATTTTCACATAATTGCGTCATATTGGCCTTAGACAATACACACAAGATTTTTAATTCCATACATGGAATCCACATTTATCTCAACATCTTCTTACTATAGTGAAATCCTCCAAACTATTCTAAATTTGCTCTAAGAATGTAAAATTTATTTGTTTTGGATTTAACATCTATGGTACACTATTTCAACCTATCCAATTATGAAATCAACACAATGCTTAACTTAATTCAAGTGCTCAATATATATCAAATTTCACATGAAAAAAGAAAAATTAATCCAAGCGTGCAACTGATTCACCATTCATAATTCAATATATTCGGCATTACCAACTAACTCACACAAACACGCATAAAGAAAACATATTATATTATATTATATTATATTATATTATATTATATGTTTTAATTTTTTTAAAATTTTTGAAATTTTTTCAAATTTTCAAACTTTTTTTTACTAAATCAATAAAAGCACACAGAAACTGATAAAAAAATGAAAACTCTTGTTTTCTACCCCTAAACTTAAACTAGACATTGTTTTCAATGTATGTAATCCTAAATTCGCATGCAAAGGGGTAGGGAAGAAAGTGAAGAAAAGATTCCCCTAATATGGTTTCTAATTCAATGGCTAGCTTTCATTTTGCTCTCGTTGGATCTTTGGTAAATATTGGTTTAAATGTTCTGCGATGTCGTGTTCCTGAAAAATCAAATTAAGCATTAAGATCAAATAATTGGAACAAGTTTTATTT
This sequence comes from Fraxinus americana, assembly GCA_035079005.1. Classification (NCBI taxonomy): domain Eukaryota; kingdom Viridiplantae; phylum Streptophyta; class Magnoliopsida; order Lamiales; family Oleaceae; genus Fraxinus; species Fraxinus americana. Next base: position 19,244,739 of record CM068707.1, on the reverse strand, counting down.
AGCTCTAACATCTAATAAACTAACTAAAATATCAAAGACCTAAGGGGAAACGGGGTATGGATGATAAGTCACAAATAAACTTAAAATAAACTAAACTATCATAAAACTAAAAAAAAAAAGAATAAATAAAAAGGAAAAAAAAGCTTGAGTTGCTTCCCAAGAAGCACTTCTTTAACTTCATTAGCTTGAATTTGTGTCGCAATTATTCTGGGATAGCTAGTTCAAGAATCCTCTACGTAGTGTTTGATGTGTTGTCTATTAACTTTGAAATTTCATTTTGTTGGGTGGTGTAATTCAACTGTACCGTAGGGAAACACTTGGGATACAGCGAAAGGTCCAGACCATTTTGATTTCGATTTTCTTCGGAATAGCTAAGTTTGGAGTTGTACTAGAGCACTTGATCTCCCACTCTGAAAATTCGATGTTGAATATTCTTGTTGTGCCATTACTTCGTCCTTTCTTTGTAGATAGATACATTTTCATAAGCTTCTCTTTGAATTCTTCCAATTCGTGAAGCTGTAATATTCTTATTTCTCCCGCCTTTTCTAAGTCCATGTTCAACTGCTTCAATGCCCAGTATGTTTTATTCTTAAACTCAACTAGTAGGTGGCAAGCTTTTCCGTAAACTATTCGGTAGGGGGACATTGTAATCGATGTCTTGTAAGCAGTGCGATAGGCCCACAAAGCATTGTCCAATTTTTTGGACCAATCTTTTCAAGATGCATTCATTGTGAGTTCCAAAACTCTCTTCAACTATTTGTTAGAAGTTTCAACCTGCCCACTTGTCTAAGGGTGATAAGGTATGGCAATTCGATGTTGTACCCCGTATTTAGCAAGTACCGCCTAGAATAACCTATTGTGGAAGTGAGTTCCACCATCACTTATGATGGCTCTTGGAGATCCATAACAGTTGAAAATATTTTTCTTTATAAAATCTACTACTACCCTCGCATCATTGGTGGGTAATGCCTTCGCTTCCACCCATTTGGAGACGTAGTCCACGGCCACTACGATATATTGATTGTTATAGGACGATGGAAAAGGTCTCATAAAATCAATTCCCTATACATCAAATAATTCCACCTCCAAAATGTTGTTTAGTGGCATCTCTTGACGTGCCGATATGTTAACTGTTCTTTAACACTTATCACAAGATCTGCAGAAACTATGGCAGTCCTTAAATAATGTTGGTCAAAAGAAACCGCTTTAAAGCACCTTCGCTGTTGTTTTAGTGTAGCGACCAAGAAAAAAAATGTTATGTTGTTTTCAAATAAAATTTTCTTGTATAACTCGAAAATAATTTGAATTATATTATGACATCGCTACGACCATTCCTAAGAGTTAGAATTTTTGGTCACAATAGTAAAGTTGTGTGCGCTTGTCTTAAAATTTTGTAAGTCGTCGAAATCTCTTTTAAATGACAAATTTCTTTAATTTATTCAATTACATTATTTTGACGACACACTTTTTACATTAATATTTTTTTGTCCTATGTTTGGTTCCAATTTTCAGCGTATAAAAAAAAGAGAAGAGAAACCGTTTCATTTGCACAAGAGTAACCTACAATCACTTCCACCACTTAAAAACTTAATTAATTCACCACTTATACCCATCATTAATCCCATTAAACTTTTAGTTTACATGGAATACGTTTGGAAATTTAAGAGTTAACCGAAAAGTCTTTTTGTTTCATTGGAGTTACATGTATGTATTTTATATATGTTAAGAGTTTTCTTTTTAAAACAAAACATAACTTCATTTCTTACAATTGCATACACATACACTGCACTTACGAAGTGATTTCATTTTCCAAACTATTATACTTATACATAAAGTTGTTTTGCCCTCTTTCTCATAGTCATAAAGCACTTTTGAATCTGGAAAATATTTGAAGGATAAGCTAAGGAGCACGTTGCATTTTTTTCTTTACAAATTTGGTCATCAAAGGTTATTCAAACTCCAAGCATTCAAGGTAGGGGTGTTTTACGACACTTTTGTAAAGTAGAATAAAATGATTTGTTTTCGATTTGCATTAACGTGTTATTGTGTTACTGATGATGGAAGCACCCTTTGGGTGGTTCAAATAAGAGATAAAGAGATTATGAAACGAGTTATCAAACTCGAGAACGAGTTATCAAAACTCGAGAATAAGCGGACTGACTGATCACCGGTTTGCTAGAGAATGACGGTGACACAAATAACCAAAGTTCTCATTTCTGAAAATACATTTATTTTTACCAATTACTTAAGTGTCTTCCTAGTGAGTATTATTTATGAAACTCACCCCTATTAAAATTTCGCAGGTTAAATCGAGGCATGGCAGTGGTTTGGCATGGTGGCGAGTGCTCGGCAAATTTGAAATGCTTCCAACTTTCTAGTAAAAATTTCCGGTTGCGTAAACCTTTTATAAATCTTTAGATGACACTCTTAACAATGTTATTAATGTTTATCTCGTTCAGTTTCATGTACTTTCCATGTCAACGATAATTTACAAATGTTGAATTGACAATGCATGAAGTTTATCTACTGCTGTTTTGAATTTCAGATTCTGCCATTAAATTTGAAAATGGTATAACTTGGGCTATACTGCATGTTTTAGAGTGAAATCAGTGGCGTTTGAAAGACTATGAGTCTTCTAATAGTGGTCTTTCGAATTAGCTTAAAATAGCATCTAGAGAAAAAGTTATGTCCGTTTTAGTAAACTGCGTCGGGACTGTGTCGGATTTTGTGTCCAGCGTAGTCGTGCAGTACTTTCATGCTTCAAACATTTTCGTCCAGACCCCAAATTTTTATATGTTGTACATGTATGAATGTTATAGTCTCTGTTAAAATTTCACAAATTTTTGACAACGTTTTCTAGGTCAAACATATTTTCCTTTTCGCTGCTGCGCAACCGGTATTTTGCTGAATTTCCTCCAAATGTTTTCCAAAATAAAATTTCGCCAAGTTGTCCAAATCTATATGATAAAAAAAGATTTCCATTTCATCTTTCTATATGTTTCAGATTTCAAAACTCTTATTGTTTAAAACTTATTTTGGTTAACATTTAAGGGTTCGAACAAAGAAGATAAATTTTTCTTTTAACGCTTCTAGTTCCGAGAATTGGGGGTGTTACATTTAGTTAGGCTAAAGTGTCCTCCATAAGCTGAAACATGAACCCTTGAAAGGATCAATTTCATCTCATCCTCGGGCACTCATCTCCTCATAATGTGGTGTTCCCCTCTTCTGTATAAATTTGGATTATTCCAATAATAGAATTTTGCTTCATGGAGAAGTTTCTCCTTGTGTTGATAGGTGAAGTCTGGATCCACATTCCCATACGCTAGGTAATTAACAATGTCCATGAATCAAAGAGCCTTATCAAATTGCAATAATTGTTCATCAAGAAAAACTTCATTGATATCCACATCATCTGACTCATTCAACTGTTCTAGCCTCAATAATTGATCCGCTACCTAGGTTTATGTCCCTTTCTTATCACGAATTTCAATGTCAAACTCTTGCAGTAACATAACCCATCAAATCAACCTAGGTTGAGCATCTTTCTTCTCGAATAAATATTTCAAAACTGCATGGTCAGTATAAACTATCACCTTTGAACCAATTAGATATGAACGAAATTTGTCAAAGGCAAATACTACTGCTAGCATTTTCTTTTCAGTTGTTGCGTAGTTGATTTGAGCATTTGTCAAAGTTTTGCTGATATAGTAGATAACATGCAAGACCTTTCCCTTTTTTTGACCTAGCACTATCCCCACTGCGAAATCATTGGCATTACACATGAGCTTGAAAAGTAATTCCCAATCTAGTACCACTGTAACACGTACAAATGTTAACTTTTCCTTCAAAGTGTTAAAGGCTTTTAAACACTTATCAAAAAAGATAAATGACACATCCTTTTTCAGTAGATTGCACAGAGATTTTGTAATCTTTGAGAAGCCCTGGATGAATTGTATGTTAAACCTCATATACCCCAAAAAGCTTCTAATCCCTTTGACTGAGGTAGGTGGCTACAATATTTCAATCACCTATATCTTTGCTTCGTCGACTACAATACCTTGTGAAGAAGTTCGATGACCCAACACTATCCCATCTTTCGCTATAAAGTGGCACTTTTCCCAATTGAGCACCAGATTTGTCTCTTCACACCTTTATAATATGAGCGATAACCGTTCCAAACAGTCATCAAATGACTCTCCAAATATTGAAAAAATCATCATGAATAGCTTGATGTACTTTTCCACCATGTTAGAGAATATTGCCATCATGCAAAGCAGAAAAGTTGCGGTACGTTGCACAGGCCAAAAGGCATCCTTCTAAAGATAAAAGTACCATATGGACATGTGAAGGTTCTTTTCTCCTAGTCTTCTGGAGCAATGGCTATCTGATTGTGCCCTAAATATCTGTCTAGAAAGCGATAATGAGAATAACCTGCTAATCTTTCCAACATCTGATCAATGAAGGGCAATGGAAAGTGATCTTTTCTGGTGGCATTATTTAGCTTCCTATAATCTATACACACTCTCCATCCCCGTTATTAAATGTGTTGGTATCAACTCATTGTTCTCGTTCTTCTCTATTGTAATCCCATCCTTCTTAGACACCACATGTACTAGACTCACCCAAGAACTATATGAAATAGGGTAGATAATTCCTGGATAGAGCAATTTCAACACTTCTTTTCTCACTACTTCCTTCAATGTTGGATTTAATCTGTGCTGAACTTCCACGTATGGCTTAGACTCATCTTCCATTAATATTTTGTGCATACGAAGAGTAAAACTAATTCATCGAATATCAGCTATGGTCTATCTCATTACAGTCTTGTGCTTCCAGAGTACCTCCAATAACTTATCTTCCTCCTCCTCTGTCATGTCCTTTGCAATGTTCACTGGAAATGTTGTAGAGTATCTCAAATATGCATAATGGAGATGGGATGGTAGGGGTTTTAAATCAAGTGTTGGAGCCCTCTCCATTGAAGGTACAAGTGATATGGGATTAGAACCAAGAGACTCATATTGCCCATGTCTCTTTCTAATTGGTTGTTCGGCCAAATGTATAGTACATTATGTTCTTTCTACATTTGTTACCTCTAATAGAATGGTTGGATGTGTTGTATCAAATATATCGGTCACAAGCTCATCGAGAACATCCACTTGGAAACAAGTATCTAAAGTTAATGGGTGTTTCATTGCCTTGAACACATTGAATATGACATGCTCATTGTCCACTTAAAGAATCATTTTTCAATCATATACATCAATAAGTGCTCTCCCGATAGCCAATAAAGGTTTTCCCAAGATTAGCAAAATATTTGAATCATCTTCCATGTCCAAGATAATGAAATCTATCAGTAAGATGAACTTAACAACCTTGACTAGCACATCTTCAATACTTCCCTTTAGTTTTTTGATAGACCAATCACTCAGTTGCAATGAGATTGTTGTAGGTTTAGCTTCTTCAAATCTCAAAGATTGGTAAACAGAGAATGGCATTAAGTTAATAATAACACCTAAATTACATAAGGAATGCTCGAAATAATTAGAACCAATAGTACATGGTATATTAAACTCACTGGGTCCTTTAGCTTAGGAGGTAGCATTTTAAGAAAATTGCACTGCATTCTTCTTTCAGGAAGACGGTCTCATGTTTTTCCATCTTCCTCTTGTTGGACAAAATTTCTTTTAGAAAATTTGCATAATTGGACATTTGTGCTATTGCATTTGCAAAAGAGATATTTATGTGCAATTTCTTGAAAATCTCCACAAATTTGACAAATTGCTTGTCTAACTTCTTTTTCTGCAACCTTTGAGGAAAGGAAATTGGTGGCACATAAGCATTGATGGGACTTGGTGCTCTTACTGTAGATTTCTCTTTTCTTTCTTCGTCATCTTTTGCAACTGGTGCAACTTTTATCTCTTTATAAGCCTCTTCAATTTCTATCTCTTTGTCATTTTTATCTGGCCTCTTTACATGTATCTCTAGTAATTGTACTCCACTTCTAGTTGTAATAGCTTGCACTTGTTCCTTTTGATTTATAATTGTACTGTCGGCAATATTTCCATGTGGACGTTCTACAAGCTGTTGATGTATCTAACCAATTTGTGCCTCCAACTTCTTGATCGATGCCTACTGATTTTGAAAATCTATGTCAATTTGTTGGAACACCTTGTCTATTTTCTGCATATACTAATTGAACATCTTCCCCAAACATGGTTGTTTTTCTTGCTGGGCATTATTTGAAACATTCCTTTCCTGATTATCTGACCATCTAAAGTTCGGGTGTTATCTCCATCCTGGGTTATATGCTTTTGAATATGAGTTAAAATTGGAGGAGCCATTTTGAATGTTGACTTATTCCTCAGGCTCATAGACATATAACTTTCTCTCAAATGGTTAGCTCCACTTTTCTCATGATGGACCACCCATCACTGCATGTACTCCTCTCGTTTGTGATTTCACCAATAGTTCTACCTGCTTTGTCAAAGCTGTTATCTGCTCGTTGGTAGACGATGTGCTAACTAATTCATACATCTCAGATGCTCTCAGTGGCACCACTCTTTCTGATGAAAACATTGAATGTGTAGTCGCAATTAACTCAAATAAATCCATGATTTGTTGTACTAATTTTCCTATGATCGATCCACCAGCAGATGAATCCACCTAGATTTTGATAGTGGTGAAGTCTGGTGTAGAAATAATGCACTTGATTTCCTATTGCGATTCCATAATTTGGACACTTTCGCATGAGCTCTTTGAATCTATTACGTGTCTCATGATAGCTCTCTCTATCTTTCTGTTGGAAAATTTGAATTTCTAATCTGATTTTAACTACTTTCGCTGGTAGGAAGAATTTGTTGCAAAATTTTTTGATCAGTTCTTCCCATGTAGTAATGCTTCCATGAGACTCGGCCTCTAATCACTCCAATACAGCATCTCTCAATGTATATGAAAATAATCACAATTTAATAGTGTCTTCATTAACCCCCAGAGAATGGAAGTTCTGATAATGTCTGAGAAATCTGGAGATATGTGTACTCGGATTTTCATGAGGTAGCCCGTAGAATTGGAGAGTGTTGCTCATCAAATTGATCCACACTGCCCTTATCTGAAAATTATTTACCCCGAAATCTGGATACACAATACTAGAGTGCGTAGGCACTGCTATGGGCATCAAGAACATTGAAACTGGCAAGTCTCATTCGTTTATTTCCCCTTACTGCTACTCTTGCGGCCACTTGTCTAATTGACTGAATAGGAATAAGAATATTTTGATCATCGGCCATTTGATGTTGCTGTTTCTGTTTATATTCCTTCCGTCTTCATCGGAAAGTACGTTCTATTTTCGAATCAAACAGTTCAAGATCGTTGTCTTGGATAAAGAGCATAACACTTTTTTTGTAATAAAATAAAACAAGACTAAAAGTAAATAGTCCGCGACAGCGGTACCAAAAATTTGTTGCATTTTTTATATTGCAAAGGTACGATATCGTAACAAGTAATATAATGGGCCTTTGAGTTCGAATATCGCTCTCACAAAGACTATACTTCAAGACTCAATCAAACTTTTTATCTCATATTTGACAAAAGCAAGTAAATAATCATAATGATTGTCATTATTTTTTCCTTATCTACTTTTAATTAGTTAAAAATATAAAAAGATTGCAAACAACAGATAATTGAATATTTAAATATTTTACTATATGGTCCAAATCTCAAACTCAACTCTCAATTCATACGAGACTCACATAATCATCAAATTAGTGATCAAGTAATTTAATACATTAAATTCATAGTAAAACCAACACATATAAGAATAAATCATATAAATTTTGAATAGAAAAATAAAGGATCACAAGTCGACTATATTGTTTTCCCAAATATAAAAATTAGTTATTCATACTGTAAATATAAAAACACGTAAAAGTGGAACTACATCACCAAAAATTGACGAAAATTGTTCGTGTGTCCGCCTTTTCCTATATATATATATATATTTCTACCGACAGCTTCTGTTCATTTCTCCTCCTAGCGTGTGTGTATATATAATTAGCCACCAAGTTTGACGACCCAAAATTTCCTCCTCTCTCCCTGTTTTTGTGTCTACATGTGTCTATTCCTCTCTTTTCTCTCTCTTTTCTTTCCAGCGCCCCAGTTTTCTTTTTGTGACTTCTCCTCTTCTTTTTTTCTTTTTTTTCCTCTCATTTTCTCCTCTCTTCCTCCAGCCGCCTTTTTTCTTAACTCTCATTTTTTTTTCTTTCTTTTGCGTTTTCTTTTATGTCCATTTTCTCTCCTCCTCTCTTTCGTTTCTTTGTGTTGGTATATATATATTCGACTACATTGTTTTCCCTAATATAAAATTTAAGTATTCATATTATAAAAATAAAAATACACAAAAGTGGAACGACAATACCAAAAATTGACGAAACATGAAACTGTTCGTGTCCGCCGTCATACACACACACAGAGTTTTCTTTTTGCAATTTCTGCTCTTTTTTTTCTTTTCTTTTTCTCTCATTTTCTTCTCTCGTCCTCCAACCGCCTTTTTTTCTTCTCTTTTTTTTTCCTTTCTTATACATTTTCTTTTCTGTCCACTTTCTCTACTCTCCTCTCCTCTTCCGTTTCTCTCTATGTGTGTGTAATTCAGCCACACCTAATTAAAATTTCTAATACAAATTCATTGAAACTCATTTAACTCCAACTCATTTAATGTATTATTTCTCTCCAAGGTTTCATCTTTAGATTTTGTCATTTTTCCATTTTTTTCTCCAGTTCTTCATTAACATAAAGTTTTACCTACAAAATATAATATAATATAAATTATGTAGAATTTTATCCAAAAAATAATAAAATATCATGATTTAGAGTCTCGAATAAGTGTAGAAACTACACTTATCAATTAACTTAAACATCGGAGGGCAATCAGGACATACCTCGACACCTTTGTTTCATGTCTTGGACATCGTGCTCCTGCTCGTGCTCATTTCCGACATCAAACTCATATATTCACATGTGCTTATTTTTGGTAGCATCAAGATCAGATGGCATCAGTTAGTACCTTATGTAAGAATCAATATTGTTTTCCTAACATAAATGAGTTGAACATAGAATCCATGTCACAAGTCCTACGAAGTAAAAGCATTCAACCTCTACAGCCGAGTACGAAAGAAATGCAACACACAGAACCGACTGTACTAAGCAACCCTTTAGTGTTCATTACGTGCAATCAATTTGACGCCATACAAAAAAAAAAAAAAAAAGACCTTTCTTGCCATGTTCCAAGCTAATATAAGAGTAACCAGAAAACCAGTGGTGTAGTACTAGCGTTAAAACTTATCCTGTCAGGCAATGGCGGACATACTTGAGGGCTGCCCCCACTTAAGTTTTAGATTTCCCGATTTTTTTTCAGATTTTTAGATTCTTTTAGTTTTTTTGTCCAGGTTTTTTTAGGTTTTCAAATTTTTTCCGGGATTTTTTGGTTTCGCCCCCACTAAACTTCTTTCATAGGTCGGCCCTGCCTCCAGGGGTTTGTCTTTATTAATAATGGCTCGATGCTAGCACTACTAGTGGACTTTCTGTTGTCGAGAACCAGATGAAAGATTAGAAGTTAGAAGCCATTCTCAATAGAAAAGTGGAAAAGAAATTGAGAAGTGGAAAAACAAGGAGTCCCAGTGAGCAAGGTTCCATTCTGTGGAAATCATAATACTTTCTCCTTCGGATAAATGAAAAACTCCAGAAATAGAGAAATACAATGATACAGCATCCAATTCATCATCTTAGACCTTTTTCGGACCTTATGAGGTTACATGGAATGTAGGCGACGCAACAGTAACTACAAGTGATAGTGAAGAAAAACGGCATTAAAACATACCAAATAATGCTAAGAACGAAGAAGACCCTGTAAGTGTTATGCCCTAGGTCCAATCAACTTTGGGCATAAACATTTTGAATATATATATATATATATAATCAATGCATATGTACGGCAATATCTATTATTTAATTGAATTAATATTCTAATAAATTAAATAATAGAATCCGTAGATTCAAGTCTTGGTGATTTGTTAATCACAAGGAGTTGTGATTGTGAGATACAAATTACATATGACTGAATCTTAAATCGTCCGTGGTCGAAGTAATAAGGAGATACGGATATCGTTATTACGGATAGACTATCGCGTGTGGCATTCTTACTTGTGAAGTAAGTAACTGATCTCACAAGCTAAAATGCGGTGACACTTGAATGAACACGTGGATGTTTTGTTGTAGAACAAAACATTGGAGACCCGTTGAGAGATTCCACATGGGTAACTATCTAAGTGTTAGTGGTTAATCTCTAACGTTCGGTAGTGGAATTGGTCCTTTGACTTGAGGTCATCTTAGTACCTTATATGAGGGCAGTCATACTTTGGTGGTGTTGGATGTTACTCTGTCAAGGATCGCTAATACAGCATCGTTCGGATAAGTCAAGAATCATATGAAGGTTGTAAATGATCAATAGAGGATTCGTCACTCTTAGATAGTAAGAGATTATGATCTACATTTTATCCAGTTAAGTTAATAATGAAATCCTTGGCCATGGTGAACTCATAAGTCGGAAAAGAGTTTTCGACGTACATTGACTTAACAGTGGGATAAAAGATATGATCGATAATTGAGATTGACACATATCCATATCTCATAATTGATCGGATCATATTGACGAAAGGATTATAGTTTCACGGTAAACGAACAAGTTTGGTTTTGTCATGCTACGTGATATTTCCCGTCACATGTATTGCCCTGATACATTGCTAGATGTCAATCTGGGACAACGAAAGTGAATTAGTGAAAAAATTAAAAGGGGCGTTTTAATTTATCGATTTTGATTAGATCAAAATAATAATTCACGTCGTTAGGCATCGTGATCGGGAACCTAATGGGTCACACACAAAAGAGAATCAGAAGAATGAGATTTACCAATTAATTAATTGACAAGTGTTGGATAATTAATTAATTGGGTTGTTTATTAATAGGCCCGAATTAATTAATTGGATTAATTAATTCATGGACCAGATTTAATTAATTTGATTAATTAAATATTGGACCGTGTTAAATTTAACAGATGGGCCGAGTCCATTTCGGATGCCCAGGATATAAAAATAAATGTTGACGGCGCTTCGAGTGGAAACTCGGGACCGGCAGGAGCGGGAGGGCTTCTGGTGGACTTATATTAATAAGCTACTAGGGTTTGAAAACAATATGGAATTTTCATTATTCTTGCTAGCACAGGAAAAGAAAACCCTAGCCGTCATTCTTGTTCTCTGTGTGGATCACCATTGGAGGCTGGACAATTGGACAGTTTGGATTGCAGATCGTAATCATTGGAGTTCAGGAAAAAACAAAAGAGTTTGTGGAATTCTTCAAAGGTATTATTCTCATCACAATTTCTATCTAAACACATTGCAGATCCTCATTTGGGAATTGAAAATTGTTTTATTTCCGCTGTGCAAGTTAAGTAAATTCCAACAGTGGTATCAGAGCCTACTTTGTGTTTGTTAGAAATTGTTTTGCATCGTGTAACAATCAACAGTTGATTGTTATTGTTTTTCTTGTTTCTAGCAATTGAGAAAATTTGATTTTCACAATTTAGAATCTGTTAAAAAAAATTGGATCTGAAACTTGCCGGCAACAACCAACGCCGCCGGCGAGCGGTAGGGCGAAGTAGCTGCGGCACTGCTCGCCGCACGCTTGGAGTGGCGACGACGCCACGCCACAGTGGAGCCGGACCCAGCAGTAGCACGCAATAGTCGCTCGCTGCTGATGGCAAAAGCAGCGGCGGCAACGCCGCTGCGTTTTGCAGCGGCGATTGTCACCGCTGCGATTTTGCAGAGGCAGCGTTCACGCAGCAGGAGCAACGCGAACGCTCCTGTCGCGACGGTGTCGCCGCTGTGCGACAGCGGCGACGACCCGTCGCGATCCACTTATGCGGCGCCCCGTCGCGATCCACTTATGCGGCGCCGTTGCCGGCGCCGCTAGTTATTAAAAAAAAAAATCGATTTTAGGGTTTCAGACAGGTGAGAAGGTGGAGGCGGAGGCTTCTTGTGCAATTTCTGAAATTGCAGGCCCCCGCATGCAATTATAATTTAAGGGTCAGTTTGCAAATTTTAAAAGGGGGACCTGTCAAGCTATTAAGTTAATTGAAGGCCCTGTTTGTAATTTTAAACCAATGGTCAACTTTGCAATTTTCAAAATAGTTTTGAATTTAAATATTAAAATGATTTTAATTTGATTTTCAAATGGTTTGACCGAAAATTTCAATATTGACCTGGTTAAAATTTTATTTATAAATTGACGACTTTTATATTTTCGTTAAAATTAGATTTTAACTTAAATATTAAACTTTGACCCTAAATTGAATTTTATTTTATTTAGGAGTTTTATTCTAAATTAAAATGTTAATTCATTTTAAATTAGAGTTAGACTTTAATTTAATATTGAATTAAAATTTGATTTTAATTAAATTATCCACCATAGTATATTGTTGAAATTAGAGTTGGACTCTAATTTGACATTTAATTAAAAATTTGATTTTAATTAAATTATCTCGCCCTAAATGTTTTTTGAAATTAGAGTTGGACTCTAATTCGGTATTTAATTAAAATTTGATTTTAATTAAATAAGTTCACCATAATATCTTGGAATTAGAGTTTTACTCTTATTTTGTATTAAATTAAAATTTGATTTTAATTAAATTCAACCTTATTAATTTGATTATAATTAGAGTTGGACTTTAATTTGACATTTAATTAAAATTTGATTTTAATTAAATTGTCATGCCCTAAAATTTTATTGGAATTAGAGTTGGACTCTGATTTGGTATTTAATTAAAATTTGATTTTAATTAAATAATCACGCCCTATAATTGTAGAATTAGAGTTGGACTCTAATTTGATATTTAATTAAAATTTGATTTTAATTAAATAGTCCCGCCCTATATAATTGTAGAATTAGAGTTGGACTCTAATTTGATATTTAATTGAAATTTGATTTTAATTAAATAAGTCCGCTAATTAAATTAATTAATTAATTTGATTAATTAATTATTTAATTGTTCCGATCCATTTGTCTAAATTAGTTTAGACGACTTTAATTGCTAGAAACATGTTTGTATATAATATTAGATATTATATAGGAAAGCATTTGTTTGATGAATGTTTAATTAGTGGATGATTATGGACTCGACCATGTGGATGTGTTGAATGGTTAGTTTTATTTTTATTGTTTTATGGGCCTGCGAGCTATTATTTATTTTGGATCTGCGAGTCCGTTGTTACTATTATGGGCATGCGCGTCCAACATTATTTAGGCCTGCGTGCCAACAAGTATAGGATACAAGTTGCAGCTGGACTAATTGAAGATACAAGAAGAGGAGGAAACCATAGAGATGGAGCATTGTATGAATCAATGTTATACCCCCTAAGAACTGACCACTAGTCTTCCTTATGGCTCGGGAAGACTAGATAGTATAAGTCCATAATCGTCCACACTATTATATGTATGTTTATTTGCATGTTAGATGTATAATAAAATATATGTAATTATTATGATGAGACATTTTGCATGAAAACCCCTCGTTAAAAATATTAAGTCAATTTGTTATTTGCGTTCCATCATTATAGTGAAAAACGAGAGTCCTAAATCGATCTTAACTTGTTGAGTACACTCAAGGCTGGTCTATTAGGGATATGTTTGACATTATGAAATATTAGATATTTCTGAATGATGGGTTTGACTTAACTAATATTTATCTTTTGCTGAGTACACTCAAGAAGATAAATTTTAGAGGCATGTTAAAATATTAAGTCATATTTATATTCGTCTTCCACCATTATAGTGAAAAATGAGAGTTCTAAATCGATCTTAGTTTGTTGAGTACACTCAAAGCTGGTCTATTAGGGATATGTTTGACACTATGAAATATTAGATATTTCTGAATGGTGGGTTTGACTTAACTAATATTTATCTCTTGTTGAGTACACTCAAGGAGATGAATCTTAGAGGCATGTTAAGCTAACACATAAGATTTGTGAAGATAAAAAGTTGTCAGCTTAATGATCTGGGAGTTGTATGGAGATACAATTGATAATAGTATCTACCCAAATATTTTATTAGAGCTTGTTGAGTACACTAAAGGTTTTAATATAACAAATGGGATTCCAACCCATTGGGAATCAAGTACGGATTTTATAAATTTATGTGAGAGGGTCATAAATTTGAGTTAAACAGTGGGAGCGAAATTAATTTAATAAAAGACCATGTTAAATTAATTCATGCACTACATATATTTATTTCTTTACTTTTCGTCATTTACATTTATTGAATCATGAGTAACCATATGTATTTAAGAGGCATATTGTATGCCAACAACCAAACGAAACTTTCTTGATTGGCACCGCAATATGAGAATTGTTCTCAGGCATGAAAAATTGGTTGTGTCCTTGAGTAGCCCTTTCTATAGACACCTGTTGATGACTCGATAAAAGAAGAGGTTGCTGCTATAATAAATACAGTGATGACGATAGTACTACAACATATGTGATGTTTGTGATTATGTCACCTGAGTTACAAAGCAACATAAAAGTATAGATGCTAACACATGATTATTCATCTCAATGTGTTGAATAATGAACAATCATACGAGGAAATATATGATATTTCCCAACAACTATACCGGTGCATAATGGCAGAAGAATTTTCAATTAGTGCTCATCTACTGAAGATGCTGACTATTTTGAGAAGTTGTCTTGATTGCGTTCAGTCATGAATAATGAATTAAGTATAGACTTGGTTTTGCAATCTCTGTCGGAGAGTTATTCATAACTAATTATGAATTTAACATGAATAAACTCGAAGCACGCTGATTGAGTTGCTGAACGTGCTTAAAACTGTTAAGTCCAATATCTGTGTTTATAGTGGACAAATCTTAGTCACAAATTCCTATAGGGAAGTCTAAAGGATGCTTTAGGAAAGCAACCAAGATGACCAAGACGGTTAAAGCAAATAAGGACAATACCATATCTGATGATCCTTATTATCATTTTGGAATGGTAGGTCATTGGAAATGAAATTGTAAGGCTTATATCTACTTCCTTAGTTTCATGGGTATTAGATACTAGATATGGATTTCATATTTATATAAATATGCAGAAACTAAATAAAAATAGATCGCTGCAGAATGGAGAAGTTGTCCTACACGTTGAAAATGAGCAAAAGTTGTTGCATTACCTGTAGAAGCATATTTCTTGCCATTGCCTTTAGGCTCGATATTAGAATTAGAGAAATGTTAATTTTGTTCTTACCATTACCAAGGACATTAAATAAATTTCATGTTTTGACATGAATTATTTTAATGTTAAGGACAATTGTTGTTCCCTTTCATCTTGATAAGATCTTAATGGTTATGGTAAATTATAAAATGACATTTATATTCTAAATGTTGAGTGTTCTATAATGAGTATAGAAATTGAAAGGCATAAAAATGATAATCTGAATAACACCTATATCTGACATTGCAGATTTGGTCACATAAATGAGAATACAATTCCAAACATACATGAAGATGTATATTTGGGTCAAATGATTTTGAATCGTTCGGGCATGTCAAGAATCATCTGAAGGTTGTGAATGATCAATAGAGGATTCGTCACTCTTAGATAGTAAGAGATTATGATCTACATTTTATCCAGTTAAGTTAATAATGAAATCCTTGGCCAAGGTGAACTCATAAGTCGGAAAAGAGTTTTCGACGTACATTGACTTAACAGTGGGATAAAAGATATGATCGATAATTGAGATTGACACATATCCATATCTCATAATTGATCGGATCATATTGACGAAAGGATTATAGTTTCACGGTAAACGAACAAGTTTGGTTTTGTCATGCTACGTGATATTTCCCGTCACATGTATTGCCCTGATACATTGCTAGATGTCAATCTG
Source organism: Fraxinus americana (assembly GCA_035079005.1). Classification (NCBI taxonomy): domain Eukaryota; kingdom Viridiplantae; phylum Streptophyta; class Magnoliopsida; order Lamiales; family Oleaceae; genus Fraxinus; species Fraxinus americana. The sequence continues at coordinate 19,228,755 of CM068707.1, read as the reverse complement.
GGACAACGAAAGTGAGTTAGTGATAAATTAAAAGGGGCGTTTTAATTTATCGATTTTGATTAGATCAAAATAATAATTCACGTCGTTAGGCATCGTGATCGGGAACCTAATGGGTCACACACAAAAGAGAATCAGAAGAATGAGATTTACCAATTAATTAATTGACAAGTGTTGGATAATTAATTAATTGGATTATTTATTAATAGGCCCGAATTAATTAATTGGATTAATCAATTCATGGACCAGATTTAATTAATTTGATTAATTAAATATTGGACCGGGTTAAGTTTAACAGGTGGGCCGATCCCGTTTGGACTTATATTAATAGGCTACTAGGATTTGAAAACAATATGGAATTTTCATTATTCTTGCTACCACAAGAAAAGAAAACCCTAGCCGTCATTCTTGTTCTCTGTGTGGATCACCATTGGAGGCTGGACAATTGGACAGCTTGGATTGCAGATCGTGATCATTGGAGTTCAAGAAAAAGTAAAAGAGTTTGTGGAATTCATCAAAAGTATTATTCTCATCACAATTTCTATCTAAACACATTGCAGATCTTCGTTTGGGAATTGAAAATTGTTTTATTTCCGCTCTACATGTTAAGTAAATTCCCAGCAGACCCCATAAACATTAAGACCTGAAGCAAAAGATGGGTAATCTCTCAACTAATGGATAGTATGTCAAAAAAAAAAAAAAAAAGTAAACCCTGCTAAAAGATTTAGTTGCAAGATACATAAAGTATCAAAGATCAAGAAAAGCAATATTGTCATAATGATTTCTTAATAACAAAATAAATAGAGATACATTATCTACTTTTTGAAAGGTCCTCGCCTTAATAGGCTAGACATATCATTCTTTACATTTCCATCGCCTCATTTAGAGTCATCTCATTAGGACAGCCACGGATCGACCACTCGAACCTGATCATAAACCAGTTGAAGCAACTTGGCACCACACATGGTTATAAAAATTTTGAATTCAACTGACTCTTTATAAGCTTTCGCTGCATCCTCTGAACTTGTCTCCAGATCAATCTTTAGGGATATGATCAGCTTCTCATCCTCTTTCACTTGTTTTTCTTTTCTAGCTTTTTTTTTTTTCAAAATTTTCTGTTATCTTTTCCATCGTATCATATGCTAAGTTCTTGCCTCCCAAGTAAACAATGGCTTTGTCCAGTCAGTATTCATTATCTTTCAACATCCGAAATAGGGCTTCCTCCATTATAATTGTCTGGAAAAAAAATAACGAATCATAAGCAACAAGCAAGGTAAAAGGAAAATGTTAAGTTTAGGACCACACCTTCCTCCTCTCGAACAATGCCTCGTTACTCATGGCTCTCTATGGTTGTCGCATTAGAGAAATGACGCTTCATCAATACAAGAGTAATGAGCTCGATCATATAGTCTGAAAAGAGATCCTATCGAGTAGAAATTACATCTCGATCATTAGCAGCTTGTGAAGATGAAAAGGAAGGGATAGCAACTACAACTGAAAAATGGGTCGCTCTACGGTCACAAACTAAAGCTAAGTTCTCTTTTTTCTAATGCGGTCACATACACATCCCTTCCTCTTATTTCCTTTTGCTTTGATAACAGTTTAGGATAATTGTTTCAAAATCGAATATCAAATTTACAGACTGGATATCGTATAATAAACTGTACATATAAGAATCCAACGATTTGTTGATTGTAGCAAAAATAACAAGTAATTTAAATAATTACCAAATGAACAATATGCAAATCGAGTAAGAACAAATAAAACAGTATAACATTTTTAATCTGAGGCCTGTGTCAAACACAGTTTCCTTAAAACAGATTCGCCCCCTCACCGTACGTGCTTGAGAATAGTACGAGCGTCTGCTTCCCAAGATACAACGAAGGAAACAGTAAAATTCGAGCACAACAGACTCTACTCTGGCGAACTGACTCTGTGTCTGAAATATATCACCACAAGTCTCGAACAGGAACAAAAAATGCAGAGAAATAGGAACTGTGTGCAGGTGAATATGCAGATGAATCTTTTCGTGTATGGACAGTAAAAAAACGAGACATATATAAAGGCTAACTCTTGTAACTTGCTCATTAACAAATGGTAATTAAATAGGAGTTTCAGGAGTTTTGGAAAACCAAAAGTCTGTTGAAAATTACCAAAAATGTGGGCACTCCTAAGGAGCCAATTTTGGTCGCGCCCGCACACAAATTCAAGGTCCGAAGCCTATTTCGGACCAAGATTTGCACCCCCTGCGCGCGCGCATGGAGAGAGCCTCTATACTACACATGATTACACCACTCTAAAGTGTAATCCTTTATAAAGTGGTTTTATATTTCATCCACTTCCTATGTGGGACAAACCTTAAATTTTTTAGTTTTCCCACCAACAAACTTCTTTCACATGACATACTTTGAACTTCAATTTCTCATTCACCCGAGTATCATTTTTGACAAGTAAGCATATGATTTCGATGTACTCACGGAGGAGAACACAAACCAACTTCCATCTTTCAAAATAGTCAACCGGGTCCCGTTCAAAATTAGTGCCAAAACTAGCCACACAACTTAGTTTTTCCAACAAACAGTTATAAGTGGTGTCACCTCAACAGTAGGATCGAAGTCCATATTTGCGAGTATCAATCAAAGACATGATCAGATAACAAATATTTTTGAAATTGATTTTCAAATAGAAAATTGGAAAAAGAAAATGATGCTAAAGGATAAATGGCAGCCCTAAGACGAATGATTCTAATAGAAAAAGCATTTTATTGGTCTTGAACTAATCCATTTTTCCATGTGGAAGCGTAAAACCACTGAAGCTTCAAATGGGAAAGCGTTGATTAAAAATGGTGAGCTTCGGATAGTCTCAATCTAATGGAAAGGAAAACTCACCCTCACTAACGTGAACATAAAAGAATACAATTTTCCACCCTCTATACAAAAGCAGTGAGAGATATGAAAATGAGGCTTGCTATTGAAAACGACATAACCGTCATAGTCTCAAAATCTCTTCGTCTCATAGAAAGAGGGAAAAAGCTCAAGATATGTATGAATTGTTGGGAATTTACTTAATAATGCACAGCGGAAATTAAACAATTTTCAATTCCCAAACGAGGATCTGCAATGTGTTTAGATAGAAACTGTGATGAGAATGATACATTTGATGAATTCCACAAACTCTTTTGCTTTTTCTTGAACTCCAATGATCACGATCTGCAATCCAAGCTGTCCAATTGTCCAGCCTCCAATGGTGATCCACACAGAGAACAAGAATGACGGCTAGGGTTTCTTTTCTTGTGCTAGCAAGAATAATGAAAATTCCATACGGTTTACAAACCCTAACAGCTTATTAATATAAGCCCAAGTGGGCTTGGCCCATCTCTAAACTTAACCCGGTCCGACATTTAACTAATCAAATTAATTAAATCCGGTCCATGAATTAATTAATCCAATTAATTAATTCGGGCCTATTAATAAACAACCCAATTAATTAATTATCCAACACTTGTCAATTAATTAATTGGTAAATCTCATTTTTCTGATTCTCTTTTGTGTGTGACCCATTAGGTTCCCGATCACGATGTCGAACGACGTGAATTATTATTTTGATCTAATCAAAATCGATAAATTAAAACGCCCCTTTTATTTTATCACTAATTCATTTTCGTTGTCCCAGATTGACATCTAGCAATGTATCAGGGCAATACATGTGACGGGAAATATCACGTAGCATGACAAAACCAAACTTGTTCGTTTACCGTGAAACTATAATCCTTTCGTCAATATGATCCGATCAATTATGAGATATGGATATGTGTCAATCTCAATTATCGATCATATCTTTTATCCCACTCTCAATGTACGTCGAAAACTCTTTTCCGACTTATGAGTTCACCTTGGCCAAGGATTTCATTATCAACTTAACTGGATAAAATGTAGATCATAATCTCTTACTATCTAAGAGTGACGAATTCTCTATTGATCATTCACAACCTTCATATGATTCTTGACATACCCGAACGATGCTGTCTAAGCGACCCTTGACAGAGCAACATCCAACATTACCAAAGTATGACTGCTCTCATATAAGGTACTATGATGACCTCAAGTCAAAGGACCAATTCCACTATCGAACGTTAGAGATTAACCACTAACACTTAGATAGTTATCCATGTGGAATCTCTCAGGGGTCTCCAATGTTTTGTTCTATAACAAAACATCCGCGTGTTCATTCAAGTGTCACCACACTTTAGCTTGTGAGATCAGCTACTTACTTCACAAGTAAGAATGCCTCACGCGATAGTCTATCCGTAATAACGATATCCATATCTCGTTATTACCTCGACCACGGACGATTTAAGATTCAGTCATATGTAATTTGTATCTCACAATCACAACTCCTTGTGATTAACAAATCACCAAGACTTGAATCTACAGATTCTATTATTTAATTTATTAGAATATTAATTCAATTAAATAATAGATATTGCCATATATATACATTGATTATATATATTCAAAGTGTTTATGTCCAAAGTTGATTGGACCTAGGGCATAACACTTACAAACTCCCACTTGCACTAAATCCAATCACTTATGTATCTTATATCATAAGAGTCTACATGACGATCATGTTTATGCTACGACAACTCTTTGTCAGTGGATCTGCAATTTAATAACTTGTGGGAATTCGTTCTTTATTTACGTCATTTCATTGTATTATCTTTCTAATGAGATAACACTGCCTTAACATATGTTTAGATCATTGATGAGACCTTAGTTCCTTCGCTTGCACGATGGCTCCATTGTATCACAATGCATAAGCGTGTGATCAACAATGTTAGGAACTACTCTAAGTTCAGTAATGAACTCCCTGATCCAGACCACAACTTTTGTTGCTTTGTAAAGCAATGATGTATAAGGCTTCCATTATTGAATCAACGGTTATTTGGAAAATTTCCAACACACCGCTTAAGAGTAAACAAATATCCTATTTGAGATGTGCTATTATTCCAATCTGACTAGAAGTTAGCATCATTCTATCCATGAACTCTCAGTTCATTTTCTCCATATAAAATCTTCTCGAGATTTTATCTGTATAGATTTGGATGAGTTAAGCAATCTTCTAGATCTATCTCTATAGATCAACTTGCTTCTCCCACATCCATCACAGAGAAATTATTTGACAACCATAATTTCAACAATTGAAATATAGAGACGTCGTTTCCTATAATATGTCTCATACATATAATATCAGGAATGCGACAATGCTCCCACTATCTTCTTGTAAACGCACATTTCGTCTTTATTTTTGATAAAATCAAACATTTTGACTTTTTGTATCAAATCGAAGATTCCAGCTCCAAGAGGCTTGTTTCAATCCATATTGACATTTTCTTGTAAACTCATTTACAACCTATGGGTTCTAATCCATTAGGCAAGTCGACCAAGGTCAAACCTCGGTTACATACAACAAGTCCATCTCTTTAAGTCAACACTTGACTTTGTTTCTATGTAATTAGTAGGTTCATTATCCTTGATTAGTAATCATGGATTCGTACCTTCTAGAGCTAACGTGTCCTCAGAAGTCTCCACTTCTTGATCAAGAGTATGTCCCTCAACTGGTGTGGGATAAGACTCAAGTTTATCTATTCGGTTAATTATATCAGTGGACTCTTGAACTCTTTCAAAATTTATTCTACTCCCACTGTCTCTCTTAGAGTAAACACTTTCTCTAAGAGTATGACATGTCTTGAGATGAACATCTTCTTCTCAACGAGATTATAGAATTGATATCCAATTATCTCTTGGATATCCACAAATATATAATTATCGGATTTAGTCTCAAACTTATCCGATTCAGTGCGCTTCACATAAGTGTCACAACCCAAACATTCATATGAGATATGTTGGGCCATTCCATAACTCGTATGGAGTTTTGTCAACCGATTTAGATGGGACACGATTTAGTGTGCAGCACGTGGCAATCAGTGCATGATCTCAAAACGATTTTTGAATGCTTGCATGACTTGTTCTCAATTACACTATATCTAATAGTGTACTATCCCTCATTTCAGATGCACCATTATGTTGCAATGTATGTGGAGGAATCCACTGCATGAGAATCTAATTCTCTTTTAGATAATCTAAAATTCTCCCTTTTAGATATTCTCCACATCGATTAAATCTTAGTGTAAGAATATATTTACCTATTTGTTTCTCTATTTCTAGCTTGAATCCCCTGAACATTTCAAGAGTTTCATGCTTGAATTTCATCAAATATACATGATCATTTCTGAAATGGTCATTTGTAAATGTGATGAGATAAGATAAACTTCACCTGACATAAACTGATATGGGTCTATATACATCACTACGTATTAGACTTAATAATTGTGCATATCACTTTCCTTTTCAAGTAAAAGGAGATTTGGTCTCTGTGTCTTACAGACATGATTCGCATTTGTCAAATGATTCAAAATCATTTAACCCAAATATACATCTCCATGTAAGTTTGGAATTGCATTCTTATTAATGTGACTAAATCCACAATGTCAGATATAGGTGTTCTTTAGATTATCATTTTTATGCCTTTCAATTTCTATGCTCATTATAGAATACTCAATGTTTAGAATATAAATGTCATTTTGTAATTTACCATAACCATTAAGATCTTATCAAGATAAAAAGGAACAACAATTGTCCTTAACATTAAAATAATTCATGTCAAAACATGAAATTTATTTAATGCTCTTGGTAATGGTGAGAACAAAATTAACATTTCTCTAATTCTAATATCGAGCCTAGAGGCAATGGCAAGAAATATGCTTCTACAGGCAATGCAGCAACTTTTGCTCATTTTCAACGTGTAGGTCAACTTCTCCCTTCTGCAGCGATCTACTTTTATTTAGTTTCTGCATATTTATACAAATATGAGATCTATATCTAGTATCTAATACCCATGAAACTAATGAAGTAGATTTAAGCCTTGCAATTTCATTTCTAATGACCCACCATTCCAAAATGATAATAAAGATCATCAGATTTGGTATTGTCCTTATTCGCTTTAACTGTCTTAGTCATCTTGGTTGCTTTCCTAAAGCATCCTTTAGACTTCCTTAGAGGAATCTATGACTAAGATTTGTCCACTACAAACACAGATGTTGGACTTAACAGTTTTAAGCAACTCAATGAGCGTGCTTCGAGTTTATTCATATTAAATTCATAATTAGTTATGAATAACTCTTTGACAGAGATTGCAGAACCAAGTCTATACTAAGTTCATTGTTCATGACTGAACGCAATCAAGACAATTCTCAAAGTAGTCGCATCTTCAGCACACGAGCACCGACTGAAGATTCTTCTGCCATTATGCACCGGTATAGTTGCTAGGAAATATCATATATTTCCTCGTATGATTGTTCATCATTCAACACATTGAGATGAAAGATCATGTGTTAGCATCTATACCCTTATGTTGCTTTATAACTCAGGTGACATAGTCACAAACATCACATATGTTGTAGTACTATCGTCAACACTGTGTTTATTATAGCAGTCACCCCTTCTTTTATTGAGTCATCAACAGGTGTCTCTAGAAAGGGCTACTTAAGGACACAACCAATTTTTTATGCTTGAGAACAATTCTCAGATTGCGACGTCAATCAAGAAAATTTGCTTTGGTTGTCGGCATACAATATGCTTCTCAAATATATGTGGTTACTCATGATTCAATAAATATAAACGACGAAAAGTAAAGAAATAATATATATAATGCATGAATTAATTTAATATGGTCTTTTATTAAATTAATTTTGCTCCCACTGTTTAACTCAAATTTATGACCCTCTTACATAAATTTATGGAATCCGTACTTGATTCCCAGTGGGTTGGGATCCCATTTGTTATATTAAAACCTTGAGTGTACTCAACAAGCCCTAATAAAACATTTGGGTAGATACTATTATCAATTGTATCTCCATACAACTCCCAGATCATTAAGCCGACAACTCTTTGTCTTCACACATCTTATGTGTTAGCTTAACATGCCTCTAAGATTTATCTCCTTGAATGTACTCAACAAAAGATAAATATTAGTTAAGTCAAACCCATCATTCAGAAATATTTAATATTTCATAGTGTCAAACATATCCCTAATAGACCAGCCTTGAGTGTACTCAACAAGCTAAGATCGAATTAGGACTCTCGTTTTTCACTATAATGAAGGAAGGGGAATATAAATATGACTTAATATTTTAACGTGCCTCTAAAATTTATCTTCTTGAGTGTACTCAACAAAAGATAAATATTAGTTAAGTCAAACCCATCATTCAAAAATATCTAATATTTCATAGTGTCAAACATATCCCTAATGGACCAGCCTTGAGTGTACTCAACAAGCTAAGATCGATTTAGGACTCTCGTTTTTCACTATAATGATGGAAGGGAAATAACAAATTGACTTAATATTTTTAACGAGGGTTTTTCAAGCAAAATGTCTCATCGTAATAATTATATATATTTTATTATACATCTAACATGCAAATAAATATACATATAATAGTGTGGACGATTATGGACTTATACTATCTAGTCTTCCCGAGCCATAAGGAAGACTAGTCGGTCAGTTCCTAGGGGGTATCACATTGTATCATACAATGCTCCATCTCTGTGGTCTCCTCCTCTTCTTGTATCTTCAATTAGTCCAGCTGCAACTTGTATCTTATACTAGTTGGCACGCAGGCCTAAATAATATTGGACACGCAGGCCCATAATAATAACAACGGACTCGCAGGTCCAAAATAAATAAGAGCTCGCAGGCCCATAAAACAACAAGAATAAAACTAACCATTCAACACATCCACATGGTCGAGTCCATAATCATCCACTAATAAAACATTCATCATATAAATGCATTCCTATATAATATCTAATATTATATGCAAATATGTTTCAAGTTTCTAGCAATTAAAGTCGTCTAAACTAATTTAGACAAATGGATCGGAACAATTAAATAATTAATTAATCAAATTAATTAATTAATTTAATTAGCAGACTTATTTAATTAAAACCAAATTTCAATTAAATATCAAATTAGAGTCCAACTCTAATTCTACAATTATATAGGGCGGGACTATTTAATTAAAATCAAATTTTAATTAAATACCAAATTAGAGTCCAACTCTAATTCCAATAAAATTTTAGGGCAAAACAATTTAATTAAAATCAAATTTTAATTAAACGTTAAATTAAAGTTCAACTCTAATTATAATCAAATTAATACGGTTGAATTTAATTAAAATCAAATTTTAATTAAATACAAAATAAGAGTCAAACTCTAATTCCAAAATATTAGGGCGAACATATTTAATTAAAATCAAATCTTAATTAAATACTAAATTAGAGTCCAACTCTAATTTTAAGAAACATTTAGGGCGAGACAATTTAATTAAAATCAAATTTCAATTAAATGTCAAATTAGAGTCCAACTCTAATTTCAACAATATACTAGGGTGGATAATTTAATTAAAATCAAATTTTAATTAAATATTAAATTAAAGTCCAACTCTAATTTAATATGAATTAATATTTTAATTTAGGATAAAACTCCTAAATAAAATAAAATTCAATTTAGGGTCAAAGTTTAATATTTAAGTTAAAATCCAATTTTAACGAAAATATAAAAGTCGTCAATTTTTAAATAAAATTTTAAATGGGTCAATATTAAAATTTTAGGTCAAACCCATTTGAAATTCAAGTTTAAAATCATTTTAATATTTCAATTCAAAAATTACCCTTTTTGAAATTGCAAATTTGACCCCTTTTCCATTATTGCAGACGGGGGCCTGAAATTTCGAAAATTGCACAAGAGGCCCCCGCCTCCAACCTCTTCCACCCGATTCAGAGAACCCTAAGGAGGAAAAAAAAAGGATTTCCTTCTCCTTTTGCGGCGTCATCTGCCGCTGTCACACAGCGGCGGAATCCGCCGCAGCAAGACTGCAGCGGCGACAATCGCCGCTGTAAATCGCAGCGGCGTTTGCCGCCGCTGCGTTTGCAGCTGTAGCACGTGACTTCGCGTGCTGCTGTCCTGTGGCGGTGCGTCGCTGAGCGCACCGCTGCAGATCCCGACGGCGGCGAAGCCGCTGCCACCCGGTTTCCTCTCTTTTTTTTTTTTTTTTGACGAAAAAAATTATTTTCATTTTCAAAACAGATTTTTGAAGATGAAAAATAATTTTCTAAATTGCTAGATTCAAGAAACAAAAATAAACAATTAACTTTTAATTGTTCAATCATGCAAAACAATTTCTAACAAACACAAACCTGGCTCTGATACCACTGTTGGGAATTTACTTAATAATGCACAGCGGAAATTAAACAATTTTCAATTCCCAAACGAGGATCTGCAATGTGTTTAGATAGAAATTGTGATGAGAATGATACATTTGATGAATTCCACAAACTCTTTTGCTTTTTCTTGAACTCCAATGATCACGATCTGCAATCCAAGCTGTCCAATTGTCCAGCCTCCAATGGTGATCCACACAGAGAACAAGAATGACGGCTAGGGTTTCTTTTCTTGTGCTAGCAAGAATAATGAAAATTCAATACGGTTTACAAACCCTAACAACTTATTAATATAAGCCCAAGTGGGCTTGGCCCATCTCTAAACTTAACCCGGTCCGACATTTAACTAATCAAATTAATTAAATCCGATCCATGAATTAATTAATCCAATTAATTAATTCGGGCCTATTAATAAACAACCCAATTAATTAATTATCCAACACTTGTCAATTAATTAATTGGTAAATCTCATTCTTCTGATTCTCTTTTGTGTGTGACCCATTAGGTTCCCGATCACGATGTCGAACGACGTGAATTATTATTTTGATCTAATCAAAATCGATAAATTAAAACGCCCCTTTTAATTTATCACTAATTCATTTTCGTTGTCCCAGATTGACATCTAGCAATGTATCAGGGCAATACATGTGACGGGAAATATCACGTAGCATGACAAAACCAAACTTGTTCGTTTACCGTGAAACTATAATCCTTTCGTCAATATGATCCGATCAATTATGAGATATGGATATGTGTCAATCTCAATTATCGATCATATCTTTTATCCCACTGTTAAGTCAATGTACGTCGAAAACTCTTTTCCGACTTATGAGTTCACCTTGGCCAAGGATTTCATTATCAACTTAACTCGATAAAATGTAGATCATAATCTTTTACTATCTAAGAGTGACGAATCCTCTATTGATCATTCACAACCTTCATATGATTCTTGACATACCCGAACGATGCTGTATTAGCGACCCTTGACAGAGCAACATCCAACATCACCAAAGTATGACTGCTCTCATATAAGGTACTATGATGACCTCAAGTCAAAGGACCAATTCCACTACCGAACGTTAGAGATTAACCACTAACACTTAGATAGTTATCCATGTGGAATCTCTCAGGGGTCTCCAATGTTTTGTTCTATAACAAAACATCCACGTGTTCATTCATGAATTTGGTTCTTCATACACGTACAAAATACACAATAGTACCGTAACCTCCCAATCTATTACTCTGGAAGATGCTCATGATATTTGGGGACTTGTATGATGTGGTCTGGAAACGCCACAAAAATACTTTCAAAGCCGCGTTCAGAGAGGTCTCATAGAAATAACTAGATTATGCGGGGATATTAAGGAGAGATGGAGAACGAGCCAAAGGCCTAGATAAAGGAAGAGACGTGATTTCCTCGCATATTTGAATAGGTTTATGATGATCAACCAAGTTATCACATACAACACGGTCCGTAGACATCTTGATGCAGAAGTGTATCAAGTTGATAATGAACAATAAAATTGAAGGTGTAAGGCGGATCAAGAAAAGAATCTAGGGTAAAGGAAATAGTTTATTCATATAATTCAGTTGTGGTTGAATATATTGCCTCAAGTCCCTTTATATAGATAAAAACTTTTGAAACTAAATAAACTTCCTATATATACAAATTGAAATAAAGAACATCAAATAACTACTATAATCTAGATAATTTAAATAAAAGATAACATCAAATAACTACTATAATCAAGATAAACTCCACTTCTATTTAATCATAGTCTTTCACCTTGAATTCGCTTTTAACTCTTTCTTTGTTGCATCATTCTTATCCAACTGAAAAGAACTCAACTCCGACGATGTATAATTCAAATAGGCATCTAGAAGCACCTCATCAACAACATCCTCGAGAGGACGACTAAGGAGCTTTGTCCTGTAGACATGCTAGAAGATAAAATCGAGGCTCAAAGGTGCTTCAATAAGTATATAAATCTACTATATTTAAAATAGGACTAACAAGCTTGACATCATCATCAGACACAATAGTGATTGGGAGCCCCGTGTAGATGAACAACCTTTTTGAAAAATAACGTAGCAATATATGACTTTGAATTTGACTTGGAACAAGGAATGAAATGCCCCATCTTAGGGAACTTATCTACAACAACGAAAACAGAATCATGACCTCTAGCAGTTTTAGGCAACCTTAGGATAAAATCTATGTTAAGATCACACCAAGGAGTACGAGTAACATGGAGAGGACTATACATCCTAGTATTTTGACGTTTTGCCTTACATAATTCTCAAGTAAGAGAATGATACATATTATGAGCAGCTTCCATTTTTAAGGAAAGGCCAATAAAACTTATCCTTGAGGCAACAGTTTTTTGTGTACTGAAATTACCAGCGAGACCTCCTGCATATAGTTCCTAAACAAGAAACTCTCGAAGTGAAGTGCATGGGACACACAACTTGGTTCCTTTAAAAAGATAACCATTCTTGAACAAGAAAGTAACGTTATCATGGGAGGAGTTTGCTAAGAGTTCCTGAAACATGATACGAAAGACAAATGGGATAATCTTCCTTCAAACGCTCAAATCCTACCACCGTTGTGCTCATAGTCTGAAGTACAGTAGTAACACGTCTAAGGGAATCATCCGCTTTGTTATTGACCCCAGCTCGATGGTAGAGGAAAAATGTATATTCTTGAAGAAACTCTATCCACTTAAAGTGTCCATGATTCAAATTATGATAAAAATTGAGATAACGAAGGGCTTGATGCTCAGAAGAGAGAATGAACTCCCAGGGCAATAAATAATATCGCCAGTGACAAAGAGATTGGATGACAAAATATAATTTCTTTTCATAAGTAGAATGCTTTTGTCACGCCTAATTTAATTTCTCTTATAAGCGATAGGATAGCCATCTTGACTCAAGACACCACATATTCTGACTTCAAATGCATCACAGGAAACATAAAAAAATTCAGAGAGATCAAGGTAGCATAAAATGGAAGCCTCTATCAACATTTGTTAAATAGCTAATAATGCTTTCTATTCTGATGAGGTCCACAAAAGAACCCCTTTTTTCGTATACTCGGGGACGGTAATAGAGCTAAGGCCTTGGATTGATCTCCCATAGAATGAAGCTAGAGATTTTAGTTGGTTGGCAGAAATCCTTTGAGCGAAGATAATGAACCCTAAGAAGAGAACTTGTGAGTGTAGGAAGGAACACTTATTAGGGTTAGCATACAATTTGGCAGAACGAAAGGTAAGGAAGACTTATGGAAAGTGATCTAGGTGTGTGCCTATCATGACTAACTATATATCAAAATAGACCATGATAAATTTTCCAATGAAATGTCAAAAGATTGAAAGCTCAAGAATAGCTAACCAAGAGGTGGGTGAATTGATTTTTAAAACCTTTTCGAAAGATTACTTCAAAGGTTCAAATAATTTTGGAATAAGTATATCGATCAAACAAAAAACACAATTATGAAAGCTATAAGTAAAGGGAAGAGAATAAGCAAATGATGTAATTGTGAAAGTTCGATCCAAATTCATGATCTACGTCCTTTGTTACCGAGCTCTCCATCAAGAGTAAGGCATTTTCACTATATTTGAATGACTTATGGCGTAATCCAAAACCTTACAAAGCTTCCGGTGACATACACACAAGGAGCACCGATCCTTATAAAATATTGAACTTTCCAGAAGCTCAATATAACCTACAAGTTTGAAGAGAAATAATTTTACAATTTGAAAGTTCTCTCTTAATAATCTGTTTGGACAAATTAAGTACTAAGAGAGAGATAAGCTAACACTTCATGAATAGCAATAAATGAAAGCTCAAGTGTTAGACGAGAAAACTTTGATGATGAAGATAAATAAAGGATTTGATTCACTCACTACAACAAAAACAGTCTTTTGCAACATTCAAAAAACGTTGCCGAAAACCTTTTGCAACGTCTGGACGTATACTATAAACCTCAATATTGTCGTAGAGTAGATAAATACGACGTTTTTTAAATGTTGTTATAGCCTTTTTGCAATGTTTTTTAAACGTTGCTAATAACATTTTCGTAACATTTTTTTAATGTTGCCAATAACGTTTTTGCAATGTTTTTTGAACATTGCTAATAACATTTTCGCAACACTTTTTAAATGTTGCCAATAACCTTTTTGCAACGTTTTTTTAATATTGCGAATAACCTTTTTGCAACTTTTTTTTAGTGTTGCCAATAACTTTTTGCAACTTTTTTTAGTGTTGTCTATGCTTATATCCCTCCTTTTTGCAACATTTTTTGACCATTGTCGTAGGTCATTTTACATTTTTTTTAAAAAAAATTGCATAATTAATTTTGTTTTTTAAAAATATTTATTTATTTGATTACAAACAAACCTATAATAATTACAATCAGTATTGCAACACATGAAGAAAATATCCAAACCCAACCGCATAATCAATACGAAATTTGATGTGGAAAAAGTTGTTTATTGGACTTCTCCCTTGTTGTCAACAATGATGGAGGTAGAGCAATTCTAGAATTGGAAGGTTGTCGTTGAGTTTGAATTTTTGGCTCGCCTAATAGACGAGGGTTTAGGGATATAAAAAAATTGAAGCATGCAACAAAAACAAAAATTAATAAATTCAAACAAACTAAAGAAAATTTAAAAATAATAAAAAAGGGTATGTAAATAGAAACGGAACAAATTATTACTCAGAGCCACGAAAATAAAAAACTAAGCATGCATTAAAAATTAACCAAAAATTATAAATCCAAATAAACTAAAATCAAGAAAAGAACCAACAATTGAAATGTAAAGAGAGAAGTGAAATAAATAGCAAAAGGGAATCTCAATATATGAAAGCAAAATTGCAAAAGGAATCTCAATATATAAAAGATTGCATGATTTAAAATCATGAGAATCGTAACTAAAGAATATCCATGGAAGAATCCCCCGTGGTGGGTGTCACGTCGACTCTGTGATTCCAATGAGAAAGAGGAGGTTGCCACCGCCATACGTCCTTCTTGGTGGCGGAGGCGACAATGGCAATAGGCTTCTGGTCGGCGGAGAAGGACAAGTATGGGCCGGCTGTGGCAGCTTTGAGTGAGAGGCTGTGGAAGGAAGAAGTGGGAGTGAGGTGGCGGTGGAAATGGTGGGATTGAAAGAGATCGGGAAAAAGAGGCGTGAATGGAGGGAGGTGGGAATTGAGGGATTTTATTGAGAGGGAAACGTAAATTAGGGTAGGGTTTGGTTTATTTTTTATTTTTATCATTTGAGCCCGAATATAGTTTAATTTGGAAAAGAAATATAAAAATTTTTGCAACGTTCAAAAAACGTTGCAAAAAATAATTTTTTGGTAATGTTAAAAAAATATTGTCAAAAGTGAACTTTTCGCAACGTTCAAAAAACGTTGCCAAAAGTGAACTTTTCACAATGTTAAAAAAACGTTGGAAAAAATTAAATTTTTCACAACAATTAAAAAATGTTGCAAAAACTCAAACTTTTCGCAACATTTATAAAACGTGGCAAAAGGCGACATTAGCAATATTTATTTAAAAAATGTTGCGAAAGCTCAATTATGTTAGTCAATAGCAACATTCACTTGCTAAAATATTGCGATAAACCCCTTTAGCAACATTTAATCAACGAATGTTGCCTTTTGCGTGTTACAAAAGGTCATTTTTGGTGTAGTGACTCAATCAAATGTTTTCACAATAAATGATTTGATCATAAATAAGATGCAAGATCAATATAGTTTTGCTCAAGAATATTTTACTTTAATGCTCTCAAATAGACTTACAAGGAATGCAAAAAGTGAATGTATTTATAGTGTTCAATGAGCAAAAATATCACTTCCTTCATTGTAAGTTCATTTTATAATGTGAAGGTCTTGATATTGACTTTTTTGTCCTTGATTGATCAATATTACATAGGATGATTTGAAGACTTAAAATCGATTGTTAAAGACAAAAATCAATTTATTTGTTATGATCAAAATTATAAGGCTAAGTCAACTATAGGTCAACAATTTTCCCTTTTTTGATTATGACAAACAAAATGAGTTGTAAAGTAATATCAACAGTCGATAAAAGGAATAAAAATCATGTATTTCAACAATCGGAAAAGAATAAAAATCATGTGTTTCATATGTTCTCCCTATCTTTTACAAATCAATAACCATTAAAAAAAACCTCAATGTCATGCATAATCATCTCACTTTCCCCCTTTTTGCATAAGTAGAATAATAGCGTAATTATGATCAAAAATCAAATCAACCGTAGGAAAGAATAATATTCCCCCTTAATTAAACACATAATGCCAGTTTAAACAAAAAGATAATCATCACATCAAAATTCTTAATCAAGGCATATATGGCATAATTTTCATTGAATCCACATAAATCGCGTTTCAAGTAGTTCCAAAACAAAACAAAAACCAAAATCAAAGAAAAAAAGTGAAAATAAAAACTAGATATCTAAGGCTTCGGAAGAGGCGATGGATGATGCGATGCGTCAAATCGGGCATAGAAGTCATTGAGTTGAGCTTGCATAGCATCCTGACGAGTGGGCACTTGATGGAGTAATCCGGCTAGCCCGTTGATGGATGATGTGAGTGAGTCGATGCAATCGTTGAGGAGATTGTAGTGATCCTTGGTAAATGTAAAACCACCGATGGAAGGAGGAACACTAGAACCCAAAATATCACGAGGGGGGTTCAGAATGTGTGTTACATCAACATCATCATCGTCCTCATCTCCGTCAAAAGGTAGAGTCGAAGGACCCGAAGTGGGAATGAAACCATTGGTGTGAGTAACCCATTGACCATGCTCTTTGACATTTCATACAATTGAGAGTTTGGATATTGATGGCATAGGTGTCACGAAGTGAAACGGAGGTCTCACCATGCAAAGGAATTTCAAAATGTTTAAAATTTTTAGTAATAAGCATGTCATAAGATAAAACTTTGACGTGTCGAGTGGAATGGACAAGTTTCATGAGACAGATTGTGTTGGAAAGTCTAATTTCCACCCAACTAGAAAGGAATTGAGAATGAAGAGATCGAAATTATTTACTTCGTCCCCGATGACCCTTTCGAGAAAAAATGACATGTGCAATGATATTTTGCAAAACTTTACATGGAAGAGTGAGTTGATTAGCACTAAGTTTGGTGATATTTTTGATGTTTTTCCCCATAACACTACGGCATGCCTCGGTAGGATTATCTCTCTCCAAAGTAGGATGAGTTGTATGAAGGATTTGGTTTTCACACACCTTGAGCTCGAGAATTTCTCATATGAGAGTTTTGGGATGGAAATGCAGGTATTTCTAAGTAAACAAGAAATGTCATCGACCTAGGAGTGATAGCCATGTTTTTGTAAAATTCTTGCATGAGACGGGTATATGCATTTTTTCCTCTAAAGTGGCTATCAACACTCAATCTATGTTTTCAAAGTATTCTTCTTTGTGAAATGTTGGTGCTTCAATGATAAAATTGGCAAAATCAACATTCTTACCTATTAGAAATGGATGATCACCTAACGATAGTCTTCATATGCTTTTCTCATCGACCAGACATGATGAAAAATAGAAATTAAAAAAAGGATAGAAATCAAACCTAAGGTTTGAAAATACTTTAAAACGTGTGAGAGAAAATTAGTGATTTTAATAAAATTGGAGAAGAAGATAGGTTTTTTGGATTTGGGAGAGTGAAATGATGAATTGAGAACAAAAATGGGTGAATATGAGGTGGATGCATGCAGTGGAGAAGGAAGAAAAGAGAGAAAATAAGGAAGAAATGGTTTTGATGTAGATCCGGATGTCTGCATGGAAAAGTCCTAAATTTTGTGTCAATCCAGAGAGCTTAATCCAGATCACCAGATGTCTTCATGGTTGTCTTATTCCTCATCTGGACGTTTGCATCATAGTTTTAATAAAATTTCGAGCTTCATGACGAAATGACATAAAATCAACAATTTGATCAACGGATAGACACATTAGCCACATATTTCAATTTCATCTAAAATACCCAAACCTCTTTGAATATGCAAAGATCTATCAAGATCTAGAGGTTTAGTAAAAATGTCGGCCAATTGATTTTCAGTGTTTACAAATTCTAACACAATATCTCCTTTTGTGCATGATCTCATAAAAAGTTGTGTTTAATTTCAATATGCTTTGTTTGAGAATGCAAGACGAAATTTTTTAAAGCTTTATAGTGCTCGTGTTATCACACATAATAGGTATATGGTCAAAAGTTAACTGATACTCGCTAAGTGTCAGTTTCATTCATAGAACTTCTGCACAACAATTAGCGGCTGAGATATATTTGGTTTTGGTGGTAGACAATACAATGAAATTTTATTTCTTACTAAACCATGATACATGTGCAAAGCCTAGAAAATGACATGTTCTGTTAGTGCTTTTATGATCAATTGTGCAACCATCCCAATAGATATTCGAATAGCAAGTAGATCAATGTGAGTGCCCTTTGGATACCAAAGACCTAGAGTTCTTGTGCCACTAAGATATCTAAAAATTTGTTTTACGGTACTAAGATAAAAATCTTTGGGATTAGATTGAAATCTAGCACATAAGCACACACTAAGCATAATATTGGATCTACTTACGGTTAAGTAAAGAAGAGATCCTATCATACTTCGATATTTTGTTACATCAACGGAAGTGCATTTGTCATCTTTGTCTAATTTTACGGATGAACTCATCGGAGTGTTCATTGGCTTTAATTCTTCCATATTGAACCTTTTGAGCATATCTAATAAATACTTATTTTGACTAATAAATATTCCATCATCAATTTACTTAATTTGAAGCCGAAGAATTGAAGTTCTCACATCATACTCATTTCAAATTCATTGCTCATGCATTTTGAAAATTCTTCACAAACCCAAATATTAGTTGCACTAAATATAATATCATCTACATAAATTTGAATAACAATCATATCATTCTTTTAAGTTTTGACGAAAAGAGTAGTATCCGCTTGATGTCGAGTGAATTCTTTAAGGCAAGCAAATACAATAAGCATGCAAATGGATTCTAATCTAGCAACCGATGCAGATTTTTCCTCAAAATCAATACCTTCTTCTTGATTGTAACCTTGAGCTACTAATCTAACATTTTTACGCACAATTATCTTATTCTCATCATGTTTATTTCTAAAAACCCATTTTGTGTCAATGACAGTTTGATCATTTGATCTAGTGACTAAATCTCAAACGAGGTTTATTTCAAATTAATTTAGTTCTTCTTGCATAGTTAAAATCCAAAATTTATCAAACTTGGCCTCTTTAAAATCTCTTGGTTCAATTTGAGAAATAAATGCACAACTATGAAATTGATTTCTAGTAGAAGCTCTAATAGTAATACCTTTAGATGGATCTCCAATATTACGTTTTTTTGGGTAAGAGGAAACAAACATCAATTCCTTAGATAGAGTTGAATCACTTTCGGTAGATTTTACTACATCATTTTGATTATTTGCTTCTTTCTTGTGATTGTCTCCAAGATTTTTAGGATCATCCTTGTTTTGATATTGGATATTCATTTGCTCGAATGGAATTTTCAATCCTAAATCATAAGTAATATCTCTCTCTTGATGAAGAAAATTAGATTCATCAAAGGTAATATACATAGATTCTTAACCGACTAGAGTCCTTTTGTTAAAGACTCTATAAGTTGTGCTTGTCGATAAATATCCTAGAAAAATTCCAACATCAGATTTTGAAATAATTTTTTCCAGAATTTCTTTTATGTACAAAATGAAACATTTGCAACAAATTTTTTTGAAATAACCTATGTTTGGAACTCTATTTTTCCGAAGTTCATAGGGAGTTTTTGTTTTCTTCCGACTAACAAGAACTCTATTAATGATGTAGCAAGTGGTGTTAATGGCTTTGGCCCAAAAATATTTGGTAGGCTATTTTCATTAAGCATAGTCGTAACCATTTCTTGCAATATTTCAATCTTCCTTTCCACTACACTATTTTGTTGAGGAGTTCTAGAAGCCGAAAAACTATGTTCATATCCATTTTTGCCACAAAATTATCAAATGGGATATTGTCAAATTTTCCACTGTGATCACTTTTAATAGTTGTAATTGTGTATCCATTTTCGTTTTGAACATTTTTACAGAAATGTTTCAAAGCATTCAAGGCTTCATCCTTTAGGTTCAAAAATAGAATCCAAGTATATCTAAAAAGGTTATCGACAATGAAGAAAGTATAATATTTACCGCCTACGCTAGCAGTTCTAGATAGTCCAAAAAGATTAATGTGGAGAAGTTGTAGAGGTTTTGTAGATGAAGGCTGTAATTTAGGTTTAAAAGAACTTTTCACTTGTACATGCTAACATGACCTATTCTCTAATGCCATAACCAAGTATCCTCTATTAAGTTTGATAAACATTTTTCATTACTTTCAAATTCGATATTTATGATATAAATATCTTGACTTCGACTTTCTATAAACAACACTTCTTTTGACGTAACATCTTTAATAAGGCATTTGGAAACCGAATTTTATATAATAACATTTATCATTTAATTGACTAATACTAAGCAAATTATATTTGAGATTATCCATTAATAAAACATTTTCAATTGAAGGAAATCAATTATTACCAATGTTTCCAATTTCAATATTTTTCCTCTTACATTGTCTCCAAATATGAAATGACCTCCATCCTTATTTTTAGAATTTGGTAGTAATGTATTATCTCTGATCAAGTGCTTTCAGCATCAACTATCCAAGAACCGTTTGCTTTTTATCTTCTTTGGTATCTACAAATATAATTTAATTTTTGATCTTTAGTACACATACAAGCTTGGGTCATTGGTAGTTAGTTTTAGTGGATTCTTTAATCCGCTTGTTTTTGCTTTCAAAGTGTGGCCTCTTTTTGGTTAGAGAATTAAAGGTAACATGTCCATTTTTATTGCAAAAGCTACAAGTAGTGATTAGAATAGAAGCATTTGATGCTTTAACAAATAAATTTTTGAAGGATTTTTGTTTCAAAAAGGATTTATACCCAATTTCTCCTTTATCAAAAACACATTTTTGATCATCAAGTATTAAGCTAAAATTCTTCTTACCTTCAGTGAATTTGTAAACAATCTTAGTCAAATCTTCAAATTTTTCTTTTAAAGAAGAATTTTCTTTAATCAAATAATCATAATCTTTTGAGTTTCAAAAATATTCTTCATTTCATTTTTAACAAGGAGTGTTTCTTTTTGAGAATGAAGTGATTAAAGGCAAGTTTTTCAAATTACTCAAGAATTTCATCATATGAAGTAGATAAATCATCATATGAACGTTTTTCAATAAGATTTACCTCATTTTTCAAATTTCTTTTCTTGTTTGGGCATTCAATTCTCGTGTCCAGGTTTGTCACAATCATTACAAATGATTTTCTTGCTTCTTTCTTCACCATTTTTTTCTTTCTTTTGAAACATTCGATTATTGCGAAGACCACTCTATTTCTTAACAAGAAGAACTCGATCATCAATCATGTTTTCACTTGTATTTCTTCCTTCAATTGCCGATGTTAAAGTTATTTGGCGCTTAGGAGGCTCATTTGATTCTTCTTTGTTTTTCCTCGTTTTTTCCTAAGTTTCAACGTTGTTGGGATCATAAGTCATCAAGGTACAATAAAGCTATTCCAATGAATATGAGTTGACGTCGCTAGTATTCTCTATCAACATCCTTAATGAGTTTCAATCTTAGAATTGTGACATAAGCATTTTACTTACAAACTCACCGTTAGTAATTTTATGATCGAAGCCTTTAAGGCCATTAACAATATCGGTAAAGCGAGTAATCATATCGACAATATATTTATCTTGTTTCATGAAGAAAAACTCAAATTCTTTAACCAAAAGATTAATTTTGGTTCCCTTCCCTTTACTCGTACCAAAATGAGTGGCTTCTAATTCATGCCAAATATCATATACGGAATCACATGTGTTAATATGATTAAATTTATTTCTATCTAAAGCACAATAAAGTAGATTTTTTGCTCTAACATTTAAAAATAAATTTCTTTTATCATCTTCATCATACTCCTCTATAGGTTTTGGAATGATTTGATCGGGCATCAACTTTAATCATCTTTGTAAGTATATAAGGATCATATTTAATGACTTCCCAAATATTATAATCTATGGATTGAACATCCTAACTTTCCATTAATTATAATGCGTGTCATCAAAGAAGAAATGACAATTGGTAAAATGTCCCTCAATGTTTTGAAGATTGTGGTTAGTCATTGGATTAATATCTTAATTAGATTATCTGTGCAATTTCCTCTCATTATTATTATATTATTATTATTATTATATATATACATTTTTTTTTTAACGTAGACCTATGGCTTAATCCTTGAGGCCCAACTCCAAAGTTACAGGAGAACGGCACCACGAAATCAACAATTAGCTTTTACTTTTCGTACATTATGCCAAAGAAAAGTTGATATGGCAATTTTTCAAGTATCTCTTCCTTCCAAGTTGTGAGCACTTCATAATGATATTAAATCCTTGTTTGTCTTCCATTCTTACAAAAAATATTCTACGTACTTATTTTCAACCACATATTCACCTAATAAAATATTTTACATGTAACAACAATACCTTTTCTTACTTTTTAACATCACATTATCCAAAAATTCACTATTTAAAACAATGTTTCTTCCCGAAAAATGGCCACCTAACAGGGGCTAACCTGTTTTCTCAGAAAAATAATATTATGTTGAACCACCACATTTTATTTATATCTATATATCTTTAATGTTTAACATGGACAAACCAGCAATGAGGATGGGGTGAACATCTATTGTGCCAATACAGAAATATAGTAGTCCTGGGACTCAGACCAACTAACTAAATATTGTTTTATGTATTAAACTTGCTTAACATTAATTCTTGGAGCAAGTTTGCGAGCTTCCAACAACTTCTCTTTGGCTGCAGGGACGAGAAAATACAAATAAGATCCCACTGAAAATTGCAATTAAAAAACACAAAGGGCTAGCTGTCAGTATTGGCCAACTCAGGCAGTTACCAGTTTTCTCTTCTTCTCGCTTTTTAGCGGCATCTGCTCTCTTTTGTCGTACAAGGGCTAAACGCTCTGAAA
This sequence comes from Fraxinus americana, assembly GCA_035079005.1. Classification (NCBI taxonomy): domain Eukaryota; kingdom Viridiplantae; phylum Streptophyta; class Magnoliopsida; order Lamiales; family Oleaceae; genus Fraxinus; species Fraxinus americana. The sequence continues at coordinate 19,205,275 of CM068707.1, read as the reverse complement.
GGTTAAAAATCTCGATCAATCAATGGGGAAATCAATATTGTGTCTCTATTAGAAAGCTGAGAATTTAAGACAGGCTGTTCCATTATACATTTTATTTTGTTGGGGATGGGTTAAACACATAATAAAAGCTAAGAAACGAAGTCCTGGAGCAGATTCAACTATGTTACCTAAATCTTTCCGTGCCTGTTCTGTCTTTCCTTGTTCTTGCAGCTTCATATACCTTTCGTGAGCTTTCTTTCTTTCAATCTCCTCTCTGCAAACAATGACAGAACAAAGATGAAGTAGTGAATACTATGGATACAGAACAGTCAGCAGAAAAAAGAGAACACCACGGAAAGGTCAATGAGACCAACTCATTCAAAGTGGTTAACCATAGAACTTTGCGCCACACTACATTACAGTTGAAGTCGCACATACTTTTCAGTTAAAGACTAGTTTATCTTTCAAAGAATTAATGGTTTTCTTAAAAAATAAAAATTTATAATGTCTACATTTCAAGCTTCATGCAACTTATATCATTTCTTTCCTGCCAATGGTCCTCAAGAACGAACTCATAAACAAAATATAAAAGTCATCAATCATCTGGTAACCAGCAAACAACGTCGGGCAAATTTAACCACATAACGAGTTGCCAGCTCTATCAAAGCCTACATGGAGATGCCCCGTAAATTGCAACCAGAAGCATGCAAGAATAGTTCACCAAGATATATGCTATCCACATCTACAGTGGATTGTCACTGTGGGAGGGAATATAATAAGCTCACTGCAAAATCAACACAGTAGAAGTCTAGCATCCCCAAATAAATAAAAAACATTGACATCAAGAAAATTGGATGCTACCATTTATAAGAAACAGGAAATAATAGGAAGATATGCGGGCAAGCATTCGAAACTTGAATTGGACCTTTCCAGTTTTCTTCTTCTGATCTTATTATACATGTTATATTGTGCCAACAAGAAAAGGGAAGGACAAAGGAAGGAAAAGAAGACCATTTCTCAATCATTTCCAGTCACATCCAATGCCAAGAAATAAGTATTCACAAACCTTTCACGCCTAGAAAGCTCAGTAGTTTTCTCCATCTGACAAATACAAGGATCATTCAGTAAACGAAAAACACTACAAACTACTAATTGAACAGATAAACTTATATGAGAATATTACATTGATATCTCGCGCTTTCACATTCTTTGGTTTTGCCGAATTTGGATTTTCAACCTGAATGATACCCAGAGTGCCTTTCTGCTTCTGTGTACATCATTGACAAAAAAGAGAACAGATGTTTATTTATCTAGACATTTCATTAAAAGACAGTATTAAGACACCTCGGAATGCACTACTCAAAAACCCTCTACACTGAATATGACATGAAAAATGCAATGAGCCATATTTTACTGACTTCAGTTTCAGCTTCATCCTCTGATTCTTCCTCAGATCTCTCCTCTTCTTCCAGCTCAGCTTCTTCCTGATATACAACATAGATAAAACACATCTGAAACAAAAGGAAATACGATTGTATGGAAATCAGAAGTATACTTGATCATCTAAGATCCAGTAACTGACTGGGTCCACTAGTGGAAAAAGAGAAAAAAAAGGAAGAAAAGAAACATTAATCGAGTCAAGTGATATATTCAAATACCATTTTCTATTGGTGCTATCAGTGGCCAACATGACACCCACTCCCTCACCAATATCCATAAAACACTTGTGGATATTCACTTCTTAAGTTTCAAAAGGTGCAGAATGGCTATGGGGTCAAAGATGCCAATTTCTCATGTTTCATTAGCTTGTTTAAGAAGCTGCCATACATTTTCATATCATCATATTGCACAAAATTACTGAATCAAGTCACTTTCACCATTCATAAACTTAAAACCACAAAAAATTGTGCCTGTTCCAACACACATTTGAAATATAATAATATATAAATAGATACAGAACACGAAGTTGAAACTAAGATCATTAACGTCTATGGAAATATCATAGGGTGCAAAGTTAAATGGAAAATAGTTTACCATCTTAAACATACGAGGACGAGAAGCACAGGTACCAGCCACTGAATCATCCAGAAAAAGGAAAGTTTTGAGTCAAGGAGAATATAAAACACATTACTGCCAAACTAGACAATAAAATTAAACGATCCCTCCCCTCCATCTTTTTTTCACCCGGTGCTGCAGCTGCTTCACGTTAACTTCATATATTTTTGCTTTCTAAACACATAATTTTAACTTCAAATTTTCTTGCTTTCTAAACCCATAAATTTATAGTAAAACCAAGTTTGTGTCATTCTACTTTTGGAGGTAACACATTTCACATGTATCCAAGAAGATATCAATCAGAAATTGTTTATAAATCTTCATATATCAGCAATTCAAGGAAAAGAACTATTAAATATTCAAAGATTTACTTTCTTAAGTAGGAACAATTAAAGAAGATGCCTCAACAACACGTGAATCCAAGTATGCGCGAATAGCCACTTTAATTAACAATAGTTAGTCGTCTAAGCCAATTCTTAACATTAGTTCATATTACTTATGGTTAGCATTCAAAAAATTCCAAGGAAAAGTAAGAAATGAATTCATTTAACATGTCAAAATGTATCTAATTGCATGTAACTTTGAGCTAGAGTTGTTGGTCCAAGTTCGTTTTCCATGACGATGTTTCGAATAACGAAAAAAGGAAACCTTTTAGATGTCTTCTGGAAGGGGTTCCAAAATGCAATGGTGAATTTGTAAAATTTTAGAAAAAAAACATAATGTTTTGCTTGTAAAATAGATATTCTATTCCCACATATTGAAAATATATATTTTTATATGAAAATATTTTCCTAGAACTGTGTGCTTCATTAAATAATTTAAAGTTAATTAACTCCATGGAATTTCTTTCACCCCACTAAAACGGAAATGTTCCAAGTTTTTTAGGGAAACCTATCAGGACTCTGAACCAAGCTTGGCTTATAATTGCAACCAAATTTTTTTTTTACAAAAAATACAATCCAACTCTGGAGGAAAAATTTTCGAATCCAAATTCTAGCGTGTTGATCTTATGCTGAGACCAGAGGCAGTAAACACAATTTCAAAAAATTCAAAAACAAAAGATACAATAGTGCATAGAAATCATCTGCAAGAGTTAGGCGAAAATCAACATTGAAGCACCAAAAACCACTAAGAAAATCGACAATACAAAATCCCTCACTTTCCACAAAGATCCCAATCCCGCCATAAACACTGATACTAATCCAATTTCATCTCAAAACAAACAAGAAAAGTTCGAAAAAAAACAGCTATACAAATACATACACGGAAACATGCCAACTATTATAGACAAAAACAGGGAAGGAAGGAAACACCAAAACATACTCATCTGCTCAGGAGTCGAGAACTGGCGACGGCCAGTGGGCTTGCCCTTGAACTTTCCTCTTCCCATTTCAGTGCGTGTGTGAGAGCAAAATGGCCCATTTCAAGAAAGAAGCAGATTCTAATAAATTGTTTGGAATACGATTCTCCTTTTTCTTAAAAAGAAACTCTAATTGGAAGTGTCTATATATTGTAAAGAGAGCGGATGTTTCTACAAGTGTCTGTTCGAATGACAATAAAATAAAAAGGGAATCCACTTTTTGGAGTAATATTATCCAATCAATTGACATCCTATTCGTTACGTATTATTAAAAATTTATTTTCAATTATACATTTTTTCGACAAAATATTTTTGACAGTAGATTCATAGTTTTTCCTACTTTTTTACATGACATTTTTCAAAAACATTACTTTTCACAAGATGTATTCTAAAAAAATTACATCAAATAGACTCAGAGCTTGTTTGGTAAGGATTAAAATTCAATTGAAATTGAAAATATAGCCGTTATTGGATCTCACTCGTCTAATAAAAGTCAACTCCAACGACTATATTTTCAATTTTAATCTGATTTTAATCCCTCCCAAAAGAGCTCTCAAAATCTTAAATATGAGATATTTAAAATATTCAATCCATTAATTGACAACTAGACTACTAAGCAACAATGAGACTAAATAGCATTATTCAACTTTTTCAGGGTGTTGGATGAGAAATACATGTGACATTCTATATGAACATATAGTTTGTGCATTCAAACCACAACAATGCCGACCTTGAATCATTCAAAGTATGTCACGTCGGGCAACAAGTAAGTCTAGCATCAAAAATAATCTTTTTTTCATGAATTTCATATTTCTTTAAGATTTACACAAAGGATTATTGTCTATGCTATAGACTTCAAAACATCGATGGGCATGAATATCGTTATTCAACTTTTTGAGGGCGTTGGACGAGAAATACATATGCGTGAGTGCGTGACATTGTATATGAACGTGTAATTTGTGCATTCAAACCACAAAAATGCCAACCCTAAACTACTCAAATTATACCATGTCAAATAACAAGAAAGTCTAGCGTCGAAAATATTCTCTTTTTTCGTGGCTTTCATATTTCTTTAGGATTTATGCACTAGTTATTGTAATGAAGTGATTTCGAAAATTGGAAACCCTATTTTGGCTTTTTATTCATTTTGTAATAAAGAGTCTCCAGATTTCTTTCAGAAATGGCGGAGTTTTCATTTCTATCTAGCCCCTAAACGCTTTATGTTAAGAAAGGTTCTTTTGCACAAAAGTCGGCCAAAGATTTCTTGCAAAAACAATAGCTAGGTCTTTTCTGATGAGAAAGATAATATACAAGTGTTATATTATTTTTTAGAAAAGATAATGCACAAGTGTTACATTATTTTTTTCAAGTCACTGTAGACTGATAATCAGTGGTGGAGCCAACACTTGACGAGAGGGCGTGATCGTGCGTGCTAGCTTTGCCGAAATTTTCAGTAGCAACTGGCGTCGGGCGTCACGCCAGTCTTACAGTTGCAAAGGGGGGAGAGAGAAAGAAACAAAGGAAGATGATTGAAAATGTCTGGATTTTTTAATTTTTTTGGCCCTTTTGTTTGGGTTGATGACAGTGGCCTCTTTTCTTTAATAAACATTAGGCCTAAATCTTGGATGGATAATTCTACTTTACCCGAATGATTCCTTCTGTTATGGTAACAGAATGACTAATTTTCCAAAAATACCCTTATAAAGAAATTGCAGTCAAGAACCAAGAATATAAAATTTCAATTAAACCCCAAAAAATTATGAGTAATGTTATTCATCTCCAATGGGGATGAAAACACAGTCTATGTGTCATTAAATGATAGGCTAAATAAAAGGTGAAATTAAATGACTTATTTAATTTCACCTATTATTTAATGTCACATTAGCGCCACATAGAGTGTGTTTTCAATAGCATTACTCAAAAATTATAGAGTGCAAAATTTATTCCGCTGACTCTGCGCACTCTGGTAAAATTGGTATCAGAGCCTCGTTAAATCATGAAAATTGAAATAATTAAAAATAATTGGTATTATATACTAAGAGAAAAATATTTAAGTTATATGTTTATAAATCCTGTTCCCAGGAGATTAAAAATATTAACATTAATAATAGTTAAAAAATTACCAATAAAAATAAGAAGACAAATATTAGATAAATTAATACTAGGATGCATAAGAGATGAATATTTATATCAAAAGATAATGATAGAATTTGAAAAAGAAGAAGTCGAATTTTATTGTAAAGAAATGTATGAGCCTGAAATATATTACGAATCTAAATATTACAAACCGAAAGTCATGATGAATATAGTTGATGAAGAAAACATAATTGAAGAATTTTTGAGAAGAGTTGAAAAATATAAGAAATCTAGTTATCCTTACTTCTCTAAAAATAGTACAAATGAAAGTTTTGAGGATATATGTAAAAGATTGGAAAATTTAGAATATAATATACAAATAGGAAATGCCCTATTAGATAAAAAAAACTTGAAGGAAATGATAAGATTATAATTAATCCACCTCAAGATTTTAGAATAATAGGAAAAGATAAAGGAAAAAATCATGAAATAAAACAATATATGATAACGGAAGTAGAAGAATTAGAACAAAAATTCTTAGAATCTACTGGTGAAGAATATGAAGAATATAAAAAACAGTTAGATAAATTAACTGAAAAATTGGAAAATACAAAAATGAATATTAATCCATCATCTAGTCGTAATATAAAGACAGAATTCAGTAGTGATGAAGAATATGAAAATTATCCTTATGGTACACCAATACCTAATAAAGAAGGTATTAACCAATATAGAAAAACACAGAAAAGATACACTGGAAATATAAGGAAACAATTCATTAAAGAAATAAACCCAATGAAATCTTATAATGAACCGATCCATACAACAGGAATATGGTTAGATCTAAATTGTGTAGATAAAAATAAAGCTATAGAAACATGGATAAAAAGTACAGACCTACCTATACAATTTAAAAAATGGGAAACATATACAACTTTTGGATTTATAGAACATACTTTTAGAGGAATTGTATCTGACTGGTGGTGAAAACTACCAGAAAATATAAAAAGCAATATAAAATATGGGGAAAATCCAATTGAAACAATAGATAACAGAAATGCCTTGAATGAACAAAATATACAAGAAATATTAAAAAGGCTAGAAAGAGCCCTAAGAACAGAATTTTTAGAAAATAGATTCACAATAGATGAAGAAACTAGAAAATAAGAAGAATATAATGAAGGAATGATTGCAATAGAAAATCTAAAGATATGTGATATGTGTGAACTTGAAAGATACACATGCAAGTTTGAAGAAATATATTATATATTAAATCAAGGAAATTATCAAGAAAACAAACCTATATTAAGATCTTATTTTACAAAATTACCATTTCCATGAGGAATAAAATTACTAAAAGAATATGAAAAACTATTACCTTTTGGAGAAGAAGATGGAATAAATAAAGATAGTTTAGGATGTAGGATTGAATTTACTAAAAGAATGATAGGTATATGATGTAGAGAAACTTTAGAAAATAAGAAAGCATTTAAAATGAGAAGAAACTCTCTATATTGCTACAAAGATATAGGACAAATTGAACAATTTGGTTGTTATAAAAGGAAGTATAAACCATATAAAAAATATAAAAGAAAGTTTAAAAATTATAAGAAGTTTAAGAAAAGATTTTTTAAACCTCATAAAAAATATTTTAAAAGAAAAGACTGGACTAAGAAGCCCAAGCCTAAATATATCAAGAAATGCAGATGTTTTATCTGTAATGAAGAAGGACACATAGTTCCTCAATACCTTAAAAGGAAAGATAAACAAAATGTAAAAACCCTAAGAATATATGAAGAATTTCAAGATGATAGTGATATAGAACCAATTGAGAATTTCGAAGATTTAAGTAGTGAATGCAGTAGTATTTATGAATTAGATACATCATCTTCAGAAGAAGATTCTGAGGAAATTGTATATATGAATCAAAAAATACAAGAAATAGAAGTTGAAACAATTGAGGAAGTTGAAGATTCAGTAGAAGGTATAAATCAAGAAATTACCTTTGATGCTAGAAAATATAAAGGAATAACAAAGAAAATATTAGATTTACAAGAAAAAGATGTATTTCGCCAAGGATTCTTAGGAATACTACCAAGAGTAAATAAAACAATTGTAAGTATGAATTATAAGGAAATATCTATCAATATAGAAGATACTATGGGAAAAGCAAGAATTCCTATAATTACAAAAGAATGGGTAAGACAAAAATTATCTAAAGTCCCAGAAAATGTAAGAAGTAAACTAAAATGTATTGAGATAGGAGGAGTACAAATTATGGTAAAAGGAATCTTTAGAGAAGGAATGAATATACCAATAGAAATATATTGTATGGACAATAGAATCTTACAAGATCCTGTAAATGCTCTATTAGGAATTATTGTAGGAAATCTAGTCTATCAAAAGATAATATTCATAGTAAAACCAAATTATGTGGTTTCACTGATTGATGAAAATATTGATCAAAATTTTAATCTATATTATAGAATTGGAAATTTGAAAATGTTAAGAAAAAGTAAGGCTATTAGTATTAGTATAAAATCAATTTTTGCTTTTAGTACTAGCCATCATAATAATTTAAGAAAAATAGCTGATAATATTATCATACATAAAGAATTTGAAGAATTAGCTCAATATATACCTCCTAGAAAATACCCAAGAACATGAAGTTACAATATCAGAACAAATAATGCTTGATTTTCACAAACAAGAAAGAGAAATTAATTCTGAAGGAAAATTGATAAGAAGAAATAGTGTAAATTTAGAAGGAGATAATCTTATTGCAAGATTCCCCTCCAGACAAGACTCTAAAATAATCCAAGCCAAAAAACTTAATATTGCTGAACCTACAAATTCGCAATATTATATCAAGACAAGATATGTTAATCAAGAAGGATACAAGAAAAATCTTCTTGTTCTTATAGATACTGGAACAGAACAAAGTCATGTAAATGTTAAATTTGTTAGCCATTTGCTAGATTTTGAGTTATCAAAACCATATACATTCAAAGATTATATGGAAAATAATCTTGAAATTAAAAAATATGTTAAATTCCCTCTTATATTTGTAGAAGAAAACCAGAAAGAACATAATAAAGAAATAATTCTATATAAAAATGAATCATATGTAATTAAACGTTCACCTATACTATTAGGAATGAACTTCCTTGAAAAATTTAGCCCCTATAAAATTTGTCAAGGATATCTAAAAATAACAATTGATGATAATCCAATCATCATATCAAGAATAGATGAAAATATGAAAATATTGTTATCATGGAAAGAATAATTAATATTAATCCCATGAGCCTATGTATTGAAATTATACTTAACATAAAAGGGTACTGCAAAATCAAATTTCATGCTTTCCTAAATACAGGAAGTACAATAAGTTTGTGTTTACCAAATGTACTACCAAACGAATACTGGAAATATGACTCAAAAAAGATTGTCACTGCTACAACAACATGAGGAAACAAGGTAATATATAGCAAATATGCTACACAAGTACATTTTCTAATCACCTTTAGAGAAGTATTTGTTGATACAATATATATGTTTTCTACAATTGGATGTGATATTTTATTAGGACAAAATTTCCTACTAAAATATGCACCATTTACTCAGTATATAAATAGATATATGTTCACAACTCCATGTGAGCATAAGATATTTACACCAAAAATAACTAAAGCTGTTAGTATAACACACAGCAAAATCAACCATCAGAGTTCCTCAACCCAGCGTGATGGATGTTGGAATACAGAAAAAATTAAACCAATTACAGTTTTAAAAATGACAACAGAAAATAAATTAGAAAAATTAAACAAAGAAATTTCTGAAACCTATTCTGAAAATCCACTAGAAAAATGGAATACAGATAAAGTAAAGGCAAAAATAGAACTAATTAATCCAGACACAATAGTTAGAGTCAAACCAATGAAATATAGTGTGAAAAATAAAAAAAGAATTTAAAAATCAGATAAAAGAATTACTAGAAGCTAAGTTGATTAGACCTAGTAAAAGCCCACATAGTAGTCCAGCCTTTATGGTAAGAAAATATAGCGAGATAAAAAGAGGAAAATCTAGAATGGTAATAAATTATAAGAAGTTAAATGAAATTACTAAATTTGATGGATACTACTTACCTAATAAGGATACCCTTATTAAACAAGTACGAAATAAGAAAATATTTTCAAAATTTGATTGTAAGTCAGGATTTTGACAAATCATGCTTACAGAAGAAAGTAAACCATTGACTGCATTTAGTACTCCCAGTCCTTTAGGACAATATGAATGGAATGTAATGGCATTTGGGTTGAAAAATGCACCATAAATATTTCGGGATGAGGTAATCAAACCAATTACTCATTTCTGTATTGCTTATGTTGATGATTTACTGATTCATTCAAATAATATAGATGAGCATATTGAACACCTTGAGAAATTTTGTTATATTATGAAAAAGCATGGTATCACACTTTCTCAAAAGAAAGCAGAGATAGCCAAAACAAAAATAGAATTTTTAGGATTATTTATTAAAGAAGGAGAATTGCAACTGCAATCTCATATTGGTGAAAAATTTCAAGAATTTCCTGAAGAAATCAGAGATAAAAAACAGTTACAAACCTTCCTTGGTATATTAAATTATGCTGAAAGATTTATTGAAAATTGTGCAAAATTAAAAAACTATTTTCTTCCAAAATTAAGAAAAAATATAATGTGGTCTTGGGAAAAATAAGATTGTGAAAACATAAGAAATGTAAAAGAAGAATTAAGAGTTTTGCCTAAACTTGTAATTCCACAAGAAGAAGACTTCTTTATCCTTGAAACTGACGCATCAGATAATTATTGGGGTGCAGTATTAAAGGTTAAGAAGAATCATAAAGAATATAAATGTGAAAAGAATTGTTCTTGTCCTGAGATACTTGCAGGTTACACATGAGGAACATTCAAAGAAGTCGAAACAAGATATGAGATGAATAGAAAAGAACTCACTGCTGTAAAGCGAAGAGTGCAGAAATATGAAGATTATCTATTGCCTAAAAAATTTTTAATTAGGACTGATAATACTCAAGTTAAAGCATTTTTAAAAAATAATGTTGATCCATCTATTGCCAACAGATATATTATTAGAATTCAAATTTGGTTTTCCTACTTCAAATTTGATATTGAACATATAAAAGGAAAGGATAACTTTCTTCCTGATTATCTTAGCAGGGATGGAGCTAGAACAATTAAGGACAAAAGTCCAAATACTTGATATAAAAGTTTCCTATTTGGAAACTCAGATCCAAAATATACAAGATAGTCTTCGAGACCAAATGAATATAGCCCTTGTGGCAGAAGATTCTTGTACCAAGTCTAGTATCCCTTCACAGGGACTTGTGAATACTAGCGCTCTACTCGAGGATAAAGAGAAAAAGGAGAAGGTAATAAGAACCCCTTCACAGGGAAAATTCAAACATATTATTGGTAAAGAAGATATCCAAGATAGCAAAGGTAGCTCTTCACAGAGCCATATTTTACCTGAGCTAAATATTGAAAAAATTGATCCAAAAGAAATTGTCAAGATATGCCATATGACAAAAATATCCAAAAAAGATAACTATGAAGAAATTATTTTCTTTATTGTTGTTTTCAATATTTTATCTGATTGGTATTTAGAAGTTGGAAAATGGATGAAGACTCTCCACTATGGAAGATACAACAAGATAAACTTTTATCCAGAAGCGCCAGCCAACTGGGTAAAAAAAATTTTTGAACTAGGAAATATACTCTGTATATATCCTAGCAAAGACTTCAAGGAGATAGCCCAACTTCCAGCTGATGTCAGGAAGGCAGTAAAAAGATATACTGAAATTGTCAAAACTACAAATATATACATCAGATTCTACTCGGTAACAATGGAATGGGATCCAGATCTTCAATATATGCAGCCAGCATTTCATGTTATAAAATTAGGGCTCACAAATCAACATTTTTTACCAACCAGTCAAAAGATTGTTAAAAATGGTTATCAAGATATTATTAATATGATGCCATATAGAAGAGCCAAAGGATATAAGGAAATATTTGAACATGTAACCCAGATAATTACTGAGAAAGAAAAAAATATGGGTTTATCCATCAGAAGAACATATAATCTACTCTAATGCAAGGAAGGAGACAAAAGAAGAAGATATATGTTATCTTGATCATTTTTATCCAAGATAATTTCCAATCAAGTCTGTGGATCAGGAAAAATGGAAAAATAACTATGCAAATTATTATGGGATTACAGTGATCATCATTGTGAACATTGTGTAGTAGAAGATATGAGCCAAGTATCACTCAATAGTGATGAATTCCGAGCAGAATTCTTTGAATCAAGAATGGAAAAATAATGGAACTGAGACAGTGACCATTTATCACTACTTTAATAAAGTCTCTTTATTGAAGAAAAACTGTGGTCACTCAAAAACAAAAGATAGTAGTTAAGTTAATAACTCTTCACCTACCAGTTACTGAAGAAAATAACACAAAGTTGCTGTTGAAGATAAGAAAAGTAGGTACGATAATAACTCTTCACCTACTTACCAGCTCAAAAGGTGGACAGCTTTGCTACCAAACAAAAGAAGATGGCAAACAAGAAATAATGGAGGACAACTGTGAAGATAAGGCGGACGAAAAAACCTCTATATAAGGAGAAGAAGTGGAAGAAAAGAGACAGATTCAAAGAAAACCCTTTTGATCCATCTAAGATTCAATCTACCCCTATTTTTCTATAACATATCTGTATACACCACTTGTATTCAGAAAAGATATTAGCTAGTCTTGAAGATAGGAAAGCTTGTAATAAGGTAATCACTTATGGAGTTCTAAACTACATAAGGTGAGTACCAAATGTATGTAAATATAGTAAACAAGCATGTAATATTTCAGTCTCATGAATATAAAGATGAAGTTTGTTATGATTTAACAAAGTTTCTTTGAAAAGATTTCGTTAAGTTTCTCATGATTTCTCGGCAGTACAAATAGAGATTTTAAAAGATTTTCAAAGCATTGTTTTGAATGGTTGTTAGCCATGCCAAAGTACTCGTTTTTGATGAATGTTTTAGGGGAAAAGGCAGTCTTCTAACAAAAATTGTAGCACCTTGTGTGTGAGTTATCTTTTAAAGTCTTGTTCTAAGTAAGAACTTGTTCTGAAAAGAGTTTGAATAGAGGTGAAAACAAAGACTCTGAATACTGTGAGATAGCGTTTGTGGTAACACGGCTAGTTCTCTAGAGTGAGAAATGCAACCTTAATTGAAAAACCTTTTGCGGAAGCAGTTGTGGACCCAAATGATTTCAAAAAAACATTTTAAACGTTCATCTGATTCAGAAGAATGATTAAATACATGCAAAGCTACTATAAGAACATGTTGGAGGGAAAGCCTGATTTATTTTCATAGATTACTGTAAGTTATTTACTTGCTTTATATATTTATGTTTCAATTATTAATCTTTATGAATACTTCACAAACAACCACGTCCAATAATGATTGTCTTAAATTATATTTAGATGAAAAAGATATTTCATTTTTACTAAGTATTGTTGAAAAAATCTGAGGATATAGTTCCTGTTGGCCAAGAAAAACTTAAAAAAATATATTTTGATATAAATTATGCTTGTAGACATAATATAGGATTTGACTCTGTAGAAACTAGTAAAGAAATAAAAAGAGTTGAAGATGTCATAACTAAATACGAAAATATAAAAGAAGAAGTTTCAGAAGGAATTGTTTTTGGATATATAATTAGGGAAGACCAACCTAGAGCTTATGAAAAATTAATTGAATATAGGGAATATTTAGAACAAATAGGAAAATTAAAAGAACATAGTATAAAATAATAATTGTGGTTACAAATCAAAAAGAAATAAAAGATGCAGGTTTTAACCTGCAAAATATTTCATCAAGGGCAAAATAGTATTTTAACAGAAGATAATTTTATATTATTAAAACTCCATGTGAGTATCTGGTAAGGATCTGACAAAATCCTTCTGGTAATATAGCATGGTCCATCTTGGATATATCATATGTATTATATTCATTACCCCCAATACCCACAACAAATGTTCCAAATCGATTAAGCCCATGTTTAGCCCCCATTTTTGGGGGTTGAAAATTTTTAAAATAGTGATTGATGGGGGAATGTGCGGTTGAAAAGTTTTAAATTTATGTGTAATATTATTTTATTTGATAAATGTGTGGTTGAAATGAAGAGAGAAAAAAAATTAATGTAATAGAATTTAATTTAATGGGGCTCAAACGGGAGCTAATTGTAAAGGCAAACCCTTCCACTTGTTGTTGCCATGCGATTTGTGCGAACTGCAAAGTGAAGTTTGTTGCTAGTTGTTGCTGCCGACAAGCGAGGAGTCGTCGTCAACGCTTTCAAATCTCTGATCTCCGACTATGTAGTGAGCACCTTTCTTTTTCTTTCTTTCTTTCTTTTATTGGTTTTTGTTCTCTATTCTGTCATCTGTGCTATTAATCACATAATTCATTTTTTATTTTTTATTTATGAGTTATAATTTATGTTTTATGAGTTATGATTGAGAAATAAGAATGGTGATTTATGATAAATAATTTATGTTTTATGAATTATAATTTATTATTTATGAGTTTTTATTTGTGATTTGGGAACTTAATGTTTAGAAAATTGGGATAAGTGAAAAAAAATTATTGGAAAAGATATGTGCTGAATTCAACCATGTGTTCTCTGTTCTTTAAACAATTTTAATTGAAAAATAAATTGGGGCATTTTAATATTATTAAACTAAATCTTAATAAACGACATTTCTCTTACGATCATTGATTGTTGACGGTCAATGGTCAACGATCAAGGTCCGTGATAGCTAAACTCCGATCATGGATTCGCCACTGCTGGCAATTAACAATTATTTGTTCGTAACTTTTCGCTGATATAAGTTATTGACTCATGATTATCGGTGACAAATTAAAGAAACATTAATGACATGTCAAGTAGTGATCAATAATAATATTCAAGCGTAATAATTGTTTAGTAGTTCGTTATTGAACATCGACTCGTGATGAACTTCTAATAATCAACAATTAATCAACAAATAATTTTGGGGGAGTTTGTTAAAGAACCTAGTCAAACAATGTATTTGGTTAAATAGCATTATTCCAATGTTTGTTGGTCAAATAGCCTTCAATTACAAAATACAATAAACAAATAATATCAAATGTCCAAAACACCCTCACCGTGGAAAAGACCCAAACACCTCCTTCATTCTAGTCAAATTTCTCAATTCATTTCCAAATCGCATCAACATGCTTTCTCTATGCTTGCTACCCTAAAATCATATTATTCATTATATTCTTTACCTATCTTCTTCAATATTTTGAGCATTTGAACAAGAATTTTGGTTTCCATATTATCTACATTAAAATATCTACTATATTTGAAGAAAAAGAAAGGTATTTTTAGAAATATCATGTACATTGGTATTTTTATTGATGAATCTAGTGTGAAATGATATTTTTAGTTGATTTTATTATCGCATTTGGTGTATTTTTGTGTTGTCCGCGACTATTGGACGATCTGTAGTTTAGAACAGCACTCCAACCGTTATTCGTAGTGTAGAAAGATACTATAGTCGTTATCTTCCGTTTAAAACGACGGTACAACCATTATATGTTATTATTTATCCATTATTAATAATACAAAGTGGTTACTTTGATAATTTTAATATGATAATTATTTTCGTATTACTTTGATATATACTTGAGTAAACTATTTAACTTTTTTATTTTATTTGCTGCTATGGATTTTGTAGAAATGATATTGATACATGTATGGTATTTGTTGAGTTTAAATAGACTGGAGAAGGCAAATGGACATGGAGTTATGTAAAGAATGGTAAAGAAAATGTGGATATTTTTTATGTTACAACTAACATTTCGTTGATAGACGTGTTGATGTCGAAAAATGTACGAGCTACCCCATCCCGCCTTTGGAGGAGAAGATGTATGATAGGTATAACGAGTCAAAAGGCTTCGAGGTGAAAACTCTTAGCCCAGATGAGATGCAAGTGAGTGATGAAATGGAAATTTCATTGTTAATTTGGAGAGGGAAACATGCACATGCAAAGAATTTGATCTGGACTAGTTTCAATGTGCACATGCAATTGTTGTAATGAGGGATGTTGGAGATAACTATTACAGGTTTTGCTCTCTATATTATAGCACTTTTTTTACTGCAAACAAGCTTATTCTGAATATATAAATCCACTGCCAAACAAGGTGGATAGGGAAATTCCCGATAATGTTCGATCAAGAAAGGTAATATGACCATTAACACGAAGAGGAAGTGGATGTCCACAAAAAAAAAAAAAAAAAGGAAACAATCAGTTGGAGAGGTGCGCGAGTCTCGTAAGTGTGGTAGGTGTTTGAAACTTGGGCATGACCACATCATTTGTACAGATCGTATACAATTCAGCGAGAGACAAGAACAATGAAAACAAAAAGGCACATATGTTAGGTTTTATAGTGTTATGATGTACTACTTTTGTAATATTGAAAAATTATGGTGGTGTTATGAGGTACTACTTTTCTCATTTTGAAATGCAAACTATTTATAATGTTTGAAACTATTGATTTTGTCATTATCTTAGAATCAATGAAGTTATAAAGGCAAATATATTGTTTTTTTTTTGTTACAATAAAATATCACGGGTGTCATTTTGAGTATTTTACCTAGAAAATATAGAAATGATGTTCAAAAATTAGATATTGTTGACTTAATATCAAATTAATTTCAAAATATACATCACATCAATTATTCATATCATGTTTACAGACGTAATGGCACTTGTGCCGTTTTCAAAACGGTAACGGCACTTGTGCTATTCTTTTTTTCATGTTGATTAAGTGATGGGCATATATCTCGAATTTTGTAAATGGTTTGTCCATCCTGCAACTTAAATGAATTCAACTTATCGATATCAGGGCTCGGATGCGTTGTGGCTACTTATACTCATGTTTATAGACAGAACGGCACAAGTGTCGTTTAACGAAACTTGTAACATTCTGTTGATTTCTCCAATTTTTTACTTATTTTCCGACGCAATGAACTCAATCATTGGACCCCCTAACTTAAAGAAAGTTCGAAATGTTGATTATGTGACAAATAATGGTAAAATTGACATAGATTATATGATATCCAGTTGTGAAATCACAAGTTATGATCTACATTCGATAGAAAATATAAGAAATGAGCATGTCTCTTGAATGTTGTAAGCGACATGTCCATTCTGCAACTTTAATGAGTTCGGCTTATCGATTATCGGGGTTTGGACGGGACGTGACTACTTATACTCGTCTTTATAGACAGAACGACATAAGTATCATTTAACGACACTTGTGTTGTTATGTTGATTTCCTAATATAAAATGCAAAACAATATTTGAGTTAGAAATCTTATTTTCAAAGCAATCATTTACCAAACAAACACTCACATAAAAATAAATGAATTTTAGAAAGTGAAATTGAAACATAAACTTAATGTAAATTATGTGATGATAGATACTTTAGTGGAAAAAAGTTTTTAACACTGAAATAAATGTGATGCGATAATAGTTGAAAAGATATTAAGAGAAATTAAACATTTGTAGATGGTCCACATTGATCAACCACGTGCATAAGTTGCATCAAAGTGTGTAGAGATTAAAAAAAAAGTTGCTTATTTTTCATTAAACAGATTATAAGTACTAATCACTAACATATATACCCATATGAATGCATGTTAATATAGAGTGAGAGATATTATTTTAGGAGAGATAGTGTGCATTGGATCCTTCACCAAATACAAGTGTTTGAAAACCTCCTCTAACATCATCACTAACATTTCTCTCACTCTACTTCTTGCTTCAAAAGTGCTGAGAAAAACTCCAAAAAAATGCAGTGAAAATATTTAATTAAAGAAAAAGAAAAGATGGTAATTTGTTGATTACATTTCATGTAGGACCCCTTCATTTCATGTGCTCCGATGTTGAGCAGTTTTCATATTTGAGAATGTCAAGTACTAAGTTTTTTCCCATCAAAGAAGAGCAAAAGGAAATTAAATTCGATATTCTTTCAGAATATAAGATTGAAGATCCATGTTCTTCACAAGATAATATAACAAAACGAGAAAAAGATGATATAATAAAGAGCAAGAAATTGCGATAACATTTTCTTCAAGAAAATCTGAAAAGCTGAAAAGTTATGTCTAGCACCGTCCGAAGTAGGAGAATACAATGATGTGTAGTATGGAGATGAATTCCAGTTGAACAAAGTTGTACCTTTGATTTGAGTTTTCTTCCACCGTCGTAATAGAAAATTCCAGTTGAAGAAGATGAAAAAGAGGAAGAAGGAAGATGTTGATTTTTGAAATTGGGAGAATAGGGTATTACTGAAGAAACGGGTGAAATGAGGGAAGATTTGGTGATTTTTGAGTTAAAAACTGAATGACAATTGGTTTTTTTATCAATTAAAACCTTATTATTTTTTATTTTATTTTATTTTTTTAAAATTCTAGGTCAAAGGCCATTTGTCCAAAATCAATGTGTTACCGGGCTGTTTGGCCAATTTTCCCAATAATTTTCTATATAACTCATTTCATTTATAGGTAATATTTCACTGCAGCCCAGAGGTAGAAACTGAAAAATATTTCCACCAAATTAATTATTTTCCCACAAAGAGACATTTTCCATTGATCAATAGTCTTTTTAGTATAATACACAAATCTTGAACTTATTTTTCTACCTTAATATTGTTGTCCAATTCACTTATCAAACATCCACGAGGCTTCCCAACTTGTGAACAAAGCTATCAATGTAAGAATCTTCAAGGCCTTTGCTCAGCAAGAAATTCCTCCATTTAGAATGGTTGGATTTAACTACTTTTCCAATCTCACTATCATATTCCATAACTGATCTTATTGCCTTAACGATACCCTCTTTTGTAAATAAGCCATTATCATGTCCTTTCTCAACTTCAACTCCAATTCTTAGATCTCCTCCCATCAATCTTGCATTAATGATTTGATCACCAGCATGTGGCATTAGCACCAATTGGCACTCATTCACCAAGGCCTCCGATAAGGAACCTGACCCGCAGTGTGTTACAAAACACCCTATTGAAGGGTGTCCTAAGATCAATTGTTGTTGAATCCAACCTTCGTGAATAATTCCTCGTTTTCGAGTTCTCTCAGTGAAACCTTCTGGTAAAGCCTCTTCTATTGATCGAGTTCCAATAGGTGGTTTTAGAGCAGCAAAAAATGGGAAACCTGTAAACTCCAAACCCAATAGAATTTCTTGAAATTGATCCTTTCTAAGCCTAGCTTCGCTACCAAATGCACAAAAAATCACGGTTTTCGACTTGAATTGATCCAACCATTTTGCCCATTTTTCTTCTAGAGTTGAAGTTGGTGGCTCTGGCAAAACTGGCCCTGCAAGAATGACTGGCTTCTTGAACTTATTTTCTAGAAATTCACAGTATGGACCTTCCATTTCTGTACATGTTTTAAAAGCAATGGCATCACAGTCATTTGTAGCCATGAGTATACGCTGCACAAAAGTTATTCCACAGCCAAATTCCTTTCCATTGTTTACACCATTTAATGCACGCACTTCATGTGCGTAAAGCTTGATGGACGATGGAGGAAATTCTTTTGGAGCTTCTGTCAATGACTCATCTTGAAGTAAGTATCCAGCAGCTGCAGGGCTTATCGTGAAATAATTAATCGACTTAATGCCTAACCGGCGTGTCAAGGATGGAAGCCAATGTGCGAAATCAAAGAACACAAAATGGGGTTCGAGTTCTTGGAGAAAAGATTCAATGACAGGTTGTGTGAGATCCATGGCATACCGAAGAAGAGGATTCATTGAAAAAGATATATCTGCAGTTGTTTCAGTGCCTGAAGGGAGACCTTCAACGTGTGGAACAATTATCGGTATGAATCTGATTTGTTCAGGATGAAGATTGAATTGTTCCAATTTGGATTGTGTTCTTGTGGGGAGGATAAAGAAGATTTTATGGCCTCTTTCAGCAAGTTTGTTGGAGAGATGAATAAAAGAGGTGAGATGGCCCATAGCAAACCATGGATACATGAAGAATTTGAAGGAATTTTTACACATTTTATCACTCTGGATTCAAAAATTTCTTCAGCTTGGTTTGATTTATTCACACTCAAATGGCAAGAGCACAAACATGTAACACTTGTGTTGCACCTGTTTTTATGTCTCAAAGAGTGTGACAGATTGATCCGAGGGCAATTCAATCGTTAGAACACGTAGGAGAAAATTAAGGGAGGTACTGATAGATATGCGGCAGTACTCACATTTTATGCACATAAACCTTTTGAAACTGAAGTCAAGTGGTTAGAGAGAGAAACTCTAAACTCTAGTGAGAGAAACACTCACTCTCTCGCATTCTTGAGTTTTCTTTGTTACTCGGTTGATTTGTTGTTGTTTTATTTGATTTTTGCTTGATTCTCTTGGTAAAAATCAAATTCAGCAACTTGGGATTACATTTTCTTGTTCAGTTCGGTTAGCTTGGTGTTTGGGTTCTTGAGTTTCAGCCAGATTCTGTAAGAACAATTAATTTGGTCAAGTAATATTATTAATAAATTAATTAATGGTGGTTAATTATTGATAAAATTCTATTGGTCCTTGAGAAAGTGGCAGTTTAATAAATGTCAACTTTGATGGAAAGTGGGTAATTTTCTTTTATGACCATGAAATTGCAATGAAGCCCATCAAATGATTACATTCAATTACATAGAGGATAAGAGAAATAACGGTTTCTAGATTTTATTAGTTTTATGTTTTGCAGGTTTAAATCTTTCAATTATTGCTATGGATCAAAGTATACTTCTTGATCAATTCTATATGTGAAAATCATGAATTTTAAAGATTTTGGTATTATGATTATATAATTGTTTACATGTGGTATAAGAGCCAAGTTAGGAAATTCTTAATTTTCCTTTAAAGACTATTTTTATTTCATGTTGTGCCTCTCTTGAAATTAATGATATCAATCATTGTTAAATTTAGTTTGCACATAGCCATTAATTGTGTTAATTAAGTTCTGGGTTCTTTATTTTCTTCGTAATTACTGTAAATGGTTAGAAAGAAAAATGAGACTCTAATTAGTTTCATAAGTTTATAGTATTATCTAAATGTGTACAGAATACACCACTGTCTATTTTAATCTTGAAATTTGTTCGTATTTCAATTTCTTCCAAAAGCCTCAATTTCTAAGAAATGGCATAAATTTGTACATATATATTTATTTACATTACCGTAATTAATGGAGCAAGGACATTGGAGGTACTACACTGCATTAGATAAGAATTTCGAATTATTATATGAGATTTCAGGTTTCTACGTGAATGATAAATAATTCTGATTATTAGTGTCTTTCACTACCGACATATATTATGCTTATTGCTCAAAAATGCTAATAAAGTGATGAATTTATTATGTATTTTGTGGCTGAATAAGAATATGTAAATCTGTAAATAAACATCAAGTGGTAAATGCTTCATTTATGTAATTTATGTTCGATTAATGTTGTTTGTTAGTCATCAAAGTAGCCAAACATTATGATATTGCGAACTTTAAATTACATAATTTATTTTTCAATCATTCATGATGGTTTGATGCTTATAAATTAAGACGACTTCATTATTATTGTTGTTAAGAGTATATTGACGTTCAAAGATTATAAAATTGTTATGGATCGTCCAAAGAATGATCAATTAATTTTATTAATCTTCAACATTATCGTGGTTAATTGATATATTTAGTTAGATATGTTTTTTATATTCAAAGATAACATACATGTCTGATTATGATATATTTAATTACCAATTAAGTGAAATCAACTAGCTTCATTATATTTATTATGATGGTATAACGTAGTATCACCCAAAGGAGAACTACGGTATACATTTAATATTATCTGAATCTGAATTTAAGTGTTTAAGTCAAAACTCAAAGCATTAATGTTAGAGCATTTTATTTTTTTAGTATCTGTTCCCATTTCTCTACATTCACATGCTTCATCTGTACCACTATTCAATGTGCTCAATTTCTCCGACTGGTGTAAACAAGTCTAGTTCAACTTAGGTGTTTTGGACTTAGATTTGACACTTCAAGTTGAGAAACCTACCGATCTCATTGATGAGAGCAGTGCCGACGAAAGATTTTTCCATAAGGTTTGGGAAGATCAAACAGATTAAGCCTAATGTTTATGCGGATGACTTTAGCAAATAATATCAAGTCCACTATCCCTAAAACTGATATTGCTAAGGAATATATGAAGTTTGTGGAAGAACGTTCCCAAACAGCTGACAAATCACTTGTTGGCACACTGATGGGTACCCTAACCACTATGAAATTCGATGGTTTACGTACCATGCATGAGCATGTTACTGAAATGAGTAACATTGCAGCAAGACTTGAGACTCTTGGGATAACTATGGATGAGAACTTTCTGGTACAGTTAATCATCAACTTCTTTCCTTCTGAGTATGGTCCATTCCATATGAAATATAATACTTTAAATGACAAATGGAATGTGACTGTGGCTGGTGCAAGAGGAGACAAGGCTTAAGAATCAAGGAACTCATTTTGTTGATCTCATAAGTCATCAAGAAGTAGGAAAGAAATATAAGAAAAGGTCTGGAAAGGGCATAAGCAAGCACCGCTAAAGATAAATGAGTCTTATACCCAAATCTACAAAAAGAAACACAAGAAAGATACGTGCCATTTCTGTCGTAAACATGAGCACAATAAAAAGGACTGCTTGAAACGTAAGGCATGGTTCGAAAGTAAAAGTAAGATTATTTCTTATGTATGTTTCGAATCTAATTTGGCAGAAGTTCCTTATAATACTTCGTGGATTGATTCTGGATGTACCACTCACGTTACCAATACGATATAGGGATTCCTTTCAATCCGGACCATAAATGCAAATGAAAAGTTTATTCTCATGGGCAATTGAGTCAAAGCTCTTGTTGAAGCTATTGGAACCTATCGTTTGATTTTAGACACATGACATCATTTAGATTTATTTCAAACTCCTTATGTACATTATATTTCCCGCAATTTAGTTTCCTTATCAAAACTTGATTCTTCTGGATATTTCTTTAATGGTGGAAATAGATGTTTGAGTTTGTTTAAAGAAAATCATCTTATCGGTTCTGCTCTTATATAAATTAAAGCTTGATAACCTCTTTTTCGAGACACTTTTAACATTGCATCATAATGTTGGTACTAAACGTAGTTTATTGAATGAACGATCTACTGACTTGTGGCATAAACGTTTGGGTCACATATCCAAGGAAATGATAGAAAGATTAGTAAAGAATGAAATCCTTCATGACTTAAATTTTAGTGATCTCGAAACCTGTGTGGATTGTATTAAGGACAAACAAACCAAACACACAAAGAAAAAAGCTACAAGAAGCACACATCTTCTTGAAATAATACACACCGATATATGTGTGCCTTTTGATGTTCCATCATTTGGTAGAGAAAAGTATTTTATCACATTTATTGATGACTTTTCATATTATGGTTATGTCTATCTACTGCATGAGAAGTCTCAAACTGTAAATGTTTTAGAGATCTTTGTCAATGAAATTGAATGAAAATTAGATAGAAAAGTGAAAATCATTAGATCCGATAGAGGTGGTGAATATTAGGAAGATATGATGAAACTGGACAACATCCTGGTCCATTTGCTAAATTTCTTGAAAAACGCGGCATATGTTCTCAATACACTATGCCAGGCACACCACAACAAAATGGTGTAGCTGAAAGGCATAATCGTACTCTAATAGAAATGGTTAGGTGTATGTTAAGCAATTCTTCTTTACCTATTTCTTTGTGGATGTTTGCATTAAAGATTGCAATATATATTTGCAAAATAGGGCTCCTTCCAAGGCAGTTCCAAAGACTCCTTTTAAACTGTGGAAGGGAAGGAAACCCAGTTTAAGGCACCTACATGTTTGGGGTTGCCCGGCAGAAGTAAGAATTTATAATCCATATGAAAAGAAATTGGACTAAAAAACAATCAGTGGTTTTTTCATTGGTTATCCAGAAAAATAAAAGGGCTATAGATTTTATTGTCCTAACTATAGTACTAGAATTGTTGAAATTGAAAATGCTAGGTTCATTGAGAATGACAAAGTTAGTGAGAGTTTGGAACCACGAAATGTGGAAATATAAGAAATTAGAGTTCAAGTTTCTCTACCCTCAACTTCTTCTAATGTTGTTGTTCCTCGAATTGTTGAACGATATAACAATTTATCAGAACAACAAATAAATGATCAAACATCTCATAATGAAGTTGCTACTAATGAACCTACACTAAATTAACCATAAGAAATAGAATTAAGAAGGTCAAAAAGACAACGTAGACCTGCTATTTCTGATGATTATGTAGTTTACCTGCAAGAGTCTGAATTTGACTTAGGAATTGTTGATGATGATCCAGTTTCGTTTTCACGGGCCATTGAGAGTGCTAATTCTGATAAATGGTTAGATGCTATGAAAGATGAGTTGAAATCTATGGAACATAATAAAGTCTGGGATCTCGTCGAATTACCTAGATCGGTAAAAGAGTTAGGTGCAAATGAGTCCTTAAGATTAAGTGAGACTCCAATGGTAATATCCAACGATATAAATCTAGACTTGTTGCTAAAGATTTTACTCAGAAAGACGACATTGATTATAAGGAAACATTTTCTCTGGTATCCAAGAAAGACTCACTCAGAATTATAATGGCTTTAGTAGCCCATTATGACTTAAAATTACATCAAATGGATGCGAAAATAGTATTTCTAAATGGAAATTTAGATGAAGAAGTTTATATGGATCAGCAGAAGGTTTTTTAGTTGAAGGAAAGGAACATGTAAATTAAAGAAATCAATATACAGACTTAAACAAGTTTCCCGTCAGTGGTATCTTAAGTTCAACGATACCATTACTTCCTTTGGATTTAAAGAAAACATCGTTGATCGATGTATATATCTAAAGATCAGTGAGAACAAGTTTATATTTTTGATTTTGTATGTTGATGACATCTTGCTAGCTACTAATGATGTCAGTCTATTACATGGGATTAAAAAATTTCTCTCCAAAAATTTTGAAATAAAAGATATGGGAGAGGCAACCTATGTGATTGGAATTGAAATAGTCCGAGATTGGTCACAAGGATTGTTAGGGTTGTCTTAGAAAATATATATCAATAAAGTTTTAGAGAGATTTAAGATGAAAAATTGTTCAGCGAGCATCGTTCCAATTCAAAAAGGAGACAAATTTAGTCTCATGCAATGTTCTAAGAACGAATGGAACGTAAACAAATGATAGCTATTCCTTATGCATCTCTTGTAGGGAGTTTAATGTATGCTCAGATTTGCACAAGACCAGACATCAGTTTTGCTGTTGGAATGCTGGGCAGGTATCAAAGTAACCCAGGACTTGATCATTGGAAAGTTGCAAAGAAAGTATTGAGATACTTACAAGGAACGAAAGACCATGTGCTCACTTATAGAAGATCTGATAATTTGGAGGTAATTGGATATTCAGATTCAGACTTCACTGGATGTGTGGATACTAGAAAGTCCACATTTAGCTATCTGTTCCTCTTAGCTGGAGGGGCTATATCATGGAAAAGTGCGAAGCAGTCGGTCATTGTTGCATCCACTATGGACGCTGAGTTTGTGGCATGCTTTAAGGCCACGCTTCAAGGAAATTGGTTGGGGGACTTTATTTCAGGGCTTGGAATTGTCGACAGTATTGCTAAGCCCCTGAAACTTTATTGTGACAATTCTGCAGCAGTCTTCTTTTCAAAAAACGACAAGTACTCTAAAGATGCTAAACACATGGAATTAAAGTACTTTGCCATTAAATAAGAAGTTCAAAAAACAAAAGGTGTCAATCGAGAATATTAGCACCAATATTATGATTGCAGAACCACTAACGAAAGGATTGCCACCAAAGACATTTAATGAACATGTCGAAAGAATGGGCATTATTGGAAATGATCATTAATATTATGGAATTTATGTAATTGGCACTTTGAACTCGTTTATGTATTGTTTTTGACAAAATATTATTCCTATTATAATAGTTGATATATGTACATGAATGAATTATATGAATGTTGACATGGACAGTCTTTTCAAAGACATTATTGAAATGCAGTTATCGAATTTTTCATTACGTGTCATGTTAGGTGGGGACTAATAATGTAGTACATGGAAGGAATTGTGTCGAAATGATGATGTAAAACTGTCATGACTCTTATTAGTCTTTACTTAAGGATGATATATTAAGTGACAAATGTACGAGAGAATTTTAACCTTTCATATGCGCATTATGTTTTAGATCACATAACGATGTAATATTACATGGACCAAGTGGGAGAATGTAAGACCAATTAATTTGGTCCAAGTAATATTATTAATTAATTAATTAATGGTGGTTAATTATTGATAAAATTCTATTGGTCCTTGAGAAGTGGCAGTTTAATAACTATCCACTTTAATGGAAAGTTGGTAGTTTTCTTTTATGACCAAAACTGCCTCTTTTTACCTATAAATGTGAATGAAACCCATCAAATGATTACATTCAATTACAGAGACGAAAAGAGAGTGAACGGTTTCTAGATTTTACTAGTTTCTATTTTACAGGTTTAAATCTTTCAATTATTGCTATGGATCAAAGTATGTTTCTTGATCAATTAATCTATGAATAATGCTATGGGTATACAAACTTTCACACAATCTTTTACACCCCCCTCACATGGAGGGGGGTCCCCACATAATAAAATAATAATGGGCCCCCCTCCATGTGAGGGGGGTGTAAAAGATTGTGTGAAAGTTTGTAGGTACATGTAGCATCATCCCTAATCTATATGTGAAAATCATGAATTCTAAAGATCTTGTTATTAGGATTATATAATTGCTTACAGATTCTTGCTTGGTGATTGTGTTTGGGTGATTTCGAGTCCTACTTCTGTTTCTTGTCAAGTTTCATTTGTGCATTATTCTAGTTTCTTGGGTGAATTATTGTTTTTGGTTTCCTGGAGCTTTGAGTTTGGGCCATTTCAGTTTCTGTTCAGCTTGCATTCCAGCTCAAGTCAGGTTCGGCCATAATCAGTTCTTGGACAGATTCGACCCAGATTCAGGTTGGAGATATTTCTGGGGCTGTTGTGTTCCAGTTTTAGTTTGCATTCACCTCCCAAAGTGGACGAACAGCTTTGAAAGTATTTTGATACTTACTGTGTTCTTCAAGTTCATGTTCATAGCTTGAAGTTGGGGATGACGTTCATACGCATAGTTTGAATTTCGGTCAGAGGAGTATTTAATTAATTGCAGCTTTCAAATGATTCCTTGCAGCAGGTTTAGCCAATTTGGGTAATAAATTTCAATTTTTAAATTTGCTACTTTGATTGGGTTAAAGCAGGCTAGTCGACTTCTGTCACTGCAGTATTAAATTTCACTTTGGGCAAAGTTTTCATACTTTGTCCCCCACTTTGGCTCTATCTTTTTCATTTTTCTTTATTCCCAGCTTCAATGGGGAAGAAGAAAACGGGTGTTCACTGTGGTAAACTTCCTCCAGTTCCACCCAAGGCTGTTCATGCTTCTACTATAACCCATGTACAGAAATCTGGTGGTTCAGGTACGGCCGTAGCAGCATCATTTGAGGTGCTTCAAGAACAAAAAGCTACCAAGGAAGTTTCGAAGGGACTTGATGAAGAGTTTCTAAAATCACCAAGTGTGTCTCAAACACTAGGTGATGAAGCCACTGATTCGGCCAGCTCTACGGGTGAGCCTCAAGTGACTGGAAATGATGTTCATTGGGGAAAAAAGGAAAGGGATGTCCAAGTTCCATAGATTAACCTCTTCAAAGATAACTGGAAATTAGATGAAGGCTTTAAACTTCAATCTGTTAGAGACCAACCAGATGTAATCATTTTGGAGCAACTGGATGTTGATGATGTCGAAGAATCTTGGGGACATTGTCTAGTCGGTTATTTTGCCGGAAGATTCCCGGGGTAAGACAGCCTAACTTCAAATGTGTGACACTTGGAAGGTTGATTACCGTTATTTTGTGCATGAGAGTGGATGGTTGATTTTTAAATTTGATAAGGATGCCTCTGGGGCTAGTGTTGTACATGGGGGGTCCATACTTTGTATTTGGGAGACCCCTTATGATTAAAATTATGCCCCATGCTTTAAATTCGACGATGAAGAGGTTAGCACTATGCCGATTTGGGTCAAGATACCGGGACTTCCTTTGGATTGTTGTAATCCAAAAGCCTTGGGGAAAATAGCTTCCAAAATCGGGAATCCAATATCTTCGGATAAGCTAACATATACGAAGGGTAGATTGTCCTATGCTAGGGTACTTGTCGAAGTGGATGCATCTAAGGAGTTTGTTCGATCCATTGCAATGAAACTGCCTACAGGTAAATGAAGAGTACAGCTTGTGGTATACGAACATGAACTTAAATTTTGCTCAAGGTGTATGGTTTTTGGGCACAAATTGACAGCATGCAACACGAGAAATCAGGCCACTAAACAGTCACACGGTGGAATCAAATGCTAAACGGGCACTGCCTGATGAAAATGGCTAGAACACTGTGGAATCTCCAGTGCAAACTGAATCAGCAGTTCATGTTGGAATTGCAACTTCTTCTAGCAGATCAGCAGCTAACAAACTTCACCAACTTCACCAGCATAACTCCAGTTCACGAACCAGCAGCAAGACCAACACACCTTCAGCAACACCAGAACACGTACCGGCTCTTCTTCACGTGTTCAGCAGCTTCCAGCTTCTAGTTCCTTCTAGTCTCTTCTTAAGTTTGTTATCTTGTTAGTTTGTTAGATAATTAGTTAGCTATTTTCTCTATAAATAGAGATCTTATATGCATTGTAATCCTCAAGTTGATTGAATCTAATTTCATCTTCTTCCCTGCTACAGCAGGCTCTATCATTTTCAGATTTTAGTTTCATTTCATTTTCGTTTTCTCTCAATTCAGTTTCATTGTCCTTGCTGGTGTTAATTCATTTACTGCTGGTGCATGATTTCTGGTTATTGATTCTGGCTGATTTTCAGTTTCTCAACAGTTCAGAATAATTCACAGCAAAGAATTTTGCAGCAGGGTCAGCAGGAAGGGCAGTGTGATACGCCTTTCATTGAAGTTACCAGAAAAAAAGGACACAAATAAGTCGAATGTGCAGGGACTGAAGGAACGGCAGTGCACTGATCAACATGAAACAAGTGATAAAATGCATGTGGCACAATCAGGCGCAGCTAACGGTATTCCCAACTCGCATGGCACCATGATAAGGGCTGCCGAATGTAATTGCCCTAATATGAAGCTAGCAAGTAATGAAAAACTTGAGAGGAAGCTCGAGGAGCAACGAACCATAGTAACGAAGAAAAATGGACAGAAGGGTATCCCCCTTCCCTCATCATCATGAAGATTGGTACTTGAAATATTATGAGCTTGAACCTTCCCCTAAAACAAAATAGGGTTCGGAATTTCGTAAAGCAACATGACATGGATGTAATGGGTATTTTGGAAACAAAGTTGGGGGAGTGGAAGTTAGACCGGATTATGGGAAATAAGTTTGGTGGTTTACTGCAAATCAACAATTTTCATACTCATTGAGCTAACCGAATTTTTATTTTGTGAAATTCCTTGAAAGTAGACTTGGAAGTTTTGGAGACTACACCGCAAGTCATCCATTGTACTGCTGTTTGTAAAGTAACTTCAATTACATTTCTTGTTAGCTTTGTATATGCTTTCCATACTATTTGTAAGGCGTAGGTCACTATGGAATTTGGCTTAAATTGCTCTTTGCCATTGGTTTTGGGGGATTTCAATAATGTGCTAAAATTTGATGAAAAATGCAATGGAGCGGACGTTACCCCTTATGAGGTGAAAGATTAGGAAAATTGTTGCCTTAGTATTGGACTTAGGATTTAAGATCTATTGGATGCTTTTTACACTTGGACTAATAGTTCAGTTGGAGCAAGCTTGATAGGGCCATGATGAATGATGTTTGGATGCAATCGGGATTTAATAGCCTTGTTCATTTTCTATCATCGGGGTGCCTATCCAACCCCTCTCCATGCATCATCTCACTTTTTGGTCAAGAGGTAAGCAAGAGGAAGCCTTATAGATTCTTCAATATGTGGACTAATCATGAAAATTTCCATGATTTAGTACAAAATTGTTGGAACCAAGAGATTATGGGACGAAGGAATTTGCACTATGTTAAAAGTTGCAAAGTCTCAAAGGGATGCTAAGGAAGCTTAATGAGAAGCATTTTTCACGTATCTCTACAAGAACAGAAATGGCTACGTGTACTTTGAAAAAGGCACAATTAAAATTGCATGATGAACCAAAAAAATATTCTACTTCAAAGTAAGGTGGCTAAATTGAGGAAAGATGCCATGGGACTTTTTGAAGTGGAAATGAGTTTTTACTACCAACAAGCTAAGTGTGTGTACCTAAAGAATAGTGATAAATGCACAATTTTTTCACTCGATGGTTAAGATGAATACTAAGAGAAACTACATTGCATCCATGCTTGAAGGGGATGGTACATATACTTCTTCTCATATGGCTTGGGGCAGCCTATTGATATCGGAATATTGAGGAATGGGCCCGTGGTATCAGAGGAGCATGCTATGTCACTTAGTCGGGATATATCGGAGCAAGAGATTAAAGATGCATTATTTAGTATTGGGGATGAGAAATCACCTGGGCCTGATGGAAATACATCTTGTTTCTTCAAAAAGTCTTGGGAGATTGTCGGTAATGAGTTTACTGTAGCGGTTAAATAATTTTCTAATTCTAGTTCTCTTCTCAAGCAAACTAATCACACTGTTATTGTGTTGGTTCGTAAGTCTACTCACTTAACCTCCGTGGGAAATTATAGACCAATAGCTTGTTGCAATGTATTCTACAAGGTTATTACGAAAATCCTTGCTTTGCGATTGGGGCCAATACTTGGGACAAGTATTAATCAAGTACAAACCACATTTGTGGGAGGGAGGAGCATGAAGGATAATATTCATCTTGCTCAAGAGCTTTTAAGGCAATATAATTGCAAGAGAGTTGCTTCTAGACGCCTTCTTAAAATTGATCTAAGAAAGGCGTATGATTCGATCAATGGGAATTTTTTTAGAAAGTGTGCATGAAGGTCTGGATTTTTCCTCTAAATTAATTGGATGGGTGATGGATGCATTAAAACATATTCCATAGCACTTAATGGTTGCCTTCATGAACCCATTAAGGGAAGAAAGGGGCTGTGACAAGGTGATCATCTATCTCCCTTTTTATTCGTTCTTTGCCTTGAATAGTTCTCAAGAATTGTAAAGGGAGCGATCAAGAATAGTGATTTCAATTATCATCCTAAATGCAGCCCCTTAAAGATTGCACACTTGGCATTTGCCGATGATTTGAAACTATTTTCAAGAAGTGATGTAATTTCGATAAGTATTTTGATGAATTATCATCCTAAATGCAGCCTCTTAAAGGTTCCATGCCTTTTCGTTACTCGGGTATTCCTCTTGTGGCCGAAAAGTTGAATATCAGCTCATATGATGTGCTCCTCGACAAAATTTCAGCTTTTATCTATACTTGGATGAGGTTGATGTTGTCGTATGTGGTAGGGAGGAGCTTATGATTCTCGTTTTACAAGGTGTTGAATGTTTTTGCCTGTCTACTCTACCCATTCCATCTACAGTTGCCTCAAGGATCATCACACTTTGTCGTAATTCTCTTTGGGGATCTAAAAACCCATAGGTTGCATGGAGATTAATTTGCTTACTGAAAGGGGAGAGAGGACTTGGCTTTAGGGACATCAAATGTTGGAACTTGGAATTACTAACAAAGTCCCTTCAGAACATTCATGCTAAAAATGATACACTTTAGGTTAAGTGAGTTAATCATATCTACCTCCGGGGGAGAGATATTTGGGAGGGCATGGCTAGGAAAAATGACACGACCTCGTCTCGAGTCACCCTAGTGGACTCAGACGTGACATGCGCAGATGATGAGTTCCAGCTAGATGCTGGATCCACCACCAAGGTCACATAGACTGTTCTACAACTATTTGACTATTTTATGAAGACAATATTTTTTTAAAAATTTTGGCAGAGTTTCTGCTTAAAATAGAACAAAACCAACCTAAAATTTTACAAAAGATCCCATACAATAATCAATATCAAATATTTGGGAACCACCAAATCCACCAATACCACCACAACTAAATCAATATGAAACTAAACTTGAGTGAACACTTCTACTTCGAAACACCATGTTTGCATGCATGTATTACAACAATTGAACAACCCATCGACGAAGTGAACATTAAACAAAATATCAGACCAAGTGTTTTGTGAACATGAGTCCCCAATTAAACATTTAAATGTTATGATATGATTAAGATCATACAACCTAATGATGGATAGTCAGGCTCTGAACTTCAACAGACTTTCCAGGTATCTCAAATTCAGCGGTCTCCTGATAGGAAAAACATGAAAAAATATATGAGCTTGTAACTCAGTGAGTGGATAGTTCGCAATAACATATACTTTTTCCATTTATACATTTTTACTTAAAAATCTGATTTATTATTCTTACAGTTTTTGAGAATTTTTGATAATTTCTTTTATAATACTAAAACCATAAAATTCATACTCTTTATTCTGAATAACCAACTGTAAAAATATGTCAAATATAAACAATCTGGTATCAACATAAATCTGTGTAAAGCTGTCATTTCTGTAAGTTATAATGGTATTTTTGTAACTGAATAAGCTGAATTCTATATGCTGAAATGAACTATTATCTGATATTTGAAATTCTGTGAATCTACAATTGAATATACATAAATGATATACTAAATAATCACACCAAGAAATACCCAATAAATAACCCTACTCATGTACAGAGTAATCTCAATGTTCAAGGTAAAGCCATTCAAATCTGATAATCTAATAACCTGGTCATACGTACGCAGAGCTGCCTCAAAGGTTAATCACCATAGTACACGGCCCAAAGCCTGTGTGTACGAGAGTGGGTCCCAAAGACTTCTGATAATCTGGTCATACACTGTGGAAACACATTCACATCATTGCAGAGCGGGTAAAATCACTTGGGTAATTTCTGATGGTTTTAAAATAAATTTAAATATGTTGGAATATATATTATAAATATAACATGCTAGAGAAATAATTTCAATGAACTGGATCAAACTTTAAAAGAAAACTGACTATAAAATCCATTTCATTCTGAAAATAATGCTGTCAAATCAAATATACGTAATAATTAACTTTCTGATATAGTATAAATTTAATAAATATTTATTTCTGAAAAATAATTTTTTTCCACTCACAAAATACGAGCTACAAGCTAGACTGGCTGATAACGTTTCCAATCTCCTCGTCACCACCTGACATACGATATGAATAATCAATTTAACAACCACCATAATAAGTAGTCCTAATATTAAAATACAAGCTCTTAGAACTTAATTCCTCCATACTTGCATATATAAAAATACCAACTTCAATCTAATGACAACTAATAATCATAATTTATCCCATTAAATTTCCTTTTCTTCCATAAATATATACTTCCAAGTAAATATTTCATCATCACAATCATTTTCACCAAATATCCTTACTTAAAAAAATCAAATTAGAAATTCTAGGGTTTGTCCAAAAATAGGGTTCCTTACCTTAAATGTAAATGGAAGCTAACCATCACGAAACTTGAACTAAAAATCATGATCTTTTACCTACATTTGAAATTTCTAGCCAAGTTAAAACCCTAGAAAAATGACAATATATAATTCTATATCTCTTGAAAAAATTAAAACAAATCGAACCTAAGATGGAGAATCAACACTTACTCCTTTTTTCTTCCCTTTCTTCTTCTTCTTCCTCCTTTTTCTTTCCTTTTCTTCATTTCTTCCTTTCTTTCCTCTCTGCCCGTCTCGGTCCAGTTTCTACGTGTAAGTCTATATGAAAATAGGAAATGGGTTTTAATTTAGTAAAGTCATTGGGCTATTTGCACAAAAAGTCCATTAACTTCTAATGATAATATAAGTAAGTCCTTAACTCCAAATATAATAATCCATCATAACCCTCATATATCATCCATTATGAAATAAGTCCCAAGAAAATTAATTTGCTTCACTTAAGTCCCCTTTGACTATGACTTTGACAATTTAACCCTTGCCTTTGACTAATTAAAATGGGTTTGTAACAATCTCACCTCCTTAAAAGAATTTCGTCCTCGAAATTCAATGAACACCTGGCTAATCAATAAATAGATTAGGATATTGAGCACGCATCTGATCTTCATCTTTCCATGTAGCCTCCTCTACCGTCTGTTTTTCCCATAGGACTTTTACCAACGAAATTGATTTACCTTGTTGAACCTGCTTCTTTCTGTCTAAAATTCCCATTGGCTCTACCTCATAAGTCAAAATTTTTTTCAACTGAATTGGTTGACACTCTAGAACATAAGACGGATCAGCGATATACTTACGAAGCATAGAAACATGAAAAAAATCATGGATCCTGGATAATTCATCTGGCAAATCTAATCGATATGTAACTGGACCAATCCGCTCAATAATCTGATAAGGTCCAATAAATCGTGGACTCAACTTTCCTCGTTTGCCAAACCTCAACACTCCTTTCCAAGGTGACAATTTAAAAAATATTCTATCTCCAACTGCAAATTCAAGATCTTTCTTACGCCTATCTGCATAGCTTTTCTGTCTGTCTTGTGCTATCTTTAAATTTTCTCTAATCAATTTCACATTTTCTAAAGTCATTTGAACTAATTCAGGGCATACTAACTTTCTTTCACCAACTTTATCCTAACATACTGGCGTTCTACACTTTCTACCATACAAAGCTTCAAAAGGAGCCATTGCTATACTGTAGTGGTAACTGTTATTGTAAGCAAACTCTATTAAAGACAAGTGAGTATCCCAGCTACCTTTGAACTATAAAACACAGGCTCTCAATATATCCTCAAGAGTCTATATGGTCCTCTCTAACTGGCCATTTGTCTGAGGATGAAAAGCTGTACTAAAATGTAGCTTAGAACCCATGGCTCCCTGCAAACTAGGCCAAAATTTGGATCTAAAACGAGGATCTCTATCAGATACAATAGACACTGGCGCACCATATAAGCTAACAATCTCATGAACATACAATTTTGCCAACTTACTCAAAGAATAAGTGGCTTTGATTGGCAAAAATCTGGCAGTCTTGGTCAAACGATCCACAATCACCCAAACACCATCATGACCATTCTGAGTACGGGGAAGACCAAACAAGAAGTCCATGGTAATATATTCCCACTTCCATTCTGGAATAGGCAAAGGTTGTAGAAATCCAATTGTTTTCTGACGATCCGATTTTATCTGTTGACAGACCAGGCATTTAGATACAAATTCTGCTATATCTCTTTTCATGCCATTCCACCAATAATGCTCTTTCAATGTATGATACATTTAGTACTGCCTGGGTGCATGGCATAAGCGGCACTGTGCGCCTCTTCTAAGATCTATTTCTTCAATCATGTAATATCAGGAATACACAATCGGTTTCCCATAACCAACATACCATCATTTCTAATAGCATAGTCTATTCTTAACCCAGTGCTAACTTCGGCTTTCAATGTTCTCAGTGTTAGATCTTGAGCTTGGGCTAATCTAATCCTGTCTACCAGAGTAGGCTTCACCTGAAATGAGCTAATACCGCCCCTGAAGTAGTAGCTGACAATCGAGCATGCAACTTCCTGAACTCACACAACAAACCAGCATATACTGCATTGGATTGAGGGGAAGAACTAGTCTTTCTATTAAGGGCATCTGCAACTGCATTAGCTTTTCCCGGATGGTAGTCAATCTTACAATCATAATCCTTTATCAACTCCAACCATCTTCTTTGTCTCAAATTCAATTTCTTTTGATCAAATATATACCTCAAACTTTTATGATCGGTAAATATCTGACATTTCTCACCATACAAATAATGCCTCCAAATTTTCAATGCCAACACAATTGCAGCCAACTCTAGGTCATGTGTTGGGTAGTTTAACTCATGTTTCTTCAATTGTCTTGAAACATAAGCTATAACCTTTCCATTTTGCATCAAAACACAACCTAAACCTTGGCGTGAAGTATCGCTATACACTGTAAACTCTTCACTTGGTGAAGGAAGAGTAAGTACAGGAGCAGAAGCCAATCTATTCTTCAATCATTGAAAACTCTTCTCGCATTGCTCAGTCCACACAAATTTAGAGTTCTTCCGAGTCAAACTGGTCAAGGGAAGGGCAATTTTGGAGAATCCCTCTATAAATCGACGACAATAACCTGCTAGCCTAAGGAAACTCCCTTCTGTTACATTAGTAGGGCGTTCCCATTTCATCACTGCCTTTGTTTTAACTGGATCTACATATATACCTTCTACAGAGATAACATGACCTAGAAACACAACTTTATCCAACCAAAATTCACATTTGCTGAACTTGGCATACAACTGCTTATCTCGCAAAGTCTGCAAAATAATCCTCAAGTGTTCAACATGCTCATCACGACTGCGAGAATAGATCAATATATCATCAATGAAGACAATAACAAATTTATCTAGATATGGATAAAGCACTCTATTCATCAGGTCCATAAATGCAGCCGGAACATTAGTTAATCCAAACGGCATCACCAAAAATTCATAATGGCCATATCGAGACCTGAAAGTAGTCTTTGGTACATAAACATCTCTAATTCTAAGTTGATGATACCCCGAACGCAAATCAATCTTTGAAAATACCGAGGCACCTCGAAGTTGATCAAACAGATCGTCAATGCAGGGTAGAGGATACTTACTGCGAATAGTCACCTTACTCAACTGTCTATAGTCGATACACAATCTCATAGTACTATCATTCTTCTTCACAAATAAAACAGGTGCTCCCCATGGGGATACACTGGGTCTAATGAAACTCTTATCAACCAAATCTTGTAATTGTATATTTAATTCCATCAACTCTTTCAGTGCCATCCGATAAGGTGCCTGTGAGATAGGTGCTGTCCCGGCCAATAGAAAACTCGATCTCCCTGTTAGGGGGTAATCCCGGAAGGTCTTCTGGAAAGATATCAGGAAAATCTCGCACAACTGTTATATCGTCTATTTTTAGTTTAGTGATTTCAGTATCAATCACATGAGCTAAATAAGCATGACAACCCTTTTTGAGCATTCTTCGGGCATCCATAATAGATATCACGCAAGATGGCAAAATTTTGCACTCTCCAATGAGGACAATTTCAAACTCTCCTAGCCAATCAAAATGCAGTGGATAATTATTATTTGGACCGGTTGAGTTCTACCAGTAATAGCGGTTAACATTAATATTATCATTGAACTTTGAACATTGAACATTGGTCGGGTGCGTCGGTTTCCCATGCCCCCATTTTCCACTCACATCTTTCATAGCATAGACATACACCTCATAATAAAACATTCGGGATACATATCTTTAAAAACATTTCTTGATTCATTTGGAAACTTTTTATTTCTTGAAACTTCATGTATACTCATTAATGCATTGGCATGTATAAATATATCATGAGAAGCATTTGTGACATAAAAGTAATGATCAAATATCATGTTTACGTAAGGACAACTTAAGTAACACATTTATACATGCATATGAAACTAAGGGGAGGTTTACTTACTTCGAGTCCTTAGCAATTCACTTTCTTAATAGCAAGTGAAGTTATCTTGATCGTATAAGAATTCAACGTATCAATTATTCCAAATCATTACATTTATTAGAGACATCAACAAGCTCATTTTAATATTCAATGTTATTATTATTATTATTATTATTATTGTCTGACCATCTTGACACATTTTCTTAAATATTGAATCATAACATTGCTTCTCGAAACTCAAATTTCCTTTTTTTTTTTTTCATATTTATTTATTATTTACTAATAATTACAATAACATTAGGACAAAGAGGAAAATTATGCCAATAAGACAAATCAAATGGTAATAAACTTATGATATACCAACAATGGCTATTTCCTTGAAATCCGTCACCAAATTATGTTTCAAAATAGTGTATTAGCTTTGTTTACATGATTAAAACTAAATAAAAAGTGCAATGAATCATCAAAAACAAAAAACGAAACTTACTATATAAATGCACTTTTGTCCCATATGGATACTATATGATTAAATAGTATTGATAGAATGATGTTTAGGTAAACTAAACTCATTTTCTTTATTATTTAATTACACAAAATATACCATTGACAAGTAAATATTGATCAAGTCCATAATCACTCCTAATTGAGATGTATTATCTACATATTGGTTGTATGTTTAAGTGATGCTAGCTTCAAATGAACAAAAAAATATATTCTTAATTCCAAGTAAGAATGAAAATAATTAAATCCACGCATCAAATCTTTGGTGGAAATTATCCAAAAGAAATAAAAATAACGAGGACAAATTAAAGATGTCCATATAGCTTCATTGGATGACTGGACATTTAATAATTCAAAAGTTTTCCTCTTATTGAAATTACTAGAAGTAGAAAAAGACCTATTAATTAAGTGGGAAATCACATTTCTAAGAACATTTGATCATGTAAGCATCAATATACACTTTATATAAATGACTATATGAATACACGTTTACACATATTAATAAGATCGTAGAAATGAAATATAATTGTTGGACGAGTAATCAACCCGTATATATTTGATAAAAGGAATGTTTTCAAATTGGAAAGATAATTGATGATGTTATAATGATTGTTATCAAATGGGGAAAGTTCCAAGTCCACTTTTGGGAATTTATATTATGGATCGATTTATTTTTATTAACAAATTTGAAACTCGTCATATTGAATTCACATGCGGGTCAAATATCCTAATTAATTTCTTGTCTAGCTATTAATTAAGTTACGTAAAATAATATTTACTTTAAAAAATGAATGTTTTCCTGGAAAAGTCTAGGTTTAATTATCATAAAAAAAACAAGCCATAAAAATAATGAGCATGAAATAAATAGTTATATAATATAAGTTATTTCGAGTTCAATAGAATTATACGCTTAATATAATTTAAATTAATAGGCACGTTGATCGTCTAGTCTCTTCAAGGTACATATCAATGCAAGATACAATCAATCACAATATAAGATTATTAATTACGTACAAAATAAAATATTCGGACAATCATAAATATTCATCACATACAACATGTGCACAATTACATCATATGCTCTAAGTGTTACGAAAAGGTTTCAAGCAAAGCCTCGTGAGAAACATTCGATAGCAGTTGACAACATTCTCAAGTACTTAAGAACGACTAAAGATGCGTTCTTAATATATGGAGGAGATCAACTAAGAGTTCATGGATATATTGATGCTAGCTTCCAGTCTCACAAGGACGATATTAAACCTCAATCTTGATATGTGTTTACTCTCAACAACGGAGCAGTTAGTTGGAAAAGTTCCAAACAAGAGATAATCTCTAATTCAACAACAGAAGCCGAGTAAATTGCTGCTTTTGAAGCAGGAAAGTAAGATGTCTAGATCAAGAAGTTCATTATAGAACTTGGGGCCATCGTACAAGTGAATGAACCAATATCTCATCAACAATCCAAACACGTGCTAGTGTGATTCCATCTCATCATAGATATTATACAAAGAAATGACGTAAAGATAGAGCGAATTCCTACAGATGATAATATTGCATATCCATAGACAAAGCCATTGTCGTACTATAAACATGATCGTCATGTAGACTCATATGGTATTAGATACATAAGTGATTTGATCTAGTGCAAGGGAGAGTTTGTAAGTGTTATGCCCTAAATCCAATCAACTTTGGACATAATAAATTTTTTAATATATAATTGATGCATTTATTTATGGCAGATCTATTATTTAATTGAATTAATATTCTAATGAATTAAATAATAGAATCCCCAGATTCAAGTTTTTGTAATTTGTTAATTACAAGAAGTTGTGATTGTGAGATACAAATTACATATAACGAATCTTAAATCATCTATGTTCGTAAATAATAACGAGATACGAATAACGTTATTATAAATAGACCATCACTTGTGGCATTTCTTACTTTGAAATAAGTAGCTGATCTCACAAGCTAAAGAGTTGTGACACATAAATGAACACGTGGATATTTTGTTATAAAATAAAATATTGGAGACCCGCTAGGAAGATTCTCCATAGATAACTATCTGAGTGTCAGTAATTAATCTCTAACGTTCGGTAGTGAAATTGGTTCTTCGACTTGAGGTCATTATAGTGTCTTACATGAGACTGTCATACTTTGGTGGTATTGGATTTGCTCTGCTAAGGGTCGCTAATACAACATCGTTCAAATATATCAGTAATCATATGAAGGTTGTAAATGATCAATAGAGGATCCGTCACTTTTAGATAGTAAGAGATTATGATCTACATTTCATTCAATTAAGTTGATAACGATCTCCTTAGCCAAGTTGTACTCATAAGTTGAAAAAGAATTTTCAACTTACATTAACTTAATAGTGGGATGAAAGATATGATCGATAATTGAGATTGACACATTTTAGTATCTCATAATTTATTGCATATATTAACGAAGGGATTATAGTTTCACAGTAAACGAACAAGTTTGGTCTGTCATACCACATGACATTTTTCATCACATATATTGATGTAACAC
The DNA here is from genome assembly GCA_035079005.1 of Fraxinus americana. Taxonomy (NCBI): domain Eukaryota; kingdom Viridiplantae; phylum Streptophyta; class Magnoliopsida; order Lamiales; family Oleaceae; genus Fraxinus; species Fraxinus americana. Next base: position 19,164,963 of record CM068707.1, on the reverse strand, counting down.
ATTGCCAAATGTCAATTTAGGACGACACATGCGAATTGATGAGAAATTATAATGAGATATTTTAATTTATCGATTTTCATTAGATCAACATAATAATTCGCATAGTTAGGTAGGTGAATGGGAACCTTAAGGGTCACATACAAAATGAAAATCAGAAAAATGAGATTTACCAATTAATTAATTTACAAGTGTTGAACAATTATTTAGTTGGGTTATTTGTTAGTATGTCCGAATTAATTAATTGGATTAATTAAATATTAAACTGAGTTAAGTTTAAGAGACAACCCAAGTCCACTAGGACTTATATTAATAAGCTATTAGGGTTTCAGAAAAACAGAACATAATTCATTATCTTTCTAGTACATGAAAAAAGAGAAACCCTAGATTGTTATTGTTCGTGTTACAGGATTAGCAAAGGAGTTTGCAAAATCCACCAAATGTATAATTCCCATCACAATTTCTATTTAAATACAAAATAAATACGTGGTGGGAATTGAAATTATTTTTATTTTCTACTATGCATGATTAAGTAAACTCATAACAAATGTTAGATTTTACCAATAAAGTGAACAGGGCTTTTTCTTCTTTAGACAAATATGATAGGAAAACCATTGAACAGTTTATCAGATTTGTGGCAAAGTGTGGATTAATTAAAGATATTTGGTGCCCACAATCAATAAAAAATTATATTCAAATGGGCGCTAAGAAAGAAAAACAAATTGAATTCTTATCATTGTCTTGTACCATATTATCTAGTATTACGTATCAACAATTACATAGCTTTGCAATGCTGTTAGGTTTATACACCACAACATTATTAGTCTATTGTCATTCATAAGTGATTTTCCTGGGTGAACTTAATTAGTAAGACCTCTACAACTATATTTCAATATTGTGTTCACCATAGAAGGGAGATGTTGACCAGAAAATTATAATCAAAAAATTTCTCTCACCTCTCTAGGATTTTCTCCTCCTCAACTTGCAATGCTTGATGCTCAACAAGGAGTAAGAGGGGAAATGACTGTTTGAATGGAGATATTTTAATTTACATGCCATTCTTCTTCTTAGGCAGGACTATTTATAGAGTATCATTGGGGGCCTTGGAGGTAATTAGGTCCTTTTAGTGAATGACGGGTGATGGTGAGTTTCTAACTGATTCTATTATGTGCTTACATTTTATTCCTTAGGTGATATGTCCTGCATTCATTGGTCTTGAAATCATGCTTTAAGCACTGGACCATGTGTGATTTAATAATGGTTTCCGTTGATGTTGAATATCATGTAAACAATTTGCCTTTCTTTGATGCGAGTTTTTAATATATATATATATATATATATATATATATATATATATATATATATATATATTGCAATAGTCCTTGATGTTCGAGTTTAAGTATTTATCGGTGAACTACGAACTTACAATTAAGTAATTATTCGAGCATGTTCCTCTTTATTTATTGTGACTGACGTGTACCATTTTAAGAGGACGTGCCATGATTACAATAGTTTTTTGTATGCATTGGTGGGCCTGTTTGCACATTTATAGGCTAGGCATGTGCACATTTAATGCACATGTTGGTTATGCACAATATCATCCATTTGTTTTGAAATTTTTTCAAGCGCCCCTTAGTATTCAATGGTCATGATAGCCTAACCATTTTTTAACTAGCCATGATAGTTATAGCCACAATCTAACGGCTTACGTTTCTTGTGAGAACCTATAAATACGTCATTCTCCTATGGTTAACCATCTTTATTATATTTCATTGCTTTTGCTTGCTATGCTCCATACTTATTTTTGGTGATTTCGTCTCCTGCACTTTTCCATTATCCTTTTGAAAAAATTTCCTTAGATACGTGTTCTGTCATCTTCATCTTGCTTTTATATCTAGGTTTTTATCATAAAAGTTTAAAGTTTTATTTAGAATGTCTTCTCAAAGAGATTCCCAAAATATGTTTTATGATTTTGTTACTGAAAGCTCTAAACCTAAGAATGATCCTTTCGGCGCCTCCTCTTCTGCCGTAAAAGTGTTGTATACTGTGGTATTACCTCATTCTGCAATTCTCATGTTAACCCGAAATTTCTTAGGCAAGGGGATAGTTCCCAACATAGGGATGAAATACGTACACGATCCCTTGAGTCAGCCAGATAGTTTTAGTGAAAGTGATGGGAGGTGTTTAAAGTCTAGAAATTTTTTACCAATCTTATCGAGAGGGATTTAGATGAAATTTGACGTTGGCCTAATGTTCCTCATGGTATTGAGTTACTATGCCCTGGGAAATTCCGAACTGTGGACTGCCCTCCCTATAATTGTATAACTATTCACAAACATTCGATGCATATGCGACTTAGAGTTCACTTCCATCATTTCTTTAGTGAAGTTCTTTTCTCCTTTAACATTGCTCGTACTCATCTTAATCCTAATGGGTAAACCTATATGGTTGGGTCGTTCTTGTTGTGGAGTTTTGGGGATTTGGAGGTGAAGCTTTCTTTGAATGTATTCCGATCTATTTATTGTTCTTTAAAGCCTGTAATAATGTGAACCCCCAAAAAGGATATTTCTACATTTTCCCTTATTTTCCTAAACCGTGCCCAAAAATTTGTAATCAAACCTAACATGGTATAGAATTGGAAGATAGTTTTTCTTTGTTCAAGAAGATTGGGAGCTTCAACCCGATGATCCTAACCTTTCGGTTGTTATGCCTTAATATGGCGAATATAGTAAGTATTGATTCTTCGCATGTTTTTTGTTTTAAGTTTGATGTATGTTACTCTTATAAATGTATGTAGGTAAACATCGAGGTCCATCCATGGTCAATCTCTTACAAATCTTCATGCTTTTGTGGCACCTATTCTCAACATAAATTCTGAGGCTCGTAAAGCGAGAGATTGCTCAATCTTTCCAACTTAAATTTCTGTAACGTTGGGAAACAGACTACCATGGGTGAGTTTATGCGCTAGAAATCTTTTCATTTTTTATTTCCAACTTTTTTTGGGGTAATTTGTGATTATTATTTTTATGTAGGGTGGACCATTTCAGCAAAAACCCTTCTATGGGCTCTATGTAACTGTTTCAGTGTATTTCCTCTTAAAAAATTAACTTCTAAAGGATTTGGGGGGGTCTGGAAACGTAACTTCATGGGTGGTCGAACGAGTGAGTAAGCGATATCTTTCCTCAAAGGGGATTGGGCAATTGAAATCCCCTACTTTTACTTCAGCTTAAGGGTTCTTACCCTTGGAGACCATGCCACCCATTGCCAGCTTGTGTTAGAGATCCTTCCAAAGAGGAGAAAAATGCCTAGTAGTTCTGAATAGATTCTAGATCCCAAAGTTTCTTATTCCGCCAATGAGTTTATTCAAGATTCCAAGTCTTTATTCAAGCCTTTCATGAATAAAGAATTAGATTCAAGTTTTTTTCTAGGCTCCCTGCCTTCGTCTCTCGAATAGTCAGATCCGTTTACACTTATTTCAATCAATTATAGGAAAACCTTGCGAAGGAACTTACCCCCACACAAAGAGGAAAAATGATTGATGCCCATCTCATGCGATTTGTTGTACTACATTATGATCAGTAGAGTATGAGGTTTGTGTTTTACAGAGTGATAGCTTCGATAAGAAAGTTCAATCTCTAAGAGAGATGTAGCACTCTTTAGAGAAAGCTAGAGGAGGCTGAGAAGGAAAATGCTAAGTTAAAGGAACATAGCAAAGGTGTTGAATTTTATGCTACTAAGCTGAGTCATAAGCTTATGTTCAAAGAATTGACCGTGAGATTTTAAGACTTAGAGAAGAGCTTCAGTTGGTAAAAGCTGAGTAGTATGTTACCTCCAAAGATCTTGAGAATGCGAGAAATGAAATATTTTTACTTCGAAATCAATTGGAAAGTAGAGAGACAAAACTTGCTATTAAGAGTCTAGCCTTGTTGAAGTGAGTGCTCGCGAGGTTAAGCTTGTTAAGGAAGCCATGCATGAAGAGACTAACAAGGTTTTTGATATTGTTAGGAGCTTTCATCTTGAATGGAACATGGATTTTCTAGAGGCTTGTGAAGATGATATCGAAGACACCTTATCTTCTGACGTATCTCCGTTAGCTTTCGAGGATCTAGATACTCCATCCCTTCTTGTCGAACCTTTCCAACCTACGGATTCTTAGGCTATTCCTTTAAGTAAGATCGCTATGCTGTTAAGCCAGCTAAAACTTCTATTATCGCTCCTCCTCTTTCCGAAGCTATTGCACCTTTTGAGGGTAACACTCAAATTAACTATGAGGATTCAGTTTTCAAAAATCTCCAGCCTCTGATTAACTTGGAAAAATAGTTTTTTTTTTTTTAATTTGTCACTTTCTCGCTGTAATAGAACCTCAGTGATCTTTTGTATAGAATTATTAAGTATCATTTTTATTGTTAGTCTATTTATTTGAGCTCGCATTACTAATTTCAATTGGCATTCATTCATGCTTGAAAGATTGTTGATTCAAAGAGAATAAAAGGAAAAACCAAGAAGTCAAAGTCACCGGATATACACAACGCTTACCGGATATGAATTCTTACCAGTTTTACACCACTTACCGATTTTACACAAAGTTCACCGTATTTGCAAAATGTTTACCGGATTTGTAGTAAGCTCACCGGTTTTACAAAATACTCTGTTTTACAGAGAGCAGAAAAGAGATAACGAAGCACACAATTTTCTCTATTACTTACTGAATATATAAAATTACAAAACACTTGATTGTCAACACTTTCTACCTAATCCAATCTATCAAGTTGACAACCATACATAGATAGCCTACAAAGTTAAACTACCAACTATCACATGACTTAAAATATAAAAATCAACAACCATTTGACAAGAGATGTGACAACCAAAATGTCATGCTACACTCAACATTCCTCCATGACATTTTTGCTGGAAACACCAATGCAATCTCTTAGAGTTTCGAACTTCCCTTTGCCCAATGACTTTGTTAATATATCAGCAAGTTTTTCATCTGATCTGCAATGCATCAGTTCAATCTCCTTCCTTTCTTGCACCTCTTTGATTGCATGATACTTAATCTTAATATGTTTGGTTCTTCCATGAAACACATGGTTCCTAACCATTGTTGCTGCACTCTGATTGTCACAAAATATGGTTGTAGCTTCACTTGGTTTATGCTTCAAATCCTCCAACACTTTTCTTAACCAAATAGCTTGATTTGTAGCTTCAGATGCAACAATGTACTCAACTTTTGCAGTCGACTGAGCTACAATTTTTTGCTTTGATGCATTCCAACAAATGATACTTGAACCTATATAGAATATATACCCTGAAGTACTCTTCATATCCTCTGGACTCCCAGCCCAATCACTGTCTGTATAACCAGTTAATTTCCAGATTTCTAACCTCTTAAACCAGATTCCAAGGTTTTCTGTTCCTTTAACATATCTAAGGACTCTTTTAGCTGCTTGAAAATGCAATTCACTAGGCTCTTCTCTGAATTTGGAAAGGATATTAGCAACATAAGTTAGGTCATGTTTGGTTGCTGTGAGATAAAGCAGGTAGCCAACGATACTTCTGTAGACTTTTGCATCTATCTTCTTGGCATCATCTTCCTTCAGCAATTTTGCATTCTGAATCAGTGGTGTGGCTACAGGCTTGCAATTTTCCATACTGAACTTCTTCAGTATCTCCTTAACATACTTCTTTTGGCATATGAAAATTCCCAGATCTGACTGGATAATTTCCATGCAAAGAAAGTATTGCATTTTCCCCAAGTCTATCATCTCAAATGCCTTCTTCAGATCATTCATTACACCTTCAATCAATGCATAGTTGCTGTCTGTGATTAACAGATCATCCACATATAAGGAAATGATAACCAGATCCTTTTTCTTCTCCTTCACATATAGAGTTTGTTCATTCACACTTTTAATAAAACTAAGGCAGGTTAAATGCTCATCTATTCTGCTTTACCAAGCCCTTGGAGCCTGCCTTTATCCATATAAAGCTTTCTTCAGAAGATAGACTTTATCCTCCATTCCATCAGTCACAAATCCTTTAGGCTGTTCAATGAAGATTTCTTCATTTAAGTAGCCATTTAGGAATGCTGATTTTACATCCAACTGATAGATTTTCCACACTTTTTGAGCTGCCATTGCCATCAGCAACCTGATTGTTTCATACCTTGCAATTGGAACAAAGGTATATGTGAAATCTACTCCAAACTATTGTGCATACCCCTTGACAACAAGCCTTGCTTTCAACTTGTTAACTGATCCATTAGGTTCAATTTTGTTTTGTACACCCATTTAACCCCTATCACTTGCTTATACTGAGGTTTCTCTGTCAATTCCCAGTATCATTCTTCTCTATCATCTTGATTTCCTCCTCTATTACAGCCATCCACTTAGATGACTTAGAAGCTTCAACAAAACTTGCTGGTTCTACAATTGTAGCATTACATGTAGCATAGACATCTACTAGAGGTCTCATTTTCACCTTACCTTCATCTTTTTCAGAATCATCATCATTGTCACCAGGTTCCAATTCATCCCCATCACTTTCCTCATCTATGTTCTGAGGAATTACATTACTGGTTTTCTCTTTAACTACAGACTTAGTATCCCAGTTCCAAGTAGCATTCTCATCCGCCTTGATGTCTCTGCTTGACATTACCTTTTTTGTGTGAGGATTGAACACTCTATATCCTTGGCATTGTTGCAATAACCAACCAATATCCCAACTTCAGCCTTTTCACTTAACTTATCTCTCTTTGCATCAAGAATATGAGTGTAACAAACACTCCCAAGCACTTTCAAGTGTGAGATATCTGGTTTGACATCATACTAGGCGTCATATAAAGTTTTCCTCTCTAATGCTTTTGTTGGCAAACGGTTAAGAAGATAAACAGCAGTGTTAACCGCCTCTGCCCAGAACTCCTTAGGTATTTTCTTCTCAATCAACAAGCACCTAGCCATTTCCATTACAATCCTATTTTTCCTCTCACTAACTACATTCTGTTAAGGAGAATAGGGAATGGTTAACTGATGCTTAACACCTTCAGCTTTACAGAAATTGTCAAATTGTCCACAACTGTACTCAGTTCCATTATCAGTTTTGATTGTCTTTATTTTGTAGCCACTTTCATTCTCCACCATTCTCTTGAATGTTTGAAACACATCGGTAACTTCTGACTTAGCTTTTAAGAAATAAACCCAACACATTCTAGTTAAGTCATCAATGAAGATGATGAAATATCTGCTGCCATTCAGTGTAGTAACTTTCATTTGACCACAGACATCAGAGTGTACTAACTCAAGTTTATTACTAGCCCTTCTTGACTAATTCTTAGGGAAAGGCAATCTTGTTTGCTTTCCAAGTTGACAGATATCATAGTCACAGGCATCATCAGTGACTTTAGGCATGCTTTCAACAAGATTAAAGTCATACATATACCTAAATGAAGTATGGCTAGCATGACCAAACCGTCTATGCCATAAAGAAGTCTCACTTTCTTCAGCTAAACATGCTTGAGTAGTGACATTTTTCCAATCCATAGGAAAGCTCCTATTTCTCATTTGAACCGTCATTAAATCCTTTCTAGTTTCATCTAATATAGTGCAGGCTTTTTCTTAAAATCAAGGTATGATTTTTCTCTAACAGTTGCCATATACTAATTAGATTTTGATCTATTTCAGGTACATATAAAACATCAGGAATATGTTTAATACATGTTGAAGTCTGAACAGCAATCACTCCTATGCCTTTCACTTCCACAAAGTCACCATTTCCTACTTTAACTCTGGATTTGTAGGCTTTGTTCAATTCCACGAAAATGCTGGAGTCTATAGTCATATGATGAGTGCAACCACTATCCAATAGCTAGGTTTCAACCTTGCTACAAGCCTTGATAGTAGAGAACAGATGTTCTTCATGCATTTCATCTTGATTTTCTGCCATTTTTGCCTGCTGCTGTGGTTGTTTCTCCCTTTTATTTTTGCACACTTTCTCAACATGGCCAAATTATTTGCAGTTTCTACACTGAACTCGAGGCCTATACCAACACCATTTAGGTGAATGGCCATTTCTTTTACAATGAGGACAAAGTACAAACTTTTCTTCTTTGTTTCCAGTTATGCTGCCTTCAGGTTCTTTCTTCTCAGCCTGAGGTTTCTTCACACCAAAGCTCATTTGATCTTTATATTTTCCTTTAGCAAACAAGACTCCTTCTGTTTGTTCTTCCTACCTCATCGGCCTTCTTTGTTCAGTTGTTTCAGTGCATTCTCCAATTCAACTAAGGTTATAGATGACAGGTCTCTAGAAGCCTCCAGTGATGATATCTTAGCTTCAAACTTTTCAGGTAGGCTTATTAAAACCTTCTCCACCACTCTTTTATTTGGTAAATCATCTCCCAGAAGTTTGATTTGACTTACAATCTTCATAATCCTATCTGAAAAATCCTTTACAACCTCTGTGTCCTTCATCTTCAAAGTCTCAAACTCTCTTCTAAGATTAAGTATTTGTATCTGCATTGTTCATTCATTTACTTGATATTCTTCTTTCAGAACATCCTAGACCTCTTTTGTTGTTTCACAAGTCATGGTTCTTGTAAAGATAGCATCTGAAACGGCAGACTGAATGCAAGAGAGTGCTTTGAACTTTATTGCTACATCTTCACTATGCTGTTTAATCTGAGCAATGGTTGGATTCGCTCTCAAAGGAGGAGGATCAACTACAGTATCTGTGATCTTCTACAAATCATAAGCTTTGAGGTAAGCTTTCATCTTAGCAGCCCAGAAGTTGTAGCTTTCTCCAGTGAAGGTAGAGGGTAATGGTGCTGAAAAACTAGTGAAGCTATTTTTCTTTCTTTGCTGGTGATTTCTTTTTGTCTGCAGCTCCTGTTCTTCTTCTTCTTCCCTTCTTACAGTTCCCTTTATAAGATCAATACATCTCTGATACCATGAAAGATTGTTGATTCAAATAGAATGAAACGAAAAACAAAGAAGTCGAAGTCACCGGATATACACAACGCTTACCTGATATGCAATGAGCTTACCATGAGTTCTTATCGGTTTTACACTACTTACCAATTTTACACAAAGCTCGCCGTATTTGCAGAATGCTTACCGAATTTGCAGTAAGCTCACCATTTTTATAAAATACTCTATTTTATATAGAGAAGAAAAGAGATGAAGAAGCACACGATTTTCTCTATTACTTGTTGAATATATAAACTTATAAAACACTTGATTGTCAATAATTTCTACCTAATCCAATCTATCAAGTTGACAACCATACATAAGACCATACTTAGATAGCTTACAAAGTTAAACTACCAACTATCACATGACTTAAAATACAAAAATCAACAACCATTTGACAAGAGATTTGACAACCAAAATGTCATGCTGCACTCAATAATGCTTTTTATAAGAATTTAATCAATTTCATATGTTAACAATACTACTCGTAAAAATAAAACTTTATTTGATATTTGCTACAACATAAATGAATACAAGGATTACTATCATGACTATTGTCATGGATCATCACTACATAGTGTTTATTGCACTTGGTAAATAGAGACTTGCCTTTTCTTGAGACTTCACCGCAGGCGGAAAGAAACTCGCCCTCTTTCCATTTCATGTGTTTATTACAAATCGCATCATTGTGACCCTTCTTCTGGTAGTAGTTTAGTTTCATATTCTTAATATCCTTGCTTTCCCTAGTACTTGCATTGTCATCATTATTGATAGGTAAACTTTTCAACTCACTATTCATAGCCTCAGATACACTCTTTTTTAAATGACGATTTTCAAGCATGTTTTTTCCATTTTCCACCATCAAAGTGGTACTAACTATTGGAGCTCTTAGGGCCACCTTAGTGCCTTGAGGTAACACTCGTGCACGATTTGTTGGTTTTCCTTAATGCTGGCCACTCCTTTTGGAGACTGAAATTTTACACAAAGATGGTGAATAGAAGTTACTATTTGTAATTACTTTAGGGTAGGCCTTCATAAGATTCTGTTGTACATAAACATGTTGTCTATTACATAGAAGTACATATATTCATGGAACATTGTTAGCTCCTTACTCAATTTAATTGTCAAAGCTCTTTGTCCCCTTAAGACAAAACTATCACCATTAAACTCATACAAAAGCTCAGCCATGGATACCCAATGATGGTCAACCTGTATTTGGTCGAATGCACTTCCAAATAAAATATTCACAAAGTTACCATTGTCGACCAGTATACAATTGAGGTCATTACGAGATATAGCTGATCGTACCACCAATGCATCAAAATGAGATATATTGTTTTCTGTTTATCATCACCGTTAAATGTAATTGAAAATGTTTTTATTTCGGGATACATTAGATATAAAAGTTCTCCAATGTAGGTTTCTTAACGACTTGAGCATAACTTCTTTACACATACATTATTCACCCATCGACATAAAGACCTCTAATAGTGGTATTTATCTTTCTTATTAAAGATCGAGGATTTGTAAAATTGGTTAATGCATGCGATGGTTCTACGTACCTTGGCCTCGTTCCTTGACCTTACCCTATTGTACCTAGATATTGTAGCTTTCGAGTTTTAGAGGCTTCATTCTCACTTCTCTGCTGGCTTTATAGCTTTGCCATTCTAAGTATTTCAAAGCATTCATCTATATTTTGATCCCTGTTGCGACGAATTTTACAAAACTTTGATATCGGAGTTTCAGGAAAAGGATGGTGTATTTCGACAATAACCTATAAGGAAGCTGAAGAAATTGTATGTGCTTTCCCTTTATGTTTGTCAAAATGAAGATATTGATGTTCTGGCAGTCTTGGTGCATACACTGAAGTGTTGCCCTTAGCCTTGAGTTTCCGTGTGACCTTATTCTATCTTCTTTATGTTCTCGATTGTATCTTCTATCTATATCTCATTTTGTATCAAACTTACTAGTTGGTGGTAAGTAGCCAAATTTTTGTTGTGAATATCTAGGCAAAATGAAGTTTCTATTAACAACTTATTTAATAGGGTGTTCTTAGCCTTTTCATCTTAAACGGTCTTACAATCTATAAAGTCGAAGCTGAATCGTGCAAAGTAGCTCTTAAGATATTTTCCTTATTCCTGTCTCATGTCGTTTAGTCTTGTAGCCGGTCCCTTCCCATCCTACTCCCAGTGAAGGCACCTAGGAAGGCCTATAATAATTATGACCAATTCCTGAACGAGCACAACGACAACTTACTATACCATTGCTTCATAGGTCCATCCAATGTCAAATGGAAACCCTGACATTTAAGCGTGGGGTTTACCTTTTTCAACATTGTCTAAGTTATGTACTCAAATAGGTATACATTAGCCCTTCCTACTATATTTTCTATAACATGTCGGATGAAATTGTCAGGAATTGGAACCTTCTTAATCTCCTTTGAAAACAACAAATGCTCATCATCCTACCCAACTCGTACGATCTCACATGTCGATCTTTATATTTCTCATATAGATGAATATCATATGAAGAGCCAACCAAGCTTTCTGCTTTTCTACTTTTTACAACAATAACGTTGATTGCCATTCTTATCATGATAATTGACCTATTCTACAAGCCTATCAAATGCAGTAGATCTATATTCTTGATTATCTTTTCACCATTATCAGGTAAACTATCACAGGCTTTTGATACCGAAATGTTGTTGTTGTTCTCACAAATGAAATAGTAAATAAATATATTTTTGGTCATCTTTGCTCTTATTCCAACAGAAGGTGCCAATTTGTTGACTACAAAATTATAATTAGGCGGGATTATTTATAGATTATCCTTGGGGGCCTTGGGGATAATTAGGATTTTTTAGTGAATGACAGATGGTGAACATTTAATGGTGGATTTCTAACAGATTCTGTTACATGTTCATTTTTATTCATTAGCTGAGGTATCCTACTTCGTTGGTCTTGAATTCATGCGTTAAACTTCGAACCATGTGTGATTTAGTAACGATTTTTGCTAACATGGAGTATTATGTAAATAGTCCACCTTTCTTTATTGTGAGCTCTTATATCCAAAGCTTTTGCTAGCCTCACTTGTATTCAGACTTCTGATGAACCGTGTGTGACATTTTTGTTGTCACTCAACAATACTTCTTGATTAATGTCTAACACATATAATGATGAATTGTTAGGCTAGTTTACACCTACTACAAGTTATTGTATTGACAAGCATGGTTTAGTTGTAGTTGGTAGAATAGTTGTTGGAAATCATTTTGAATTGTACCAATTGTATGGCTATATATATTTATCCTTGTATCTTCATATTTGTGTGTATGAATCAACTATTTTCCCTTATCTTTGTCTTCTAAAATCCATCAGTGGTATCAGAGCCCAATTTGGATCTTAGATGGGCTGGAAAGAAATCGGGAAAACTGAAGAAATCGGTAAGAAATCCATACCGGTAAGTGCAGGAGATTTTTTAAAAAAATTGGTAAGCCTCTGTCCAATCCAGTAAGGAACCTGCAAATATGGTAAGGTGCCTACAAAACAGGTAAGTAGTAAGCAAATCCAGTATTAAACCTCCAAATACGGCGAGCATTAAAAATCGGTAAGTGTGCGCAAATCCTGTATGCTGTGTAAAATCCGTTAAGCTCCTTGCAAATCCGGTAAGTTCAGTTGTGTAAAACTCGATAAGCTCTTTACAAATTTGGTAAGTTCAACTTCTTGTTTTTTTTCTTTCACCCTTTTTGACAACCAGAAATTCTGAGAGAAAACAAGTAAGGAACCTTCACTAGTCAAATGTGTAAGTGAGAGTGATGGCATCCAGTGGATTTTCAACACCTATTTCCTCAACTTTCAATGGAGAATATTAAAATTTTTGAGCAGCAAAGATGAAGGCCTATCTCAAAGCTATGACCTTTGGGAGATAACAGAAATATGCATTGGACCTCCACCATTGAGAGCTAACCCCATGGTTGCTCAAATTAAACAACACAGTGAAGATGTTGCCAAGAAGTTCAAGGCTCTCTCCTACATTCAGTCTGCTATTTCAGATGCCATTTTCATAAGGATAATGACTTGTAAAATGATAAAATAAGCCTCGGATAAACTCAAGGAGGAATTCTAAGGAAGTGGGAGAACTAGATAGATGCAAGTGCTCAACTTGAGAAGAGAGTTTGAGACCTTGAAAATGATGGAAACAGAAGTAGTAAAAGACTTTTCTGACAGGTTAATGAAAGTGGTAAACCAGATCAGATTACTTGGAGGTAATTTACCAGACAAGAGAGTTGTGGAAAAAGTGTTAATCAGTGTGTCAGAAAAGTTTGTATCCAAAATTTCACTTGAAGATTCAAGGGACTTGGCTAGCATCTCTTTGGCTAAACTTGTTAATGCCTTTCATGCCATATAACAAAGGAGATTGTTCAGGTAAGAAGAGAAAGTTGAGGTTCTTTGTTTGCTAAAGGAAAGTAGAGAACTCAAAAAAGTTTTGGTAGAAAGAAGCCACAAAACGAGAAGAAGGAAATGATGCTAAGTATCCTCCATGTCCACTTTGGAAAAGAAAAGGCCATTCACCAGAGTGGTGTTGGTTCAGGTCTGGAGTCCAATGAAAGTCTTGTAAGCAATTTAGATGTGTTGAAAAAGTCTGCAGAACCAAAAGGAGAAGAAGAAGCTTCAGCAGGCCAAAGTTGTAGAAGATCAGACTGAAGAACATCTATTTTTAGCTATAAACTACACAGCTTCTAGCAAGTTTGAAACATGGCTACTTGACAGTGGCTGCACCCACCATATGATTTTAAATTCAGATATCTTTGTGGAGATGAATAATGGCTACGGATCAAAGGTGAAAGTAGGAAATGGGGAGTATGTTGAGGTGAAAGGAATTGGCAAGGTTTCAGTTCAGACACCAACATGTACTAACTTCATTTCTGATGTTCTGTATGTTCCAAATATTGACCAAATCCGATAAGTTTTAGCCAATTAATTGAGAAGAACTACACCTTAATATTTAAGGATAGTTGCTGTACAAATTTGGATCAAAAAAACCTGGAATTGATGACAGTAGAAATGAGGCATAGGAGTTTTCTTATGGAGTGGAAGAATATGAGTTCACATGCCTATACTAGTATTGTGGTTGAATTTGAATTATGGCACAAACGTTTTGGGCATGCTAACTATACCTCACTTAAACATCTGAATGAACTGGAGTTGGTTGAAAATATGCTAAAGTATGTGATGTTGCCTGTGTTTGTGATATTTGTCAAATGAGAAAACAAACCAAACTTTCTTTCCCCAAAAATAAGTCTAGGAGAGCTCAAACCAAACTTCAACTGGTTCATTCTAATGTCCATGGGCCTATGAGAACTTCAAATTTTAATGGTAACAAATACTTTGTTCTCTTTATTGATGTTTTAACTAGAATGTGATGGGTTTATTTCCTTAAGATGAAATCTGAGGTGCCTACAATATTTCAGAAGTTCAAGAATCTTGTGGAGAATGAAAGTTACCACAAAATAAAAGGTATAAGGACTGATAATGGAACTGAGTACACCAGTAATCAATTTGACAAATTTTGTGAGGAAGTAGGGATTAAACATTAGTTGAAAATCCCTTACTCACCTCAGCAAAATGGAGTATGTGAAAGGAAGAATAGGATAGCAATGGAAATGGCAAGGTGTTTAATGCTGGAAAAGAGTGTGCCAAAGGTTTTTTGGCCTAAGGCAGTGAACACTTCAATATACTTACTTAACAGGCTGCCTACTAAAGCCTTAGACAAACTAACTCCTTATGAGGTGGTATGGAGTTAAGCCAAACGTTTCACATCTGAATGTGTTTGGAAGTGTGTGCTATATGCATATACCTGAAGTGAAGAGAAACAAGTTAAGTTAGAAAGCTGAAGCACGAGTTCTGGTTGGCTATTGTGATAATACTAAGGATTATAGAGTTTATAATCCTCAAACCAACAAGGTTGTTTCCAGCAGAGATGTCAAGGTTGATGAAAGTTCTTTATAGAACTAGAAGTCAAATGCTGTGAATAAATCTAAGACTCCAAGACTGATTTCACAAACTGAAGATGCTGGTAATGATGAAGAAGAAGTGAGACATGAAGCTGAACCTGAGGGTGAATCAGATTCAGAAAATGAAGTGATAAGAACCAGATCACTTCAGGATATTCATGCCACCTACAATTCTGTAATTCTAGAGCCTGCAACCTATAATGAAGCAGCTTATTCCAAAGTTTGGTTAGATGCAATGAAGGAGGAGATCATGGTGATTGAAAAGAATGGAAATTGGATGCTGGTTGATAGACTAAAAAACAAGAATGTCATTGGAGTAAAATGGGTGTTTAGGACCAAAATGAATGCTAATGGTTCTATCAACAAGTTTAAGGCTAGGCTAGTTGTAAAAGGCTATGCTGGGCAATATGGAGTCTATTTTACTGATATTTTTACTCTGGTGGCCAGATTTGAAATAATAAGATTGCTGTTTGCCATTGCTGCTAAATCAGAATGGAGAATATATTAGTTAGATGTGAAGTCTGCCTTCCTGAATGGGCATATGAATGAGGAGATCTTCATTGAGCAACCTAAAGGCTTTACTAAAGAAGGAGAAGAAGATAAGGTGTATTTACTGAGAAAAACCTTATATGGCTTGAGGCAGGCGCCAAGGAGTTGGTATAGCAGAATTGACAGTCATCCCAGCTGCCTTGGTTTTAGTAAGAGTGTCAATGAACAAACACTTTATGTCAAATAAGTGGAGGAGGAGTTGATTGTTATCTCACTATATGTTGATGATATCTTAATCATAGGAAGCAATACAGCCTTAACTGAAAAGGTAGGTAAGGAATTGAAAAAAGGTTTTGAGATGACAAACTTGGGTGAAATGAAGTATTTCCTTGGAATGAAGATTGATCAATCAAAGGATGTAATTTTTGTTTACCAAAGGAGGTATGCTAAAAAAGTGTTAAAGAAGTTCAATATGGAGAATTGCAAATCAGTTAACACTCCTTTAGTTCAAAACTCAAAGCTGATGAAGGATGATGGTGCAAAGAAAACTGATGAAAAGATATATAGGAGCTTGGTTGGATACTTGCTTTATCTTACAGCCACAAGACCAGATGTGATGTTTATTGTTAACTTGCTATCTAGATTCAGGCAAGAGCCAAGTGAAATGCACTTCCAAGCTGCAAAAAGAGTGCTGAGGTACATTAGAGGAACATAGGATTATGGAATCAATCTCAACAAATCAGAAACTCTGGTTTTGATAGGTTTTACTGATGGTGATTGGGCTGGTACTGCTGATGACATCAAGAGTACTTAAGGCCATGCTTTCTATGTTGGTTCAAACCTTATTTGCTAGAATTCAATTAAACAAGAAAATAGTGGCACAATCAACTACTGAAGCAGAATATATAGCAGCAACAGAGGCAACAAATCAAGTAATATGGTTGAAGAAAATCTTGAAAGATTTGAAGCACCAACAAACTGATGCAACTACCATTCTTTTTGACAATTAGTCTGCTATGGCTATTGTGAAGAATCCAATGTTCCATGGAAAGACAAAACACATAAGTATCAAGTATCATTTCATAAGGGAAGCTCAAGAAATGAAAGAGGTGGAATTGAGGTGGAAAGACAAAACACATAAATATCAAGTATCAAAGCGCATCGAAACGCATCATATTCCCTACTTAGAGACATCACTCTAAATCACAAAACTCTCTGATCCTTCAGGTATGGTTAACACTGGAGCATTCACTAGCTTTTGCTTCAGTTTGTCAAAACTCTGCTCGCATTTCTCTATCGAATTAAACCTTGCACCCTTATGTGTTAATTATGTCAACGGTCCTAATATCTTTGAAAGTCCTTCAACAAATCTCCTATAGTATCCCGCTAAGCCCAAAAAATTGCGAGTTTTTCCTACATTGATTGGCCTCAACCAATTTGACAATGCCTCCACTTTGCTTGGATCAACCTCTATGTTTCGAGTTGTGACAGTATGTCTAAGGAATGCTACTCGTTACAACCAAAATCACATTTTTCAAACTAAGCATAAAGTTTTTCCTTCTTCAAGACTTCCAGGAATATCCTTAAGTGCTTTTCATGCTCCTCGTTACTTGAGTAGATTATGATATCATTGATGAACACTATAACAAACTGATCAAGTAATTCATGGAAGACATGATTCATCAAATCCATAAACACTCCAAGACCATTAGTTACGCTAAATGACATAACTAAGAACTTATAATGTCCATACTGAGTTCTAAAGGCTACCTTAGAGATGTCACCTGCCTTCATTCTTAATTGTACCACTAGATCTTAGAGAACGCCACTGTACCCTGAAGTTGATCAAACAATTCTTCAATCCTAAGGAAATGAGATTTATTCTTGATAGTGATTTTGTTCAATTCCCTATAATCAATTCGCATTCTCATTGGGCCATCCTTCTGCTAAACAAACAGCACCGACGCTCCCAATGGTAAAACACTTGGCCAAATAAATAATTTTTCTAATAATTCTTCTATCTATATCTTTAATTCCTACAACTCTTTAGATGTCATCCTATAAGGAGCTTTAGAGATAGGTGCAGATCCGGGAGTGAAATCTAATGTGAACTCTACCTCCCATTCGATGGCATGCCAGAAAATTCTTTAGGAAAAACTTCCGGATAATTTCACACCACCTTAACATCATTAACTATCAATTCATAATTTTCGTCATTTTCTATCACCGAAAATAGTAATCCTATACTATCTTCTGATTGTAAAATCCATCGTGCTTTCAATGCAAAAATAACGCAAGGTAAGGGTCTGTTCCTAGTTATAGATAAAGGAATTTCCTTTCTCCTGGTCTTAAGAAGACCACTTCTTTCTCAAAGCAATAAATTTTTGCACTGTTCTTGGATAGCTAATCCATCCCAAGAATCATATCAAATTCATTCATGCCTATCATATACAACCCCATTTCCAACGATCTACCATCCATTTGGATCCTTACCATTTTAACTATGTAATGAGCGTTCAACATATTCCCTGAGGAGATAAACACTACTCATTTTGCCTCTATTATCCATCCACTTTTGTTACTCCGACTACCTATACCGCTGCTTATTCTCTCCACTAGCACACCCTCTGATATCTGCATAGGCAAGGATGAGGCCCTTGCATACTAAAGTGTTGAAGCATAGGCAATGATGAGGCCCTTGCATGTGAAGTGCTGAAGCATAGGCAAGGATGAGGCCCTTATGCTGAAGTACTGAAGCATATGTAATGATGAAGCCCTTGCAGGCTGAAGTGCTGAAGCATAGACAAGGATGAGGCCCTTGCATGCTGAATTGTTGAAGCATAGGCAAGGATGAGGCCCTCATGCTGAAGTACTGAAGCATAGGCAAGGATGAGGCCCTTGCATTTAAAGT
This sequence comes from Fraxinus americana, assembly GCA_035079005.1. Lineage (NCBI taxonomy): Eukaryota > Viridiplantae > Streptophyta > Magnoliopsida > Lamiales > Oleaceae > Fraxinus > Fraxinus americana. The sequence continues at coordinate 19,146,590 of CM068707.1, read as the reverse complement.
AGATGAAATATTTGTGTAGTGGTGATGTTACATGGTTCAAGAATGAGGCATCTTAATTCATCACATGTGACCACTTCTTTGTAGATGTCCATTTCAAGGGGTCTTCCTATTCAAAGCCACTTCAACGACCTCTCCTTTTTAGGGGGTCATCCGCTTCATCAGCGGCCTCACCATCTGATCTCATTTCTTTCCAAACCTAAATTTCAAACTGAAACTTTTGGGGCTTCCTCTTGTTCTTTTTCACGAACAAATCCCTTTTCAAGAGGATGCCCAAACTATCTTTTCAAAAAGATTTTTCCATGGGGTTACTAATGGTTATAGTGTGGTTTCCCACAGACATAAATAATCATACATGGACTTGGGGGACTATTGTTATGTTTTGTCACTTAGGTTCCCACGTGGTTTAGCTAACCCACTCCTGCTGAAGCATTCTTTGAATACGAGGCCCTGGGTAAAAGTCCGAGGCTCGTTACTCAATTTGAGCCATTGGGTAAATTTCGAGGCCCTGGGGTAAAAGTTCGAGACCCGTTACTCAATCTGAGGTGGACATTACGAGGCCCTGGATAATTTACGAGTCCCACTGCTAATCCAAGGTGGCATGCCTTCGAGGCCTAGCAAAACCAAGGATACACCCCAGCTAGTGACGGTTCACGTGCAAAGATTTGTTCATGATGAAGATCTTTATTTGAATGACTGATGTGACATTTGTAAAAAGTGTATTTGTGTCTTGTTTAATCAATGTAAGAACACTGAATGCTTTGAAAAGCTAGGAAGGTCAACTTGATGGCTAGGACTTGATGTTTTGGCTGAGGAGATGAGGTCACGTGTAAATTGATTCAAGAGTCACCATTCCATTTGTAACACTATAAATACCCCCACCGTGTAATAATTGAAGACTAATGAAACTTTAAATACTCAAAGCAACCTATCTCAATCTCTGTTCAAGTTTATTACAACTACAAATATTGCTTTCATCGATTGATCATTATACAATCTTGTTCCGTAAATCTTACCGGAGTCCGAACGAAAATGTCTCTTGTTGTTGAGCCCCTCCCACGTCCAATCTTTGGAGTGATCTCGACCATAGATCTACCTCAACGTGCTGAATATGGCTTACGCATGCACGAGTGGGTTCGGCATCTATTTAGTTCATTTTTTGAGGTCAAATTAAGATGTCGGGCCCACTCGTGCATACGTAAGCCATATCGACACGTTAAGGTAGATCTACGATCGAAGAATAACCATCTTGTGAGGCCACGAGTAAGAATCTGGCGATTTGCCTCTTCCTTTTCAAAGAATGAGGACGTATAAAATATGCTACCTCTTCTTTTATTCAAGGGATGAAGACTTCGAAAAATACTGCATCTTCCTTTATTCAAGGAACGAGGTCTTCAAGAGAGTGTATCTTCCTTTATTCAAGGATGAGGCCCTTGCATGCTGAAGTGCTTAAGTATAGGTAAGCATTCAGTATGCTCAGGCATAGCTAAGGATGAGGCCCTTGCATGCTGAAGTGCTGAAGCATAGGCAAGGATGAGGCCCTCATGCTGAAGTGGTGAAGCATAGGAAAGGATGAGGCTATCATGCTGAATTGCTAAAGCATAGGCAAGGATGAGACCCTTGCATGCTGAAGTGTTGAAGCATAGGCAAGGATGAGGCCCTCATGCTTAAGTGGTGAAGCATAGGCAAGGATGAGGCTATCATGCTAAATTGCTAAAGCATAGGCAAGGATGAGGCCCTTGCATGCTGAAGTGCTCAAGTATAGGCAAGGATGAAGCCCTTGCATGCTGAATTGTTGAAGCATAGGCAAGGATGAGGCCCTTGCATTTAAAGTAGAAGAAATATTTGTGTAGTGGTAATGTTACATGGTTCAAGAATGAGGCATCTTAATTCATCACATGTGACCACTTCTTTGTAGGTATCCCTTTCAAGGGGTCTTCCTATTCAAAGCCACTTCAATGACCTTTCCTTTTTAGGGGGTCATCCGCTTCTTTAGCGGCCTCACCATCTGAGGTCATCTCTTTCCAAACCTAAATTTCAAACTGAAACTTGTGGGGCTTCCTCTTGTTTTTTTCTTCAAGAACAAATCCCTTTTCAAGGGGATGCCCAAACTATCTGTTTAAAAAGCTTTTTCCATGGGGTTACTAGTGGTTATAGTGTGGTTTTCCACAGACGGTACCTTTTGTTGACATAAAAAAATGAACTCAACAGATGTCGGGCCCACTCGAGCATGCATAAACCGTATCCGACACGTTAAGGTAGATCGACGGTTGAGATCGCTCTAAAGATTGGACATGGGAGGAGCTCAACAACACGAGACATTTCTGTTCGGACTCCTGCAGGATTTACGGAACAAGATTGTATAATGATCAATCGATGAAAGCAATATTTGTAGTTGTAATAAACTTGATTAGAGAATGAGATAGGTTGCTTTTAGTATTTAAAGTTTCATTAGTCTTCAATTGTTACATGGTCGGGGTATTTATAATGTTACAAATGGAATGGTGACCCTTGGATCAATTTACATGTGGCCTCATCTGCTCGGCCAAAACATCAAGTCCTAGCCATCAAGTTGACATTCTTAGCTTTTCAAAGCATTTAATGTTGTTTCATTGACAAGACAGGACACAAATACACTTTTTACAAAGCTCACATCAGTCATTCAAATAAAGATCTTCTTCATGAACAAATCTTTATACGTGAACCATTGGGTAGGAGCCTCAAATCTGCTGGGCCTCGAAGGCATGCCACCTCGAATTAGCAGTGGGCCTCAAAAATTATCCAGAGCCTCAAAATGTCCACCTCGAATTGAATAACGGGTCTCGGAGTTTTACCCCAGGGCCCCAATTGACTTCAGGTCTGCAATTTGTTGGTTCGCCCATTCAAGGCAAGGAATTGGTCCATGGAGTCCATGCAAACGCATAGGTTGCTTGGCCCTTAGAGTGGAGGGAAATGCATCGGGCTGGTTTCACGGAGTAGCGATAATCTCATTCTTCGCCATACAGGGACAGATGTAAGGGGACTAGACCTAGCCCCCCCCCCCATTTCAATTTTTTGGTGTAAAAGAATTTCATGTATAATTTTATTTTTTTGACATGTTAGCCTGACTTTTATTCGATCATAAATCAGTTCACGTAGCACTGGAAAGATAACAAGCTGGTGTTTCTCCATCCATCAAATTCAGATAGCCTTGTCCTGATTAGACATTTACTTTTTTCAATTTTTTACTTGGATAATTCTTCTTGTACAAAATATTGTACAAAATGTTTGACAAAAAAAAGCCACATGGCGCCCCGCCAATAGGGGCGCCATGTGGCTTTTTTGCCGAACATTTTGTAATGGGTTTTGGCAGCAGGCGCCCCACCAATAGGGGCGCCCTGTGGCTTTTTTTGTCAAACATTTTGTAATGGGTTTTGTTAATGTAACATAGTCCAATTTACTTTACAAAGTTTTAAGTGGGCCAGACGCTAATCATGTGCTAGTGAAAAATCCCCGGAAAAGATCTGATGAACTTTTGTGATCATATACTGATCATTTTTTCAAGCAGCTTAAATAATAGAGTTGACCATTAAATTTTAAATGTTAGCATTTCACAAGTTTAGTTCCCATGGAAAAAGTAACGTATCTGGAAGAACAATAAATATTTCCTTCTTTGAAACTAAATTCATCCCAATACCATGAAATAAAAATCATTAGCAAGTAGATCCCCATTAACAAAAAAGTCACAATCTCAGGAGTCTAACACATAATTATTTAACAATTCCTGCATTTCCTTAACCTGGCTTTCTCCTTTGACCTATTTTCCCCACCCATGATGTAAATTTTGAGATAAAGAAATTATAAGAAATGAAGATAGAGTATAAATTTGCTTCTTTATCTTATTGATAGTGCAGATTACATCACATATATATACACTACAGCTGGGAGACAAAAGGAATAAAATGTGGTTACAATGGAGTGATAATTACAAAAGAATATCCCTATATCCTAACAGAATCTACGTGCAATTAAACGGTCCATCCAGCATGCATTCTTCTAGGTTCTTCTATTGCACAATCAGCAATGGTTGTGGATGATCAGGTAAGATAGTTGATAGGGACGCCAGATCATTTTCTCAGTTCTTCAGCTTCCTCTTCTCATGCTTCATCTTTCAATAGCCGCCCGCAAGATGGAGAATAGATATTTGCTACTCCCATCTTGTGCATGTGGTGATAGAAGTTTGTAGAATTTAAAGCTTTAGTTAGAATGTCCGCAATTTGAGATCCAGTATGCACAGGTTCAGCAACGATTTCCCCAGATTGTATCTTATCCCTAATGAGATGACAATCAATTTCTATGTGTTTGGTTCTCTCATGGAAAATGGGGTTCGTGGCAATATAAATGGCTGACTTATTGTCACAATATAGGTTGTGTAGCGCCCCGAGTTCCGTTAACCCGGATTGCCACGTCATCGTCTTCTGTAACTGATTTAACTAAAAAGTTTTGCGGAAAATAACTAAAATTCAAACTTCGCATTTATAACGGTAAAAAATCTCGTCGACAACAAAACTCATTTTAATAACTTAAGAAAATTGATTAAATTTCAAATCTCGAGTTTTTGAAATACTGAAATAACAAAGTACATTAATAGCGTTCAAATACGAAATATTCAAATATAAATAACTGAATTCATTAAATTGTTGCCACACTGCCCATCAATCACGATCGCCTCCGAAGTCTGCAAATATTGTTAAAATAACGGGGTGAGTATTTCAAAGAAATACTCAGTAGACTCATCGCCGATAATTAATTTACAGAATAATTGAACACATACTTATGCAATATACAACGTGATATCATCATCATCTTTGGTTCATTTTCTTGAAAATCATAGGCTCTTTAAAAACATAGGCTGAGGGTAGTCTTGTCTCGTGCATTTAAGCACATAAGTTATGCATAACATTCTCATCTTATCTCATAAGAGATTCTCTTCTTTCTCATGCAATTAAGCATATAAGTTATGGCAAGCATAACAATATCATATATCTCATATGACAGATTCTCTTCTCATGCAATTAAGCATATAATACACGTAAATTCACATAAGGTATGCAATTATAATTTAAACTAATTAATGGTGGCGAGTCTACCTCAAATGTCTCGATTTGCGTGAAAAGTGGAGCGGGATGAAATCTCAATCTCCTAATTGTTCGTACGTATCGTCTAGCCAAAATAAAAAATAAGTTTGAATTAGTATTCTGAATATTTAAGGCTTTAAAGTGATAAAATAAAGTTTAGGGACTAAATTGGAAGTTATTGAAATTGAATTTGACAAATCTAAGGGTTGAAAATACTATTTTCAAAGTATTGGGACTAAATGTGAAAAATAGGAATTCTAGGGACTTAATTGGAAACTATTGAAACTTGAAATAAAAGTTTAAGGGCTGAAATTGAACTTTTATAAGTTAAGGACTAAACTGTAAATTTAATAAAACTGAAAATAAAACTGAAAATAAAACTAAAGGGCTGAAATTGACTTTTTAATAAACTAGGGACTAAATTGAACATTTTCTAAAACTGAAAATAAATTAGAGGACTGAAATTAAAATACTTAAAACTTTGGGACTTAAATAAAACACTTTTAAAAACGTGGGGCTTAGGGTTCAATTTCCAAAATCAAATTAAAATCAAACATAAAATAAAAATCATTGGGGCTAAATTAAAACAATTAAAACTTGGGGGCTGGGGTTATAATTCTTCCCAAAATCAAAATTAAAACAAAATCTCTCATTCTCTTTCTCCCTCATTTCGACAGGGAGAAGAGAGCACGAAGATTCGTATATGTATGATTCGGAAATATTTTAATGTAATATTGCCTCAGATATTGACACAATTACATATGTTTTACGTGATAAAGTCTTCATCGTAGCAATTGACGGCACACACGTGAAGGCCGTCTTACCACTTTACAGGCAAGAGAATTTCAGAGGACGATTCCAACACAAAATGTGCTCACTTCATGTGATTTTAACCTATGCTTCACGTTCGTGCTTCCTGGGACTACAGGAAATACGTACGACAATCGTATTTTGGTGAACGTGATACATTGTCTGGATATTAATTTTCCCATTCCCGCTCCTTGGAAGTACTATCTCGTAGACTCTAGATTTGTGCACCGACTGGGATATATGACTCCATACAAAGGTTTGAATATTCGATACCATTTCCATGAGTTCTGTACAAAGCCGACATGAAGATGTCGAAGATTTCGTGATGTACAAGAACGTTTCAATTTCTATCACTCATTCTGTGGGAATGTAATCGAGAGGTCATTTGGAGTATTTAATCAGCGATGGAAAATTCTTGATTGCATACCAAGCGGCAAGCTACTTTGGAATAACTAGCTTTTGAGTTTTGTAGCCTACTTAACAGTCAAATCAATTTTCAAACTTAACAACTCCTTAAGGCAGCCTGGAGTTTTAGATTCCAAAATTTTATAGATCTTAAGCTTGATTTTGCTTCAAATAGGTACTTGAAGCACTTCTACATGCCGCTTAATGATATACAAGATTTCTAGCTTTACTTTGGAAATTGCAACTTGTTTATAAGCAGCTGATTAGAGACTTTTGAGCAACGACTGCTCAAACCTTCTGGATTAGATTGAGCTTAGTTCATGGTTCTTGTGTAGGTCCAGTGATGCTCATTGCATCAATGGTTAATGCAATGAGAACCAAGTGGCACAACTTTAAAATTAAAGTGCAGTTTTCTTTTGGCAGACCTGGTCAACTTGGTAGGTTTTATGTGAAATTAAACAAATTGATGTGCACGGTACGTTAGAGAATAAAGGAATACTTGGAAAAAAAATAGTACACTACAATACTCGTGTAATGACAATGGATATCCATTTGAAAAAGAAAAATGTGTATCGGCCATCACGTGATCCTTTACATGGGAATATACATAGTAGATTTGAACTTGTCCAATCCCCTAAAATGAGATGGACTACCTCAGAAAAACAGTCCATGAACATAAGAATATATATATTTTTTGGCTCGATAATGTACAAACAAAATCAGCAAAGAGATGTACCAACCAACTTATAAAGAAAACAAAAGTGAAAAAAGCACAAGAATGTCAAACTAGAATGCACATTGTAAAAAAAGAGAAATACTCTAAAGTCACATTGAGATGAGATAATTGATTAGTACTTTTCAACTGAAGTATATTCCAGACCAGGACAATTACGTTATGCCAATTCTTCATGCTCTTGATACACAAGAAAACCATTAGGGGACCATCTTGATGCTTAACTTTCCATTCTTAAATTCATGAACCAAAAAATACCTAAGGAGATGAATCTCTTCGTTTACGTCCATTCAAGAATATCAATTAAACATCTACAGATGGTTGGTTGCAGATCAGTAGATGACTAGAGGACATATAGCTGAAAGCTTTCAACTTTCACATGCACACACAACAATGCCTTGTTCCCATTGAATCTGGGGTCATCTAAATGAATTCTTTGTCACACAAAAAAACATAAAATCCCCTCGACAAATTCAGGATAGTTGATAGAATAGAGTCTTCTGCTACATGCATGATACATATATCGAATTTATTAGTGAAGCATTAGATGACTTGTGACCTTAGATTAACTATTCCAGTGGAAGATCAAAACAATGACTAATCCTCCCATTCAAATTATTAGTACCAATACAATGACAACTTAGTAACAGTGTTGGTCCTTGTACCAATGCGTGAACTGTAAAAGTAGGTGTATAAAAACTTGCTAACGTTGTTGCACCATTTTCATTCCTAGCTACATCATGTATTGAAAGATGAAGCACGAGAAGAGGAAGCTGAAGAACTGAGAAAATGATCTGGCGTCCCTGTCAACTATCCTGCCTGATCATCCACAACCTTTGCTGATTGTGCAATAGAAGAACCTAGAAGAATGCATGATGGATGGACCGTTTAATTGCACATGGATTCTGTTAGGATATAGGGATATTCTTTTGTAATTATCACTCCATTGTAACCACATTTTATTCCTTTGGTCTCTCAGCTGTAGTGTATATATATGTGATGTAATCTGCATTATCAATAAGATAAAGAAGCAAATTTATACTCTATCTTCATTTCTTATAATTTCTTTATCTCAAAATTTACATGGTATCAGAGCCTTATGGCTGAATCAAATAATCAATCATCAAATCTCCCACAAAATCTTCCACAAAACACTGACCAAAATGAAAATTCCAAGGCTCATGATCCAACTCACTTCAGTAGCCTATACTACATTGGGATCAATGATGGGACTGGATCTATCATGGTTACTCATGTACTAGATACAAACAATTATCACTCATGGGCGAGGTCGATGAGAAGATCTCTCAGAATAAAGAACAAGTTGGGATTTATAGATGGCAGCATTCAAGAACCACAAGAAGCCAATGACCCACTGATGGAACACTGGCTTAGGTTTAATGATATTGTGATCACCTGGCTCCAAAACACCATGGCAGTAGACATCAAATGCAGCACCATGTATGCTGAGACCGCTTATTAGTTGTGGTAGGAGCTGGAGCAGCGTTTTGCATAGTAGAACACTCCCAAAATTTTCGAAATCAAGCAGGCTGTCACGACTCTGTCACAAAATCAGGATGTTGTAAGTGTATATTTCTCGAAATTCAAAACTCTACTTGATGAACTGATGAATTATGAGTCTATCCCTAACTGCACCTGTGGAGCTCTGAAGACATTGGTGGAAAACCAGAATCGCCACTGGGTAATGAAGTTCCTAATGGGCTTAGATGAGTCTTACAAGGCCATCGAAGCTCAAGTTCTTTTGAACAAACCTTTTCCTTCTTTGAATGAAGTCTATTCTATAATCCAACAAGAAGAGAAAAGAAGGAAAATCTCAAACGATGGTACTGTCAATGAAACAGTGGTATTGCTGGATAAAGAGAATTTTAAGGATAATGGTAGACAGAGTTTCTTTTCACAAAGGAGAGACAAATACTATTGTACCTATTGTAAGGTTCCAGGCCATTCATTTGAGAGATGCCTCAAGGATCCTAATAAGCCCATATACTCACATTGTAAGATGCCAGGCCATACAACAAGCAAATGCTTCAAGCTACATGGACATCCACCCAGCCAAAAATTCGAGGAAAATGGCAGATATACACCAACAGCAAACTAAGTTTCCATGAATTAGGAACTGCAGATCAGCAAGCCAAATGTGTCTCTCACTCAAGAGGAATACTCTCATTTGATGGCCCTTCTTAAATCATCAACAAATCAGAACATAACTCCTTCAGCAAACCAAGTTCAAAGCATTGCTAACACAGACTCAGGTAATGTGCCATTTCAAAAATTTCTGGTATATCACTCTGTTCATCCACTTTTAATTCTACAAAGTTCTGCAATTCTGCTACTCCTTAGATCCTGGATACAGGGGCTACAGATCATATGATCTGCAACCCATCGTATCTCTCCTCAATCAAATCCAAAACTAGCTGCTCAGTGAGCTGGCCAAATGGAATCACTGTCCCAGTAACCTGTGTTGGGACTGCACATGTCACAAACATATTAGTGCTTCATGACATCTTATGTGTTCCTTCATTCTCTTTCAATCTCATATCTGTTAAGAAACAAACCCAATCACTGAATAGCTATGTTGTTTTTCTTCCTAACTTTGTTTTATTCAGGACCTTTCGACTTGGACAATGACTAGGATGGGTAAAGCAAAATCTAGCCTGTACCAAGTCTCACCTTCAGCAGTCTCCCCTATGCCTCTTCAGGAAACCTTGAAACTTCTAGCTGGTAATTCTCTCCTTACAGCATCTGCTATCAATCACGATATTGGTCTTGACATTACAGAATGGGACATCCATCCCATTCAGTCCTTACCTATGAAGACACTATACCTAAGTTAAATTCTCACAATAAACCATGCCCTGTATGTCCTTTGGTAAAATTACATAGGCTTCCTTTTCCTATTAGTCATCACAAATCTGATAGATATTTTTATTTAATACATTTTGACATATGGGGACCTTGCAACGAAATTAGCTACGATGGTTCGCGTTATTTTCTGACTATTGTAGACGATCACACTAGATGCACTTGGATATACATGCTGAGATTAAAATCTGAGGCCTCCAGTGCTTTGCAAAACTTTTATAAATTGATAGAAACTCAATTCCAAAGTAAAATCAAAGTCATAAGGACTAAAAATGGAGCAGAATTTAACATGAAACATTTTTACCTTGAAAAGGGGATCATTCATCAGAAATCTTGCGTTGAAACCCCTCAACAAAAAGCTATTTTTAAGAAGAAACATCAGCTTATATTGAACGTTGCAAGGGCCTTAAGATTTCAGAGTAACATTCCTTTAAAATACTAGAACGATTGCGTTCTAACAGCTGTTTCTTTAATAAACAGAACTCCTTCAGCTCTTCTGGACTACAAAAGTCCTTTTGAAATGCTGTTTCGAACTAAACCTGTCTGTTCCTACCTCAAGATTTTTGATTGCCTTGTATACTCCACAACTCTCACAAATGGCAGGCACAAGTTTGATTCTAGAGCCAAGAGATGCATTTTCTAGGGTTATCCATTCAGTGCTAAAGGCTACAAATTACTTGATTTAGAGACAAATAAAGTGTTCATATCAAGGAATGTAGTAGTCCATGAAACCAATTTTCCATACAAAGAAACTAAGAGCATAGATATACACATTGCACCAGGCTTCACTGATCTATGCTTTCCTCAAAACCCTGTCACTTCAATCCCAACTAATCTTTATAACCAAGGAGAAAATCAATCTGAACAAAACCTTAATTCTGCAGAACCCACAGAGCAAAATAACTCTCAAACTGATCCAATCACAGACCAAGCCATACCTGAGAACAATCAGACCACAACTCACCTACCTAGAAGGTCTACAAGAATTCGAAAAGCCCCTCCAAGACTGCAGATTTTATATGTCAACAGGCTAGTTTGCTTCCCCCATTGCAGGCATTGAACAAGAAGAAAAGTTCTACTCCTTCAGGTAATCCATATCCTCTTCACTCTACTATATCATATGAAAAATTATCTGCACCCCACAAAGCTTTTATCTCCTACTTAACTACACAAAATGAATCAAAAACATACCAAGAGGCTATTAAATCTTCTGATTGGTGTAAGGCTATGAAAAATGAGATTATAGCTCTTGAGTTGAATGATACATGGACCATAGTTGATCTACCACCTGGTAAGAAGGCAATTGGGTACAAATGGGTCTACAAAATAAAATTCAATGCTGCTGGACGTGTGGAGAGATACAAAGCTAGGCTGGTAGCAAAGGGATACACCCAGTAGGAAGGCCTAGACTACCATGAAACGTTTTTACCAATAGCAAAGCTTGTTACTGTTAGGACTTTACTTGCAGTTGCAGCTATAAATGGATGGCTTCTCTGTCAATTGGATGTAAACAATGCTTTCCTACACGGAGACTTGGAAGAGGAGGTGTACATGGAGTTACCTCTAGGCTATGAAATACCTGATGGTTCAAAAGTATGCAAACTTTGTAAGAGTTTATATGGACTCAAACAGGCTTCGCGACAATGGTACTCAAAGTTGTCCAATTTTATCCTACAACATGGTTTTACTCAGTCAAAAGCTGAGTGCAGCTTGTTCGTTAGGTCCACTTCAGACTCATTTATTGTTGTTTTAGCTTATGTCGATGACATAATTATTGCTGGAAATTGTTTGGAAACCATAAATAGTCTCAAAATGGTACTTGATACAGAGTTCAAGATCAAAGACTTGGGAAAACTGAATTACTTCCTAGGTATTGAAGTAGCTAGATCGAAACAGGGGATCCACATTTGCCAAAGAAAGTATACACTCGATATTCTAGCAGATTCAGGTACCATAGGGCCAGCTCCAGCCAAGGTTCCACTTGATCAAAACTTCAAATTGTCAAAAGAAGAAGGAGAATTGCTTGTTGATCCATCCATATACAGACGACTGGTGGGACGTTTATTATATTTGACTATCACTAGACTAGATATATCTTACTCAGTTCAGCTCTTGAGCCAATACATGGATCAGCCAAGAATACCTCACCTCAATGCACCACATAAAGTGCTTAGATACCTTAAGAGAGCTCCAGGACAGGGGCTGTTCTACCCTTCTAGCTTTCAACTCCAACTAAAGGGATACTCGGACGCTTTGAGCAGAAAGAACGCTGGACAGTTATCAGCTTTAGGAACGACGCAAGATCAGTTGATTCGAGATTTGAGAAATCTAAGAATCGAAGTGCGAACCCCATCAGTCCAATGATCTTCTAGATTGGCAAATCTGAGCGTTAAACCAGACTTGAGAGGTCGGATTATAATAGCTCAAGCTGGAGATAAATTCTTGGAAAAGATCAGATCCGAAGTTGGGACTGGCAAGAGAATAGGTTTCGAGATTGCCTCTGATAAGACACTTATATTCAGAGGACGTCTCTGTGTACCGAAGGATGAACATATCCAGAATGAGATTTTGACAGAAGCTCATTCAGCACCATATGCGTGCCACCTAGGAGGGACAAAGATGTATCGTGATTTGCGCAACACCTTTTGGTGGAGAAACATGAAGGCTTGCATTGCAAAGTTTGTCTCTCGATGTATGACGTGTCAGCAGGCCAAGGCTGAACATCAGAGACCATCAGGGTTGTTAAATCCCTTGGACATACCAGAATGAAAATGGAAGAAAATTTACATGGATTTTGTAACGGGATTACCAAAATCAGTAAAGAGTCATGACGCTATTTGGGTTATTGTAGACCGACTTACGAAGTCAGCTCATTTCCTACCAATCAGAATGACTCTCAATATGGATAAATTGGCCCAATTGTACATTAAAGAGATTGTACGACTTCATGGAGTACCAACTTCCATTGTCTCCAATAGAGATCCGAGATTTACTTCGAGATTTTGGAAGAGTTTACATGTTGCAATGGGTACTAAATCAAATTTTAGTACAACTTACCATCCCCAGACAGATGGACAGTCTGAACGTACTATTCAGACACTGGAAGATATGCTTAGAGCTTGTGTACTAGAGTTGAGTGGTATTTGGGAGAATCATCTTCCATTAGTGGAGTTTGCCTACAATAATAGTTTTCAGGCTACTATTGGTATGGCACCATATGAGGCACTTTATGGACCACGTTGTCGATCACCAGTCTATTGTGATGAAGTAGGCGAGAGAAGAATTTTAGGTCCAGAATTGATTGTGAAAACAGTTGAGGCTATTGAGAAGATCAGATTACGAATCAAAGCCGCTCAAGATAGACAGAAAAGCTATGCCGATCAAAGGAGAAAAGACTTAGAATTTGAAATTGGAGAGAAAGTATTTTTGAAAGTGGCTCCTATGAAACGAACTATTTGCTTCGGCAAGAGAGGGAAGTTAAGATCTCGTTTTATCGGACCATTCGAGATCTTAGAGAAAGTAGGTAACGTGGCTTATCGTTTGGCGTTACCACCCGAGTTATCGGCCGTACACAACGTTTTCCACGTTTCCGTATTGAGAAAATATATCCACGACCCCAGTCATGTGGTAAATTTTCAGACTATTTCGATTCAGAGGAATCTATCTTATGAGGAGACACCTATGTGCATTGTAGAGAGAAAAGTCCATGTCTTAAGAAACAAAGAAATTCCTTTAGTCAAAGTCCAATGGGGTAGACATGATAGCGATGAAGCTACCTGGGAAAGAGAGGACGAAATTCTGGCTAAGTATCCAGATATTTTAGATCAAGTAAGTTTCAATTTCGAGGACGAAATTATTTTAAGGAGGTAAGGTTGTAGCGATCGAGAACTTTTAAATAAAATAAAATTATTTCTCGAAAAATGTGTCGCTAAACTCTAAACCCTAACGTTACCTGTTCGTCTAACCGTTGTGAACAAATTTAAATTATTTCGAATCGAATCCAATATTGAATAATTATTTTAGTGTCAATTCCGATTTATTTTATTTGGATCAAATTTTAATAATTTCAAGTCCAATATCTATACTCCAATATTTATAGTCCAATTACCTAAGTCCAAAGATTTAAATTATATTTATTTAGTCCAAATCACTCAGGCCCAATTAGGAATTAACCCTTACAGTCCAGTCTTTTTGGCCCAATTAGTTTTCCCTAGGAATTTGTGCCCTAAAATCCCACTATTTTATTCATCACATTTTCCTCCACTCCCATCATCAGATCACGCAGCCAATCCATTTGGTAAGAAAATCTCATCTTCTCCAAGCATGTTCCTCAATCCATTTACAGTGAACTCAATATTGATGCTAGAACATCCATTTCTAGCATCAACCAGAGATTCACGAGCTGCAAACCATCAGCACCTCCAACTCACAAGACCAATCTAACACCACCATTTCGAAAGCTCCAACAGAACCCAAACTGCAGAACCACCTTCACCAGTAGACTCCACCTATTCCACCATCACCACACAAGCATTTCACCCAATCCCAGCTGCAAGCACACCACACAAGCCTAAGCAACCCGACATCAAACCACGAGCTGCAGCCCCCTTCCAATCACAAATTGAACCACCATCTCCTTAGCTCAACCACAACTCCACCAACCTCAACACTTATTTCCAAAACCGAGACCTTAACTGCACTGACCAAAAAACCAAGCACCAAACCCGCCACCAACAACTCCAAAACCGAGACCTCCAACCACCTACAACCCAAAATAACACCAAGCAACCACTCATTCACCCAAAAATCACCTCAAACAGCTTCAAGAAACAAGAAACATGAAAACCCATAACTTACCTCGATTTTC